>VBSM01001562.1:59724552-59750931 GCA_008086735.1 Cheirogaleus medius
AGACATGGCCTAAGTAAAAAGAGCTTACTTTCTAGTGGAATGCCTAGAAAATAAATATGACCAGAAACTTTAACAAATGGTAAGAGTGATAGTGAATACAGGAAATGAGACAGTTAGCAGTATTGAATAGGGTGGTCCAGACAAGCCTCTCTGGGAAGATAGAATGGAGCAAATAGCTTGTGAAGGTTGGGCAGTTAGGCATGTGTTTTCTTGGGGCAAGAGTGGTCCAGACACTGTGCAGGCCCTAAGATGTGGTGTGTCTGGTGTTTTTGAGGAACAGAAAGGGGACCTGCTTGCCAGGAATAGAGTAAGTGGAGGGAGGATGGTAGCTGATGAGGTTGAAGAGGGGAGGAAGGGCCAAAGATGACAGCACCTTGCAGGTGACATTCACTCTGATGAGCCAAAGGGCCCACAGAGTTCAGAAAGGTGAGTGTGACACGCACTGATTCACGTTCTAGAAGGTTTTCTCTGGCAATAGGAAGGTGTCCCTCAGAACTGTGTGCCCCCAGTGATGGGCGTCTGGTCTCTGCAGCAGCCTCTTCCATGACTCGTCCACTGGAACAGCACACAGGTGTCCCTGGGCTGCACATGGAATGGTAGACGTGCTCAGCCCCACCAAGCCCTCGCAGCCACCACCTTTGGGTTCTTCAAGGAGAACTGTTTCTCACTGACTCCCAACCCAACCATGTACTTCTCTTGCGCCAGGCGCCTTATTTGTCCTGGGCATTGCCTATTCATGGCTCCCACCCCCACTCATAGCTCCAGAAAGTCCTCATCTTCCTTCCATCAACCCGCACTGCCCCACAGCTTCTGGGGGAGGCTCAGGCTCCATCTCCAAACACCCACAGCCACAACCCAGCAGCGAATTATTTCCAAATTGCTTCGAACATTTCGGTCATGTCTTCTCAGCTGGATTGTAACTTTCTCTGATCCTAGCACGTAATACACCCTCCCCTTTAAGAGCTACTGTGTCACAAGTACTGGGCTATGTACTGCAGACAAAAGATGAGAAAACCCACACACAGACATCCAGCTCAAAGCCTTACTGGCTGTAGTAATTATCTACTGCTGCATAAAGCAAATGACCACAAACGGCAGTTTAAAGAAATAATATTTCACAGTTTCTATGGGTCAGGACTCTGAGTGTGGATTTAGCCAGGCCTTCAGCTTATTAACTTTCTGCCCATTTCTATATTCTCATATAAGACCTTACAAAACAATTGTATATAACATTTTAACTGAGTGCTTTGTGAAACACATTAATCCCAAATTTCTTGCATAACAAATTGTTTTTCTTGACAAGAAAGTGGAATGAAATTTTTACTTCTGCCATGGGCAAAGAGAAAAACATCTCATTGTCTTTGATAGAAGTACTAATTGATACTTGTGCAAATGAATCCTTGGGCATATGGATATGAATCGGATACATGTCTTTATATTTATAAATACATATACATGTATAGTTAATAAAAATGTTAAAGGTTCATGCTATATAAAATATCTTATTATAAAATGCTAACTTGATTACCTTTCAGACAGTGTATAAGAGGCCAATCCATATAGCTCATAGGTTAAGTTTTATTTGGCCTTTGAAGTTTTAGGACCAACAGACAAGAGAGTTCTAAATTTAAGGGTTATTGGCTTTAGCAAGTCCCTTGGTCTGTTACATGTAATATTTAATTCCTAGTCAACTGTAGGATTCAATATTTGAAAATTCAATATTTTAAATATTGAAAATATTTGTATGTGTGTACACACCCCCCCACACACATATACATAAAAGATAATTTACCTTGGACCCATTTGCTCACATTCTTTTCCAAGGGAGGTAATTTTGTCAATCCTAGCACAACCCAACAGGACTGGCTGGGCATGTTCCTCCTGAATAGTTCCTAAGTTGGATGGTATGTTAGTTTCCTAGGGTTGCCATGACAACATTCTGTAAACTAGGTGGCTTAAACACCAGAAATTTATGACCTCACAATTTTGGATGCTGGAAGTCAGAGATCAAGGTGTCCGCAGGTTTGGTTCCTTCCGAGGGCTGTGGGAGAGAATTTGTCCCACGCCTCTCTCCTAGCTTCTGGTGCTTTGCTGGAAATCTTTGGTATTTCTTGGCTTGCATAACCATCACCCTGATCTCTGTTTTCATGTCCACATGTCATCAACCGTCCTATTGAATTAGGAGTCCACCCTATTCCAGTGTGATGCCCTCATCTTAGTCCAACTGATTACATCAGCAATGACCCTATTTTTAATAAGGTCCCATTCTGAGGTACTGGGGGTTAAGACTTAAATATATGAATTTTGAGGGTGGAGCATGATTCAACCCATAAGAGCTGTGCTCATGGGGAAATAAGATGCTTGAGTGAATTGATTTCTTGGGTGTATTGTACTGTAATGAGTTTGAATAAAATACACTCATTTCATTTTTTAATCCTCCCAGATCCAATATTAAGTGACAAACTATGAATGTTGAATTTAGAAATGCTAGATGGGGTGAGAAAAAAATTATGCATTTTCTCTTTCACTCCCACTGAAATATCAGTAATTTTAAAACAAACTTGAGAATTCCACACTAGTTGATATGGAGGTTGGCCTCTGGTCTTGCTCTAGCATGTCCCTCTGTGGAAGGCAGAATATGGCCCCTCAAGAAGTCCATACCCTGATTATAGGAACCTGAGGTTAATTATAGGAACCTTATATGGCAAAGAGGAGTTTGCAGATGTGATTAAGGTTAAGCAACTTGAAATGGGGAGATTATCTTGGATTATTCAGGTGAGTTCAACCTAACCACATGAGTTGTTTTTTTTTTTTTTACGTTTTATTTTTTTTTATTTTTTGTTTAATTTTTTTATTTCAGCATATTATAGGGGTACAAATGTTAAGGTTACATATAGCACATGAGTTGTTAAAAGTGGAAAACCTTTTCTGACACAAGTCAGAGAGAGAGGAGATGAAGGAAGACAAGTCAGAGGGAGAGGCAGTATTGCTGGCTTTGAGGATGGCTAAAAGGAGTCTAAAGCTGAGGAGTGTGGGCAGCCTCCAAAAGCTGGAAAAGACAAGAGGATGATCTCCCCTAAATTGTTCAGAAAGGAACACAGTCCAGCAGACACCTTGATTTTAGCGCAGTGAGACCTGTGTTGGTCTTCTGATTTCTAGAACTATAAACTTGGGTTGTTTTAGGCCACTAGTTTTGGATAATTTGTTATAGCAGCAACAGAAAACAAATAGACTCTCTACTTAGACTGCATGCATCTATCTACATAATGCTTAGCACAGCCCTCAACACACAGTAGGTTGTGTATAAATAATTTTATAGATAAGTCAAATATGGATCACAAAGCTATTTAGGTAAAATTGAAATTGCACCAATCTCGGTTTTTGTACATTGGTGGGTCTCAGGATAAGCTAAGCATATTTAGAAATCTGAATTTTAATTCTCATTGGTTTCTTAAGTGGAAGAGTTGAGTCTCTGGTTTGCTTAGATCAATGCTACCAATAAAAATATACACATCTGGCTTTACAGACAATATGTTTCTGTTAAGACATCCAAATTTCATAGTCATTCCTATGTCCAGGGTGATGCTTTCGCTGAGGGCTAAAACAAGAGAAGGGACTTTGTTTTGAAGCTGGGAGCCAGACGTGTGGGGGTTGGCAAGGGACATGGGGCAGTTCAGCTGAGCTTTTTCAATATTGGGCAGGCTCCCCAGCGAGTCAGTCTCAGCTTGAACATCAGAGGCAGATGGTAAAGGCTATAATGGGAGAACTTTCTATAATGAGAGAGTATAGGGCTTACACACAGACCCGTAAAGTAGCCAGCATCTCTGCAGAGAAACAGACCACTGCAGATAAAAGCAAGCAGTGTTGTTCCCACTGAGAAAATTGCAATGCTGAGAATCCAGCCAAGGTTCACCAGGGTATTTCTCAGCAGCCAAGGAATATTGGAATAAAGGGATAATTTGTTATTACTGCAATGAGAGCCTAATAGGAGTGCTAGTCAATTTTCCTCCCTCGATTTTTCTTCCTCAAGGTTGGCAGGTATGAAATGAGAACATGGTGATTAGGTGCTTTCTGTGGCTATTTTTTTTTTTTTTTGGTTCATTCTCCCACTAATTATCTTTGTCTCCTTCTCTTTTAATATTATCTTGTCATATTTAGTTCTTGGTGAAGGAATGAAAACCCACAAAACAAAACAAAAATGAGGTGGCTGAAATTGTTGACTCTAAAGCAGCAATGTTAATTTCAGAAGAGTGCTTTTCCTAGGGACTGCTAGCGTCAGAGCCCCCTTTGTTTTATCCTGGTTATATTTTAATATTTATTTTATACATTGGTGAATTAGCCAGTGATAATCCAAATATCATAAAAACAACAGAAAATAACTCAACAGAACCACACATAAGTTTGTTTCTTTGTTCTCCATTTCAAGGAAAAAATATGACCACAAAACAAGCTTGCATTGGTGTATTATTATTTAAATTTTTTAAAAGCCACTTTTGATGTCTGCTGTATTGCCAGCACAGACAGAAAAATTCACAATAAGGCATCACATTCTACATACACTGGACGTATATATTTAAAGTAATAGCCCTAAGCCACTTTGAAGATCTTTAAATACACAGCAAAGATTGACATTTTCTCTTTACTCATGCTTAATAAGGCAGTAACAAAGAGTGATACATTTTAGGGAGATATTTTCCATTAAAGGTAAAAGTAAAGAGGGTATCCATCTCAGTAAATTGTACCACCATATATTCTGTTTCTCAGCTGGAAAACTTTCAAGGCATCCTTGCCTGCTCCTTTTGTCATGTACTCCACATCCAATGCATTAGCCAGCATCATGGGCTCTGCCTTCAAGCATGTCTTATCTTATCACCTGTAATAGTGAATCTTAAGACCCAGCCACCTCCATGCCTTTCTGCATCTCTGCAATGCTCCTGCAACAGATCTCTCACATCCACCCTTGCCCCACTGTTGTATACACAGCAGACAACGTGATCCTTGTAATCCAGATCATGTCATGCCACTGCTCAAGACCTGCAGTGGCTCCCTGTTTGACTCAGAGGAAAATCCCAACTCCTCGCCCTATCCGGCAAGGCTCACGTGCTCCGACTCTCTGCTACCTCTCCAGCCCTGTCATTCTCTCCATCACACACTCTGCTCCAGCCACTCTGGTTTCCTTGCAGGCTCCCACCTTCAGGTCTTTGCACCTGCTGTGTCCTCTACCCTAAATGATCCCAATCCCCCAATATACACACGGGGATCATTCTCTCACTTCCTTTGTGATTTCTGCAAAATGTCACCTTGTCAAGAGAGACCTTCCTTGATTACCCTTCCTAAAAATGCACTGCTAGTTTCTCCTTATCCCCTCATCCTTTGCATCTTTCTTCATCTATTGCTACTTGACATATATACATACACACACATAAAATATTCAATTACTAATTTTTTATTCAACTTATCCACTAGAATGTAAGCTCCTTGAGGGTAGAAAGTTTGTTTTGTTTACTGCTGCATTTCCAGCACTCAAGACAGTGCCTATCACATAAAATACGCTCAATAAACTTTTGTTAAATGAGTATATGAATGACTGGGAATGAAAGAGGCTTGAGAAGCTAATGATGCATAGCTTCATTAACTGAAATAAACTCAGTTAACTTTCAGTCAACAAGAAATGTCAACCCAATAGAAAACACCATTCTCCAAATTCATTAAGGCTTTATGTTACTAGAAATTTTCTCAAATTATTTTTTATTTTTCTTAGAATAGCAACCCTGATATGGCAGGTAAACTTTGGCTCCTTGGGAGAAAAATGCCATACTAGTAAGGTCTTAGAGTGGCTACTCTCCAAAGATGGCCACCAAAAATTCCTTCTATCACTCAAACTTGACTGGTCTTGTGATTAGTTTGGCCAATAGAGTATGACAGAAGTAATGTTTTACCAGTTTCAGACCTAGACTTTAAGAAACCTTGCAAGCTTCCATTTTTGTCTTCTTAAAAGCTAGTAAGCATGTACAGAAGTTTAGGTTAGAATATTGAAAGATAATGGTCCACAAAAAGGAGAGAGAGGACATGTCGGGGAGAACAAGTTACCCTACATCACAGTCAACACTAACACAGGAAGCTGTGAGTGTGGCCATTTTGGATCCTCCAGAGCGAGCTGGGCCACCACAACCAGTACCACAAGAAACTAGCTTCTCACCACGAAGGCCGTCCCAGTGGAGGCCCCAGATACTGTGGAGTATGTGCAAATTGTTCTTGCAGAATCCTTCACAAATGCCTGACTCACAAGATTATTAGCAAATAAAATGGCTGTAATTTTGAGCTGCTAAATATTAAAGTGTTTTACTATGTAGCAATACATAACTGAAACAAGTCAAACACGTATTTACAGGGGATAACACTGAAAACTTTGGACAACTGAAGTTTACCCTTTAAAAAATTATGAAATGCTTAGTAATATTATATATATACACACACATAGTACATATATGTGTGTACATATACATATATACACAGTATATAATATGCACACAGTACATATGTCTGTATATACACACATAGTATATATGTGTATAGTATATATGTGTATACACATATAGCACATATGTGTATATATACATATACATATATGTATATACACTTATATGTATGTATATATACACACATATGGGTATGTATATATTAATAATACACACATAGTATATATATGTGTACATATATCCACACATAGTATATATGTGCACACATTCGTATATATACTTTGCAAATATATCTACACTTTTTTCCTGTCTTCATTTTATTAAAAGGGTTAATATAAAAGTAAATTAAATATGCCTCTGATAATGCCTTGGGAACAATATTTTATTACTTTCATATAACATCATGAAAGCCTTACAAAAGTTTTCAAATACCATGCATTTAATTGTTTTGTTTGTTAGTTTATTTATTTTCAGTGAAGTGAAAAGTTCTTTATTTTCCAAAGAACAGTGTAACAGGCTTTTCAATATTCCTGTGAAGCCCCAGAACTCTACCGCATGTGAAGCTCCTCTGTCCCATCCTTCAGTTCTCTGCTCCTATTTTCAACAGTCAGCAAACTGCAAGCAAATGTGACATCAAGATCCTTCTATGTTTTGTTCCATAGTATGAATATACAACTGCCTGCGATGCTTAAGAGGCTTAAGCTGAAATTCTCAAGCACACTAGAATTTTTAGGGTGAAGGAACAATAAAATGGAGCTTTCTCAGGGGTTCAGTGTTGATCATCCATTGTAGAGGAGAGAGAAATGGGAGAAATTTGTGCTTTTGTGCTATACTGATTTAATCACCATTGTCAAAATAGTGATATATTTCCATGGTGTGGGAAGTTTTTGAGAGGGGCCTCTTTGTGATAAAAATGTACTTTTCCCCTCTTCTCACAGGATATTAAAATCTGACTTGGCTGAGATTTGTTTCAAAGAGGCTCTTTCAAAGTCAGCTCTTCCTAGCTTTATAGAACGGGACCTGCCTCCTTCAGCATGTGATTGCAGTGAGCTCCCACGGTTGATTTTGAGATATGTTCAGGGGATATTAGCTGATCCTGCTTATACAAATGTATTCAAGAACTTGCATTCTTGTACCATTTCATAGAAAGGAGTGAGAGAGGGAATGCAGGTCAGAGAATTGTGCTAAGAAATCAAACAACTTAGTGATGAAGCCCCACAAAGATTAGGAACTACTGGTCTGGATAATTTCCACTTATTTTTAACCATATATTTATTTTTGAGAATCTGTGAAGTACACCTTGACTACTTGTTGGGATTAAATTGGATCAAGACATGTAAAAAGCTGCTCAGTGTCTTAGAGAGATTACTGTGCTGTGAGGAGGTTTACTTTTTGATCCGATTTTATTACTTTGAAAATGGGAAAACCATGCTTTTGTCAATCATGTGAGATAGAAAAGCAAAATCCAAGCAGTTGCTTTAGGTTGCTTAGAGAAAGGGAAAATAATCCACAGCAAAAATAAAAAATGAAGATAACTTTTTAAGTGACTTTTATTACCAGTTAGAAATGTATTTTTGCTGTTATTTTCACCTGGAAGGGGAAAGACAATCAAATTGATCATATTAAAGAATACTATTTTATTTTCTATAAGTATGCATTTGTTAATTATAATAACTTGTATATAATTACTTAAAATGTGTTATCCAATGTCAAACACTGCTATATAAGGCTAAACTGAAAAACTGGTTTCCAATCTTTAAAACAATATTTTTATTGTTCTTTACATATTATTATATATTTGTTCTTTAGTCTGTATTTTCTGAATTTTAGTAGTATTGTAAAACCTGAAAAAAAGAGAAATCTTCTCTTCTATCACACATTTCTGACTGTCTTAGATACTATCGTGATACAGTTTTTAGTCTGAGAATGCTTTTGGATTTTTTCTTTTCTTTTTCTGGTTGAAGTAAAAATTCTCCTTTATGTAAAAGTGAATTTTGTTAAAAGATTTACTGGAGGCTATTGTTAGTGGGGTGTTAGTGTGATTGCTGGGCCATGTTTAAGAAGTTTTAAAAATAAGATTTAGCTTGATTATTTTTTTTTCTGATTATAAACAAGAACATGTTTATGGAAGAAAAATTGGAAAATGCAGAAAAACATAGAATAGAAAGCCTGAGACACCCATACTTTCTCCTTTCCAAAGAGGATATAAACCCTTTCAGTTGTTACATATATGTCCATGGATATGGATATCTTTGTCATTTAAGATTGAACCACCAAAGACACAGAGTGTGTGAAATCTATATGTTACTCAATACAATGCAAAGTTTTCCTAGATTTTATTTTTCAATTTTTTACTTAGCAACTACATAAATTTTCATTTCGTGGGTGGCTTGTTATTTATTTAAGCAATCCCCTTTGGTTGAACCTTTAGGTTGTTTTTTATTTTTATTGTTATAATCAACACTAGGGTGAGTGGGCCTTGTGTGTAAATCTTCTTGCACGTCTTTGTTTCCATGGGATAAATTCCTCAAAGGAGCATTGGGTCCATTAGTATGACTCAGAAAAATAATCTCTCAGCCTTAACAAGCAAACTTTAAAAAATAATCTCATAGTAAACAGACCATAGCGAAATCACTTGCTGTCTCTAATTAAAAACCATGCTAAAGTTCAATGGCAACTGAGGGGGAGGTGGGCTTTTAGCCATCGGGGAAACCCATGTTTTATGTCCAGAGGCACGAAGCAACAGGAAATGGTCAGTGATTCAGTCTGGTTGGAGCTTGGGTGCCAAGAGACTGGTGGTGAGGGAGGCAGGTTCGGGTGAAAGAGGGACTCAAATGTCACGTAAAGACTTTAGTTTTATCCTGCAGAAGATGAGGAGCCATCAAAGGAGCTTAAATATTATTGCAGTAGAATCTGCTTTTCACTGGAGAAGGTAACCGGGAAACTGGAGGGTCACAGAGGCGGGAGGAGGCAGGAGCTGAGCACAGTAGTTCTGGGTCTGAACTAGAGCAGCTGGAACAGAGAGAGTGAGAGAACACAGCTCATGAGTTTGAACTGAGAGACTTAGAAGACTTAGAGATCAACAGTGGAGGGCAGAGAAGAGGGAGAGGGAGATTGAGAGATTGAAAGAAAGAACAGAGCATTGTGTCGGGTCAGGTGCTCTGAGAAGCAGCCTTCAAGATGGGATGAGATGCTAGAAGATTCAATGGAGAAACGCGTCTGGAATAAAGGGCGAAGGACCAGGGGTCAGCAGACCTTAGTGAAGTTCTGTGAAGGGAAGAAGGAGAGAAGGATTGGGTAGGAAGAGCTCTAGATTGCAGGATAATTCTGAGGAAGTTTTGGCCAAGCCGGAACGTGGCCCATGAGCAAACGTCACTCCGTGGAAGAGCCCCACATCAGGTAGGAACGAGCTGGCACTAATGACCCCACCATGCTCTGTCACTGTCTGGGAGCAGCTTGGGGGGGAACCTGGCCTCAGTGCAAAGCCAGTGGAGGATCTCATGGGTGGCAGCTGGGGCTCGGTCAACAATGCTCCCTTCCACAGTAGGGTCTCTTGAAGGACATCTGAGTGACACACATTCAGGGCACCACGTCTGTTAAGTACTTTCTGGCATAGATGGTGCATAGAAAATGCCAAGTGTAAAATCAATGCTAGAGGTATGCCTGAGTGTCCAGCAGTATAATTAAATAAGGTGGGGAAAACTTTTCTTGTTTAGGAAGAAAACACAATGTTATAGAGAAAGAAAAGACATCTGACTCAGACAGTACTATTTTGCTTTCTGATTCTATCGATTTATTTAATATACTGTGGGACTTTGAAGGAGTGATTAAATTCTCTGATTCTCACTTCATAGCTTTTTATTCATAAAGTGGGAATTAAGAATATGTATCTCACATCAATCTTTTGGAGATTATATGAGATCTTAAATATATGCCATTGCATGGCACATGATAGACATTCAGTGGTTATTAGTTTTCTAATACCTGGCAGAAGATTGCCTTGTGTTTCAAACTTGTGACATATCCAGAGTGCATAGATACTTTTCTTGTTTCTAGTTTGCTCAATGCAAAAACTCTTTCACTCCTGGATTTTACAGAGAAGCCATTCATTTGTCTTCCTGGCATACCCGTTTATATTCTGGGTTTGACACAATCGATAGATAAAACCTACGGAGCTAAGAAGACGCTGGTCAGAAGAGCCCCTGGGTGATGCTTGTGTAGCCAAAATGGCCAGAAGTGCTGGCGTACTCTGCACACATTACAGTTCCAGATTAAGAAGCTCTGGGTGCAGATAGTTCTGTGTTATTTAAGTAAAAACCAGGGATCTTATAAACTATGATTTTTAATGAGTAAGA
Source organism: Cheirogaleus medius (assembly GCA_008086735.1). Classification (NCBI taxonomy): domain Eukaryota; kingdom Metazoa; phylum Chordata; class Mammalia; order Primates; family Cheirogaleidae; genus Cheirogaleus; species Cheirogaleus medius. The sequence goes on from VBSM01001562.1 coordinate 59,735,387, forward strand.
TTGGTAGTAAATTTACTGCAAGTAAGCTCAGGTTTTCATTTTTCCTATACCATCTGGATCAGAGATAGTGTAGGGGTGAGTCCCAGGCACTATTTTTTATAAACCTCCCTGGTTATTATATTGTCCATTTTTATTTTATTTTGTGTGGCTTTTATTGTGGTTTTGAGAACCATTGATCTTGATCAGTAATATTACCTTCTTCAACAGCCTCACTGTTAAACATTTAGGCATATTTGTTCAGATTCAGTATTAGTTTTTTAAAGAATAATTGAGATAAAAAGCTTGCTCTTCTCAATACCACGGAGCCCCTCTGAATTTGGCAAAACAGACCCCCGAGGAGCTGAGGATCAATGGTCTCTCCAGGGTCGGCCTTGCAAACCTGATCCCAGCAGCTCACCTCTCGCCCTGAGTATGAGATGTGAGGGAAAATAATGACTTCCTCCTCCTCTCCTGCTAACTGTCAGGAACTATAGTAGCGAAACATCTAAACTCACTGAATTTGGCAAATTGCTTTGGACAAAAATAATTTCCACTCACAGCAACATACAAACTGTGAACTAAAATAAAATCTTAAGCTGCTCCGCAGCCAACTGAATGGACCCCCTTTCTTGGCCAAGGTGCTCCCCACTACCCCCCAAAAAATAACCCTTAAAGCTGAGTTTGCTGGCCATGAGGAGAAGGGAGGTCAGACAGGTCTAGTTACACCCTGTCCCTTTTGGAGTTATTCTTTGTAACAATAAGATACAAAATCATTAACAGGCCTAAGGCCATGCAAGACAAAGGCTAAACCACACCTGCAGGTCATCCATTTACTTAACAGATCACTTGAGCCTGGATATATGTCCACTGCTTGTTTCTGATTAACAGACTTCCTTATCTTAAATTAAAACATTCCAAGCGTCTGAACAAAGCTTCGTTTCTTTAACCAATTACAAATCGAAGAATCTTTAAACCTACCTACAATCGTAATCCCCTGCTTCAAGGTGTCCTGCCTTTTCAGGCCAAACCAATGTAAATCTTCCATATATTGATTTATGACTTTACGTGTAATTCCTGTCTCCTCAAAATGTATGAAACCAAACTGTCACCCAACCATGGCGAGACCACCTGCTCAAGGCTTCTTAGATGTAGCTCTCTAGGCTGTGATAGCACATATTTGGCTCAGAATAAACCTCTTTAAATTATTTTACAGAGTTTTGGTTCTTTTCCATTGACAAAACTCTTGAGAACAACACTGAAACAAGACAGTTTCTAAGACTGAATTTAGAATTGCTGTGTAGAGAAATTAACTTGGCTTTGTTCCCTTTTTAATCTTTCAGTTATCTATGTAACTATATGGCTACAGGGAGGGTTCTGGTCTGCAATAGCTTGCAGAGGGGAACACTGAACCCAAACACATTCAATTACCATCTTATCCTTCCACCAGCTCGCTACCCACAGGACCTGCCATTTCCTAACAAAAGCAGACCACCCTCAATTTAGGGAGCTGCAAGAGGAAACACTATAGCTCAATGGGCTCTGAAGTGAAACAGTCTTGGCTTTGAACTCCAGCTCCAGTATGTCCTAACAGTAAATCCTTGGCCAAGTCACTTAACCTGTCTAACTGTCAGTTTCCTCATCTATAACATGGGGGCAATAATAGGGCTCATCTATGTTCATCCCACAGGAAACAAAAGGCAGACCTGAAGATCAGGCACTGGGAAGGATCAAGTGTCCCTGAGATGCTCAGGCACAGCATGAAGGTAGCAGGGACATGGATGGATATGGAGAAGGGATTCTAGACAAGTAGCTACTGTTTTCTTCTTTGGCCAGGTCTGGGCCTTCCCATAGCATTTGTGTGTGCTTTTCATTTTCAGGCAAAAGTCAACGTGTTTGTAAGGGCAAGAAATCACAGAAAACCTCGCCCCTATTGTATTCTCTCTCTCAACTTCCCCTTCACCTTTTTCTTGGGAGTGTATAAGCAGCCTGGCTTCACCCAGGCCAGTTTGGGTGGCCGATTTGAAACTTGACCTTAAAATGAAGAAGTAAAAGGGAGTGGAAATAATGAGCTAAATAAGTAGTGATCCTGAATGTAACCTACAACTCTTTTGGAATGAGACCACCCTTACTCTTCAAATTGTTGCTCCACCAGGTTTTTTACAGCATCATTTACCGGGTCCCTACAACATGTTGAGTTCTGTCGCAAATATGGAAACCTAAAACTCAGAAGGAGACTCTGAAAGTGTTTACAGTTGAATTAGGGAAACAGGACATAGCACTTTATTTTTCTTTTCTCTTTTATGTGTATGTCCCAAATGTCAACATGAGTAGCTCAGATATCAGAAACAAACTAGTTTCTAGAAGGAGGGAATAAAGTGATTCTAAGGTCATGGTGGCCTGGGAGGGTTATGGTGAGGTTTCGGAAAGGTTAGATGGGAAAGAGTGGAAACATGCATTGCTTTTTAGAATGAAAATAGAACAGACTTGGCTAAAGGAATTTTTGCTAAGACAAGTGGTAAAAATCATTAAAGCAATGGGGAGAGGAATCATAAAGTTACACTTGACCTTGAAGACAATGAGCAACCACTGATTGTTTCTTCAGAGGCGAGGAAATGGAATGTGATAAATGCAATGCTTATTTTTAACAAAACAATGATATTTGAACATATTTGTATAGTAATAAATATAATAAACATCTTTATTTAGTTTTATAATTGTCCTGGACATTGCTCTAAGCGCTTTCCATGAATGAATTTGTTTAATCAAACCACAATCCTGGGGATAGGTGCTCACACAATCCCATTTCACAGATGGGAAGTAGGAGCTTCTGGGGAGATTGCTCTGGTTGGGGACACACCACAAAGATCAGATGGGACAAAGGTGCTGAGGCCAGGGTCCCGGGGGGAGGCTGGGAAGATTTGCCAGACAAAGCAACAAGCCACTGAGTCTAGATGAAACCTGTGGCAGGCATCTGACAAGTTTTGTTTGACTGTCAAGAGAAATTTCCAAGTTCAATATTAAATGTAGATAAACAATTTGATGTAGATAAAAACATATTTGGTGCCTTGACTGAAAGGGACAAGGATTATCTTTTGTAGAGTCAATCCAGAAAAGGATTTCCTATGACACTGCAGGGAAGCATAAACACGACGATTCTGCAGGCCACTCAGTGTTCATTCTGGAAACTGCCCTTTTGTCTGCCATCACCCACCAGGCAGAAATTCAGCATTCTGTAAAGTGGTGGTTCTTTCTCCCAGAAGCAGCTTGCATCATTTCATGTTTATTTCTGCTTTCTAGATAAAATTGTGTTATTTCTATTTATTTATAAAATATTTAAGACATGCCAAGAAGTATTGGGAAAGATATCATAGACAACCATGTGCTACAATGTAGATCTATTATCTTTTGCCAAGTTTTCTTTATATCACTTTCTACTTTTGCTTTTTAACAGATTTATTGAGCTATGGTTGACATATATTGCATATAACTGTGTACAGTTTGTTAAGTTTTGACATACAAATACTCTCACAAAACCATTACCACAAACAAGCAAGATAACATTTCCATCAGCCACATATATCACTTTTTAAAGAAGTAAAATATTTCCGATGCAGTTAAAACCCCAAGAGGGTTCTCATCTATGCCTCTCCAGAGGTAATCACTATCATGAAGCTATCCTTCCTGTGCATTTGCCCTGTTTTTTAAAAAAAGGTATTGTGTGCCCCCAAATAACATGTAGTAATACTGAATACCTCGTTTTAATATTTTACATAAATGGCATCATACTGAACGGATGTTTGAACTTGCTTTCTCCCCCCACAACAAAATGTTTGTGATATGTCCATATTTATCCATGTAGATTAGATTCATTAATTTTATCTTCTTTATAAAAGTATTCTATTACACTAAAAAATTAAACAAAATTGAAGATTTTGTCTTCAAAATTGAAGTCCAAAATTAATATCCAAAATTGGATTCCAAAATTGAAGTCCAAAACCAGCTTGTTGCATTATATCATGGTGGTAGAAAAATATAAGTTTTAAACTCAAAAATTATTAATAGTAGTTTATATGATAGGAATATGGGTGATTTTTATTTTCTTCTTTGTATCTTTATTTTCCAAATTCCCCATAATAAATGGGCATTATTTTCATAATAGGAAAATTAGAATATCAAGTTGAATAATTAGGGTACTTTACTGTAAAATTATGTGATTAGGAAGTTTACAGGCAATGTTGAGCATAGAAAAATGATCCTAAAACAGCATATAAGCACCTGAGACACAGTATGATTTGAGGACAGCTTTGGGCATGCAGAGATTTTCTTACTATTTTATAAGTTGTGGTGGATATGTCAGGGAAGGGAACTTTTTCATTTTTATTCAGTGAGATTTTCCAAATAGAGCTGAGGGAATCCCATTAGATTTTTATGATGATATCCTAATAGGCACAAATATACTATGTCATTTTTCTCTAGGAAGATTATTACATTCATTCATTCCATAAATGAAAGGGTTTATTTCATTTACAAGGAAGCTGATGGAGTTCTTGGCACTAATCTCCTCTACTTTTTTCCCAGTTGGAATACATATACCTTTTCCACTTTTTTTCTTGATATGACTCGTTTTTCCATTGATTTTTCTTTATTTTTTTAATAAAATTTTTCTGAGCACTTCTAGGCAAAGATTATTAAATGCTTCCCTGAGTGCCCATAACTAAAGTAAAAATAGAGGAGCAGACTATTTCCTCACATTTTCCTTCTACTTGAAAAATGTTAACTTCTATATATTTTAAACGTTTGTCTTAGAGAAAATTGAGGAGTCATGACATGGTGGACAAATTTCTCTGCTCTATTGTTAATGTTTTTGTCATTCCTGAATGCTGATGAATTATCTTCTTAATTTGTAAATTTATTTAAGCTGAGGGAATAGTACTTTTCTAACTTACTACAGGATGGTATTGTGAGGACTGAATGCTAATGCTGATGGCGCATGAGCATGCTGGCTGCAGGAAGCAAATAACACTGTGAATGAACAAACATTATTATTCTGTCTTTAAGTTACTATAAGTTCACATGACGAATCTTTGTCAGGGTGTATAATTTTGACCCTAACAGCTGACCTAAGTTTATGCAGACATTGTATCTTTGTCCATTTGAGATGTGTTCTCCCTGCCCTCTATTTGCTCTCTGCCTTATTCCACCTCAAAATCATACACATACACACATGCAAACACATGCTCTTACTGTGGCAAATGTGTAGCTACTTGTGCCCTCACCCAGAATTGCATATGATACAAAGTGATAGTCCAATTATTTGTAGAGTGTGTGAAATGTGGAAGTACTTCAAGCTGTAATCAAATAATGTTAAGGAGTGAAAGTTGGTTTATTGAATAGAATCAAATTTTCAAAAAGCTTTTATCCATGGAAATGTCTTGTATATGTGCGTATGAGTGAGTATATGGCAAATATCTCATGGCCAGGAGTCTCAAAATGCTGATTTTTAAAAATGCACAAACATATATGTTTGTTATATGATATGTTTGTTACTTAGTAGAAATGGTCAATGAATACTATTGATGCTTATTATGCTACAGAGAAAAGGGGAAAATTAAATTAACTAATAGCATTATAGTCTAATTATACACACCCATTTAATTTCTCAAAGTATAATACTAACAATTAAGTGAGCACAGCTGAATAGTAATATATCAAAAATATTGTCTACAGTAATATATTTTTGTAAGTACTAAAAAAGGAGAAAAAAATCTTGAGGATTATTATCTTTTTAAACAATGAGTAAATCATTGACATTGTTAACTGTGCATTTTAAAATTATTTTCTTTTTAAATAATGTTGCCATTTTTAGGACATAATTGATGAAAATTATGTAATAAAGCATCAAATGTTTTTCCAGATTTGTTCTCTTGTTTTATTACATTTGTCATGTACCATTGCTTCACATTTTACCCATGAGATACTGCTTATAAAGAGTGTTTGTAGATATTGTAACCACATAGCCTCTATAATAGAAATGATTATTTTTACTATGCATTATATTGTTCTATAACACTCCACTTGACAAGAGCACACTCAAAATCATACATGCTTCAAAGACAACTGTCATTTATTGTTCACCTTTTGATTTCTAAAGATATTGTCTTCCTCATGCTGTTTTGTTTAAGGTAGTTTTTAAATCACCATTATGCAGGTAAAAAAAGAGACTCATCATGGGTAGTCTCGTCCCAGGTCGCCAGCTTGTCCCAGGTCGCTTATCAAGAAAGCAGCGGAGACAGGACTCAGTCACTGTTGTTCTGGCTCCACAATCTTTGTCCTTTCCCTTCTGCATGCTCCCTTTCAAGAAAGGATAAGGGGAGATGAAACAGGGAAAAAGGAGAGATAAGTGTGAAGCCAGTATTAAGACAAAGAGTGACCACTCATTCCAAGAACTTGAATTTAGTCTAGATAAGCTCAGTAAATTGTTAAAGACCAACAGATAAGACCAGGGAATGTTTAACAAAGACAGTGGCAACTCTTGTGCTCTCACAGGTGGGGATGTGAGTCCACGGAGACATGGTCCTCAGGGTTTTTATTTACTGTCCTATTTCATGCTGGTCTGGCAGAAGGTTCAAAAAAGAGTACTATATGCCAAGAGGGGCTATAAGACAGGTGAGAAAGAAGATACTAAAAACAGATGATGATCTTGGCAGAGGGACTGGCTTGAAAGGATATTACAAAAGAACTCTGTTGTTTTTGCTCTATTATAGAGAAGTAATAATTGACTAGTTTATAGATCACTAATATTCCCTGTTGAAGAAAAAATGAATACATAATTTTAAATACAAAATTGTAAATGGAAAGATGTGCTGAGAGAGTGAAAAGGAAAAGATGAGAGGACAAGAAAATAAATTGGCTATTCCTTATCCATAACTTTATATTACATTATTCATATTATCATAGGTATCAAGATGTCATATTCCTATGTGGGTAACATATCATTCCTATCTCCTTATTATGAAAATTATACAAAACTAAGATTCAGAAAAGTCTGAGAAATATAGTTAGTTAGCAATAAAACTAGGACATGGGCCCAGATTTCTGGATTCCCATCATACCATATTTTTTTTCTTTTTTTTTTTTACAAAGGCAGGGTGGGAGCAAGCTTCAATAACACCTCTTCCTTAGGTGAAAAAAACATTAATGGTTAGAGTGAAGGAGTTATGAGATGTACTACTCTGGTGAGGAAAGTATTGAATTTCAAAATGGAGCCTGAAAAAAGATACCTGGAGAGATTCCCTGAGTCAGCTGGTCTGCAGCTATTAACACTTTTCATAGGGTTTCTGCTGGCTCCCGTTGAAGACTAAAGACACAGGACTCTTAAAGATTGGGCTTCCACCGTGGCTTGGTTGAACACCTAACTTTACTACTTCTTAGAAAAGGAAGAAACAAAATGAATTTTCTCATTGTTTCCTTTTTCTGGGGAAAAGAGGAGGAGCTGTCCGTAGTATCACATGAATCAGCCTCTCTTTACCAGCATGCACTTTTTCTGCCAGGGGTAACAGAAGTCCAGGAGACCATGAGGCCAGAGGTATAAATAGATGGGGAGAAATCAGGGTGCATGGTCAAGGATGGAGGCAGACAACTGAAGTTTTACCAGGATTGTGTGGGCTCCTATCTCCTTGAATTATACCACCTAGATATTTGTCTCACCTTGTTGTTTACTAGGGAAAATGTAACACTTTCTTACTAAAGATGTTTGGGAGAAGTTTTTTAGTATAAAACTGAAAAGAGAATGTCTAAGTCCTCTGGAAATAAATGGCATTGACAGTCCTCTTGGATTTAATTTCTGGCTGCTTATGTTTGGAGGCATACAGATGCCTTCCTTAATTGGATCCAGTTAAGATAGCCCTGATGGAAAATTCAGTATATTGGCCATAATTATTAAATTAGTGAGTTGCAGACATGATTAGAAAGAAATTAACACAGCCACCTGACTCTTGTTAAGGTTCTAATTGATTCTGGTTATTGAAGTTGTCCCAATTAAATTAGTGATGTCCATCTCAACATTCCCTAACAATTTTAAAGTGACTTTTAGTTGCACAAAACTATTCTTTTTAATGTTGGATAGAGAAAACAATCTCTATCTCTTAAATGTATCTATGTAAAATATTATTTTTTTTCTAGTAATGATATAGGTTCCTAACATTTAGTTCCTCCTCATGTGGGAGAAATCCTATCCTAAATCCAGAGAAGGAAAGTTGGAGATGACACTAAAGACTATCCCAGCCAACAGCACTCTATTGTGTTAACCCCCTTTAAATTAAAATTGAATATCTCCCCTGAAGGGAACTTCTGTGGCAGTCCATTAAATCTTTGGGCAGATTTAATGCTAGGAAATTGTTCCTCATACTAAGTTCATGTATTCATTTTACAAATACTTATTTTGTACCTACTACCTGCCAAACGTTGTATCAGGGCACTGTAGATATAATGGTGAACAAAATGACCTCTACCTTGAAGGAAATTCAATAGAAGCTGAAATATCCATATTTTTAACCTATTAGTCCTTGACCTTCCCTGTGGGCTGCAAACACACATCTAAAAATCAATTATGTGCCTATAGATTCTTTTCTTCCCCTAGGTAAATACTCAGGGTTTTGGTGGGGGTCGGTTTGAGAATTTTCATATGAGATGATTTCAAGTCCATTTGTAATCTTGTGATTCTTCCTTGAACACCTTTTAGTTTCTCTCTATCCCTTTTAAAGAGTTATAGTTGGAATTAAATGTGATTCACCAGGGCAGAGGTATGTTTTGCTCAAGCACTCCTTAAACAAAGTTTGAAAAGCTGCATACTCCTTTGAACATTTTTAGGTAGATATCTAAAACTTTTTCATCACAAGTATAAATGGTTATAGTAGATGTAATTTCCAGTACATTGAGAATATTGACTTTAAAAATAAAAGTGTTACTTCACTGTTTTTAATGTATTCAAAGGAATATAAATATCAAGGTGATTTAATACTCACCATTATCCATTTTGAAAACACACACACGTTTGTATTTTGTTGATCATTTAGACTCACTTCTATTTCTCCTTGAAGCCATAATTTTATTCTATTTCCCTCACAGAACTTTATCCTACTGTAATATACTTTTATACTTAAAATCATAGATTAATGACAGTAATTCTTCTCTGCAATAATGAAATCAATTAATTTTTTATGTCTTGTGAAGATAAAGATTTATGTGTTAAAATTTTAGGAGTATACACTACAATAACTATAATAATAGTACACAGATGCTCTGAGCACTGACATATCACAAATTCTGATAAATGATTATTATTAATAAATTAAAAAGGTAAAAATTTATTTTAAGTACTTTTGTAATGAGTTAAATGGGGAGGGGATTTGAATAAATTACCCTTGATTGAGTGAGTTGTCTCATTGTTCTTCCCCTTTCTTTGTTATTTCTCTGAAGTGTTTCAAACCTTTGGGCAACACACTATTGCAAGACTGTGGGTGAGTGTGAGGTGTCTCTTCCTCTCACAACATGGATACTTGGCAATGGGGTGGGGCTGTAGAGAAGAATCTTGACCATGATCACCTTCTTGGGTAGATCAGGTTTAGAAGAGAGTAAATATTAAAGGTGATGATCTGGAAATGGATTCTTTTAAAAATATTCACATGTATGTTCCCTATCAAAGTCTTTGCCTCTTGCCATGGGTAATCACATCCCATTCTGAAGACCAGCACTCCAGGGTGTAGTCTAACCAGAATGCAGTAGAATGGGATTTTTATCTCCCTCATTTTAGAAATAATTCCTTTTATTAATACAACTGATGATCACTTTAAGTATTTCAGGGACCAAATCATACTACAAATTTATATAATCTCCACAGCTACCTTTAAATTGACTTTCAAGCCTTTTCCAGCTATGTTCCTGCTAGGTGATATCCCTCCCCATCTTGTACTTATAGGAGAGTTTAAATTTATCTCCATCAGATTTCATCCTGTTAGACTCAGCCATTACTCCAGCCTGTTGAGATATTTTTGGATTATGAGTCTATCTTCAACCCATATAGAGAATATTTGAAGATTTGAAGAGTATAGACATATATTCCTAGGAACTAAAAAATGCAACATTTCCCCAGGATTTTCTTTTCAATAATCAAGATATATTGTGATTACACTGATGCTTCAGAAATACATGTACTTTTTAAGATAGTTTTTCAGAAAAGACACATAAGGGCATTAGACTTGTGAGAAGTGCTGGACTCTGATTGTAATTCTTCCACATCATTCATTCATTCACAACCATGAGTGCCTTCTGTGTGTTGAGCTTTGTGTTAATCACTGTGGAACCAGGAGGGATGAAGATGATTCTATGAGCAGAGCAAACATAAGGGAGTCAGATAAACTATTAGTAATAGTACAGAGTGGTAAGCACTATGAAAGGTGTATGTCCACCATGGTCTAGGAATACCTGGGATGGTACCTAATTCATATGAAAGGAAGGAGGCTAAGGAAGGCTTCTTAGAATAGGTGACATAGGAATTTATAAGAGTAAATAGAAGCAAAATGTGAAAAGAACAGGAGATATGCAATGGTTGGAAGGAAGGTATTTCAAGAATAATAATATGAAGGCATGGAAGTACAGAAAATATCTATTTCAGATTGTTAAATTTATAAACAGAAAAGGAAAACTCAACCTGAAATAAAATGAGGCTTATAAGAAATGCAGAGAGAAAAATAATTTTTCACTTTGTTGTCAAAGGACAATAATAATCAAAGATAATGAAATTCCTTGACTTATGTGAAAATGAGAATTCTCATCAGTAAAATGTATACCTGACACAGAGGCGATTGCAACCCTAGCCCATGACATCTATGCTTTCAATGTTGGATTTCTAAGGGCTTTGGCCACTCAGTACAGATGCGTCCTCCTTCCTGGGTGCTCTTCCCTCATCTCTGTCTGGAGAAATTCTGCTTTTCTCCAGGGGTCAGGTAATAAGGCCCCCAAACTCAGAGACTGTCAACAAGAGGGAGGTCTTGACCACCCTAAGGTCTGAGGGCCAGGGGAGCAAATAGTACCCCCAGAGCCCAACACGCATGAGAGCTTGTGGGAGGGAGCCACAGTGCTGAAATGGTGTTGGAGCACCTAAGTTCCCCTTTCTCCTGCTTTAAAATCTCCCTCCCATTGAAGTCAAACCCAGTTGGAAGCCAGTCTAATGAGACAAAATGAATGCAGCTCATAACGGTCAGCTATTGGGTCCCAGAGGGACAAATGTAGAAAAACAAAGTAAATGAAACACAAGTTTAGGACCCACATTCTCACAGATATTCATAGGTGTGTGTGGAAGATAATTAGGCAATTTTGCCTTTGAAGATGAATCTATTTCCAGAATTCACTAGCCCTGTATATGCCTTCAATGCAGGAGATTGCAAACAAATAGCAACCAGAAGGTACCAGCCATACACAGTACCCACAGTATGAGCTGACACTGAGAAGCCAAAAGAGCTAGATCTGTACCTTACTTACATAGATGATGCAATCCTGAGACAGCTCCTGACGTTCTAGCCCAGATTGAACCCAGGGAAGTCTAGCCTTGTTCTGGCTAATGGTGCTACACTGTGCGGCAGGACTTTCTCCCATGAGTGGGGCCCATGGGCTCACACTGAGCCAGAAGTTCCAAGTCATCTGATTCCCTATGGAGCAGATCTGTGCCATTTGGTTGACTGCAGAACTGACCCAGACTTTCCAGGTCCAAAGGCCTATTATGCAGGACAGGGCTGAGATCACCTGGAGCAGCTCTTCATTTGTCTGAATGTTTGTTCTCTGCACCTTAGACCCATACAAAATTGGGTGGGAAATTACAAATTGTAGTTTGACTTTCCTACAATTCTACCTTAGAACTATTGGGATTAAGAAACTAAATTTGATGTTTTGATCACTGAAAGTATGTCGCAAGACCTGTCTGATAAAGTTTTTATTTTAGCCCATATAAGGGCCTAGATCTCTGAAACAAACAATGTTTAAACAACAAATGGAATTGCTCATAAATATTTATGAGATTCCAGCAGGCATAGGAAACGTATTTCACTAGAAACAAAAGGTTTTCTATTAGCACTGAGAAGGGAGAGAGTTTTCTTTTGGACATTAGCATTTCTCTTGCATAAACTTGGGTTTTCATCTATCTCCAGCAAATATAATTGTCTGGCCAAGTCTGAGAGTTTTGGCCAAAAAATACTTACTTGAATAGATATTTCTTACATATTTCACAAAATTCAATTAATTCTTTATTATAATCTTGTTTTGCAAAGCTGGGATAGTTCCAGAGCTATTGTGCCTACTGGTTAGATTGGAGAGTTAAATAGTTTCTCCCATCCAATATCTTAAAGGCATTCCCTTGACAATGAATGTGCAGCCAATGTTCTAGTGTAAATGAGCATCTAAGTTATGCTTCACCAATTAGTCTTGCTGTATGTGTCCCTCCTGTGAGTATGGAAAATATTTTCCAAATTCGTTGGTAATCTCTTAGTAGAAGACTGTCTCCATCTTGGCAGGGTGGATTGTTTTTGTGTATTAAAGATGCTAGTGATGTGAATAGGGGAAATCACATCCAGATTAACTCTGTGAAGGTTTTATTTTCTTAGTCTGCTCACTGAAGAAATTATATAAAAAAACTACTGACCTGCACTAACTTGAAAGTCTGTACTAAATATTATTGTTCAATCTGAACCTTTAGATGCATTTGACAAAAATAATAGTTTGATTTTCTGCATTTGCAAATATGCTAAAAATAGGGAAATTAAACTATCCCTCTTTTATAAAAACTTTTACCAATTTAATGTAAGTGTGATGGGCTAGGGATCGGTTTCTGACATGCATTCATATATCTAAATCCCAATGGCCATATCCAAGGAGAACATTAAATGTTGCTTCTGAACACTTTTAAACACATCTCAGAATTTAAAAAAAAATTCACTACTTTGGAAAAGATTAAAAGCTATTATTCATACTCATAGCCAATCAGCTGAACTTGTTGTGATTTTTGCTAAGAGTAATTAGGGTCTAGATGAGAATATTTTTATATATAGGGGCCTAGGTTCAAATCAAGTTCAATGTGTTGATATAAGAAAGAATATACAGATTCTAGGATTAACTTAAGAATTTCTTGTCCAACTTCTGAGCAAGCTCCCTGAGAAGCTGGAGTAAGCAACTGTCCACCTGATCCAGGTGAGAGATTTTTACTGTTACAGAGTTTCATCAGCAACTACTGTATCTTCACCCTCACCATCACGCCCATTGGAGCTTCTTTCATTAGCCTCTTTCCTTTAGGTTAAGACTGTGAGTTTCCAAAAGACTTATGCACCATATAGATCTGTCCCAAGAGGATGACATGCTGAGCCATTAGTTCTTGATCACACAATTAACCCAGAGCACTGGATCAGCTTGAATGGTTATCACCTAATAGGACCCAGAGAAAATAGGGCACCTCATTTGTAGGGTTTGGTGTGAGGAATTGGAGAGAAGAGTAAGGTAGAGAAAAATTTTGAAATATGACAGTAAAGGGGAAGGCAGGCCTTGTTTAGAGAACTCCTAAGATGCTGAGAAACATCAAACAAATTGAGTAACAAAATTACATATAGAGCATTATGTAAAAACTTGGCCCAGTTAAGATTTTTGCCTGCTCTCTGCCTTGCAACCCTTTCTGTGATTTCTTTGTTCCAGGAAATCTGCCTTCATACTTTTAGAAAAGGAGTTTGCATTTCACTCAGACTTACCCCAAGTATTTTGGGGTAATTCCTAACTGATTATCTCTTTGGTGCACAGCATGACATTTTTTATTATACTATCATAATTGCATAGTTAACTATTCTTATCATTTGATGGCTGCTATGGACTGAAAATGTTGCTGTCCCCCTAAATTCATATTTGGATCCCAATACCCAATGTGATAGTATTAAGAGGTGGGGCCTTTAGAAGGTAATTAGGTCATAAGGGCAAAACCCTGATGAATGGGATTAGCGCCCTTATAGAAGAGGCTTGAGGGAGCCATGTACCCCTTCCTCCATGTGAGCACATAGCAGGAATGCATCATCTATGAAGCAGACAGAGCCCTCCCCAGACCCTGAAGCTGCTGGTCCTTTGATCTTGAATTTCCCAACCTCTAGAATTGTAAGCAATGAATTTCTGTTATTTATAAATTACCCAGTCTAAGATATTTTGTTACAGCTGCCCAAATGGATAAGATAATGACTCTTTGTATTCTAACAGATGTTAATTACCACCTATATCTTTATTTTCCACAAGTTTTTAAAATACCTTTTTTGCTTTTAAGGAATATCTGAAGCTTTCCTTACTTGTTGTTTAAAACTACGATACAAATAGAACTATCACTTGATATTTATTTTGAAGGTGGGAAATGCACAGATTTTTGAGTCTAAGAGCCTGGGTTCTAGACTTGGATCCACAACTCAGCTGGGTGACTCTGGCCTAAGACCTTTAAACTGCCCTGGAATCTCAGTTTCCTCCCTGAGAGATCTGAACCAATAACAATAATAGGAATCATAATGATAAGCATTTATTATGTCCTTAATACATTCCATGCTTTACAAGTAGTATTTGTTTTAATCCTCTAATGAGTTTGTGTGGCTGGTAGTGTCGTTTCCCATTTTATAAATGAAGAAACTAAAGCAAAAAAAAAATTACGGAGCTTGTATAAGATCACATAGCTGATAATTTGGTTCACCAAGATCAGTTAAACTACCTCCAGAATTCACACTTTACTGCTTCCTTAGTGTTCCCAGTGGTCTCACCTGTACTTCTGTGATGGCCTAATCCTAAAGCAAGATAAATTGAAAAGAAAACACCAACAGAAAGCATTCAGATGCCCTACAATTTTTCTAGGAGCAGAGAGTTGATACTGTGGGAAGATACAGATTGTAATTGATGGCCCTCCAGTCTGTCAAGATGAATGTTTCAATTTCTTATGATTACTCTCATCCTCCTGGTAGAAATTAGTCTTATTAAAAAGAATTTTGTTTACATGGAAATATATTTCTTTTCAGCCAGTCCCCCAATTCATAATTCCAGGGCAAAACATTCTTTCTCTCACATCTGTAATTTTCTTTCATGTTTTTTAAGATTTCCCAAAGTGCCATCTACCTTGAAGGACAGTGATCATGTTACGTCTTGCTCTTTAAGACAGAGTTTGGCCACAGAAAAGATGGAACATATAACTACATTGGAAAGACGTAATACAGTAAGGGGTAATCTGCAGAAGAGTTGCCTGTTTTGTGCTGCTTCAAGGACTGGAAAAAAAAAATCACAGATGCCCTTGCTGAATTAGGCTTAATGTTTCCATGTGAACAGTTAGACTTTCTTTCTTTAGGATGAGTTGCTTTTAGGACTGACACTATAATCTGCTTGTCTATCTCCTCATAGCTCCAATTCCTGCTGAGGACCAGAACAACTGGCTATTGCCTAAGAAGAAAACTCAGGGCCATTGAAAGTGCTCCTCATTCCTTAAATTTTCAAATCTGAAATTTCTTTTTTTTTTTTTT
>VBSM01001562.1:59751031-59776096 GCA_008086735.1 Cheirogaleus medius
TAGCATAAACGGTGTTAGCTCACTGTCGTTTCTTAGAATTGAATAATATTCCAAATCTGAAATTTCTTTACCAAGGAACAAAGACTTTTCATTTGTCACCCAGAGAAAGAAGATACAAATATTCCCTGGGAGAAATAACCCAAATCATTTAGAAATTCTATTCAAACTGGTTAGATCAAGTGATTGGTCCAACTGTTTAGTACAGATATTGAAAAGTTGTCATTAGGGCTTCTTCATTTTCACCCAAACTTTGAGTTCTCCTTCTGGTGGCCGGATGTTTGCCAGTGATGCTAGGCTGACATCCTATCCACTCAGGGACGGCAACAGAATAAAGACTTCTTCTCTACTGCTCTAACAAAAGACCCAGGGTTGAGTCTCATTGCCTCGTTGATCTCACTTTACTCATCTCTATAGCAATCACTGTGTGGAAGTGAATGCAACATTTTGATGAACATGGCCTGAGTCATATGCCCATCTTTGAATGAGATGGAGAAACTTCCTAAATCTTAGGAATTGAGAGTAAGAGAGGGACAGTCCCCAAGGAAAACTGGATGTCTTTACCAAAAGAATGCAAAAATAATGATGTCCACTATAACCTTGTGACTTAAAAGATTCTTCCTTCATCTCTTATAACTTGGTGGTTCCATTGAAATTTTTTTTTTAGTTGACTGATTAGCAGTTGAGCAGAAAATTCCCCATCTCACCATTTCTCCAGTGTGCCAAAAAGACAGCATGCTCTTAATCACTCATTTGGTGATATGTGACATTTTAGTGACAATTTCAGGTATGATTCCATCGTGGTTGGTAACCCCTGTGCTATTTGTCACTTTTCTACATCAGCCTCAAGTGACAGCCTAAAAGGGGAACTGATTGTTAATTTTACAACTTGCAGTAAATAGATGGAAAGACCAGAACTTAGGAAGTAGGAATTTGTCTGCGAAGGCCAGATTGCCACTTGTTTCTCACCATCATGTGGAGTCAGATGGGTATTTTGACTAATGGATCTCCATGGGGCTAATGACCTAATGAGCTAAGTATGAAGCAGCTCAGGCAAAACACTCCTGAGAGAGTGAGTTATTGCTGGCACAGACCACAGATATGCTGAGTGCTGACATTGGCTGCAGCAGAACCACCAACTGTTGTGAGTTTCCTACAGTGACATCACATTGGAGTTAAAGAAAAATACCCTAAACTTATTTTTATGGCAATGTAAAACGGCCATATATAAGGGGTTGTCCTTTTAAAAGTCTCTCCTCATAAACACACTCTAAGTACAGAATAGTGCACACAGTAAGAACTTAATAAGCATTCTCTATGCTGAATGAGTGAATATAGAATGAGTTCTTAAAGTTTGTCCATAGGGTGCCCTCCTAAGTGATGGTCTCTCTTCTCAGTACTGATGTTCAGCAAGAATGTATCGCTGTAGCCCTGTCAGTTGTTTAGAGCCTGTGTCCATTCTGATTGGGCTGGAGTTCTTTCTGTTTGGTCAATGTCCATAATATACCTTTATAAAATATTTTTATGACAAAAATAAATTTATTTCTTACAGTGATGGAGGGTAAGAAGTCCAAGGTGTAGGGACTGCATCTGGTAAGAGCCTTCTTTTTTTTTTTATTTCAGCATATTTCAGGGGTACAAATGTTTAGGTTACATATATTGCATTTGCCCCACCCGAGCATGTCCATCCCCCAGATACTGAGCACCGCACCCATTAGGTGTGAATATACCTATCCCATCCTCCCACCTCCCACCGGCCCAACTCCTTATGACTGTTACAACTCTATATGCACTTAAGTGTTGATCAGTTAATAGAGCCTTCTTGCTGATGTGGACTCCACAGAGTCCTGAGGTGGCACAGGGCATCACACGACAAGGAGGCTGAGCATGCTCTATAAGATATTTTGCATATCACCTCTACATCTTTTGCACCAAGCACTCAAAAGAGAACACTCTGTTTTTCTCATGCACTGATTCTCTCTTAAGCCTCTTTTCTATCAAAACTATGTATCTTATGCTCCATTTACACTAAGAGGTTTCTGATTCATGCTAAGATATTAATGGCCTCTTGTGATGCTTTACCAAAGATACCAACAATGGAGGGATAATGTCTGAATGCAAAGACTTTAGTCACTAATGATGGCTGATAATGTCAGGCACAATGGCATGTGACATGAAATACTTCTTTGGTTTCAAAGACAACTTCTCACCCTTTCAATCAACCCAACCAAGTCCTACCTTTCCAGAACACTAACCCAGCTCATCTCCCATTTGTCCCTGCTGGGGCTCCTGTGATACCTCCACAGCACTGGGAGATGGGGTACCCATGCCTGTGATGATCAGAGAGACTGCAGGTGGCTTGCAGAAGGAGAGAAGAGGTTCCATCATTCATGTTATAGACTAAAAAGATCAGATTTGAGGACTAACACCTGCAATCTGGAGTATATTTACTAAAAATTAATTTAACAGGCCAGGGTCAAACCTGTATGTTTATGGAATTATATAAACTCATCTTTTAAATATAGAAAATTCAAAATATGAAATTTAAAGTATCCTGAAATTGCCAGCTGGCTCCATGAACTACAGCTATTCTGTCACTATTAAATGCAAACAGAGGAGCACAAAAATTAACTTTAGAATGGCTGTTTAGGGATTCCCAGATATTGAAGAGAACTTTTTAGAAAAAATTCACAAATTTTAAATAAACCATGAGTACTAAGGTTGAACTCAATAGACAGCCTTTCCTAGAGCTGAAGAATGACCGTTAGGCTCTTGAAAACAAGGGATAGAGCTATCATCCCTTGTTAGCTTCATGTTGGAAATGGTGTCAAAATGGTACATAAATAAAACAAGTACTGGTGTTACATCAGAGAGCTGCGTAGTCTTTGCTGGTGGACAGTGCAGCAGAAGCTTTGGGGAGTGGAGGAGAACTCACAGCAATGGCAGTAACCACCACAGCATAGTCACACAGAACCCTCAAGTGCAGGGAGAGCAGCTTTGCACTGTGTTGCCACGGGGCACGTGGAAGCTGGCTCTCGGTCGGCTTTTGTAGAGAAGCAGGTGACTCTTGACTGTTGGGCTTGACCCAAGCGAGGAGAGAATCAGCTTGGAATGAAAGGTTGCCCATGATCACATCACAAGTGCATCTGTTACTATTTTCCTGCACACACCTTCACTGATGTGAAAGTGCTCTGCTTGCTGCCTTCTGGGGCCATTTGCTTCAGCTCGAGCCCCTCCAGTCCCTGTCCATGTGCTCTCGTCGTGACCATGACAGATCCCATTCCTTTCTCATTGCCTGGTGCAAAATTCTGCGTCTTCCTTGATGGTCTCTAAAAACCTGACCAACACATTTGGCAATAGTGTCTCCTTCCTCTTAAACATTATACTTATGCCTCTGCTGCAAACTCCATTGCATCACGATATTTCCTAAACTCTAGTTATTCCAGTAACACTTTTGTAATTGGTGCCATTTCAAGAACCATCTGGGGCAGTATTTACTTCTTTTTAAAATTGAAATTGGACTCACTTTTAAAAAATTTAAATGAAGCAATTTTAAAATAAAACATACCATTACTGAAAATGGAAAAGTGTTTCACTTGCCATAAACAGAAGGTGTCCATGGAAATAAACACAACTGGGCCAAACAATGTCATTAAGTCCTAGTTGCACACCGGGCCAGCCCAGGTCTCTCAGCCTGAGGCATGTTCTCTTGTGGCGGCAAAGAGAGATGAACCAAGCATGAGAATGGCATTGAAGACATCCCAGCACGAATCTGAGGTCTTCTTCTAAAATAGTCAGAAATGGAAAGCAATAGCTTTCTCATCAATGTTACTTAGTGTTTTGTTCTTGCCCAGCCTAAAATCATCCCTCATGCTGCATGCTACACATCCCACACTTGAGACTCCCATCTTACAATACATTATTTTATGTTGCCAGTTACGTTTATGCATGTGGTTTAATCTCTACAATGAGTTAATAAACTCTCTGATGATAGAACTGGTACTAAAGATCTTAGTTTCCCTTACTACTTGCAAGTACTTTGATCCTAAGTGTTAGTTAATAAGTATGGAAGCTGATTAGAAAGATACATAGAGGTAAAAATACCCTAGTATTTCTTATTGTGATGCTATCTCAATCAGCAAACACTTACTGAGCAACTATTTAGTGTAGGTGCTGGTTGGGCGTTGATGATGCAAGTGCTGGGTGTGTGCATGTAATGCAGTGGTCAATAGACAGAAAAGAAGGAAGAAAAGTATGATGTCCTGGCAATAGTAAGATGAATGCATATGATCAACAATAGATTTGTTTGGAGTTGGATATGTGGTCCAACCTTTATTACAGTGCTAAATGTATTAAACTCAATCCCGAAATAAATTACTTTACCAGAATGAAAAAGTAGAATGTCAGATCTTAAAACGTCAGTGGGTGCTTTATTCAGTCTACTGAATAAGTGTTAAATATATTGTTCATTGGTCACCTTCCTTTGGGGTTTTGGCTTCTGGAACCTGCAGCTTATTCATGACAACATGTGATCATTAAGAGGGATTTATTTGGAAATAAAGAGAAAATGAAGACATTCTTTAAGCCATTTTTCAGCTGGGCTGTGTTTTTCCATTTATAAACTAAGAACTGGTTGCAGGGTCACCATAATAGCAAACACGTGCATAGTGCTTACTATGTGCCAGATGCATTTCCAGTATTTTAAATACGATAAATCAAATTCTCATAATAACCCTCTGAGTAAGGATATTCATTTTCCATTGCTGCCATGACAAGTTACCACAGATGTATCAGCTTCAAACAACAGAAATTTATTGTCTTACAGTTCTGTAGGTCAGAAGTCTGAGTTGGGTCTCACTGTGTTGAGATCACAGTGTCTGAAGGGCTGAGTTTGTTTTTGGAGGCTCTAGGGAAGAATCCATTTCCTTGCTCATTCAGGTTTCTGCAGAATTGAATTTCTTGATGTTGTGGGACAGAGGTCTCCAAGGGCTTGCTGGCTATCAGTTGAGGGCTGTTTTCAGCCTTCAGAGGCTACAGTCCTTGGCTATTGGCCCTCTTCCTCCACCTTCATGCTGGGAAGCTCTCTTGCCTCTTCCTCCTCACTGCATCTCTCTGACCACTCTTCTGCTTTCCTCTTGCACTTTGAAGGACTCATGTGATTAGATTAGGCCCGCCCAGGTAATCCAGGATGATCTCTCCATTTCAAGGTTCTTAACTTTAATCACATATGAAAAGTACCTTTTGCTATGTAAGGTAACATATTCATAAATTCTGAGAATGAGTGTATTTACATCTTGGGTGGGGCACTATTCTGCCAATCACAGTTAAACACTATTGCTATCCCTATTTTGCAAGCAAGGGCTTGCAAAATCTCTCTGAGATAACAAGGAAATAGCTATTTCCCCTTGTTTGTTCTTTACCTCACAATGGCAGGGTCCACCCCTACCAAATTTGCTTTCAAGAAGAATCTGACATCCAGGTGTTTGCACCTTAGTTTGACTATACAACAAGGTATGACCTGTTTCAGAAACATTTGCATTTAAATATATTTGTAGTTAAGAAATGAAAGGCATTCTCCTCTTGTAAAGGGATTTGAAGCACCACATGTATCAGAAGAGTTATGTTTTGCTTTCTAATTATTTCCTATCAGCAGCCACATATTCCATTGATATTGGGAGTTGCCCTAGTGAGTTCTAAAGGAATACAGACCCATTTCATCATCCACCTGACCCAGGACCTATGAGGAAGCGTGGCTGAGTTGCTCTTCCTTCCTGCTATATCCTCTGTCTTTATCTAACAGATGTCCCTTGGAGTTTCATAATGCAGTATCTCAAGCCCAGACGCTGAACTTCAGGAGGGAGGCAGCCTTATTTGTTTATTTAGCACTAAGCCTAGAGCTTGTCATGGAGAATTGCAGTAGGCAGCTTCTGACACATTTTCCAGTGACACCCAGATTTCTGACCCACTAAAACTGTGAGTTACAATACAATAAATGCATATGGATATGGGTTTTAAGCCACCAAGGTATGGGTTATTTGTTACACAGCAATAGATGACTAAGACAAGTAGGCACTTATGTATTTGAAGAATGACTGGATGAAGAAGACTAAGTAGAGGTATTTACTTCTTGGTTCATTTGATGGTGAGTTCATATGGCAGTGAGAACTCTAGAGAAGAGTTTGAAGAGATTTGGATAACGCTGTAGTTGGCTACAGCTAAAGTACTTGTGTAATTCAAACTTCCTTACCTTGGCAAAATTCTAGAGAGGAATCCTAGATATTCTACAGCTTAATTCCTTTCTCCCACACTGAAAGAAGAGAGCATTATCCACTGAGGGTCTTGAAATCAGATGCAGTCAGTTTTCAGCAGCAAGCCGCTGTCTCCCCCTCTATTTGTCTTTAGATGCAGACTTTTCAGGAAAGACTGTGTGGCCAGGAGGCCCCTGCAAGCTCCATCTAATTAGCCCTGGGCAAAGCTTGTTTGTCTGGTGCCTTTATTTTCCTTGCCATGAATCTGTTCATTTCCTCCCCCTTTTCTGTTGTGGTTAGCTGCACGTTATTAGTGAAGACAAATTCTGAAGCACTTCCTGAGGATGGAGAGTTTCGGCTCATTTTTCCTAACTATATCTATACTGCTCTGTCCTAAGGAGAAGATCAGTACATTAAAACAAAATGTATAATTCCCAACAGGAACCCAGACTCAAAGCCAGGTCTATGGGATGCAGCTGAAATAGAGAAATAACAGCTGCAGTGTTTATTAAGACCTTGTAACAGAAATATAGCTTATAAGAAGTTCAGCTGGAATTTTAACACAGGATTTCTTCCCCACTTGGCTTAGCCTTGAGCGGTCAAGTGATATGACACAATGTGGCAGCTGAGCAACTAATTGGAGGAGTGGGTAGTTGTATATGCCCCATGTGAAGATATGAGAATATGTGCTCAATAATTTATAAAACCCACCCAGGGAGTTCGGCTGGCTGAAAATGTAGCAGCAGAAGCACGCTTCCAATGGAGATCTGCTCATTAGACCATTCCCCTGGCCACAAAGCAAGGTGCCAGGCTTGCTCTGAGACCTTGGACTCCCGTGGGTAGAGTTTTCCACCCAATCTGAAACACATCAAGTCTTCCTCCTCCCTCCATCTCGGTGTCATAGCTATAAAGGGTTACTAAAACATGGGTGGAGAGCAACTTATCAAAAACTAAAAATACAGGACAGATATACCCAAATGAGATGGGATGTTTATCTGATTTTTTAAACTGTACTGTTTGCATGAGTCATCTCAGAGTATGAGATGGTAGACACTGTGTTTTCCCTCAAGAACATTTTTACCGTTGTTTAATTATTTTCGCCCTCATTTCCAACTTTCTTTTCTGTAGTTTACCTAGGAAAGCAGGTGTAAGAGAATGGATTAGTCCCTGTGGTGAAATGAGATTGAGGTCTGTGCCCCTGGGTTCTGAAGATATTGAATTGAAATGTATAGGAAGGAACATCAGGTGACTCACATTCCCATGACAAGGCCAGCAATGCAAGGACAGTGGGCTGTGACTTAGGTCTTTGCTAACATTTTCACTCGGTGCAGTCTACCTCCTTTGTTCAATGCGGATCAGGGCCCACAGTTGCATGCCTGGAGAATATACTAGAACAGTAAGGAAGTGAGAGAAGGAATGTGCAACTGCTAGAGCAGAAACCCCTCGGAGGAGGGTGGGCAGCAGGTTCTCCTTCCAGACCCTCCTAATCTGAGGGGCTGGTCCATCTCATCCCAGTATTGCCTTCCTCCCCTCTGCTGCCTCTGGTCCTATTGGAACGCCACTAATTTTTGCTGTACATGGACCGGGAATCTATGGGAGGTATAAGGGCAATTGAGGCCAAGGTACGATTTTTGCATTACCTCTGGCTCATCTGTATTCATGTGGCCCAAAGCACTCCTGCCACTGTGAGCTTCTTTGGTTGTCGCAAAGCACTGTGTGGTGGAGGGAGACTTTTATGCCCATTCCATAGATGAGAACAACAAGTCAAGTCGTTTGCCCAAGTGCACACAGCTATGTTCGGGGTTCCGCACTAAACCCAGGCCATTGGGCAGGTGGAGTCTGCCGAGAAAGGTAAGGCAAGGGAGGCACTCACCTTGGGCACAAATTTAAGGGGGCTTCCAAAAACCTTAGTGATAGAGATAACTAATATTTTAATACAATATTTCTAAAACTCAAAAATAGCAAAATTGTGAATGAAGAGAGATTTGGTATTAGTGGTTTTTCCTTTTGCCTCAGGCCCCACTGTGGCTGGGCAGGACACTACCTTTCACCTCCTGCTGCTTCTGTCCTAGGGCTCCAGGTGGATGGGGTCCTGCTCTGTCCTAGAGCACAGGTGAGGCACAGGCAGGCTCAGGAAATAGGCTGCCTTCCTGCCCTTCCTGCCACTGCCGATCTCACCAGCTCTCCTCTCCAGGCTAAACAGAGCTCCTCCAGCTGGAGAATGGCGTAGGATAATCTTCTTTTTGCAGAACAGGGTTCAGGACAAATGCAATTCCTGGCTTTACTTGGGACAGAGGGGAGGTGGTATTTCCTCTTCTTTAAAGAGCTACCTTCACTGCTGTGAGGATCTGCATCCGCAAAGCTGTTGGGACAGTTCTGCAAGTGGGGAGGAAGGAAGTTATTGGCCCCAAGTCCCTTCTGTCTGCAAGTGACCAGGCTTTACAGATTCGTGGTCAAGAGCTCCAGTTCTGAAGCCACACCGAGTAGTCCAAGTTCTGGTCCAACCATTTGTGAGCTGTGTGGCGTTGGGAAAATTATTTACTTTTTTTGGCATTTCTATTTCCTTATCTATAAAAATAAAGATGGGATAGTGGCTACCCAATGAGGTTGATGTGAGGATTAACACACGTGAAGTGCTTAGGCCTGCACCTGGCACACGGGCACTCAACAGTGTCAACAATTATTATTTAATTTTATACTCTCAACTCAATGAGCTGTTCATATTTTTATTTTATAAATCAGGAAACATGGATAATAAATTTAAGCAACTAATTAAAAGGAATTTAGCTAAAATGGAAAGAGCCAACATTTGAACTATCATTTTCATAAAAACACTGGAAACATTTGATTCTTTTAAGAGAAGAGTAATGTGCTTTTCACTCGAAATAGTTTCAGTATTATTAAAGTAAGTAAAGAGCAAGAGTTTGTAATATTAGGCCAAGAAGTTTTTTGTTTTTGTTTTTGTCTGAAGACTTTTCAGACTCATTTTTTATTTCATGAGGTTTTTAAAATCTTCCTTAATTTATAATTCAGAATAAAAGTTTACTTTACCTTTAACAATCTGAATAGCTTCTGTTTATAACCTGCCTGTTGAAGAGTATTGTTTTTAGTCTACTATAGACTTCTGTGCTTTTGAAATTTCTAGAGCATGAGGTAGCACCTTCTCTCCTCGTCTTTCACTGGGAACCTGGAATGATATTGGCATAATGTACACACACCTAACACCCGTTCTATATATAATCCCAAAGTACTTTTGAGCTCACAGGGTACAGTCAAGAAGCTCTCCCTGACAGCAGAGAATTATTTGTCCTCTTTTCCATTTCTCTTGACAGACTCTGCTCTGCCTAAAACTCAGGCATATTAAAAATATACATTAAAGAATTCAAGGAAGAATTGCATATATAAAAAGAATCAATTACATAAATAAAACCCAAACAAGAACCCCATTAGGAACCTATGGACTAGGAGCCAAAGGGAGGAGAGAGACCACATAGAAGGGACAGACAGATCCTGCTCTTAACAGGAAAGTGTCCATATAAACCACTTTCCACTTAAAAGGGAGAGTGATTCTACATGTCCCCTGATGATAGGGATTATATAGCCATCCATCTTCCTGTGATGTTCTGCTAGTCCCTATAGGGTTTAAATTTGGTAATTCAGATTTGTTTTTTGTCTTTTCCCTTGTTAAAAAAGAAGTAATGCTGCTCTTAAACATAAATTTCATTTTCAAAATACCACAAAGTAAAGAGCTTGACAATTTATTCCTGAATGAGAAGAGGAATTAGCGAAATGTCTAGCAAGTTGGTGCACATGTTTGTGTATGTGTGTGTGTGTAATTATTAAAAATTGTGGTAAAATATGCATACCATAAAAGTTTCCATTTTAACCAATTTCAAGTGTACAATTTAGTGGCATTTAGTATTTCATGTTGAGGAACCATCGCTACTATCCAGTTCCAGAACATTTTCAATCACTCCTAAAGGAAACCCCATACTCATTAAGCAGGAATGTCATAAAATAGGGTGCTCCTGGTATATGAACACAAACATTCTATTCCTAGAGAAGTATCCATATTGCCATCCGATTTATTGCTCAGGCTTTTGTGAGAAGGGTTATTATAAATCAGGCACTCAGACTTTGGTCAACCACCACTAAGTGAATTGCCAAATCGTACCCAGTTTCCTTTTTCTTCTTCACATTTTCTCATTTCTGAAATCAATAGCTTCTTAGATCTCATAAAATAAAGTGATTTTGAGAAACCAAAGTTCAGATCATTGATCCAGGGCCTTAGGGAGTCCATCAAGGTTTATAAGATTTGTGAGGCCAGGAATAGAATAGCCCTACCTTGTCCTTATCTGGAATATCATATGACTTATTTGCAAAGACCTGTTACCTCCACCTCATCCCCTTCCCTCCCACATATACACACATATGCACACACACACACACACACTCATCCATACTCTCACACTCACACACACACACTCTACTCCTTCCTGTCTCCACCCACTTCCTCCTGGTCACTTGATTAACTCCTCTACTCATTCTTCAAGACTCAGTAGAGTTCTTCCTCCCTGATATCACTTAACTGGGTTAAATGCACAGCCTGTAGATCCCAAAGCATCTTTTACATGTTTCTGTGTCTGATCCAAAATATCAGGAGGTCCATGCTATCACTACAATTGCCATAGAGCTTTGTTCTGTTGCATTCCCAGGGGCTACCCTTCCCCTTGCCAGCACCTGACAATGTGTGCCTGGGGCACGACCCAGGGAAAACCGTCTCCACCACTGAAAGCAATTCACAGCACCAGCTCAAGTAGCTACTATGGGTTAACAGTGTAAGTCCACATGTGCAGAGTAGCCTATTTTAGTCAACATAGCACTTGATGGAGTTTTTTGCTCCAATTTTTTAAGTTATGATTACATCACATGAAATGACCAAGCTCTTGTTTAAAATGTGACCCAAAAGAGGGAAGGTCTTAAGAACTATCCAGTCTAGTAGCCTTCAAATTGGGGTCCATGTACTCCTCCTAGAGGTACACAAAAACTTCACAAAGGATATCCGAGCATGAGAAATTTTAAAGAAATTAATTTTCAAAACCTAAACTTGCATCCTATAATAGATGTGCCCAAGAAGAATCTTGTGGTGGTCATAACATCTGGTGCTGTGTCCTTTATCATCCTCTCCTGTCCTAGTCTCCCTCCTGCCACTTTGCAAGAGAAAGGTGTAACTCTCACACACACAGCGTTTTTCTATGACACATTGTCATTTTGGGTGTGCAAACTTCTAGAGCAAAATCAAATGGCCAATTCAAAATATTTGTATCCAGCTCTGTGTTTTTCCTTGTTTTATGCATGATTCTTTTAAGGGCAAAGCATGGAGTTGGATATGGGGTGTCTTGATTCACGCTGAGATGTCCAGAATTCATGTTCACTAAAGGAAAAGGCAGAAGTGCTGACAATTTTCTTTTAATAACCTCTCCTCTTTCATCCCTGGCTGTTGCTACAGAATGTGTCCCTCCAGGGGCACTCCCTTGAGAGTGAAGCAAAGATGAAGTCGTTGGTGAAAAGCACTGAAGGCCACTGTGCCTTATTTCTTCGTGGCTGGACACCGTGTTTTATCCATTAGTGTTAAGATTAATGTGAAGAAGTGAGATGGTTGTCATGGGAATGCATCTCAACACAGCTATTTAAATTGAAAGAGCTTTTCCTAAGAGAAAACTAGTCTGATTTTACTGATAATGAGGACTTGCTTTTTCAACTAGGTTAGATGATGGATGCTGTCTGTAACTTGAATGAGCCAAATCAGTAGCTCCAGGGTTATGACAAAAATATACTTAAAGCACAGAATAAGATAAAAAGCTTTTATCAGAATTATTATACTGACAAAGGTGAATTGAAACATTTTCATTTTTCCCTCCCTTTCTGAGTATACTGTTATAAACAATGTGTCTGTGAAGGAAAGCATACCTGGAAGTCATTCTTTTGTCAAAATATTGACATATGTTCATGCTGGCTGGTAAATATTTATCGCCCTGAATCCTAGAGTGGACCTACCCCAACCTTGGTCCCTCCTCTGGGAACTGGGACCTGTCAGACCTCTTCTTCACAATTCAGCAGCTGTAAGGTTGATACCTTGCACTATAGGCGGTCTGCAGGACCTGCTCTAGCACAAATGGCAGCATCCAGTCCTTGGACTAGATTGGTTAATTCCTTGTCTGACAAGTTAATGTCTGCATATCACTCCAAGTTGTGAGTACTATGAATAGTCATTTTACAAGTCTTAGCAATGCTTTTGTAGTGAACTGAGAAATGACTAAACAGGGTTGACAAGTAATTTTGAAAGTCAGTTTGTTCCTAATTTTTAAAATATTTTGACAAAAAATGAAGGAGAACCTGAGTTGCCAATTCATTGAATATGAAAATAATTTTTGATGAGATATCATTATGCAATTTTAGCATAGAGCTATGACAGAGTTTAAAGAGCTGGATGAAATTGCTCTAATAAAATGTCCACTCCCAGGTACAATTTTTTAAAAACTATGTTTCTCTATTTTTAAAAATGAAAAATAGAAATAATATTGATGCTGATCCACAATTTATTCTACAATTAAATAATTCTCATCTTCAAATATAAGCCATAAGCCAATTCAAGCTGTGAGCCGTGGGGGAAAAAAACCTCATCTATATCATTAGCAAATGCATTTAGAGTAAAATTTACTTTATATGTTAGAAATTATAACATATAAAGTGAAGGTAAGCATATAACATCAAATATGTTATAAAAAATAAAATGTTTATATTTTATAAACATATGTATATAAGATAAACATACAAAATATAAATGTGATTATGTTGCTTAGGTGTATTTCTAATAATTACAATGACAATTCAATCCAGAAGAAAAGAAATTAACAATTAGGGTCTTATAACTATTGGGAAAAATAAATTTCAATATATATATATACATAATATGATGTTATTGCAGAAGATAGTTATATAATCATCAATAAAAGACTTATAAGTATAAAAATATATTTATTGGGATAAAATTATTTATGGAAAGTAAGGTGGAAATAAGAGAAAAAGCAACCATTTAATATTATAATTATATAATAAGCTTCTTCATGTATTTAAAAATAGATAATGGTATATGTAAAATTAGTATGGATTTTATATTCTCCTAGATGCACTTAAAAGACTGGTGTAGTAAATTTATTTCTTCATATACCATGCTTTGGCCCTCATGATGTCGTACTAAATAAAAAAGCATTGGATTTATTGGAAGTCACTTCTTAGATTTGTGAGGCACTGCCATGGCTCCCACTCCAGATATAACCGTGAATCAGGGTCACCTAGCTTCAGATAATTCTTCTAGTGTACTCAGAATGCTCATTTTTATACAGGAAACTAGGGAAGCCAGTCACTTATCCTGTGACACAGAGCCTGCACGATGTGTAGAATCAGCTCTCGGGCGCTCGCCTCCACGCTCTTTCTCTTAAACTACCACCAACATGTTGAATCCTAAATTAAACTGAATATTATTTTTTAAAAGAACAAACTGTGAGCCAATCTAATCGGGCTTTTAAAAAGTCTAATTCAAATTAAAACCAAACATTTTTATTTTCAGTTAACTATTTATTGAACCAGATAAGAATATTCTCTGGCGTGAAACTAGTATTTGATTTGTTGGATCTCTGGGAGTAACAGCAAAGCCTTTGGGAAGCCCCAGGGTGTCATGGAAGGAAGAGACTTTGGGATCTAGATCTGGGCTCAATTTCTAGCTGCACTAGTTGCTAGCTATGGACTTTTGGGCAGTTCATCCAAATCCCCTGAGCTTGTTTCCCTATCTGGAAAATGGAGATTAAAATCTCTGCCTGATGAGGTTAAGGTTAAGATGAAATGAGATCACACATGTAAAGCATGTAGCACGATACTTGGCACATGTTAGAAATGCAAAAATACTAGTTTTCTTCTTGATATTTTCTCCCTATTTTCTATCTCTACTTTTGAATGCATTTGTCTGTTGTACTATAGTTCATGTCCTTAATATCTCTTTGGATGATATGTGAAGCTAATAGTTTAATGCCTTAAAGAAGTGATTTTCAAGCTGTGAGCTGTGGGAGCTCTGTGGAAGTAAGGGGGTGGGAGAGGGGGTTGCAGAGGAAAAAAGCCGTGGGGTTCCAGTCCCTTCATTAACAACTGAAGGTTTGCTTGTCTCTACATAGGCCAATGAAAAAGTTTTCCTGTGCTGCATGGGCCATTTACCCCTGGAGACACAGTGCTTAGTCCAAGCCATCAGTGCTTGAAGGTGGGAATTTCTGACAAGTAATGTCTCTATTTGGAATATATTTTGAGATGGGCTTAAGGGTAAGGACGTTTGGCAGAATTCAGCAATGAGCTGTGACCTCGGGGTCAATCCTGATTAGTGTATAATGCACAATACAGAATACTGATGTGAAGTAAGGCAATTGGGATACATACAAGCAGGAAAAACTCAAGTATTTTAAAAGTGTTCATTTCGAGTTTCATAATTGGATTTACATTCTGAGCATGCATGCTGGCTCGCCTTTCCAATCCCCCTGCCATCTTATATGCGGGCTGATTGGTTGTTTGTTGGGGCTGTTTCTTGTTTTGGTAGTTGGAATATCAATTCGGTTTATCATTCCCGTTTTCCAAGTGGAAGAAGAGAGATTGAAGTGATCAGTCCTATTCTTCTAACTGGGAAAATGATGTCCTGGAGTTTTAACAGAACAATTTAAAATCTTTATTAAACTTATTTTCTCTCTATGACATTAAAATTATTTCCATTTTGTCCTTTTCATAATCAAGTTGTGGACATTCTGTGTACCCTTGGCCTTTTAAAAAAGATGAACTTTTTGTTCTCTGAAAATTCAATAGAAACATCAGATAGAAAGAGACTCATCATTAAATCAGCCATGAGAATAAGTCTGACCAGGGTACCCTCGGCCTAAAAAACATTTATTAGTGGGCTTTGAAGAAAAACATTTGCCCTTCTCCTTTCACCATAAAGTTCTCTGGGGAGGATCCTGGTTGACTTCAGTACCTATTTCATAGAACCGTTTCTCCTATTTTCTTTCTAAAGATTCTTTAGTGTTGAAGGGGTCATGGCTATTCTATTTCTTCCTTTTGTCCTCATTCTTTTTCTTCTGCCATTTCTGTTATATAACCCATGTTTTCTCAGAAGTTTGGAAAGATAATCTTTTTAATAACTTTTGCCTTTTTGTACTTTTGCAGAAAATCCAGATTTTAAAAAAAAAATTCTCTCTGCCTGGTTATTTCTCAGAATTTCTGAGTGGTATTCCATGGATAGCCATAGCATGTAGAGTCCACCACTTTCTTCCTGGTCCTCTCTGTGTACTCCAGACGGTGTATTCACACACTAGTTTGGCAGGGCCTCATCTCTTTGCTCCCTGAGCACTTGGAAGGATTGGTTAGGCAGCAGCCATATCTATTCTTTGACAACCAAGGTTTCAACTTAGTGAGGTTACTCACTGGATGTCTAAGATAGTCACCCACTTTGAATCTGCTGTGTGTTTGTGTTACTATACTACTCACAGTGAGTGTGAAGAAGCAATGGGAGGAGTATGGTTATCTGTCTTATTAGGGATACCTTCAGTCATTTGCATTTGTGTAATATTTCATAACTTGGGCATATTCTTTGTAACATTTACCTCGTATGTTTCTATATCATAAGAAAACAAGCACAAGCTCATTTATTTCAAAATAAGTATAAAACAGCCTTTATCATTTTTATTTATTTTTAAATTTTTTATTTCAGCATATTACAGGGGTACAAATGTTAGGTTACGTATATTGCCTTTGCCCCACCCAAGTCAGAGCTTCAAGCCTGTCCATCCCCCAGATGATGCACACCTCACCCATTATGTGTGTATATACCCATCCCCTCCTCCCCTCCACCTGCCTGACACCCGATGAATGTTATTACCATATGTGGACATAAGTGTTGATCAGTTAATACCAATTTGATGGTGAGTACGTGTGTTGCTTGTTTTTCCATTCTTGTGATACTTCACTTAGTAGAATGGGTTCCAGCTCTATCCAGGATAATACAAGGGGTGCTAGATCACCACTGTTTTTTGTGGCTGAGTAGAACTCCATGGTATACATATAGCACATTTTATTAATCCACTCATGTATTGATGGACACTTCGGTTGTTTCCACATCTTTGCAATTGTGAATTGTGCTGCTATAAACATTTGAGTGCAGATATCTTTTTTATAGAATGTCTTTTTTTCTTTTAGTAGATGCCCAGTAATGGGATTGCTGGATCAAATGGTAGTTCTACGCGTAGCTCTTTGAGGTAGCTGCATATTACTTTCCACAGAGGTTGCACTAGTTTGCAGTCCCACTAGCAGTGTATGAGTGTTTCTATTTCTCTGCAGCCACACCAACATTTATTGTTTTGGGACCTTTTGACAAAGGCAATTCTCACTGGGGATAAGTGATATCTCATTGTGGTTTTGATTTACATTTTCCTGATGATTAGAGATGGTTAGCATTTTTTCATATGTTTGTTGGCCATTAGTCTATCTTCTTTTGAAAAGTTCTCTGTTATTATTTCTTTGAATAAACTTTCTACCTCAATCTCTCTAGCTCCTCTTTGAGGCTTTTTTCTAGATCTTATAGGCATGCTTTATTATTTTTTATTCTTTTTTCTCTTCTGATTATATATATTCAAATAGCCTATATTCAACCTCACTAATTCTTCTGCTTGGTCAATTCTGCTGTTAAGAGACTCTGATTCATTTCTTAGTTTGTCAATTGAATTCTCAAGCTCTAGTATTTCTGCTTGATTTTTAAATTATTATTTCGATCTCTTAGATAAGTTTCTGTGATAGGCTTCTGAATTCTTTCTTTGTGTTGTCTTGAAGTTCATTGAGCTTCTTCAGGACAGCTATTTTGAAGTCTTTGTCTGAAAGGTCACCTAACTCCATCACTCCAGAATTGGTCACTGATACTTATTTAATTCATCTGGTGAGCTCATGTCTTCCTGGATTTCCTTAATGTTTCTGGATGTTTGTCGATGTCTGGGCATTGAAGAGTTAGGTATTTATTTTAATCTTCACAGCCTGGGCTTGTTTGAACCTGTCCTTCTTGAGAAGTCTTTCCAGATATTCAAAGGGAATTGAGTGTTGTGGTCTAAGCCTTTGATCACTGAAGCTGTATCAGCACTGGGAGTGCCCCAACCCCTTTAATGCTGTGACTCTTGCAGGTTCTTAGTGGCACTGCCTTTGTGGACTTGGGTAAGATAAGAGAGACTTCCCTAAATTACCAGGCAAAGTCTCTCACTCTCTTCTCTCCCTCTCTGTGCTGGGCCGCTGGAGTTGGGGGAGGAGTGACATGTGCACTCCCTCGTTGCCACCAACACCAGGTCACATTTGATGCCATGCCAGACTCACTCAAAGCCAGTGGTGACTTTTGACTGACTACCTCTGATGTTTTTTCCAAGCCTAAGGGCTCTTTAGTCAACAGATGATGAATCCTGCCAGGACCGGGTCCTTTCCTTCAGGGAAGCATATTTCTTTCTGGCCCAGGTTGGATCCAGAAATGCCACCCAGGAACTAAGGCCTAGACTCAGGGGCCTCAGCAGTCTGCTTGGTACTGTATTTTACTATGGCTGAGCTCGTACCCAAGTTGCAAAACAAAGTCCTCTGGGCTATTCCTTTTCCTTTCCTCAGGTGGAAGAAGACTCTCCCTGAGCTGTGCTGCCTGCATTTGGTGAGGGGTGACAAAGACCCTGGCTTGGCCACAGCTGCTGGTGTCTCACTGGGTCAGGTGCACCCCAAGTCCACTGGCTGTGAGCCAGCACAACCAAAGGAAATACCTAAGGACTGCAGCTCTTGTGGCCCAAATGCCTTACAATTTTAGTCCGGGCCCCAGGCTGCTCTTTTTCTTCCAATGGTGGGACTAGAGGAAACTGGGGCTTTGTGGTGGAGGAGTTCCCTCTGGCTGGGATAGTCAAAATGCTCCATCTATGGGCACCAGCAGGATTCTGCCCTGTGCTGTGTTCCCCTGTGCCAGGGTGGCCCTGAGTTTCAATGCAAAGCCCCACGATCACTTTACTCTCCCTCCCCCCAGGGACACGGATTGTCTCTCCACTCTCCTGTGTGCTACACAGCACTGCAGGTGAATGGAAGGGTGGCGTAGACAATGCAAGACTGTCTTTCTGCCCTCTTCTGCACCTCTTTCCTTAATGTTAATATAATTTTAAAATCAGTTAGTATGATCACTCCCCTGTTTTTTGGTTCTTCTGAATGTGCTTGCTTATGTGGATCGTTGTTGAATTTGGTGTTCATGCAGGGTTTCTATTTGGCCATCTTTCTCCAAAATAATCTTTTTTGAAACCAAAACACTATCTGGAAAACAATATAAACTCAGATTAAAGGCAGTGATGTTGAGAGATTAAGGGAGCACAAACAGATTGAGATATAAAGGTGTTTGGTAATGAGAACTGTACCAGTCAGGGTTTGGATAAGGACACAGCACATTCAAATGAGGTAAACTAAGGAGAGCTTAGTGAAGAGACTGCAGTGTTTCCAAAGACGTGGGCAAGCTTCAAGGAGACAAGGTGCAGAGCGGTACCTCTGGGATGGATGGAGTGAGGAGCAGCAAACACCGCTAGGCCTGAAGGAGAGTGTGGAGGAAACGGTGGCTGACACCTGGGAGGAGCAGCAGTGTGGAAAGGGCCTGGGACAGGGACAGATCCCGCCAGCCCACCGTGACCAGCCTTCAGAGAAGCAGGGGGGAGTGGATACTGTCTCCTCACTCTCCTCTACGCTCTCATCTTCTGCCTATACCTCTAGAAAATGAGAGAATTGTAGAGAAGACAAGGATCCCACTGAGGCTCCCATATGGTTCGACCTCCCTGGGCTGGAGCACAGCACAGAAGGGGTTTCCAACAGAAGATATTTGGCGAAGACTTTTTATTTCTCCTTTATAGTCTGTTTCATACGAGCGGCAGACCTTACAAAAGACCTTAGTAGTCAACTATCAGAGATGTAAAGAGATCCTAATTTGGACATGCTAACAATATAAAGTCTTCCTCATAAGTCATTATATACATGCATACGAGACACTCAGAAGTCTACAAAGCAACTAAAAATATTTCCTATGAACACTCACAAAACTATCAAGATAAAGCAAGGGTCAAAGATTATTTTTACCATTTTACAAATAATGAACCTGAAGTAAAGAGAATGTACATGATATGCCCAAATATAGGCATTAGATTTTCAATTTTTCTAACTCGTTCAGTGCATTTTGCTTTTGATTTCTACTTGTACTTTGCTGCTCCAGGACAAGAATTACAAATTTTCTGGAAATGCTCAACCATCCAAATTTTACTAAGTCTTTTAATAAGCATATGCAAGCAGAGAACACTTGCTCCTGCATCAAGGTCAGTTTCAGTACTCCAGTGTTTCCATGAGAATAACAACCGGAATCCAAAAGCTCTGAGGGATAATGCAGATTTTTGCTGAAGATCTGGTTTAGGTGGGCACAAAGGAAGAAGTGAATTAACAGTATGCAATGCAAAGCAAAACCTCCCCCAAATCTTGTTTTCCAATCATCTTTTCAAAACTCTATCCCAATCCCTCCATTTTCCTTGTAGCCCAATAAGGCAAGCAGTGACATGCCTTGCAAAAGTAGCAGGAAGAGGTGAACTCTGCAAAGTTGTTTATAGTAAAAAATTAATAGTTTGTATCACATGTAAAATGGTCATTGGTCATTAACATCACTCATGGCTTTAGCACATATCACTACCAAAATAATTACACTTTGACCTTCATGCCTTGCAAGTCTTGTTTTTTCTCATTGATAATACCATCGTCCCTCAGTATCCATGGGGAATTGGTTCGAGGAATCCCACTGATATCAAAATCCATAGAGACTCGGGTCCCTTATATAAAATGGCATAGGATTTGCATATACCCTACACACATCTTCCCATATAATTTAAATCATCTCTAGATTACTTATGATACCTAATGCAATGCAAATGCTATGAATAGCGGTTATACTGCATTGTTTAGGCATTAATGACAAGAAAAAAGTCTGTACATGTTCAATACAAACACAACTATCCTTTTTTTGTTTTTTGAATATTTTCGACCCATGGTTGGCTGAATCTGTGGATGCAGAACCCGCGAACACAGAGGGCTGACTGTGTGTGTGTGTGTTTGTGTGTGTGCGCGCATTTCTCCAAATTCTCAGGATCAGAAATTCATTTTTCTTTTTCCTTATTCTCTCTTATATACAGATCCATAGGTAGCTTAAGTGTGATGTGACATGCCATAAATGCCTAGCATTTTTAGTTCAATCAGATCTCTGTTTCTAAACTTATTTTAAAATGTCAATTTATTATATAATAGCAACTGTCTAAAGAAGTTATAAGCTATACTCTTACCTTCTTTTTACTTTGCATTTGCTTTTTACAGTAATAGTTGGCCAAAAGTTTGGCATAAACTTTATCAGCAGAAGAGACATGCCATCCATAGGCAGAGACTGCAAAACTCACTGAGGAGTATAGGAAAATTTTAATGGGTTGTTTTATTAATTTCCATATATATTTAGCTTATGTTTTAGGGGTAATACTTGCTTTATCAATTTTAGACTGCCAGAAGAATGGACCAAAGAAGAATATAGAGGCATTTTTTAATCAAGAAAGAGAATGCATGTGAAAACAGTTTGAAAACTAGTACATAATCCCTAGGAAGGAATTCCATATAGCCATTAAAACCATAAAGACTATTTTCTATATGATCAACTTCAAGTATTATACACATACACACAATACTAGAAGAAAATTAAAAATACTAAAAATAGTATTGAATTTTAATAGATGATCTTTCTTTCCTGGACTTTCTGAATTTCTTATGGGTAAATGTTTGACAATCACAAAAATAGGCACAATTTATTCTTTAAACAGAAAGTATAAAGCACTATACTTTTATATACTTTTACTGGGTAGTTCTAAACCCAGTAAACAATCCTTGGGCATATAAGCAGCCAAACAATTTCTCACAGAGAGACTGTGCCCAAAATAGGTCTGGCAGAATGAAAAGGAGAGAACAATCCCTGCTTCTGGAAGGAACATTATAATTGAGACGGTTTGAAGAAGAAAGGTGAGTGAACACAGTATAAGAACATCAAAGTGCTACATTTTATGGTTGTTTGATGTAGAACAGATGACATTATACAACTCAAAATATATTCTGATGTTTTACCATCAAACATCAAACCTCTATCCTGGTGCATCCAAATGCTATTTTTGGATGTCATAGACTTAAGGTGCATAAGTCTATCTTGGGCTGCATTCTCTTAAGAACCATTTGGGTTTAAAAAAATTCTGGTTGTGTAGATCACAGCTTTTATCTATAAAAGCAAATTATTCCTTCTTGTATTAAGGAAAAAAGTAGTCTAACTTTATAGAGTTTTAAATAATCATGTAAATCACAGTCCTTAAAATCTGGGATCAAGACAGTAAATGGCTTAGGATATGAACTATTTACTCTGGACTTGGAAGTCAATATTTATGGTTAAGCCTATATAGATTTGATGTAGAATCTGAGGTTAGTAATGGGCTTCATATCAGTCTGTTTAGGATGTTCATACTTTAGTGGAGAACACTGAAATTCTTAAGGGTCTTACCCATGATCACACAAATAATTAGTGACAAATCACTATTGGTAGTATAGGGTCTCTTTAGTCCTTACAAATCTAGATATTTCCTTCAATTGTCATTGATTAACACATCTTTTGAAAATGCACCTCAGGTGTAAGATATTTTGGCATCAGTGAAAAAAAAAATCAAGTAACCTGAGAGAGTTCAAAGGGATCCACGATTTCTTCTAGTCCAGATCCCTTGCTTTAGAGAGGATGTGGAATCTCAGACTTAGTATGATTTGGGGGAGCCTACTGTCCATCTTTGCTCTTCTTTGGTAAGCAGCAGATCTAGAGGGATGTCAAACAGATGCCCAGATCCAAATAAGGCTGAAGAGATGCTCTGTTTTAGGGTGATAGGCGGAAAGAAGCTGGTTGTGACCAAACCCCTCCTTCCAAGATCAAGGATCTAGAGAGAGTTTCCATGAGTTTCTGCTCCTGTGACCCTGGACACTGCCCCTGAGTTCTCTTCCTCCTGAGTCCCGGACGTTCAACCTTTTCTGTGATTCTGGAAGCAGGTAGAACACAGATGTCTCCTGATTCTCAAGAAACTGCATTAAACATTTTTTAAAGCTTTGTAGGCATAGTTTATAATTGATCTTTTAAGGTCCTTGCCTTATCCTCCTCATCTGCTAAACATTCTGATTTATCCCTGGAATAACAGGCCAAGTTGACACTTCAGTATGAAGCGTTTTATTCTTAACAGAAATGGTGACCCAATTAATTTCTGCGGACATTGTGTTCTCATCTCTCTCAACAGATTTTGACCTCAAAAATTGCTTATCAGATTATTTTGATGTTTTGTGCCCTTTTCTTTTAAGAGCTAGTAATTCCCTATTTTTTTTTTAAATTGTCTGGAGTCAGTGTTCCCATATAGACTCAACATAGCAAGTGATCTTTTATTAACAGCCAGATAAATTCTGGACAAATCAAAACAGATGAAAGTTTACAACTATAGCATTGGGTGATTTAACTGGTATGCACAATTCTATGAGATTCTATCCTGAATAACACCCAACACACCTAACTCTGAGAATAAGGTAGAAATGAATGCAATCAATCTAAGAGGCCATTTAAGAGAACACCACATATACATTTTACTCACATAAGGATTTCAATCAGAGTGATTTTGTTGCTCTATTATCTCTAGTTTGTTGTCTAAATCTATCTTTGCTCTCTACGTACATGGCACCTCAGGTGGTAATCATAGTGAGGGTTATTTGTTAAATTCTAGAGAGAGAAAAAAGATTTTGAAATTGTAGAGTTGTATGAGTTTGGTAATGTGCAAAAATCTATAAGGTCAAATATTTTTATAACTAAAACTGTGATTTTTTAATGTCTTTTGGGTTTGCTGACTATAAGTAGCAGCCCAATGATGATAGGCAATGTGTTTTTTAAATTTTCTGAAATTATGGCATCTTTGTTAGAATAAATTATGACCTCGTTATCTTTCTCTCGAATGTCATGTTGTTTTCAATTTGAGAGGTATCCATTCAGTGTCTACTACACACACTTTATTACATGCAATGGATGCTGAATCTCTGACAGGTAGCTTAGTTCCTCTCAAATAGTAGGCATTCAATAAAAGGTGATTAAAAGGTAGCCCCTTGATTAATACGGGCTTATTAGTATGGAGGATTATACAACTAAATAAATAATTATCACACAAGAAATAAGGCATGCCATAAGAAAACTATAAACAAATTTCTGGGTTTGAGGAGAGAGAAACGATACTTAGAAAAGGAGGATATAGAACATTGTATTATTAAGTGTAGGCTAAACTATGCCATGGTAAAAAATTAACAACAAACACTGTAATTTACCAAAACAAAGATTTATTTCTTCTTATTATATGTCCACTATGGATTGATGAGGAGTTTTACTGCACACAGTCATTCAGGGACCCAGGGTGACAAAGACTTCACCATCTTGTAGCTTTGCCACTTAAGACACATGACTTCTAGGGTCACTAAGTTAGGGGACACAAGAGATGGTATGTGGAGTGTTAAATATCTCAACTCAAAAGTGATGTGCAACACTCCACTCATATTTCATTGCCTAGCCTTAGCCATATGGTTCTATTAACTGCAAGGGGGCTGGAAAGTCCAGGAAAGAGAAGAGAGCTAGATATTGGTAAGCACTAGTAGTTTCTTTCAAAAAAGTTTTTCTGAAGTAGGACAGGGGACATTTAATATGCTCCTTGAAGACAGAATGAGTATATGAGTATTTCAGAGAGAAGAAATAGCATGTGCACAAGCAAAGAATATGGAAGGGGTTAGAGGGTATACTCAGGAAATTATGAATAGTCCACTTTCATTACAACAAGTGGTAAGTAGGTAGAGGAAAATGCCAGCGACCAGAAAGGGTAAAGAGGCTCAGAAGTATTGCAGAGGATTTGGCATCTATAGTGAAGCATGGGTACCAAGTATAATTGGCCATGGGGTAATAATGGGACCTGTATCTTAGCGAGGCTTCCTTTATATTAATATGTGGAATGAAACAGAATAAGGAGAGATGAGAAAAGGAGAAAGCATTTGAAAGATATTACAGCAGTTGAGTAAAGATTTAAGAATTTGAAAAAGAATGGAAAGGAGAAGAAAAATTGAAGCGATAGAGTGGAGGTGGCACCTATATGACTTAGCAAGCAGCTGAATCTGGGGGGTGTGGGGAGAAGCAGCCAATGACCTCAAAGCTGGTGCTCCAGGAGCCGGGAATTGGTGACACCAATATGAGAAACAGGAAAATAGGAAAAGAAACTTTTTCAGACCAATTATGGGCATTTGTCAAAGTATATGTAACATATGCAGTAGAAAGGCAGTATCACGTGGTAGTTTAGAGTTAAGAGAGAGGTTGCTGGTACCAATACCTTGAATTTAAAATCCGAACTCTGCCACTTGCTGATTATGTATGGGATTTAGCCTCTCTGAATTTCAGTGTCCTCATATGAAAAATAGGGATATCAATAACAACTTCTCCCTAGGGTTATTGTGGCCATGAAAGTATTGATAGTTACTTCTTGCACAGTTTTAAGCACATAGTGATGGGGAAAACCGCCGGGCACTGGGACGCACCCGCCCGCTGCCTCCCCGCCGCTCCGCATCCCCGCGGCCCGGT
>VBSM01001562.1:59776196-59899621 GCA_008086735.1 Cheirogaleus medius
AACAATAGGAGGTGGACAACAAATGTTAGCTAAAAAATAATTGTGATGTAGAAAGGATAGAACTAATGTCTATTTTACAGGAGAGGAGAGTGATGGTTAAATTGGATACTTGGCACATGGTGGGTTGCCTAGAAATGCTCACAATGCTCATGATGGAAGAAGAAGTCACCAAGAAAGTACAGAATTATTTGTTCTGGAGAATAAATAAGTGTTAGCATTCACTTGCCTCATAGATTATTTGAAAGGCAGAAATCAGATACTGCTTGAATATTGCTACTTGTCCTTCATTGTAAAAAGCTCAAGTTTACTGAAGAGAGAATACTGATTGTGCCAGAAGAAGGGTACATAGAGCAATTAAGTGTTTTTGAGATCAGTAAAAGAATAAGATGAATGATTTGTTCCCCAGATTTGGAAAAAGTTGAAGGCTTATGGATCCTATAAAGAATTGGAGATCTTTCCATCTGTCAGCACTTTGGGGTGGAGGGAAGGATTTGCCTGAGGAAGGAGGCCCTAGACTTGAAGGATCCAAACTTACTAAGTATTACTCTGTCCAAGTGTGGTCTGAAAACAGCAGCACAGCTTAACCTGAGGAGACTCTGAGCTGAGACAGAAGGCGTTCAAATGCAGCTACCTCTGACTAAAACAGATTACTGGCAATGCTTCTCAAATGGTTTGGGACTTTGCCATAGCCTCATGAAGCAAGAAATGGCAATAATGACTGAGATTGATTTCCCCCAATCCTGGGTGCTCAGAGTAAGCTTCAGGTAGCTTTAAAAAAATGTGATTAATTTCTTCTACACATGGAGTTTTGTTTAGGGTCTCTGCCTCCCACACAGCTGCATATAAGTGAAAGGGAGTATCTTATAAGAAGGTAACAGAAAAATTAAAGAGCATAGGTTCACTGATTGGCTGGAGAAGTATCCAAATAATTAGTATAGGTATACCCAGAGAGGCAAAGTCAACTGTGTCAATAAAAACAGGAAAATGTATATGAATGATGGCTAAAACTCTGAAAGACAATAGGGTCCATGCGTTTTAAATTAATTCTGTTGTCAGAGAATAATCTCTATATGATTTTAATTCTTTTCAATTTATTGAGACCTATTTTATGGCTGAACATATGGCTTACCTTGGTGAAAGTATTCTTTTTTTTTTCCTCTTTATTTATTTTTTCAATAGATTTAGGGGGTACAAGTGGTTTTTGTTACACAAATGCTCTACACAGTGGAGAAGGCTGGGCCTTTAGTGTATCAACCACCCAGATGGTATACATTGTACCCAACAGGTAATTTTTCATCCTGAACTCCCACATCCACCCTCCCCCTTTCTGAGTCTCCAGTGTCCCTCATAGCTCTCTACATGACCATGTGTACCCATAG
This sequence comes from Cheirogaleus medius, assembly GCA_008086735.1. Lineage (NCBI taxonomy): Eukaryota > Metazoa > Chordata > Mammalia > Primates > Cheirogaleidae > Cheirogaleus > Cheirogaleus medius. Next base: position 59,777,576 of record VBSM01001562.1, read on the forward strand.
CTTACAAGTGAGAACATGTGGTGTTGGTTTTCTGTTACTGAGTTATTTTATTTAACATAATGGCTTCAGTTCCATCCAAGTTGCTGCAAAAGACATTATTTCATTCTTTCTTATAGCTGAGTAGTATTCCACGGTATACATATACCACCTGTTCTTTATCCACTCATTGGTTGATGGGTTGATTCCATATCTTTGCAATTGTGAATTGTGCTACAATAAAAATATGAGTACGAGTGTCTTTTTGATATACCGACTTCTTTTCCTTTGAGTAGATACCCAGTAGTAGGATTGCTGGATCAAATGGTAGATCTACTTTTATTTCTTTGGGAAATTTCCATACTGTTTTCCATAGAGGTTGCACTAATTTACATTCCCACCAACAGTGTATAAGCAAAAAAACATATATTCTACTTTTTTGAGGTATAGTGTTCTAGGACTATCAATTAGGTCAAGATAGTTGATAGGGTTTTTTAGATCTTCTATGTTTTTACAGTCTTTCTTTCTTTTCTTTCTTTCTTGTTGTCTAGTAATTCTATCTATCAATTGAGAGAGGGGTGTAAAAAACCTACTATAATTGATGAATTGCTTATTTCTTTTTTAGTTTGTCAATTTTGATTTAAGGCTCTCTTTTTAGTACATAAAAATTTAAGGTTTCTAGATCTTTCTGAAGAATTAACCCTTTTATCATTATGAAATATTTCTCTTTATATCTGTTCAACTATTTGTCTTGACCATGTTACATACCTTTCTAACCATTTATTTCACCTAAATCTTTACATTTAAAGGTTATCTCTTGTAGACAGCATATAGTTGAATCTTGTTTTTTTATTTATTCTGACAATCTCTACATTTTAATTGGAGAATTAAGTTCATTAACATTCATGTAGTTATTGATATGGTTCGATTCAGATGTTCTTATTTTATTATTTTTAGATGGTCTATTATTTGTTCTCAGCTATAGCTTCTGTTTTTTGTTTCCCTCTTCTCCCTTTCCTGACTTCTTTTGGATTATCTGAATATTTTTAAAAAATTTTGTTTTAATTTATGTATTGGATTTTAGCCATATTTGGTCAATACCTTTTAAATAAATTTAATGCATTTGAAATAATATGGTTAATGATTAAAATAATATAATCAAAGCATTATTTATAATTATATTTACTATTAGGGTCTTAGTAGAATATTAAATCTCATTTCAATTTCCATAGAAACATGGAAGACTTACAGGATGCCAGAAGAGAAAAAGATCAATGATGAAAGAGTTGGAACTAGAACCAAAGAATAAAACCAAGAAGACATAATTTGGCCTGAAGAAGAGAAAACTCAGAGATAACATTTGCCTTTAAATAAATGAAGTCTTTTCATGTGGTGACCAGATGTTTTCATCTTTACCAAAAGAGAAAAAAATAGCATTAATTGTAACAAGGTGGAATTAATGTTTGCCAAGGGAAGGAAAAAAGTTTGTACTAATTCTATAAATGTGCCATCATACCAAAGTTACTGAGGAATGTTTAATAACATACTTACCTCAATATCTTTAAGTAAGTTTTGTAATAGATAACTGGAATATTTTTTATTTGAGGATTTTTTTGAAGGTGACAAATTTTTATTAACAATGTTCATTAATGGATGAACAAAAAGATACTGCATACCTTTCTGATAAGGTTAGATATATTTTTTTAAAAATATAAAAATGCAAAATCAAGCACAATGGCTCATGCCAGGAATCCCAGAGTTCTGTAAAGCTGAGGCAGGAGGATTGCTTGAGGCCAGGAGTTTGAGACCAGCCTGGACAACATAGCAAGACCCCCATCTCTAAAAAAAAATAATTTAAACTAGCAGCGTGTGGTGGCATATTCCTGTAGTAGCTGCAACTCAGGAGGCTGAAGCAGAAGGATCGCTTGAACCCAGAAGTTTGAGGCTGCAGTGAGCTATGATCACACCACTGTACTCCTGCCTGGATGACAGAGTGAGACCCTGTCTCTAGGGAAAAAAATTAAAAAGAATATATAAAAATGCTTTCCTAATTAGTCAGCAGATAATATATGATATTGGGTGGCACTTATAGCTGAGTTAAAATTAATAAAATTAATATTTTTTTATTTCTATTGTATAGTTCAAAAATAAAGAGAAGAAAAACTTATTAATAACAGATACTACTTGTTTAATATTTTATTTTCCTTTGTTATACTCATTAGCATTTCATTGTGTTCCTTAATTCAGTCCTCTTAATAAATGTATGATGCTGGTGTTATTATCTCTGTTTTACTGAAGAAAAAACAGAGGTCTAAAGTGGTTAAGTAATTTATTCAATATTTCACAGTTGAGATTTAAACCAATGTCTTCTCATTTTCAATTCCAGGCTCTTTTCCAGGAAATTCCAGCCATGCCCAAATAATAAACCAAAATGCAAATCTGAAAGTACCATCCCCAGTTCCTGGATTCTGAGGCCTGTGTCCCAAGGAGTGTATCCTGTTTTAGGAAATTCACGCTGGGAGAGATTTGGTATTTTCAAAGGTAAACACACAATGAAGCAGTCAGGTTGAATTTTACCCTAGAGGTAGTAGTATTGGTTTTTTTCAAGCTTCAGGCTTGAATTTTATTTTAATAAGAACAAAATGTGATGTATGAGACCCAGGAGGGAAGTGCCTGGATCCAGGTCTCCGGATGAATGATGGCAGAGAAGCTACTAGAACCCTCATCTCCTGCTTTCCACCCCAGAGGCCTCCCCCCGCCCAGAAGTCTCAGACCAAAGACTGTAATTTGGTAACACATATGTGACTTCTTAAGGAAAGCTCAGTTAAAAATGCTTCTAATATGTGTTAAATCAAGATAGTGCTTTGCAACTGTGGGAGATAAAGGAAAGTCCCAGGTGAGGTGCCAGGTGCAGGTCATCGGCAAGGCCTCCTCCCTGAGCAGCCTCAGAAACACAGCTGGACAGCCAAGCCGTCCTTTCTCTCCTCATGTATGTTTCTTTGTAAGACAGACGATATCAAGCAGTGCTGTACACAAGGACATTCTGCATTATTAGAAACGTTTTCTAATGAGCACTGTCCAGTGTGGCAGCCATTCATCACATGTGGCTATCGAGTGCTTGAAATGTTGCTGGTGTGACTGAGGAACTTGACTTTTAATTTTGTTTAATTTTAATGAATTCAAATTTAAATAGTACATGTAGCTAGTGGCTACCATATTGGACAGCATAGGCCTAGACAGGCCACGGGAGAGCTTATCCATTTTTGAAAAAAGAGAAAAAGAAAGAGAGAGAGAAACAGCACTCTCTCCTTTCTGAGCTAGGGACCTCTGCTGCTTTGGGGCTGTGTTGCTGATGGAAGTACACACCACTGGATTTAAATCTCAAAACCATATTCAGGTTTTCTGACATGTGCTTTTAGACTGAGGTTTAAGCCCATAGAAAGTACAAAAAAGAAAAATGACGTTCCATTGGTTCTTGGGTTCTTTTTCAGCTGGGTTCTTTCTTCTGCCCCACCTCTTTAAATCCAAACAGCAAAGGAAATGAGCTGAGAGTAGGGTTGTCAAATAAAATACTGGATGCCCAGTTATATTTTAAATGAACAACACATAATCTTTTGGAATAGGTATGTCCCCCATGCCAGACTGGGTATATGTTATAATAAAACATTACTAGTTGTTTGCCTGAAATTCAAATTTTTTGGCCATCTTATATTTATATTTGATAAATCTTGCAACCTTACTTGGGAGAGGGGCATATGCTCAGCTTTTTGGAGACTGGCAGTGCTCTTTAAGCATTGGAGAAAAGAGTAATGCCCATTGATAGCAGGGGATGTCTGAGAGACCTAAGTTCATGGGCAAGACAGACTACGAGCCATCCTCACAGGATGTCCAGATGGAAACTTTGCACCAGCACTCTAATTAGAAGTGGTTTGTACGGGAGGCTTCATCTACTCAGCTGGATAGAGTCTTGGTAGTGTCAGTGTGATCTGGAAGCTCGAGAATTATCAAAAAGTCCTTAAGTCTCATGTAACCACCTGCTAGGTCAAGAAACAGAAAATAACCAGCTCCCGCAAAAGTGTTTCTCATTCTCTCCACTATCCCTCCCTTTCCACCAAGATAATCACTATGTGGACTCCCTAGATTTCAGTTTTGCCTGTTTTGGGGACTTTATGTAAATGAAACCGCACACTGTGTCTTCTGTGGTGTATGTTTGTTTCTGGAAGGAACTGAGAGGCATTGGCAATCTCTCATCACCTGATATCGTCATGGACGGAAATCATCCCCACAGGTTTTCACTCTCTGTGAACTGTTTCCCTTATGGCTCTCCCTTTCTCCCAAGTGGTAATCTTTTGTAGTTCAAACCACAAGCCCGGCTGTTTGTCCCAGGCTGTCACTCCTCAGTGGAATCTGAACTTCCATTTGGATTCTCCAGCCCTGTGATTCTGTCCAAAGCTCTTACGATCATCTCAGTCTTCCCGGGAATCAGCAGACACATCTGGGTGAAAGCCACCCCCTCCTGGCTCACCTCTCTGGGTTTCCTTCTTGTCTCAGCTTTTGACTCCATAATTCTTCACTACTTTGGGAAATTTTTTATTTTTTATTTCAGGAAATTATGGGGGTACAAACATTTTGGTTGCATGTTATGATTTTGCCACATCCCAAGAATCTTAATGCCTTCAGCTTGATTTTTGTTGTTGTTGTTTGACTTCATTAGATGTTCTCAGCAGTAGAGCCTACCTAGATAATCTAGTCTGCTGTTTCCAGAAGCAGATTCCTCAATATCTGACATCTCCATTCAACTTATGAATCAGGGGCAGACTGGATACCCCATCAGCCACAGATCTGGATGTACTTATGCCAGAAAAAGGCAAATTTCTGGGCCCAGTAACAGTTCTTTAAGGCTCAGAGGATGACATGAGTTTCACTGGAGTGTGTACGAAGGAAGTGGCAGTGGTATTTGTATGTTAAAATATGCTACAATGATTTTCTTAAATCTTGTTCATAATGTGAGGTCATGAGCTTTTTAACTTTTTTCTCAAAAAGAAGAGTTGACTATTATTGAATCACACATTATAATCATCCTGTCAAAAACCCATTTGTTAATTTAACATTCATTTAAATTGAGTTATTAAATCCTAATAGACCAAGACCCTTTCCCTCAAAATATATTCTTGGCTTTACCTAATGTTATAATTAACTAGCTAGCACAATTAGGTTGTTGGTTGAATTTAAAAGGGATGTGCAGTAGTTAAAATGACAGCCTCATTGAACAGTTTCTACCCACCCACCTCCCATCACAACAGCAGAAATGAAAAATGTAATATTGAGGCATCTATGATATGAGCTGAAATATTCTTTGTTTGTTCCCATATCTTGTGTTATGATGGTGATTTTAATAACTTTCTGGCTGAATCACTGAGAAAAGCATCGACATGTTTTTCATCCAGATTTCTGAAAGCATATTTTATTTTTTCCCCTCTGGACTTCAATTTTCTTCCTGGCCTTTGCCAGTAAGGAAATATTGTCAATAATTTTATTAGCTCTCATAGGCAAAAGGTGGAAAGAATATCTTACTGTCTGTGCAGTGTGTGGATGCTATGATATGGCCCAGCAAATAATTTGTCAAGTTATTTTTAGAATATGACGTATTTTCTCTGGCACCCTCAATATCAAATTCCTCTGCTTTGAAACAGTATCACAGAATTGATTTAGCTAAGAAATTTTGCTGATTAAATTCATACTTCATTGCTTTTTCTTATAATAAAGAGAACTTTAAAACCACTAGAATATCGACTCCAAAAGGGCATTTTTTGCCCTTTGCCCATTTTCTTCACTGGTGTATCCTACATGCCTGGAAGTGGCTGGCATAATAGTAACCTTTAGTAAATATTTATTGAATGAATGAATGAATAAAAACCGTAGAACCACAGAATAGTAAAGACTAGATGGATTTCAGCGATCGTGGAGGCCAAATTCCTATTCCACAGGTAGGGAAATTGTCAAGGCATAGATTGTCAAGTGACACATTCAAAGTCAGAGATGGCAGAATGATGGAGAAACACCCAGAACTCCTATCTTATCTTATAATATTAGCCTAGTGCTCTTGGCCTTCTGGTCTCATAAGTCCAAAACCCAATATAGTCCTGATTTTGAAACTGAGAGATGTCACATAGTTCCCACTCCAAAGAAGTATTTTCTGTACTCAGCAGTGAAGGAAAAATGCACTGTTTCCCACCACATAAAAGAAACACTGTTCTAACATGGGGTGCTCAGCAAAAATTGTTACAAAGTAGATTAAGCAAGTATCAGGATAACTACTGGGCCCAGGAAAAATGCCCAGCATTTTCTTGGGTGCCTCAGCACTTTCCTTCCCTGAAATGGACAGCACAGACTGGCCCTGACTGCTTTAGAACTGATTTATCTGTCCTACAGTGCCCTTTCAGTAATTATAATGCTAAAATCCCCGCTAGTGGAAAAGTTAATATCATTGACATAACATGGGTTGTATGAGGGTGCGTGATGACAATATGACAGTGCATGATGATGGTATGATGGTGCATGATGATGGTATGATGGTGCATGATGACGGTATGATGGTGCATGTTGACGGTATGATGGTGCATGGTGATGGTACTATGCAAATGTGATTGGTTTCACTGTGAACAGCAGTGATACAATGTGAAAGCTATACATCACTCATTGGGAAAGGATTTGAGGCAACACCACAGGGTGAGCAGATGTGGATTTTCATGCAAGAAAGTTCCTATGGAAGAAATTCTTATGCCACCCTAGAGCAAGTGCCCTTGTGAGTAACCTCTAATAAACTCATCTAACTCATTAAACTGGACCTGTCTGAGTCGTTTAATTATAACATTGGTCCCTTGGCACCCTCTCAGTTTGGGAGGTGGTTGTTCCATGCTGCCCAGGGATTTTCCCCAAACAGGAGGCAGCCTTCAGTCCTTGACTTTTTTAGAGTCTGGACGGAACCATCCCAACTGAGGTACACCTTTCCCTGGGGCTGCTTTTGTTTGGTGAGAGATATAAAGGCCTGGCCACTCTGCTTGATGCAGAACAATCAGACAAGACATACTTGGTGGGTTTGCCAACACTTTGAACTCAGTTGAAGTCAACTGAACTTCACCATCTGTTCAGTCATTCTTCTTCTCTCTTCCACTGATATTGATACCTGATAAATAGCTTTTCCCTCAAACTCTATTTCAATGCTTGTTTCTGGAGAACCCAAATTTTCATAAATCCTTTATCCTGTTAACTCTGTCTCTCTTAAAGAGATGGCATTTTTTAATGCCATCTTTCAGGACTACTGTCTCTCTAAAACCCCAGGTCACCAGCACCTTTGTGCTGCCACCAAGTGTCCCACCACCCTATGCAGTTCACACTGAAATTTATAGCCTGAGTTCAAATCCTGGCTCCCCCACCGACTAATTCAAAGAGCTAGGATTTTTCCATTGTGCTACACTGCCCCAGTAAAACTCATCTCTTCCAAATACCTTTCCTTTAAACTTCATTGTTATCATATGGACAGTGATCAAATGTTATGGTCTGAATGTTCGTTTAACCCCAAAATTTATATGCTGAAATTCTAATCCCCAAGGGGATGGTATTAGGAGGTTGAGCTTTTGGGAAGTGACTGGGTCACAAGGGTGGACTCCTCGTGAATGAGATTAGTGCCGTTATAAAAGAGGACCCAGAGGGCTCCCTCACTCCTTCCCTGCAAGGAGCTGGTGAGAAGACAGCTATCTATGAATCAGAATGTGGGCCCTCACCAGACCCCGAATCTGCTGACACCTTGATCTTGGGCTTCCCAGCCTCTAGAACTGTGGGGAATAAATTTATATTGTTTATAAGCCACTCAGTTTATTGGTATTCTATTTATTGTAGGCCTAACAAGTTAATTCAATAAACTAACCTCTGCTATGTTGGCTTTGCTAATATATCATTGAACTAGATCATAAACTCTGTCAACATTTGCTCCATGTCTTTCCCTCTTTTCCCCTTGCAGTACATGATTCAAGCAATATTCGTTCAGTACCTGCTATGTTCCTAGTCTTTAACATAAATAAAACATAAATTATCTTGTTAAATTCTATCAACAACTCTATATGATAGATGACTTCATATTTCCTAGATATTATATTACCCATTGTACAGATGATGACACCAAGGCTTGTAGAAGTGAGAAGACAAATCTGGGCTCACACAACTGTTAAGTGGCAAATCAAGTCAAGATTCTCATCTGGACCTTCTAATTCCAAATCCAGGGCTTCTTTATGACCATAAAAGAGAAATAACAAGTACTTAGTATAGTAGCTGAGGGCCTCTCAAAGGGAGTTTGAATAAAGCAAGAAGTGTTTTGGAAGGCTGGGCTTTGGAGACTCATGCCCGTAAGTTTGAACCTTGTATTGGGCAAATGGCACAAATTTTCTGACCTTGGTTTCCGTAACAGTAGAATGGAGATTATAATGTCTCTGCCATACATTTGCCATGAGGGTTAGAGATGATGAATTAACATTCCTTGCATAATGCCTAGGACATCAAAATGAAAGATGGTTATAATTATTAGTAGCCGTGGTGTCAGCTTTTACCTGAGTACATTACTCAAATCAGATGTTGATGGTAAGGGGTTTGTTTACCCATGGGAACAAGAGGTCCAGGAAATGTAGTCCATCATCCTCTTTCTCTACTGTGCTTTTAATCCCAACTGAAACATGACAAGTGTAATTTAACGATGGGTCCACATGTCAAGTACCCTTGTAGTTAAAACAGCTCTACTTAAAAACCTCTAGTTAAGTGTGGAAATGGCAGACGCCCATGGACTGTAGCTTTTAGCTAATCTACTTGGCAATTTATAACCAATTAATTTCCCAGCTTTCCAGAAGAGTCAGGAAACATTCCTCTTTTAGAGAGTACATTTGGAGGAAATGGTGCTAGCTTAACCACAAAGAAATGCTGTATCTAGAATAGTATTTCTGTCTAATGTAATAATAAACATTATTCCTAATAGACTAATAAAATACCTTTTTTCCCTTTAAATGGTATTTAAAATATTTACATGTTAATTATAATTTTTATTTAGTTTAGTAGCTGTTGTTTTTCTTAAAGAATATAACTGTAAATGTATAACAAAATTAGTCGTGAGAGATAATTCAATTACCGTATGTCTCTTTTCAAATTGTAAATGTTAAGTGATAGCCACCCCATTGCTTGAGACCACTATTCTGGTCTTTCATAAATTCACACAAATTCCATAAGTTTTGCTGACGTTGTTTGCAGGTCTTTATGGTAGGATTATAATTATAATAGTACATTAGTAGTATTTTATTGACATTTTATATTTAGATTTCAATAAGGCATTTAAAAAATAGAGATTTCACAGGGAGGAACAAGTACAACCAGAGGGTAGGCAGGATCATACTTTTAGGGGAGAGGGTCAGATTTATGTAGCTAATTGCCTAGCCAATATCTAATTATCATGTCTTCTTCAATTATATAGTTAATTATTGAGGTGTAGTGGTAGTAGCAATGTACCCAGCTAAAATACTACACCTCCCAGCCTCTCTTGCAGATAAAATTGATTAAACAAATAAGTCCTATTCTTTGTAGTTACAGATACAGATCTACTACCAGTTGGGTTAAAATTACAAACATTGTGAGTGAAATGCCTCAGAAGATAGAATTCCCTATCACTGTAGGTGCTGGATTATAATAGACTTGATTAGCAAGAATGTTCTAGAATTGTGCTACCACTAAAGTAGCCACTTGCCACAGGTGATTATTTATATTTTAATTTCGATTAGTTCCATGCTTGCACTAGCTACTTTTCAAGAGCTCAGTAGCCACAAGTAGTTAGTAGCTACTGAATTGGACAGTGCAGATGTGGAATATTTATAACATTGTAGAAAATCTACTGGACGGCTCTCTTGGAGCCTTCTTACACAGTGTGATTCAAGGACCAGCACATCAGCATTACCTGCGATATGTATGCACATTAACATAATATCCATGCACCGGATGAAATGCCATGGGATTCTAGGGGGTCTTTCCTGGATTCTTTTTTTGAAAATTGTTTTTCCTCATGATTATAGTCTCAAAGTAATTTTTGTTATATCTTTTGATGATTTTTCATTTCCTCATTTGCTTTATTGTGAATGGAAAGTACATTATATAGAGAATTGAATTATGTCATTGCTGTTGTTTAATATATTAAAAAAATCACTCCAAGAGAGGAGCAAATGAAACCATGTGAAGGACTATTCTAGGTCAGTGGTCATCCTCCTTACACACGTAAGGTCACAGGGAGTTAGAAGGACTGCTCACTCCAAGAAACACACCTGTTTCAGTGACTACTGCTGTGTAGTAAATTATCCCCATCATGTAATAGTTTAAACAACGTGTTCATGATTTTATTGTCAGCAATTCTGGAAGGATACAGTTTAGTAGTTCTTGCTTGGGGTCTCTCAGGCTCTTGGAGTGAGGTATCAGCTGGCATGCAGTCACTGGAAGGCACCACTAAGCTGGACATCCATCATGGCACATGTGGCTGGCAGTTGGTGCTGGCTGTGGGCTGGGAGCTCAGCCAGGGCTGTGGGCTGAGGCACCTGAGATGACTGTCTCAGTGTTCAGTCTCAGTTAGGGGGATTTCTTGCATAGTGGCTGATTTCCCTCAAAGTGTGTGTTCCAAGAGAACCGAATGGAGACCACACGACATTTCTGACCTAGGCTGGGATGTTACACACAGTGGCTACCACTACAGTCTATTTTTTACGAAGGAGTCACTAACGGCAGCAGAGATTAATGAGGATGGAGACATAGACCTTGCCTATTATGGGAGATGCATCAAACAATTTTAGGACATATTTTAAAGCTATACAACATGTAATAAGTGGAATTTGAGTTCAGGCATTCTGACTTTATTGCCAGCACTCTTAACCTTCATGCATGTTATATTTTATATCATTTTTTTTAAAAAAGCAGAGATATCCCTCTGCATTTTCTTTAGACATTTGGGTAAAAAAGTAAAATAAGGCAGAATTTTAAGTTACATAGAAAACATAGTAGTTAAAAAACTCCTTACAAAAATCCGTGCTAATCATCAGAGTCAGTCCTAGGAAACCTGCAAGGAGGACACAGTATTTCTGGCTTTTCCTCTTTGGTTGTGCCTTTCCTACATTCAGACTTCCATCCATGTTTATCTTTCCCTTGATGTGTCCTCTCCAGTTTTGCACTTCTCTTTGCCCCAAATGGTCTGTGACTCATTCCACAGAGCCTATTCCTTTTCCTGAACATCTCATTGAATACTCACCTTTCAGTTATTCAAATTGCAGATATCACACCTCCAAAGTATACCTGCATTTTAATGAAGACTTAAAAAAAGGACTTTAAAGATGAATTGCCAGACATTGAAAGTGGTAACAGGGGAGATATTTTGGAGTTACTTGTGTGACCTTGGGCAACTTGCTTAACTTCTTATTTTTCTCATATATAAAATGAGAAAATTGGACTAGAATATCTTTATTGACCCAAACATAATTCCTTATGGGCAACTTTTGTGTGACTAGGGATACCATAGTCTATAAGGGCAACCAAAAAGGTTCTAAAGTCCCTTACACCCTGTCACAGAAGCATGCCACCCTATGCCAGAGACAAGATGGCTTGAATGCAAGCAGCCACATGGATACTTTTCTCATACACTGTTTTAGATAATCAAGCTCTTAGAGACAGGTTGTCTCAGAGGCCTCTTTTCTGCTCATGAACAGCTACTTTGTGGTCATAATAGCTACCACTATTTAGAACAAGATAAGGGAATCATTTTCGCATCCAACTGGACACCCGTTTTTCTAATGTTCTCTCTATTTCAGATGAGAGGCATCTTATCTTTCTTTTAATTTTGCAGAGGAGCAAGCTGAGGTTTTATTAAATAAAAAAAGCACGTAAGTACATTTCCTTTCATTATTATAAACTGAGTTTTGAGTCACATGACCATTTCTAAATGACATTTATGCCACTAAACTTAACTTTCTCCATGATATATGTAATGTATAGAGGACACACACATACTAATGTTAGAATAAAGATGACCATAGTTGCCATTTATTTAGCACCTGTGAAAACCAGGCACTGAGCTATGTACTTTTCATTCAAACCTTTGGAAGGCAAATAATAAGTAAGGAGACCAAGATGTTCACTCAAGTCTATCTGATTCTACAGCCCAAGTTTGCACAAAGAACATATCTTTTTATAACTAGACACTGGAGATAAAATCACAGATTAGGATTGTGCTGTGGATTGCTTTGTGAGTTACTTATTATATTTCAGAAGCACTGGTGATATGGCTAGTTGTCAAAGAACTGAATTACTCTTGAATCAAAAGTAATCGAATGCCTTTTGTTTGAGTTTTTTGATCATTAATTTTAAATATGTGCCCAAGGTCTTGGTACTGTTAATGAAAGAATGCAGATACCCTGTGGGCAGATGGAATGGGGAAAACTGGTACCCTGAGTTTGACAATTGTTTATAAATTCATGCCAATCTTCCTTTCCTCTGTAAATAAAGTGATGTTCTCCAGGCATTCTGCAAAGAGAAAATAGTATTGTAGAGGCCAAACTAGAAGAAAATGAAACCTGCAACTGAAAGAATATAGGAGATGGCAAAGGACACAGACATTATTCCCAAAGCCTTCTGAGTAAAAAAAGATCTGCATGGCAACCAAAGGAAGGAACTGAGCCTAGACGCTTGCTTAGAACAATTGCTGACAACAGAAGTAAAAGCACCTTCAGAGCAAAACCTACAAAATATGATTGAAGTAGCAATCTGATAAAAGCCAACTTGCAATATTATCAAAAGAGAAAATGCGTGAATTAAGCTTTCAATCTAAGATATGACAGTCACCTACAAGTTACCATGTAACTTCACAGTCTGAGCCCTAATCAATAGCAAACAGTAAGTTACACATAGGTATAATCCCCTAAAGAATTACATAATCCCTAAGCAAGCCTGTTATTCAATGTTTTGGTATGATATTAAAAAGACATCTGGTCGTCCATGTGCCTCATGCCAGATTTTGAATAATAATTTTTGTTAACAGTGGGAAACAAAACAATCAAAAATAACATAAAAATTATGAGTTAATGCTGTGAAAATAAATAAAAAATTAAAAGATTCATAATTATGTCAAAATATTAGCCATTTGAAAGCAATTCAAAAGGTAAAGACTTTGTAGTTTTTGTTAAGTAGAAAGAAATTAGACTAGAGAGACAAACAATGGCATAAAAGAAATGAAAAATTATCCAATATAAGCATCAAATTGAATACTGATCAATCCAAAACCACAATAAAATGATATTTTTCTATACATACTTAAAACACCAAGATTGTTGAGAATATGGAGAAAATGCAGAGAACGTGGAGAAAATGGTGCAGCCTCTTTGGAATATAGTTTGGCTGTTCTTCATAAATGTTAAGCATAGAGTAACCATATGACCCAGCAGCTCATTCTAAGTATAAACCCAAGAGAAATGGAAACATAAAAAACTTGTACACAAATGTTCTTAGCATCATTAGTCATAATAGCCAACAATGGAAACAACCTAATTGTCTGCCAACTGATGAATGCATAAACAAAATGTGGTATATCCATATTATGGAACATTATTCAGTAACAAAAGGATTGAAGTACCATCTATTAGCACATGTGTAGTACATGTGCATGTATAATACTTTCCTAGGACTGCCATAACAAAGTACTACACATTTGATGGCTTAAACAACAGAAATTTATTTTCTTATAACTCTGGAGGCTGGAAGTCTGAGTCAAGGTGTTGGCAGTATTGGCTTCTTCTGCGGCCTCTCTCCTTGGTTTGTAGTTAGCTGTCTTCTCTTTCCTGTGTGTTCACATGATCTTCCCTCTGTATGTGCCTGTGTCCTAATATTTTTTTTTTCTTTCAGAATATTATAGGGGTACAAATGTTTTGGTTCAGAGTAGTACTCCATGATATACATAAACCACATTTTATTAATCCACTCATGAACCACTGAGGTTGATCCACATCATTGCAATTGTGAATAGTGCTGCAATAAACATTTGAGTGCAAGTGTCTTTTTGATAGAATGACTTTTTTTCCTTTGAGTAAATACCCAGTAATACGATTTCTGGATCAAATGGTAGGTCTACTTTTAGTTCTTTGAGGAATCTCCATACTATGCTATAATCTAGATGAGCCTTGGAGTCATTATGCTAGGTGAAAGAAGCCAGTCACAAAAGACCACATCTTGTATGCTCCCATCTCTATGAAATGCCCAGAATATGCAAATCTATATAGACAGAAAGTAAGTTAGCAGTTTCCTAGGTCTGGGGAAACAGAGGTTGAAGGGAGGTTATGCAGTGACGATAACTGCTCATGAGTACGGGTTTCTTTTGAAGACAATAAAAAAATGGGGATGGTTGTACAACTCTAATTATACTAAAAACCACTGAATTATATATTTTATGCAGGTTATTGATATGATATTTGAATTATATCTTAATAAGGATGTTAAAAAATACTCAAGTGTGCAACCAGTAAAATATTCTATATTTTCCAAAATATATCTTTCCCTTTTGAGCCCTCCTTTTGCCCAATAACAGTCTACCCTAGATTAACTCAAGTCTTTTCAGGACCAAATTCAAGCAATTTAGGATTTCTTTCCTTTTATTTTTCTCCCTAAAATTTTTTTCTAAGTCCCCAAGGCCTTACACAGATTAATGGCAAGAGAAGAAACCTGGTCCTCAGTTGGTGTGGTATGTGCTCATGTGGGCACCTGTTGAGACTGCCATCACACCACCAAGTCCTTGGGTAAAAAGCCATAATTCCAGCTGACCTCAACTGGCCCCAGATGCTTGTGTCTCTGCTTCATTCCCCTACTGCCTCCCCTCACCCCACAGCAAGTCCTAGCAGACATACGAGCCTTTCCCTCACAGATGTCTTTCATCCCCTTCTTAGGGCACACAGAAGACACCTGCCTCAGGTCTTGCTGCCCCCAACACCATTGCCACTAGTGTGGCTCAGAGAACCCTGGAAGAGCTCCCGCTCTTAGTTCTAGCCTAAGAGATGGACACAGACTCCTCAGTTCTCATATCCCCCAAATTTTCTTTATTCTATTGCCTTCCTCAGTTGAGGCTGATGACAGGCTTCGTGGCGAGGGGGAGGGAGCAGAGCCTCTGCTTCTCAACTCTCACTGGTGTCTAACTTCTCTGGTCCAAAAGGCTGTTTTGCTCTTCTTGGCCTGGGGTGGGGAGGGTTGTGGAGGGGAGGGTTGCTGTCTCAGTAAGTATCCATTTAATATCTTTCTTCCATATACTCTATATGCCTAGGCCAAGGCTTTTAAACTTAGCAGTCTCAAATATGATGCTTCTGTTCTTGTACCTGGCAAATCCTAGTGGAGAAAGGTCATAGGGTCAAAATGGCATCCTGTCATATCAACTAGATGTCTTACATTAGGTGCCTTGATTACATGAACTATGAGTATTTTCCATATAATGAAATAGTAAATAGCCACTAAAATTCATCTTGTAGAACAATATTGAATGCTATGTAAAGTAGGTTTCAATTTTGTAGAAAATTATATATTATATCTAATAAAAAGACTAGATAAACATCCATCAACAAACTCTCAGTGATTATCTCTAGGTGGTGAGATTAATGCATGGTTTTAATTTTATGCTTGTTTTCTGTTTCAGCATTTTCAAAGTGTTCTAATGAATATGCATTACTTTTATAATAAAAAACAAACAGAAAATAGAGCTAAATGAGCTATAGCATTTTCTGACCCCAAAGGGCATATGACGAGGAGACGTTCTTCTCTGGGGACCCAGTAGGAGGCAAAAATTCATCCTGGGGCTGATTCAGGAGCCCTTGGGCCTCCTCCAAGCTTAAATCTGGGGTTCCAGATAGAATGTTCCCTGAATAGAGCAAGGACAGTGGTGGGGTGTGGGAGGAGAGCTCTGAATAGGAAGGGAACCCCCAATGCAATATTGAGAGTGCTAAATTAATAATAGAACAGCCATTGCCTGCATTACATTACGTTTTATAATGCCATCTGTGATGATTTTCCAAATATAACTAAAATGAAGACTTTGGAAGACAGAGACTATAAATTTTTCAAAAGGAAGCACCAAAGATAAATGGAAAATGTGAGGAATAAGATGATTCCAAATTACATGGCCCCAGATGCCTCTAGAATATACAACAGAAACAATAGCAAAAAATTTGGACTCTAGAATCCTAATGTAGTATTAAGAAAAACTCCCCCACACCCATGTTGCCTTAAAGAGCAAACACAAATCAATATCCAGCAGAGAGGATCCTTGCAATTTATCCCCTTCCTCCCCAACCCTTCCTCCTGCTGCAGCACCCCTGCTCTTTCTTCTGATGATTAGACTTATGCCTGGAATCTGTCTAAGGTGACATTGAAGTGATTTGGCTTCATCTAGAAAAAGTTCTAAAGATTATTTTTAACTATCCTTTCTAAGAACATTAGAAATGCCATCCCGTGATGGACAACGATGTCATGCCACTCGGTCTTTCTCAGTAGTACCAAGGCCTGCTTTATGGGAAATTATGACTTCTTTTTGCAATATCACGTGCAAAAGAATTAAGGAAATATATTAATGCTAGATTCCTAAATTTCCTTAAGAACCCGTTTTGAAATTATCTTTCAGAAAATTATCCAAAACCTCTGTGCATACAATTATGTGGCTAGAGTGAACCATCGTTGGGGACAATAACTTTTAGGTAGCTGTACCTGTCACAAAACAAATTGGACTTGGAATCACTAAATCAACACTCAAAATTGTTCTCCTTCATTACCAGTTTGGACAAGTCTTATAATCTCTGTGAATTTCTATTGTCTTGTTTCTAAATGGGAGAAATAATTTCCACATTGTCATGTAATTAAAAATTATATGAGGCATTTAACAAATATCAAACCCTTCTATCCATTTATTATGTACTCTAAAAAGTAATATTTCTCCACATTTTTTTCTGAAACTCCACTTTTTCAAAATTAATGGGAGTATATTATTAATGAAATAAATACTGTATAAATGGGAGCACAATGTTCTCCTGCTGATAAAAATTGGTCCCAATACTCTCTATTCCTCAAAGATCTGGTAAAGAAGTTACTCTATCCACCTAATCTTCATAATTACATGGATTTTACAAGATCCTTCATTAATCTTTATCTTTCTAAGTCATTATTCTATTTCATTTATTTTAAAATATTAAGAGCATAAAAATGTTTTTTGTTATGTGTCTTGAGTCAAGGCTATAAATGTGCTCATCACTTGAATAGTGTTCATTGTACCCATTAGGTGGAGTTTTGGCTCTCTTCTCCTCCCCTCTCCCTCCTGCTTGATTTCCAATGACTTTTGCTTTCCTCTGTACACATGTGTGCCCATTGGTTAGTTCCAATTTATTAGAGTACATGTGTTGTTTGTTTTTCCATTCCTGAGATACTTAGCTTAGGATAATGGTCTTCAATTCTGTCCAAATTGCAGCAAAAGGCATTAATTCATCCTGTTTATGCCTGAGTAGTACTCCACAGTGTGTGTGTGTATGTATGCATGTATACACACACACACACACACACACATATATATCACATTTTCTTTATCCACTCATGAATTTATGGACACTTGGATTAATTCCATATCTTTGCGATTGTGAATTGTGCTGCAATAAACATTTGAGTACAGGTGACTTTTTGATAAAATGACTTCCTTTGTGTAGTTCTCAAAGAACTAAAAGTAGACCTAACATTTTATCCAGCAATCCCCTTGTTCTATTTTAATGGTCCATCTTCATGTAGGGATCCTTCTATTTCCTATGATAAAGCACTCTTGCGAGACAATGGGAAAAATTTTCCAACTCTGACAATATCCTTATCCATAGGTTCATATCAAAATTTAAACGTTTCCTAAGTTTCAACTATTATATATGGGAAACTTAAAATGAGGATTTGGAGATCAGATTGAATATTTTTGTTGTTGCTACAAATTTATCACCCTATCCTTGGTCAATTTTAATCATGTCTTAGATGCCTACTATGTTTCCCATACTCTGCTAAGGATAAGATCCTATAAAAATAACAGAGATAGTATCCCCATCTTTAAAGTTTATGATCAGGATCAGGATTGGAAGGTATATTTTACATAAGAAACACAAAAGGTTAAATACTTATCAGAGAATGATGAAAGATGTTGTTAATCCTGGGGCAGCCATCATTCCCACTTCTGCGTTGCCACACAGGAGTGGTGATCTTCTAGTGCCACAAGATTAAGGTAATGAAGAATACAAATTTCTATAGACTCATGAACCTGAGAATTTTTATATAGAATAAGAGTTCCTCTTCATCATAACTTTCTTTATATTTTCCTTCCAATATCATGACCTGTATCCTATAACAAGCAATAGAGGTCATTGCCAGGAGGGGAGAGGAAAGCGTTGGTGTTTGCTTTGTTGGTATAATCTGCGGACTTCAAGGTTCCCTGATAGGTGGATACCTGTTATTCTGGCCAGTCACATTCGAGTAGCCCCAATCTGAATCGGGGTGCCACTGACACCTTGGTTCCAATTATACTGATACTCAGACAGATCCTCCTTCCCAGTGCTAGCGTCAATATGCAAGACAAACACCTGAGGCACACAGTTCTGACCAGAGGAATGAGAAACTCAGACATTCTATCTCTGGCTAGATGCTTATCTTGCATAAGACTATGAAATTCTCTGATTTCAAACAGGATGTGGAATTTCTCTAAGAATATAAGGTGTTCATGTTTTAATCATTCTCAAAGATACTTTTCTAGGGAACAAAAGGGAGGCCAATGAAGGCCAAAGTGAGAGTGGGAAGGGGATGGAATGGGGGGGTTGAAATACTCTTACTTGTACAATTCCAGTGACCTCATTTCAGTTCTTCACAGGCCCCCGCGGCCCAAGGTAATTGGTGTAATTAATGCTGCCTCAGATGGAATGGACTATGCATACTACGTACAGGTGTTTAGAGAAGAAAGACCTCAGATGGGTTAGTAACCTGGGGAGAGTTTCATGGAACAGGTAGGACTTCAGCCACCTAAAGATAGTAAAAGGTTTCAAACGGCATGGAGAAGTGAGCAAGATATTCTTCAGCACAGATCTAAATTAATTCACATGAAAGAAACTTAAGCTTGTTTACAATGTCTCCTTCATTCTAATTTTTCCATAAGTTTTTGTCCCTGCACTCACTGATACAGAAGGAGAACCAGGACACAAAGATAATGAACTTATTAAACTGGATTTTCAATTCCTAACTACAGGCTCTTTATTTAGCCAAGAAAATAAACTTTCAGTGGCTAATTTAAATGTCTCTTTCAAAAGCCACACGGCTTGTTAAGTCTTTACTTAAAAAAAATCATATTATAAATACTCCACCTGTTTACTTTTTAAATTAATCAGTATATTCAAAGAAAAGAATCGACATCAGAATCTCAAGCTAAGAGTCTAATTTAGAATAATGGTCTTATTTCCTCGATAGTAATCAGCCACTGCTGTCTTATCTCTTTTGCAGAATTTATGGCTTATTTGTTTCGATGTTGCTATGGTTATCTCAGCTTCTTCTCTTCGGTCTGTTAACAATGAATCTTTTAGAGATCTTGTACTCTGACAGATTTTTTTTTCTACTTCATGATATGAAGCTAGAATCAATATATTTTTCCTTCCACTTCAGTTGTTTATGAAAATATAAGCTCTTTGAGTCAAAGCCTGAAAGAAATCTTATTGCAGGGGGGTGGGGGATAAAGTGGGGATGATTAAAAGGTGCAAAAATATAGTTAGATAGAATGAGCAATATCTGATAGCACGACAAAGTGACTCAACAATAAGCTAGGGTATACTTTAAAATAAGTAAAAGAGTGGAATTGGAATGTTCCTAACACAAAGAAATGATAAATGTCTGAGGTGACGAATAGCTCAATTATCCTGATTTGATTAAGTCACACTGTATGACTATACGAAAACATCACATGTATCCTATAAAGATAGACAACTATTAAGAACCCATAATAATTAAAATAAAAAAAGCGATCTTATTGTGGATAAGTTAGAATTCTAATACAGATGGAAATGGGACTCTCAGAAACAAGTCCTGCTCATGTGGTAGGAGATGCTGACTTTGGTGCCCCCGCTCAGCTACCCCTTGAAAATGATTTGCCCCACAACTATTCCCAGTGTGACCCTCTCACACTTCTCATCTTTCATCTGTTTTAGGCCAGGAACCTATAACTTCATTCTCTCCAGGGTTTCACCTCAAATGGAAAAAAATTTAAAAACTCATAGTCATGTGTCTGACTGAAGAGCCTCAGGAGGAAAATGCTCAACATATGCTATCTGGACATGTGGGATCACAAATTGCACATCCTCAGCCATCATAGAAGGCAAAGAAGAAAGTGTTCCGAGGCCTTCCTCCTACTGGTTGAATCACACTGACTAATGCTAGGGAGACATGCTCTGAATTATTGTTACAGCAATTATTGTTTTGATTAAAGTGTATGGTATAAAGCAGCGGTCCCCAGTCTTTTTGGCACCAGGGACCAGATTCATGGAAGACAATTTTTTCATGGATGGGGGAGGGAGGACGGAGGCAATGGGGAGAGGAGGAGCTCAGGCAGTGATGTGAGGGATGAGGAGTGGCTGTAAATACAGATGAAACTTCACTCACCTCCTGCCGTGTAGCCCAGTTCCTAACAAGCCACTGATACCTAGGGATTGGGGCCCATAGGATTAGAGAACTAAGTGAAATAAGTCAGAGACAGAAAGATAATACTGCATGTTCTTATTTATATAAGAATCTAAAATAATTGAACTCACAGAAGCAGAGAGCTGAATTGGTGCTTACAAAGGTGGGGAGGATAGAGAGATGATGTTCAAAGCCTATACAATTTCAGTTGGATGGGTGGAGGGATTTATGATTTCTGTCATGATTTTTCAGTTTCAGTTTACAAAGCTATATTTCAAACTGTTTCTTCCTACGTTCTCTGATGCCTAGGATATATGTGACCTTTGTGGTTTGAAAATAACATTCTACCAAGAATGTACATAATTGAGTCAAGGAGCCTACAACTCTTTTTAACTTGCATTTACATTTTGCTTATAAAAATAGAACTATAAACAAATATTCTTTCTCCAACTATTTATTTCAAGACATGTAAACAAATCTAGGTTTCTAAAGGAAATGTTTAACAGTTTTTTTCATGGGTGATAAAATGTTTTTGCACTATCTTGAGTTAACTTTAGCATTTCTCAAGAACTTTCCTCTCTTTGTATTGACTATCCTTGCTAACAAAATGAGATGTGGTCTGGCTGGCACATGTCTTTACTCCCATTGCTGATTCCCATAGTGACTGGCAAAGCACAAGTGTTCATCAAATGATTATTGAATTGAAAATGACTATTTGACCATCTTGGCTGGCTTAAGGGACAAGACAGGGATGTAATCGTATTATAGACTCTTAGTGAGGTCTCTGTGTCCAGGGGTGAAGGGTCCGTGTGAAGCTGTTTCCTTGCATCAACTCTCAGGACAAGGATTGCTATTGATTAATCTATAAATTAAAAGCATGATTTTTTTTAGTAAATATTCATGGGAAACATGTATAATAAATTAGAGCACTTACACTTACTATCTATAACCCATATTGTTTCAAAAAATGACATAGAGTGACTTACCAAAATATATATACTGTATCTGTCTATTTCAAAGAAAGAATCCTAAGTGGAAAAGTGGGAAGCATGTGGAAAAAAGGTCACCTTGCTGAGGAGCAAAAGACAAGGGCTTGGCATAGCCTGGCCTGTGATAGTAGGTTATTAGTGGCTCAGTGTAGTTGGCAGCAGGGTTCAAGTGGGGTCACAACACAAGTAGGGGTGATGGAAGGAGGGCAGTGCACAGAGTAACTAGAGATGAAGCCTGGGAGATAGCACGGCCAATGCTAAAGAATGTGGACTGAACCAGTAGAGGATAGTGAGAAGCCATCAAAGGGCTTTAAGCAAGAGAGTGAGAGAATCAGATCTCCATTTTTAGAAAGATTGCTGTAGCAATAAAAATGGTACATTGAAGAGAGAGAGAGAATTGGCTGCAGGAAGACCCAGTAACTGTAAGGTTTTACATTAGTCTATATGGGGAAGAAATAATGGACTACCACTGAGGGTGAAGAGGTAGGGGTGGATATAAGCTTTTAAAGGAACGTGAACCAACAAGACTTGGCCACCAGTGTAGATGGAACACGTAGCTGGGGAAGGAAAAGTGTAGAAAACCACATGGTTTCCAGCTTAGAAGGTAGATGGTGGTGTCATTCACCAAGATTAAAAATATAGAACAAGAAGATAGCTTGAATATGTTGAGTTTCTTGAGGTGGAGGAGAAGGGAATGAGAGTGTAGTAATTGAAAATATTTCAAGTCAGCAGTATAGAGCATCACTTGTGCTCTGTACTGTTCAATGTTGTGATGGACTTTGGTTAACAGTTGAGTTTAAGGAGAAATTTCTATAAAACATCATCATCCAAGTGTTTACAATGAGTATATACAGATTTGATCATACTCACCTACTCTCTGTTTTTAAGAAGAGAGCAACAAATGCTGTAAACACTGTTTTTGTGGTTCCCAGATCTGTGCCAAGGGGCCTTGGAATGGCACAGAGAATAATACACAGGAAAACTGAAGGATTTTTTTTTTACCATTTTTCAAGGGAAAAAGCAACATCTGTCAAATGGTGTTGAACAAGTATCAAGTTGCCTGGACTTAACTCTTTTATAAATTGAAGTGTTGAGTACTACTTTTGACCTATGGGCACGGTGAAAGAATTACTGAGACACCAAGGACACAGAGACCTGAGAAAGTCTGGGAACCTCTGCACTGTTGCAATATTCTTGACAGATGTCTCTCAAAGTAACCATAAGCTCCACTCTCTAGAATCATAGATGGGTAAGCACATTCCAGTATATGTTTCATTACTAGTTCTCGTAGCCAAGACAGGTTCTCTATAATATTTTTTCTTACTTGAACTTGAGCATCCAATAGTGAGTTTGCAATATGACTGAAATTTGGGAATTTCCCAAATGGACTTCTTTGGAATTTTTTTTACAAGTATTTTTCACCTGGATAAGGATTTATGTTAGCTATTTTACAATTCTTATCAACTGGGTAGCCCTTATTTTTCCTGAACATGGAATATATGCATAAAAATGATTTTATTGTACAACAATCCATGGTTAAAAGGGAAGAGAAGGAACTTCTTTTTACTTTATCAAGTTTAAAAATATCCTCAGAAAATCACAAAGTAGAGTTTTAAAAAACTGATTTTGTTATCTCATTCTCAAGTTCTTTTGACCATCAATATTAATATTAATATTAATAGTTGCCAACAATTAAAACAAAGTTTAATGTCTGGATAAAATAATTATTGCTGAGCCAAAATATTCACACTAAACGTGGACTATGACATTACCGAGAAGCTTAGGGGAATAAGCACAATTCCTTCCAGGTGTTTGTCCCTAGGCACTCACTCTTCCATTCACCACCACATTTTTCTTAGTACATTCAGTGACATTCGGTAAAGCATTCACCCAAGAAAAGGTTTCTCAAATTGTAATGTGCAAAAGAATCACCCAAGTCGTTTGTGAAAAATGTAGATTTCCCTAGAGGTTCTGATTCAGCAGATTTAGGGCAAGGTCCTAAGAGTCTATGTTTGAAACAGGAAGGTGGGTGTTCATTGTTACTGTTAGATATTGTTCTCAATTTAGTCACACCAGAAACTGTGAGTTCTTACTTTAATGAGTAGAATCTTCAGTATTTTAATGTTCTTGTGAGTAATTTTTGTCCAAAAATTATGTCAACTTACTTTCAAAATGTTAGTACTAAGTAAGTAGAGGGATCTACCTAAAGAACTCTTCTCGAAGAGCTGATGGAGTTGTGATTAGGGTTCATCACTGCCAATCATTTCTGTTGCAGTTGGGGAAGGAGGCTGTTAAAGGGGCCAGAACACATCCCACTTTTGAAGAAAATACCCAGATGAGGACAAAGTCTTTGTTTTCATCCTCAAAAAGTTGGGGACTGAAGTGGTATCCCATTTATTCTCTGATAAAAAATAAAACTTTTTCAAAAGCAAGCCAAATGCTTGTGGTCTTTGTGGTAATAATTGAATGTTGCATAATGCTGCTTTTAATATAGAATAAAGAAATCTCAAACCCCTTGGTCTCTAGGTTTTGTGATGCCTAGAGACTTCTGCCTCATTGCTTGTCTTTAAACCATGGAAATTAAGTCCAGCCTGGAGGATAAAAGGCCAGTGAAAGGTTATTGGATCCCTAAGAATACAGAAGATGCATGTGGACTATTAAGGAAAATGGCATCCAATTTAGGAAAGAAATCAGGTTTAAAAAGAATGGATTTCAGTTTAGGAGTCTGGGCAACCTCCTGGGCTATTAGAGATCAAAATTGCCTCCCTGTTCAATGTAGGTTGTTCATAAGAATACTGGCTATGAGTCAGACTGGTGAGGTTTTAATTTTTCCTCTGCTACCTGTGACTTATGTAAAAGTTATCAGAACAAAATTGGAGTCACTTGTGTCAAACTCTAACAAAAATAAATAAATAGAGCTGGGAGGCTGAGAAGGGAGGGCATATATGCCCACATGCCTATGATAAGTGCTATACAAAGACTCTCTAAAGGCTCTTGTGCACACATGCCTGTAATAAAAACTTTTACCAAGGACTTTTCAAACTGCAGCTTGCTGCATGAGTCACAAGGACATTCAGCCAGACATATAAGAACACTTACTTACCTGATACACTATCTTCACTGATGAATTGGCATCAACTCCTGCAATAAACCCCTGTATCTATGTTCTCTTTAAAAAAACAAAAAACAAATGAGGCGTACTTTTCCCTTTTGCCTTTAAAAGTTTTCCTTTGCCTCAACCTCTCAGGCTGAACCTCTCTCCTTTTGATAGAAGCTTCTTGCTGACTTTATTTGGGATTTGATTTGGATAAGGCCATCTTAATAAAGGATTGTGCATCCCTCTTGGGATAATAGAAAACTTTATGCATTTTATGATAAGTCATTTCTGTTATAAAGATATTTTGTCTTTCTGGCGAGTATACTCTTTAAATTTTCATAAAAGGACTAAGATTTACTTTGCTCTCAAAGATTAATGAGAAATTGAATGGAATTCTCAAATATTAAGACATATGAAGTTTTCTGGGACTCTAGTTGGCTACCTATTATGGCCTGTTCTTTTGCACATTTTTAAATTGATTAACACATTATGTCCAAAAATATTTAGAGCTCAGTGGCCATTAGTCAAACTCTCTAAGAAAATTCAACTATAGGATTCAAAAGTCTGAATAAAATGCTGGCATGCAGAGGCTGATAACTTCTATTTTTTTTTTCTTTATACTTGGAATCTGATGAATCTTGCTTTCATTTATATCAAGATAAAAACTGACTGTGGCAACTGTCCTTGTAGTTATGAATTGAAACAAAAAGAGAGCAATGCTTGCTTAAAGACTGTTTTTCTTATGGCATCCCAATGAAATGTAAACACCAGGAAATTAACTCCTAATCTAATTTGAGACTACAAAGGAAGTAAAAGGATAAGAGAGTTTTATTTTAAACTGCTATGGAAACTACTCTGCCCAAAATTTGGTCCACAGCCTTCATAAGTTTACCTATCAAGGACAAATGAAAAATCTGGAAGGTCTTTTCCACAAATATTAGTAAAAAGCTTTAACCATCTAAACAGGTGACCTCAACTTGTCCAATTTTTGTCAGAAATATGATTTGGATCCAACTATCATTTTGTAAACTGATTAATTTATATTACTGTCCTTTACTGTCTCATGACTAAATTTTAAAAGGAAAGCTATGAGATTTTTTTGTGTGTACGTGTGCTTATGTGTATTTACACGTGTTGTCTATTGTATCTACATGGTAAAATCTGACATAGTTGGCCAGAAATACCTCAAAGGATTCTATTTATATTGGCTTAAGATAAACTCATATATATTAATATCTTAAATTGTTAAAATATATAGTTAATCCAATTGCCTTTTAGATCATGTGTCCTAAATAAATCTTTAATAAATAAGCTGGCTTTAAATTGGTTGGTAAAATAAAAATGAAGATGTTTTCAGAAATGTTAGCATACCTTTTTCTGCCTAGATTTGCTGGTCAGGCAAGGTTATATTTGTCTCTGCTAGATGTTTAAAAACAGAATAATATTTGTTTATGTAACTCTTTCATAAGTAAGACTAGTTTAATATTGTTGGTTTAATGAAACAAATGTATCTTCTGAGTTATCAGCAAAATACCCATATATTTCATTTTAAGGTTCTTATTTAAGTGACTTCCTGGTATTTGCAGGCTATTAAAATGGTAAGCAGGAAAATAACTGAAAATGATGACTAAGTTTGTCTAATATTTTGGGTTTCAAAAGTAATCTGGACATAATTATTAAAAATAAGTGAATTAGGCAAATGTAAATGGATAAATGTTTATAAATAAATTTTTAATGTAACTTGAAGTCTTAAAGGTATGTTATATTAAATTAAGTAACAAACATTCATTAAATGTCTAGATCATTTCCAATAAGATAAATAACTGAAACATAAATTGCTGAACATAAAGTTTAAACTGATCTACTTTTGGATTCTTATTATAAAGAAACAAAATATATTTGGCTATTTTAATAAATATGTCTTATTCTACATTGACATGGTACTGGATAGTCCTGGCCAGAGCAATCAGGCAAGTGAAAGAAATAAAGGGCATCTGAATTGTAAAAGAAGCAGTCAAATTATCTGTTTGCTGATGATATGATCTTACACCTGGAAAACCCTAAGGACTCCTCCAAAAGACTTCTAGATTTGATAAACGACTTCAGCAAAGTCTGAGGTTATAAAATAAATGTATACAAATTAATAGCATCTATACACCAACAATGACCAAGCTGAGAATGAAATCAAGAACTCAATCCCATTTACAATAGATACAAAAAATAAAATAAAATACCTAAGAATAAATTTAAGAGGTGAAAGATCTCTACAAGGATAACTACAAATCACTGATAAAAAAAATTATAGATGACACAAACAAATACAAAATATTCTTTACTCATTGGATCAGAAGATTCAATATTGTTGAAATGAACATACTGCCCTAAGCAATCTACAGATTCAATGTAATTCTTATCAAAATACCAATGTTATTTTTCACAATATTTTTCAGAATTAGATAATTAAATAATTAGAATTCAGAATTCAGAATTAGAAAAAAAATTGAAAATTCACATGAATGAAAAAAGCACCTGAATAGTCAAAGCAATGCTCAGAAAATAGAACAAATCTGGAGGCATCACATTACCTGAATTCAAATTATACTACAAGATGGTAGTAACTAAAACAGCATGCTACTGGCCTAAAAGTAGACATATAGATCAATGGAACTGAATAGAGAACCCAGAAATAAAACCATATACCTACAACCAATTGATTTTTGACAAAGCAGATAAAAACATACACTGGAGAAAGAACACACTTCAATAACCAGTGCTGGGGAAATTGTATAGCTACATGCCAAAGAATAAAACTGGATTCCTATCTCTTACCATATGCAAAAATTAACTCAAGATGGATTAAAGCCTTAAATGTAAGACCTGAAATAATAAAATATCTAGACAAAAACCTAGGAAAAACTCTTCTGCACATTGGCCTATACATAGAATTTATGACTAAGACTCCAAAAGTAAATGCAATAAAACCAAAAATAGTCAAATGATATTTAATTAAACTAAAAGGTCTCTGGACAACAAAAGAAATAATCAAAAGAGTAAACAGACAACCTACAGAATGGGAGAAAATATTCACAAACTATGTGTTTGACAAAGGCAAATATCCAGAATCTACAAGGAACTCAAACAAAACTCAGCAAGAAAAACAAAAACCATTAAAAAGTGGGCAAATGACATGAACAGGCATTTTTCAAAAGGAGATGTACAAATAGTCAACAAACATATGAAAAAGGATTGATATCACTAATCATCAGAGAAATGTAAATTAAAACCATAATGAGCCACTACCTTACTCCAATTAGAATGGCCATTACTAAAAAGTCAAAAAACAAAAGATGTTGGCATGGATGCAGTGAAAAGGGAACACTTATACACTGTTGGTGGGAATGTAAATTAGTACAATCTCTTTGGAGATCAGTGTGGAGATTTCTCAGAGTACTAAGGATAGATCTACCATTCAATATTGCAACCCCACTACTAGTAATCTACCCAGAAGAAAAGAAATCATTATATCAAAAAGATACCTGCACTAGTATGTGTATCACAGGACAATTCATAATCACAAAGATATGGAATCAAGCTAAGTGCCCATCAACTGATGAGTGGATAAAGAAAATGTTACACACACACACACACACACCATGGAGTGCTATTCAGTAATAAGAAAGAATAAAATAATGGAGGGGGCCAAGATGGTGGACTAGCAGCTTGAACATGCCACTCTCACAGAGAGGATTGAAGGTGGCAAGTGGATATCCACCTTCAGATCTATCATCTAAGAGAGAGCACTGTGAATCAAAGCAGAGGTGACAGGAAGCACCCAAGGTGAAGGAGAAGGAAGTAAGGGGACTTGCTCTGTGGTTTGGAGATGCACAGGAAAGACAAGCACATATGTGGGGAAGGCACAAAGGGAAGAATCCTGGGGCTCCACATTCCCAGACAATCATGGCTATCTGACCTTTGGGAGGGACCCTGTACTGCAGAAAGCCACAGAACTGACATAGAGAGCTATCTGGAGACTGTGCAGAAGCATTGTACAGAGAGAGGACACAGTGATGACCCACTGGCTCACAAAACATGGGTGCTGTGGATGGGCCATTCAAAAACCCTAGACCCAGAGTGCTGCCTCTACCCAGAGATCCATTGCTGCTGCCTCCCCACTTTCCCTATCAATCCAGAGATTGGGAGGGAATGGGAAGGTCAGGCACTCTCATGAGTCCCATGAACAGGAGCCATATGCCCCTACTGCCACTTAGGGACAAAAGTAGGCCTACAGTCATCACCACCTGTTGATATGGGTGTGTCTGTGCTAAAGCCAGTCGACAAACACAGCCACCTGGGGATCCCAGTGAGAAAGCTCTCAAGCTGGAGTGGACTGACAATCACCAAAACCCAAGTGCATAAGTGGAGTTTCACTAAATCTGGCACCCAGGTGACAAATGCCATTACTAGAGGATCTGAACAGGGAAGCTCTCAAGCCAGTATGGGCTGACCATCACCACTGCCCATAGGTGTGGGCAGGGCTATGCTCAAGTCACAAGAGTTGACAAACATTGCTGCCTGTAGACCTACCCCAAATAGCTCTCATGCCAGTGTGAGCTGACAATCACTGCAGACATGAATGGAGCTATGCTAAAGCCAATGCATAGCCAACAAATGCTGTCATCTGTGAGTGGACAGCCCATAAGCCAGCTATCAATCACCACTTCCAGAGGTCATGAGTGGGACTACGCTTAAGCCACACAGTGCAACAAACACCACCACCCACATATCTGAGTATAGCAGCTCCCAAGCCTGCATGGGCAGACAACTGATGCCATACACAGGCATGGGTGGGGCTATGCTCAAGCCAGCACAGGCTGACAAACACTGCTGCCCATAGATCTGAGTGGGGCAGCTCTCAAGCCAGCTAATGTTGACAATCATAGCTGCTGACAGAACAAAGTGGGCATACACTCACTCTGCAATGCAGGGACTGCTATTGACAAACACAGGGGAAGAGTGAGGGAGGAGATGCAGGAGAGAAACAGTGTAAAATGCTCACAATGCATCCACCCATCTTGGTTGGGCAAGGTTAATCCTCCACAGTAGGACACAAATACATCATCCAGGGATCTCTCTTCTTTGCACTAAGTAGGAGAGTTCCCAGCAGAGGAGAACAGGTGCACTGCAAGTTTATCACTCATGAGCTGAGAGAAGAGACTTCAAATGAAAGGAAGCCAGAATAAGAACTCAGGCAATATAAAAAAACAAGCTGTTTCAATACCTCCAAAATATCACAATAGGTCTCCAGCTGTTGACCTCAGCCTAAAGGAAGTTAACAAAATGTCAGAATTGGAATTCAGAATATGGATGCAAATAAGATAAATGAGATTTAAGAGAAAGTTGAAAACCAACACAGAGAAGCCAAAAAAAAGTCAGAACATAAATAAAAAAATGAAAAATTCACTAAAGAGATAGACAACATAAGAAAAGATATAACAGAACTTAATGGAATGAAAGAGTCATTTAGGGAATTTCAAAATGTAGCAGAAATCTTCAACAACAGGCTAGAAAAAAACAAAAGAAAGAATTCCAGATCTTGAAGACAAGGCTTTCAAACTAACCCAGTTAGTCAAAGATGCATAAAAAAGAATAAAGAAGAATGAGAAATCACTTAGAGAAGTACAGGACTATGCAAAGTGAATCAATAAAATAATTATAGATATCCCTGAGGGAGAAGAAGAAAAAGCAGAAAGCATGGAAAACCTATTTGAGGAAATACTTGAGGAAAACTTCCCTGGTATTGCCAGAGATTTAGATATCCTGATACAAGATGGGAATCAAACACCTGGAAGATTCATAGCAAATAAGGCACCACCAAGACATATTGTCATCAGTCTAGTGAAAGTCAAACTGAAAGAGAAAATCCTACAAGTTGCAAGATGAAAGCAACAATTAACATACAAAGGAAAACCCATCAGGCTAACAGCAGACTTCTCAGTAGAGACCTTATAAGACAGACGAGTTTGGAGCCCCATTTTTAGTCTTCTGAAACAGAACAACTGCATGCCAAGATTTTTGTATCCTGAAAAACTAAGTTTCATAAATGATGGAGAAATGAAGACATTTTCAGACAAGCAAACACCAAGGGAATTTTGCATTACTAGATCTGCCCTACAGAAAATACTCAAAACTGCATTACACATGGAACAGCATGTGATACCCACGAGTGTAAAAACATCCCAAACTTAAAGCTCACAGCTCTAATAAAGCAATACCACAAGAGGAAAAACAAAATAACAAGGCAAGAAGGTATCATCCAACATAAAACAGAAGAGTATCACACATGTCAATAATAGCACTGAATGTGAACAGTCTGAATGAATGCCCCTCTTAAAAGGCATAGACTAGCTGAATAGATGAAAAAACACACCCCAAGTATAAGTTGTGTCCAAGAAACACATCTAACTCACAAGGACTCACACAGACTCAAGGTAAAGGGATGGAAAATATATTTCACCCAAATGGAAACCAAAAGCAAGCAGGTGCAGCCATTCTCATAACAGATAAAATAGTCTTTACAGCAAAAATGGTAAAAAAAAAAAGGCAAGATGGTCATTATATAATGGTAAAGGTAGCAATTCAACAAGAAAATATAACAATACTAAATATATACGCACCTAATGTAGGATCGCCCAGTTTCATAATGAAAATTCTACTAGATCTAAGCAAAGAAATAAACAAGAGCATCATAACTGCCAAGGACTTTAACACCCCACTGACAGAACTGGACAGATTATCAAAGTAGAAAATCAATAAAGAAATACTAGACTTAAATGGGACTCTAGAACAAATGGACCTAACAGAGGTTTACAGAACATTCTACCCCAAAACTACTGAATATACATTCTTCTCATCAGCATATGGGACATTTTCCAAGATTGATCATATCTTAGGCCACAAAACAAGTCTCAGCAAATTTAGAATAATCAAAATCATACCATACATCTTCTTAGACCACAGTGGGAAAAAAAAATAGAAATCAATTCCAAGAGAAACACTCAAATCTACACAAAGTCATGGGAATTAAACAACCAGCTTCTGAATGATCCTGGTGTCAATGACGGAATTAAAAATGAAAATCAAATGATTCCGTGAACCAAACCACAAAGTAGACACAAGCTTTCAGAATCTATGGGATACAGTAATAGCAGTCATAAGGGGAAAAGTCGTAGCCTTAAATGCCTACATCAAAAAGACAGAAAGGTCACACATTTACAGCCTAATGTCACATCTCAAGGAACTAGAAAAAGAAGAGCAAACCAAACCTAAAGCCAGCAGAAGAAAATAAATAACAATGGTCAGAGTAGAACTAAATAAAATGGAAACCAAAAAACAAAGGATCAATGAAACAAAAAGTTGGTTCTTTGAAAAAATAAACAAAATAATCATTGGCCAGTTTAACCAGAAATAGAAGAGAAAGAAGATTGTAGTAGGATTAGTCTACAAGATCAAGTCAATTAATAGTGATGTCCAAGTCACCTATGTCCTTACTTATTTCATGTTTGTTGGATCTATCAATTACTGACAAAGGGGTGTTGAAATCTCCAACTACTACAGTCTCAAGTAAAATAGTGGATTCATTTATTTTTTCTTTCAGTTCAATCAGTTTTGCCTCATGTATTTTGATGCTCTGTTGTTAGATGCATACACATTTAGAATTGTTATGTAATATTAGAGAAATGATTCCTTTATTATTATATAATGCTTCTCTTACTCTTAAAAATTTCTCTTATTCTTAAGTTTTCTTTGACTTAAATTAATATAGCTCATCCAGATATCTTTTGATTAGCTTCTCATGGTATATATCTTTCTCCATTGCTTTACTTTTCAACTATCCAAATCTTTATAATATATTTAAATTGCATCTCTTGTAGTCAACATATAACTGGATCTTGTTTTGTTATACTGATAATCTATTTTTTTGATTAGCGTATTTAGGTCATTCTTTTGGATCTTCAGAATCTTTAAGAACAGCCTACTTCACAAAACTTTTGATCACTCAAACTTTTGAGAGGAAACAATTTATACAAGTATTTCTTTCTTTCTCTTTATCTGTTCATCATCTATTTTATCAAAATTATATACCATATATAATTAATAATTTAGTAATGACAAGACAAACATTGGACAAACCATATTTGAAATTTTTAAAATTATATATTTTATAATTTTTTCTCTCATTAAAATAATATTATTAAGTATTCAAACCAATAGGATGGAATGTATCTTTTTTAAAATCATGGATTAATACTTTGTGACAAAACAATCTGAAGTTCTGACAGTTTATCCAGTAATTGTTTTAATGAGTGCTATAGTAAAAAAATATCTCATGGAGAAATTTAGATAGAAATGGAAATGTTTTAAAAATTGAATTAACAAGCCACTGAAACTCTGGAAAATTTTTAAACAGAAAATCCTTTTTCACATTTGTAAA
The DNA here is from genome assembly GCA_008086735.1 of Cheirogaleus medius. Classification (NCBI taxonomy): domain Eukaryota; kingdom Metazoa; phylum Chordata; class Mammalia; order Primates; family Cheirogaleidae; genus Cheirogaleus; species Cheirogaleus medius. The sequence continues at coordinate 59,810,892 of VBSM01001562.1, forward strand.
TATTTGGAAGTATAAATATTTACGAGTGGCACTTCACATTACCTTCAGCAATAATGATAAAAATATTTCAATTATTCTTTTTCAGAATGATATTTCTGTTGCATGAGCTTTTCCCTTTTTGTTTAAATGTCATGTTTACCTTGAAAGGATAGGTTAAATGTGTTTATATTTTTCAGAAATATCTACAAGGTAACATACTGCTAGAAGCCATTTAATATCAAAGGAAAGGTCAGAAACTTTGGAATACTAAACATTTTGAGCAAAAGAAATTCATGACTCATATTTAGGCTCGATAATTTTTAAGTGCTTTGCCACAAAATTGGTAGTTAACATTTTGTAGTGCTAACCATGTGCCAGGCAGTGAGTGCACTGTGTTCTTTAAAAACTGTATCTCATATTATCCCTCATAACAACTCTATCATTTCTCCATTTTTACAAGGTAAGAAACTGGATTTAGATAGTACTTAAGTTGTTTATCCAAGATCGTTTAGCAAGTGTATTAGGTCAGGTTTCTCAGAAGAAGGCCCCCAAGATGAGGATTTGTTTGTGCAAGTGATTTATGAGGAAAGTGTTTCCAGGATTAATGGGTAACGGAATGGAGAAAGTGAGAAATCATAGGGGAAGAAGCCAAACAATGGTGCAATTTTCATAAAGTCTCAGTCTCAGCCTGATCACGAGGGCATCTTTGGAGCATAAATTGCACAGTTTGCCTAACCTCAAGGCAACGGATCTGGGCTTTTACAATCTGTTTCTGTCAGGAATGACCATTCCCCCCTAGGGGGATGAACTACCAAACACCTCTGGTTTTCTATCAGTTCTGTCTGACAAGAGGCTCTTGCCACCCTCAAGGGTAGGCCTCTGAAGGAAGTCGCAGATACATTCCGTTAAAAGAAAAGCACATAGGACCAGGATGATACACACACAGAACCTTCCAGAAAAATCTAAGAGGATTTGAGTGGAGTATCGCCAGTGTCTGCTAGAATTAGTAAGTCAATGGCATAACCAGTATTAAATCTAAGGATTATGGCTCCAAACCTCATGCTCTTAATCATTATTCTAGGCTACCTGACAACCAGCAAATCTCTGGGTAGAAAATAAACTTCCATGGTCATTCCTCAATTATTTACAAACCAGGTAAGGCATTGTCATTCAGTTCTGGTCATTGGATTTGGAGTGAAAATGGTATGTCCCCTTCCCAAGGCTAGCACATAAAACCTCCCTGTCAATCTTCTAGCTCTCTCTTCTTACATTCTGCAGGCTGTCCTTAGCCAAGGCCATCGTGAAAACTTTGTGTCGAAGGCAGCAGAAGCTCCATTAGCCTGGGTAATTCTGTTGGAATATCATGCATTCCATTAATAAAATATCAAGGTATGGCACATAATTAAAAATAAAATTTTTAGGTAGGATATCTTTATATATTTGGTATGATTCAATATTTTCCCAAAGAACTTATCATCAGTTTTCCCTGGTTTGAGATAGTAATTTTCTGGCTGGTAAGATATTTTTTATCCTTCCCCACTTATATAAAAATATAGCAATCAATAAGCAGTACCTTTAATAAGTCAGGAGGCTATCTAGCAGATCTATCCTATTCTCTCCATCTTCAAGACCATCAACCTAATCCAACCGATGATCATCTATTGCCTGGACAACTACCATAGCTTCTTCTCGTATCTGTTCTTGCCATCTTCCAGTGTGTCCCCAAGTTTTAGTGAGAGTGAGCTTTTCAATTTGATCATGGTTCCCATCATACTTATCAATGGCTTCCTGTGATTCTTAAGATAAAGCCCAAAATATGTCCTGGGAGGCACAGCCTTGTGTGACCCATGTCTACCTTGGTGGCTTCATCACAGGTCACTCTTACTCTCACTGCTTTTGCTGGAGCCACATCACTTATCTCAGTTCCTGAGTGCACTGTGTTCTTACGCTCATCAGGAATTTGTATCTCAGCTTGGAAATTGTTTCTTTAGGGAAGCCTTGGCTGATTCCAAGATTAAGTTTCCATCACTTTACATTGCAGCATTGTGTTACTTTCCTTCACTGAATTTTTCTTACTTTGAACATTTTAAAACATTTGATTATTTTATTTAATTTATTTAATTTTTAATCAGGTATTACACTCATGTGGCTTAAAAATCACTTTAAAAATAAATGTACAACATTAAATATGAACCCCAGTGTAAATTATGGACTTTGAGTAACACTGATGTGTCAACACAGGTTCATCGGTTGTAATGTACATGCTGCTCTGATGCAAGATGTTGATAGTTGAGGGGCTTGAGCATGTGTGGGATCAGTGGGAATATGGGAACTCTGTACTTTCCACTCAATTTTTCTATGAACCTAAAACTTTTTTAAAAGAATAAAGTTTATTAAAAACTATGGTAAAATATCTTCTTCCTATTTCTCTCCCTTATCTGCTTTTTTCTCAGTCCACATACCACTGCCCAAGACACACACACACACACACACACACATTCCTGAAAAGTTACATGGAGAATTGTGACCATAGGTAGAAGAATAAAACTACTTCTGCATGGATGGAACTGGAGACCATTATCCTAAGCAAAATAATTGAGAAACAGAAAGTCAAATATTACATGATCTCACATATAAGTGGGAGCTAAACAATGGGTACAAACAGACATACAGAGTAGAATAATAGTCATTGGAGACTCCAAAAGATGGGAGAGGGGAGAGAGTGAGGGATGAAAATTACTTATTGGGTGGACACATTCCGTACACTATTCAGGTGATGAGTACACTAAAATCCTGGACTTTACCACTATGCAATACATTCACGTAAAAAAAAACTGCACTTGTATCCCCTAAATCTGTAAAAATAAAAAATAAAGAAGAAAGCCCCTGATAAACCACAGCCCAAAGAGGGGGGATCAGCTTTGTCTCCTTCAATCCTCTGATCTGCTGCTGGTGGCTCTCAGTGACTGAACTCCTTGGGAAACCAGGAGCAGGAGCACTCAGGTTGCAGTCATAGAGGTAGACATTCAGGAGCAGAAAACGGAGTAGAGAAACATGGAAAATGAATCAGGGAGGGGGCAGAAAATATCTTCTGTAAAGGACTAGAGAGTAAATATTTGAGACTTAGAAAGCCATATAGTTTCTATTGTAACCATCCAACTCTGCCATTGTAGCACAAAAGCAGCCATATGCAATAAGTAAATGAATACATGTCTCTGTGTTCCAATAAAGCTTTGTTTACAGAATCAGACAATTGATCAGATTTGACCTGCAGGCTGTAGTTTGTCAAATCCTGGATTAGAAGGACAAACAGGATATCTAGCTCATCGATATAAAGAGTATCTCCATAATCTTTAATGGCTGTATTATATTTCATTGTACACTTGAAATAATTTAGTTATCCATCAATTTCCTATTGATGTACATTTATATTATTTCTAATTTTCACCATCACAAACAATGTAAAGTGAGTAACCACATACATGCATCATATCATGTGTGTGGAAGTAATTGTAAGGTTAATTTCCAGATGATGATTTCTTGAAACAAAGTGTATCTGCATTTGTAAGTGCAAAGTTGCCTTACAGGGAAGTGATAGTAATTAAAATTCTGAACTACAGTGTATTTTTCTAAAACTAGAGTGTTTTTTCTCCTAGAGTCTTACCACATGAAATATAATCAAATATTTGGATTTTTGCCATTTTGGTGAGAGAGGAAACGTATGCCAGTGTAGTTTTAATTTGCATCACTTGCATAATGAGTGAGATTGAGCATCTTTTCTTATTTTTAAGAACTATTTTTATGTCTTTTCTGTAAACTGTTAATCATATACTTTGTCCATTTTTCCTTTGCTTTGTTGGCCATTTTCTTCTCAATTTCTTGATATTGGAGATATCATCCCTTTGTGATGTAAGTTGTAAATAGTTTTTATGTTATTTGCCTTCAATTCATTATGGTACTTTTGACATCCAGGAACTTTTAATTTTACTGAAAAATTAAAATAACTTATTTTAAAATTAATAGAATTTATTTATATTTTCTATTATAACATCTTAATACTTTTAGTTATAGTGGTATCATTTTTTTTTAACATTTAAACATTTGATTCATTTGGAGTTTATCCTGGTGTTCAATGTGAGGCATTGATCCAGAGAACTATTCAGTTCTCCTAACACCATTTATTGGATGCTCTATCTTTTCTCCTATGATTTGACAATCCACTTTTACCTTGTACTGAATTCTGGTATGCATTTGGGTTTATTTCTGAACTTCTATTCTCATACATAGGTCAGTTGTCTATTTTCATATAAATGTAATCTTGTCTTAGTCAATAATATCTTTCTACTATTTGATTTTGTGCTTTTAAATATTCTTGTAGTTTTATTACTTGATTTGTTGGCTTTACATGACATCTTTTACACCAACTATTGCAGATGAAGCATAGGCAAATTTATTCTGCCTCCAATGCCTTTTTCCTGTCTCCTCCATTTTTTTTTAGTTGTTATAATTTCTACATTTTTCAGAGTATATAATGCTTATGTTCTTTCCTGTCATTCTATATCCCATATTTAAAAAAAATCCTTAGTTCTATCATTAAACAATTTAATCTTAATCACTAATCTTTTTACCAATATTCTCAGTCATCTCTTATTTGGTTGATACAGCCTGAAGAGTAGAGAAAGATGGACAAGCATAGGTAATGAAGCTGGAGGTGTAAAATGAATATATCCAGCACCATAATTGATACAGGGGTCTTGCATTCTAAACCACAGAAGGAAGAAAGCGAAAGCAGAAAGGGGCTAAAGCATATCAAAGGATAACAAATGTCAATGTATTAGAGGTTCTGAGAAGCAGCAAGATCTTTGGAGTAGTGGAGTGAGAAAGCTGAATGGAGAGATGGCTATTGTCAGAGAGAAAAGTAACTGTGATGTTTTATCTTTTATAATTAATTTCAGAGATGAAGAAAATTCTGAGTGAACACAGATCCAGGTCATAATCTATGGCCATGAGAATAAATGGCTGAAATGAAATTAAGGAAGAAGTCATCACTGACACAGATCCAGGGAAGTGGCAGAAATTGGGGTGGGGAGAAAGGCCATTGAGAAGGTGCTCAACACTGATTAAGAAATGGTCGGTGTCATGCGCACCAAAGGAATAGGGTGTGTTTCACACGAAGATAGGGAATAACTGGAAGCCATCTGGGGAAGAAGGAATTGGCCTCTTAGTTCAGGCTGCTGTAACAAGTTATCACACACAAGGTGGCCTAAATAGCATTTATTTTCCATTGCTCTGGAGGCTGGGAAATCCACGATCAAGGTGCCAGCAGATCTAGGGTCTGGTGAGGATCCTCTTTCTGTCTACTGATGGCCACCTTCTTGTATTCTACATGGCATACAGCAAAGGAAAGAAGCAAGCTCTGTATGTCTCTTCTTATACGTGCACTAATCTCATTTATGCAGGCTCTCTTCTTATAAATGCACTAATTCCATTTCACTTATAGAATCAATAATCCCATAAAGGTGGAGCCCTCATGATTTAATTAAATCTCCAAAGCCCCTGCTCCTAAAGCCATCACATTGGGGGGTTAGAATGAATATCAACATATGAATTTTGGGGACACCAACATTCAGTCCATTAATAGTCTCCTCTCCCTACCATGGGTGGTGAGAGGGCTGTTTCTCAGGAAGAAGGCAGCTTGGGGAGTGGAGTCTTCTGGGGCAATGCCATGTGTCATTTAAGTACAGAAGGTGAGAGGAATGCATCACAAAGTACTTAACATTGTACAATTTTGTTTTTATTTTGTTTATGAGGTGTTCCAGGGTGCATAGCTAAGGATGAAAACAAAAGAAGGAAGTGGGGTTAAGGAGTTAAGAAACAATAAATCCCAATGGTAATAAATGTTTAGGGGAGCATAGACCCCTGATGAGACTTCTATCTCGAATGCTAATGATAACCAATGACGATGTGTCACTTAGGAGAACTCATCATGCCTGTTTAAATTGTATATTATAAGCATTTTAAGGAATATTTCTTTATTTCTCTCTAGACACAATCTTGATTTTCCTGAATATTCTATTGTCTTAAATCAGTTAAAATAGATGTCCCAAAAAATCGCTCACTAAATGTAATAAATCCACAAGGAAAGAAAATGTTACAGACTTATTCTTTAATATGTGTCTATTAAAGTTTTGATTTTTAATAATCCACACATTACAAATAATGAAGTTATTTATTTATAACATTCATCACTCAGGAAGAGAATGGCAAAAGCAAGATGTTTTTGACAGCATAGTTTTTGCTCTGCCAGTGGTATTGACAGTCAATATGCATTATATTAAATGTCAATAGTATGTGGGAGAATTGGATCAGTACCACCACAGGACAACTCTGAGGCTTAGCATTAAGGAATCTTCTTATAGGAAGTGCCTAGCAGAGTATCCTGAATAAAATGTAGGGAGTTGGGTTACAGAAGAAGGTGAAGATGTAGTTGAAGCTCGTGCAATGCACACAGCAGTAAGCAAGCAGAAAAGAAATATAAGGCATTGCCTTTGTCTCCGATAATAGAGTTTCTGCCTCTCTTGGGCTTCCCAGAGTGAGGACACTCAGTGTATCTTTTAAGTTGCAATGCCAGTTAGTAAATAATTAAAAGAAAGAATAAATTGTGGCTTCAACAAGCACTGTAGTACATCTGGGAAGGAAACAGGGCAGCATGGTCTAGAAAAGCCATATAAGCATATAAACAGGAACATTTTTATCAGTTCCTCACAAAGAGCTTAATGACTTTCAAGTCCAAAAGAATCAAATTACACACTCTTTGTGAAAACATAAATTGAAAACTTCATACAAAGGTTTGATGCTATTTCTTTATATTTATTATTAATGTAACCAGGGTCGTCAAAATTAACTGAGTCTTTGGCAGCACCATCAGAGCCAGTGTAGAAAATTTCAGAGACTAAATAATAACATGAAACAAATTCAAAAGCTGAAAGTTTATAGAATTCTTAGGTGGGCAAAGCTTGTGGTCTTGAGGATCCTTTGCTTTAATGATAAATTATTTTTTAATGACATAGATAATCCATAGTTTGGAAACCATGTTTTTCTGGTTAGAGATTTTTATTTATTGTAGTTATGTTTATTGTGATGGGTCTTGGCTTATATTACTTTATGACGGGCCAAACTGCTGAGCTTTAACATAATTACTTCTATATTCATTACTGAAAACCAGAAAAGATACATTAAATTTTTAGCAGAAACAATATTTTGCTCTGGGGTATTAATTGGAAAAAGATCATTACAGAAATATGTGTGCTCTAACCAAAAGACATTTGTGCTTTTCTTTGCAGTTATGGCATTGAAGATATTTGACTGAAATATCATATGTTGATTATGATATTGATGAATCTATGTTTCTAATTATCACTAAAGATATGTCCATGGCTTGACTATTAGTTTGTTTCACATTGTACAATTTACAAATACTGAGTGTTAGTTGTACTATCCCATATACTTTACCTTTTTAGGCTTTTTGCACTGAAAAATTAGAATTGATTTTGGAGGTGGATACCATACTAACAAATATGGATAAAATTCCCATGCAGCACATGCTGTAAGATTTTTTGAACTGTTCTTTTTTAAATAATGAAATTTCATTAAACACACCTGTTATTGGAAATTATGGGGATTATTTGGGTGTGATGTTTTGGTCAGATCGTTAAGAGAACTGAGATTAGCCACAGTTAGGTTCAGTGGAAGCAGACAGAGTTTGGGGTAAAAAAAACCAAACACATTCATTAGACATCAAAACATGAGAAGGGAAGGGGGAGGCGGCAGAACTGGGCAGAGAACGAAGGTGAACAGTGATGCAAGTCTGACAACATCTTGACGAGCTGACAGGGAGCTCTGGAGCAAGTATTGACCATCAGGGCATCCTACATTGGGCAGATGCAGGTGGCTCTGGGAAAGCATGACCTTGGGCAAAGAAGCTCTCTGGCTTTGAGGCAGAGCCTGAGGGAGCTAACAGCTGGAGACTGTCTGCTGAGCATGCACACTGCAGCAGGGTTGTGAGTCTTTCCTTGGAGGAAGATCTGAGACTGGGTGGTGCATCTCCCTGCCAACCACAAGCCTGAATGGACTAAAGGGGCATGAAGAATCTGTGGATTGCCTCCAACTTTCTTTATCTAATGCTGTACTATTTGTACATATGTCATATTAATTTGTTTCCAGTGGATAGAGGTGTACTATTAACAAGTCGGTGGTAGGAACTGTACAGAGCTTTTTATTTCTGAGATTTAGAACAAAGGGATTGAGAATGAATCATGAATCTGGGCTAACAGGTGGAGAAACAATTGGAAAAGGGTTCACAAACAGGTTGATAATTTTGGGGGGCTCAACAAAAGACAAGTCTAATATGGAGTTAGGTGATATAGACGTGAATTGGTTTCCAAAAATATATCCAAAACGATGCTAGATTTTAAAAGTAGCTATTCAGTCCAAGAGTCTAGATATAATCCTATGTACTTATACCTTCTTTATGTTAAAAAAAAGTTTGCAAAGCACCATCAAGAGAAAAGACTAAAAATGTAAGAATAAAATGTATTCCTGCTATGATGACTTATTGGGTGGCTGGGTGGAGGCAGTGCCATACCAAAATAAGAGTTAGTGGTGAGACCTTTGTCCTCAAGAACACCTCTATCAGAAAGAGAGCACACACTCACAGATGAAGACACCGTTTACAGAGAGCTCTGGCTATGATGTCATAAAAATGAATGTCTCACTGAGAGTTAATTATGATAATTCCATAACCTTGTATAAAGATGAACTAAAGTTTATTGTTTATCGAGCCCTCATTGTATGCCAGATGCTGGGCTTAGTGTTTACATATCATCAGTTTATCTCAGACTTCTTTAGCCTGAGTTTTTCCAGTGGTAGAACATGGCCAAAGTGACACCACAGTGTTAAGTCCATTATGGAAAGAACTTGCATCAGAGAAGGCTGTTGTAAAAGAACGTGTTGATTGATTAGAGTTCATCAGAACTTGATTATTCATAGGACCTCGTCCATACCACAAAGAAGAGACCAGATTTCAGGGATAAGAACACTAGCCATGCTGTCCCTACTCAGTTCAAATAGTCCTTCTTCTCCTACAGCTTGGCTTCCCTGAAACTACAGTGTGCTTTGGGGCCCTAGGGACTTTGCAGTTAAATTATTTGTTTATTCAAATATTTATTGACCATCGCACAGGTAAATTTTTTAAAAACCCAAGATATTCAATAGATGATGATTTTCCTTTTCCCCAAAACTCTGCCAGATTCCAAGGAGATATACAGGGAACCCCCTGAAATGATCCCAGCATCCCTTTCCCCTCCATCTAGTAACTGAGCACTCCCCCCTTTTTCTTTGTGGTACTAAGTCTGTGTGTTTCAAGTGGGGATAAGAACTACCATAACAAACTTGTTTCTTGGTAGAAATCATTTACTACTGATGGATGAATGGCTATTAACCAGCAACTTCTCCAAGGCTTGGGAATGCAGACATTGAAGAGATCCCAACTACAATCCTGCTATTTCTGCTGGAGAAATCTTAAAAGATTCCTCATGTACAATGAGCCTATTTAACAGATGACAAGCACGAGAGCCTTGACTCCGTGGACTGAGCTATGCCTCAAGGAAAATATTTCTATTGGTTTTTTAGTTGCATAAACCGATGAAGCTCATTGCTTTGCTTTTTCTAGTTTGAGCTATCTTTCCATTTTTCTGTCACTCGTAACAAAATGAGCCCTGACCATTGCATAGATGTTGCCTTGAAATGGACATGAAGGTTGTAATATTGTCCTAAGTACCTATTGCATGTGCAGAGCATAAAACTAGACACTAGCATTTTATTAATTGATAGGTATTCTTTATTTATGAGGAGAAAGAAGAAAGCAAAAATAGGTTATGTGATTTGCCTAATATCCTGCTATAAGTTACAGATTCAGGACCAAACTCAAATTTGACGCCATATCTATTGTACCATGTTTTCTCTTTTCAAATATTTACATCTATACCTGTATCTATCTAGATTAACTATGCAAATAATGTAAGAAGAACTTAAACAATGAATTGAAAGCTATTGCTATGAATGGGAATAAAACAGATAAACAGATCCAAGTGGAGAGAAAGTGGAGTCAGAAAGGAACTTCAAAAGCGATCCAGAGCTGTCCAGAGTCCTGACCTCTGGCCAGACATCTCTGCCTGTAGACAAGTTCCCATCTTTCCTGCACTACAACCTTACTCACTCTGACTCATCTACTTCTCTACTCTACCTCTTCCAGTGAAAACTGTGAACTCTGTTAGGCTCCAAATAAATGGTTTGGAGTCATTGCCTTATTTCAATTTTCAGCACTTCTACTGACAAGTCATATTACTTTGAATGAGTCATATAACATCTCTAAGACTCAATTTTCTTATCTGCAAAAGAGAGATAAACTAGAGTTGCAGTAACTGGAACATAGGAGGAACTAAAAAATATATTAGCTCCCTTATTTCCTTCCCTTTCCTTCTTATGGCACTGTGGGACAAAAAGAACTTGAAAAAAATGTTTATCAGCAGAATTCCTTTTGAATTGGCATTTTCTGTGACAAAATTTTACCTATCTGCATCTTCAGGCCCATACTGGAAGGTTCTATTTTCATTTACAAAAGCTTTGTCTTCATGGAGTGAAGACTTGGGCAGCCTTCTGTATATTTTGAGCTCTAGCCTCCTAAAGATATACTGTAAAAAAGGAAATATTCGATCCCAACTGGATCAAACTGATTTTGAATAGCAAATGGCAAATCTCTCTTCCTATCCTGTCTCCTACTTGGTAATGCTTTTATCTACAAAAATAGGATCAAAGCAAATTGGACTATTTCTGATAATATATTTTCTTTTCTTCCACTAAAAATGGCAGCACTTGGCAGCTGAGATAAATGGGTAGAATATTCCCTCTGATTTAAACCACAAATATAGTCAGGTAGAGAATGTAGATGATAATTTTAGCTTTCAAAATATATATTCAAATCAGACATGAACTTGACAATGTGATTTGCACTTTTCACATTTTACATAAAGTAGCTAAATGCAAGTCCCAGTTTCTATACAGCTGAGAAGAAAAGCATATCCTGACACAGCACAAAATATGTGGAGTAAATATGTACTTTTTCTCCTGCTTACTAGTTTATTTTTTCTTTAAAATCCCTCATTTTCCTCACATTTATTTCTTTAGCAAAAAGATAATTTATGTTCTTCAAGGAGTTGTCCATCAATCCTAAAAACAGCTGTTGTTTTTTAAACTCTTCTTATGATCTTGGTTTGTTAACTATGTCTCTTTGGCTTAAGATTTTATCACAGAATGAATAAAACTAGTACAACAGAAGCCATCAAAGTTACCTTGTTAACCTCATTGAGGGCTACATTTTCAGGATGTCATTATTATGTATGTACTTAGACCATTAAAAAATTCACATTCCCTCATGATTATATCTTTTTAAAGTCTCCATGTACTATGGTAAACAATAATTTCTGTTTCTTTTTGAAAATTTACTTTGTCTACAGTTTTTTTTAAGATGCAAGAAAGCACAGTGTAAAATAATTGGAAGTGTGTAGGCCTTAAGGTTAAGGAATTTGAACCCAGAATCTATAACTTAATTTGCTGGTTGAGTTCAAGCAATTTACCTAAAATCTCTAAGCCTCAGCTTCCAAATATGTATTGGAATAATATTGAAGATAAAGTTAACCGAAAATGCATAAGAACTATGGCAGAAACCATTAGTTGGCACAATGACATTCCCAATCCTCTTCTCTCCAGCCACTTCTCACCTTTCAGTAGGTTGTACATGGAAGTCTCCTAGGAAGGGCTTTCCTTCCCAATTAAAATGACAAACAAAGCTTTTGGTCCTACTTCTTTCCTCCTGTTTTGGAAGAAGATGTGATGCCCAGGAGTGGTGCAGCCATTTTGGAACCATGAGTATAAAACAACCTACTACAAAGACAGCACAGAAGAAAATTAGAAAGAAAGTGTTTCCTAGATGATATTCTTGAACAGCTAGAGCCAACCTAGCCTATTTATCTTAAGACTTCGTATTATGTGCAATTAATAGGCCTTTATCTAATAAATTAAGCTTTCTGCTATTCAAAGTTGTAGCATTCCTGTGTGATATTAAGAGTCAAATATGGCCCCTAGGCTATAGTAAGGAAGTTCAAATAAAGTTAATCACCTTCTCCTTTCCACTGTGAGTAAAGGCCATTTAAAGGATGAGGCATAATCTCAGCATACAATTTGAAAAAAGAATACTAGTATAAAAACTATAGGCATCACATTCACTTTCTTGTGAATGGTATCACCATTCAACCCGGTGTATATTCTAGAATCCTAGAAAAAGTCCTGACTCTTCCTTCTCCCTGTGTCTCTTATCCAATCCAAGTCCTAGAGACCTCACTTCTGAATACCTGACTCATCACTGACTTCTCCCCAGCAACTTTCCTGCCATCACCCTTGTCCACTATGCTTCACCTGGACGATCTCAGTCTCACATTCTCACAGGTGGGTCTCTGCACATGCTGTTCCCTCCGCCTAGATGTTCTCTCCCTCTGATTACTTCTTACCTATCTTTCAGATCTTAGCTGTGTCATCACATGCTCAGAAAATATTTCCCCACCCTCCCTGTCCTGATCATCTCTCTTTTGTATCTCACTATACCCCTCTTTTTAGCATGTATCATTAAACATTTTACATTTACATGGGAGTCTTAAATTAATGTTTGTCTTCCCACTACTCTGTAAGTATTAATACGAGGAGATCTGAGCCTGTTGTTTTGTTCCATCTTCCATCATTATATACCTATGTCAAACCCAGCACGGAGCACTTAATAAGTGCTAAATGTTCACTTAATTATTAATAACACTTATTGAGTACTTACTGTGTATGAAGCATTTTTATTAGTGTTTTTATGCATCAACTCAATTTAGTAGTCACAGAATCCTATTACTTGCCACACTTTACAGATGAGGAAACTGAGGCACAGAGAAGTTAAGGAATTTGCCTGAGGTCACACAGATTATGAACCAGTATTTGAGTCAGGCAGTTTGTCTTCAGAGACTGTGCCCTTAACCATGACCAAAAGCTGAATGAAAGAATGAATCTTGCCACCTCCTGGGCAGTGATAATCACTTTGTCCACAGATCTGATGGTCAACAAAAAATAAATAGAAGCTACTTTGTAAAGCTATTTTGCTGGGTTCAGTGGATAAGATGGAGACTGAAGGCGCCCAATCGATATTTTCAGGCTCTGTATAGCCCAGTACTTGCTGGTATGTAGCTATAGATATAAATGTATATTTATGCATATTTATTTTCCTTATAAACAAAATGTTAATGCTTTATGTAACTATTGTTTTGCCTCATCAGTTTGCTTGACCCTCTTTTTACCTCATGTAAGAAAGCACATGAATCTTACTAGACTTCTTATCGTGCCATGTTGAATAATGCTATATTGTTTTTTTTTTACTTTGAAACCAAAATTATTTTGAAAGAATGAAGAAAACACCATCTGTGACAACTGAAATCATATTAACATTTTTTCTATTCTCAAAGCACATCAATGTTATATAAAGAAGGAAAAAATGATTAGTCCCAGGCTGAGCATGACTGTGCCAAATAAGTATGCTAATCTTGTTGGCTTGGTTAGAAAACCCTGAAATCAGAGATTTATGCAGGGATTTGCAAAGGACAAACTATTTGTGTACATCCATATCTTTATAATTCAATGACTAATATATTTAAGATGGGATTGTGTTCTACAGAAGAAATAAGAATGGAGAAAGAAAAAGTCAGTGAAGGATGGAGAGAGGCTTGGAGGCAAATACTGAGTCTGTCTTGGATCTGAAATTAGCTGAATTTTTGGATGAGTCTATAATGAGGAATAATTAATGTAGTAATAATTGAAAAGTATCTAGCACATTATAATTTTCAAAGCACTGTCACATTATTAATCTTAGGTAATCCTCACAACAATTCTAAAAGCTTGATGATATGGTTATTCCCACTTCATAAATGAAAAAACTGAAGCTCAAATAAGTCAAGGAAAAGAGGTGACAGTGGCTTGCCATGAAAACGTTATAGTAGGTTGTGCAACCTCCTCCCAGTGAGGAGAGTACACTTCCCTTTCACTGTAAGCCAAGTGAGAGAGAAGCACTTCCAGAGAACCACTCAGAGTTTGACATTGAGTTTGGGGGACACAGGTAACAGTGTTTCCACCTTGGATGGGAGAAATCTAAAGGCACAAGGCTGGTTGAAGATGGCAGAGCAAAAAGAGAGAAGGCTGCGTGGGGACTGAGATGCACTTCTGCTGAAGGAGGATCAGAGATGCACGATTCCCTCTCATCAGATACAAACTCCTATAATAGAACCTGCCTAGGATCATCCTAAATTGAATCTCTCCAAAGAAGATGACCTGGAAGGGTGTGACTCCAACAAAATCTTGAGTTTGCTGGAAGTCCTGGAGGATAAGGGAGAAGTTGAAAGTAGCCAGCCAGAAAAGGCATTGCCCACATTGAGAGAACAACAATCAGAGGTCCCCTAGTTAAAGCGCCCACACTGTTAGTGAGTGCAGGGAACGAAAGCACAGCAAGCACTGAGAGAAGGAGCCAGGGAGGTCTTCCCCTACTAAACCCTCTTTTCATTATTAGACGGTTTCATCCTTGACCAATGTAATATAACCTACAACTTACTCCTGGTTGATGTCAACAATGGAGGGTGGCCATTGTAATCCCCAACCCATCTTGGAACTATCAATGGAAATATTAATTTTGCTCGTGAGCAATAATGAAAATCTTCTAATGAGCAAGGCAGGATAGTTCAGTGAAAAGTAGACTCTACCACTAATTGTTCATATAACTGAAGGCAATTAACTTGGCCTTATACTATTTGTGAAATGAGGATTTTGAGAAAAAATATTCTCTAAGATCTCTTCCCACTCTAAGCATAGAATTTGGTGAGAAACCTGGGGAATTAAGACTTCACATTGCCCAAACTGCTGCCTTTACTCTGGGGAGGGGGAGATTTACTAAGTTAAATAAACAAGTATTTAAAGAAAATAAAATGAACTTAAATATTTTAGAAGCACCAGCATATGTGCAAAATGGTTATCCCAATTGAATATTCTACTGGGCAAATTCTAGTTACAGTGAAACATAAAAGAAATAAACCAATTTTCTCTCTCTGAGATTCTATAATGTAACATTTGTATCAATTCTGATTAGTCTCTCTGTTGAATACCAAGAAACATTTCAAGGTGTTTTATTTTTCCTAATTTCTATGCAGTAAAATATCTCCTTATATTGTTGAAATGTATTTGACTTTCTTCAAATTGAACTGAAAATGAGATATTAAGATAAAGTAATTTTTGAACCTTTTCCAAAATGAGAGGAAGGTATGTCTTCTTATTTGATGAAGACTATCAGGAAAGAGAAAGTCATAGGTACTAAAACAATGTATATTTCTAAGATTGATGAAAACTTGAAACATCCTTGAGGAAATAAGTACTGATATTTTTCCATCTCTTTTATGAAAAAAAAAAGAATTTAATGATCAGAGAGTTTGACTTTCTCAAGATCAAACAATGACTTTACATCAAAGCATGGGCTGGAATTCAGGCTTGGGCTCCTCCATCATATTTCAGTTTCTTTGCCGCCTGCTCCTTTGATGGATGCTGGCATACCTTGTTGTCAGGCTGAATTTCTTACTTCTAGGAGGCACAGCGGGAAGCACTCTGTCAATAGCACCAGGTCTCCTCGAAATCAATTGAGGCTCTGGGCTCCCAGCTAAAATACTGTTCTTGTGTCAAACCACATGAAATAAGCACTTTTTAAAAATAAATGTGAACTCTACCTTTTGCAGCAGCAAGGACTATTCAAGATACCAAATGAAAACAGCAAATCCTCTTGGGAAGGAGAAGGGAAGTTGGCATTCTCTTCAAAAGCAAAATTGGGCTATTTCACTGAATAGAACATCAGACGTGCAAAGGCAATCTGGTCTGCACTGAATATCATTGTGTGGGTCACTATCCTCTCACAACCTTTGCCTTTTTAGGTTTTGAGGTGTGTGTTTGCAGTAGAGGTGGAAATGAGGATGGAAGAAAGTAGATCGCTACTCCCCTTACTTGGCACCTACCTGGCCAAGCTCCCAGGTCTGCCTTACCTCCCTCTCCTCTTTGTCACTTGGGAGTCTCCCTCCATCCCTCCCTTCCTTCCTCCCTCTTTTCCTTCCTTCCTCCCTCCTTTCCTTCCTTCCTCCCTCCTTTCCTTCCTTCCTCCCTCCTTTCCTTTCTTCCCATCCAGTGGTAATCATGATCCCTGAGCAGTGGCAGATTTTTCTTGGATGCTCAACTACTCTTTCCACTTAGCTCCCTCTTTCCTCTCCTCTCATTCTCCTTCCTTAAAATCACTTTTCTCCTTTCCCTAAAGACTCTGCCTCATGGGCTTCCCTCACTTCTTCCATGCCATAGGAGCTAGAGTCTTTTATCAAGGTGAAAACAAAGAACCCTGGTGGTGGTGATGCTCTGTGTGCCGAATACTCTGATCAGAAAATGAGCCAACATTGGTAACAGCTGCGGCTCCTAACCCAGAAGCACTCCTGGCTGCAAGGCCCGGGGCACTCTGAAGCGAAGATGACTATGAAATCTTTAAAGGCAAGAACCTTAGAATCTTGGAGATGGACTTGTCAAACTGTCACATTTAAGAGATGAAAACACTCAGACACAGAGAAGTTAAATGCCAGGTGAAGGCAGAGCCATGAATGAATCAGAGTCTCCTGACTACCAGGCCGTTGCTCTTTTGCACGTCAAACTGCCAAGTATGGTTGTATTGTAAAGGTTCAAGGTGGGAATACAGCATAGATAGGAAAGTATTTTAATGGCACAAGGGAGGAAATATGGCATCCTAGATTGTAGTAATGGGTGCATTTGTCTGTGAACCTGCCATTCATAGCAATTTATTGCAAAGACTAACTTTCTGATATTCCTTTTCATTAGGTTACTGCAAATGCAATCCCATCCATGGGGCAATTTCATTTTCAAGAAATATCTTGTGGTTTTCATTATGTTCAGATTCATACCATTGTCTACCAAGAAACAGCATTTGTTTCCTTTTCCTAAGAAACTGCTTTCTGGATGTTTCTCTCTGATGATCTTAAGATCCCTCCCACATTCCATATATATTAAATATTTTTCTATGGTTCCTTTTATTTTGCCATTTAGTCTCCTTTGCCAGCTGTTTTTGTTTTTTGTTTTTGCTTTTATTTTTGGGTTTTTTAGAAACATGAACAAGTATTTCAGTCTTTTGGCTACATTTTAACTTTTGAAACTGTGTATATTTGATTCTAAGCTTCTCTGCCCCTTTGAGGGGCTCTGGGAGGAGACACAGCGCTCCAGACCGCTGCATTGTGTAACTGCTGTGAGATCTGGCACTGTGTCCCACAGCCTGCCCCCAGAACAACTCCTCAAGAATGTGGATAGGCAGAATCAAGACAGATGGAGCGGATGATGGAATTATTAGTTAAGATTAAAGGCATTTTTGTAGCATAGAAAAATAGAAAATGTTGAAATACAAAACATATACACAGATCATTTTTTCCAAGCCCAAGATCAGAACACATGGTCTGACACACTCATGCTATGATAAAAGTATTTGAAATTAAGACTTTTCCAGAGAATCCTGTTTGGGAGGTCATTGTACGTGCAAGTTATAGAGAAAGGGGGAACCAAAATGCCAGGTAGTGAATCGTGTGTGTGTGTGTGTGTGTGTGTGTGTGTGATGTAGTACTTTTCAAATGTTAACGTGCTCATGAATCACCTGGAATAATGTTTTTTGTTTTGTTTTGCTTTGCTTTTTTCTAATTTTGCTGATTCCATGAGGGAATTGTATTAAATTGCAAATTTTTATTCCAGAGGTCTGGAGCAGTGCCTAAGATTTGTACTATTCTTCTGAGAACTACACTTGGAACCCAGGTATTAGGGGCTATTTCTTATTCATACCTGTACCCCAGTGTCTAGGAGATCCAACAAACATAACAATTTGATAAACTAAGTTCTAGGCACTTTACATGTATGCAAAGTTATTTAACCTTCCCAGTAACACTATAATAGGTGCTATTATCCTGTTTCAAAAAATGGGTAAACATAAGCTCAGTCATTTAGTAATCCAGATCTGTTTCAGTGATTCTAAAGATAACTAGACATCATTGAAATTCTGGACTCAAAACTTGTCAGTTCAAGGAGTTTCTTTCTTTCCAACCTAATTTCCTAATCTGTGAAGATGACATGGGGAGGGTATTGTGCTTAAGAATAAATAATTTCTGTTCATTATCCACAACAAGACTCCCTTTGTGATATGGAAATAATGGCAGTTTTTACTTTACAAGGCTGTTATGAAATTGAACGGCTTACTATTAGCAAAGTACCTAACATGGCCCCCGGCATACATCATATGACAAAGCATGGATGGCATGGTGGGCCCAGTAAAGAGCTTTTGACCTGTTGCTCAGAGGCTGACATTTATAATGCTTTACAAATCTTGCTCTTTCTCCGAAATGTGTTTTGGAAGTTCTTATGGCTTGCAGAAGTTGAGTAAATTTGTTCTATAAGAAAACTTCACCACTCTACCCCAGTGTCCCAAATAAAACTCAAAACATCTCCATTTGAAACATAAAATATACTAGTTTTCTTTCACTGGATATTTATAAATGCACTCAGAACATGATTACAGAGATATTGCCAAAGGTGAGATTAGGATTCTCATAGAAGCTCCTTTTGAGAATATAGAACATATTACTTAAGCATCCCTGTGATACTTTTTTTCTCCTTTCTTTTTGAACAAGTGGAACATACTAAGTTCTCTCTTCTAAGTCTTTTATCTCTGGTAAGAGTCACACTGTATATTTCCACCCACTAGCTTTTAATGACATGCAGAGAACAATGATTCACTCCAGTCAACATTTTAATATTACTGAAACATCTCCCTTTGTCTCCAACACAATTTTCAAAACATGTAAGTCTATGAGAAGAAAGGCATCAAACTGTCTTTGCTAAATCATTTTCTGTTTCTCTCCCTCTCTGCCCAAATTTCCTCTGATCTGTAGCTTACTAGCCAGAGAGAAGACAAATGATATTCCCATTTAATTAGTCAAACTCAATCCATTGTTGTTTGGTAATATCCACCATTGGTTACAGAGTGGCCACATTTGGGCCTATTTAGTTGGCCTTTCGATTTTAATTTAGCTGTGTGCAAAGAGGAACATTAAATCAGTTTCACCCCAAGATTCTCACTTAATCTAATGAAGCTTGGCCTCATTTGGATACGATGATGCCATTCTCAAGGCACCTTGAGTATGTATGATAAGAAGCTAGATGATCCAAAATGGCCCTGACCAGTGGGCCCTGCTTCTCTGATGTCCAGGCCTTGAAAATGGAAACAAGTCAGAAGAAGAGTTTCAACAGGGAGGCAGCCAACTCATCCTCCTTGATTTAGCCATCCAGGACCAGGGGGAAATGGTCTTTTTACCTGCTGCTGCTGAGCAGCTTGTGCCCCAGGCTTAAGGGCTTTTAAAAATTTTAACACTCCACTGTTGGCTTCCAGCCCTGCAGATTTTTAATAGAAAGTTAAAGTTAACAATTAATTAGCACCGGGCACACAAAACTGACAGGGATTTGGACTAGCCTAAAAGAAAAGGCAGCTGGAAGCAAGTAAAACATTTGAAAACTAGACTCTGATATGACCACTGCATTTAGATTTCTTGGGCCTTTGACTCTTTCTGTCTTTGGGATAAGAGTTTTGGCAAGCCAAGGGAAGATATGTCCTCCCTTCCTCCTCCCTCTGTCTTTTTCCCTCCCTTTCTCCCTCCCTTTTTTTTCCTCTCTCTCTAAATGTTGATACAAGGTTTTTTTTTTTTCCATTATTGAGAATCTTAGGCAAGTAAAAATACCAAATTAGGAGTTGAACAGAATTGAATTTTCTATCAACATTCTGTGTAACCCCAAGCAAGTCACTTTTGGGGGCCAAGATCTTTTTAATCTGAAAATGAGGCAGTTGAATTAGTCTGTAAGATCTATTCTTACTCTGAAAGGTTATTATTCAGAGCAAGCTGGGCACAAAGATGAAGTGTGATATATTAATTCTCTATGGGAACCATATAAAATAGGCCGTGACAATCCACCGAAGGAAAAGTAGGTCTCATTGCCCTTGCTAATATGTTGCCATGGACAAGAACAGTGAGGAGTATAGCCAAATTGATTAAAGGTTTGTACACATGCCCCAACAGAGTTTGGGAATTCAGCCTGACTACTATGGCTTTGCTTCACTAGATCCAAAGTTAATATTAGCCTTACGACTGTCATTCATTCATTCATTCATTCACGGAAATTGATCAACCTCAGTGTGTGCTGGATTCTCTGACCTGTGCCAGGGACATGGAGGTAAATAAAACATTATTATCAATGCATCTGGTAGTATTTCTTAGGGAAATTTGGGTTAGAGTTGTCCTGGCAGTATTCCTGACTCCTTTCTTTCTTTTGGTCTGTATAAATCTCTACACTGTGAGAGTAACACAACGTAAAACATGTGGCAAAATTTTGTACTCAAAATGTTAGAACTGAAAAGACTTGAAAGATAGAGCAGGAAAGACTGATTTTTTTTTTTTTGTATCTTCCAAGCACTTAGCAAAGGCATTCATTCAAATAATAAATATTTTTGCACACTCTGTCAGCCACTGTGATATGTATTATTTGATTAGTTTTTATTTTTTCATTTGTTAATAAACATTGAGGTATAATAATTCACATGTAACAAATTGTTAATATTTTAAGTATAAAGTTTGATGAGATTTGAGATGTGCATACACCACGTAGCCACCAACCCATGCAGCATATGGACTATTTATATCACACAGAAAGTCCTCTCATAATCTTTTCCAATTCATTACTACCTCCTTACCCTCAGCCCCTGCCCCAAGAACTATTAATGTAATTTCTATCACTGCAGATGACTTTCATCTGTCCTAGTCCATAAAAATAAAACCATACTCTATGTACTTTTATTGTTTGGCTTTTTGTATCAATATAATGTCTGTAAAATTTATCCATGTTGTTTCATATGTCAACAATTTGGGTCTTTTTATTGCTGAGAAGTATTCCATTATATGACTATACCACAATTTGTCTATTCATTCATCTGTTGATGGACATTTGGGTCAGTTTCAGTTTAAGACTATAATAAATAAAGTTACAAGGAACATGCTTGTATATGTCTTCTTATGGACATATTTTCATTTCTCTTGGATAAATACCTAGTGGTGGAAATACTGAGTCATAGGATAGCATACGTGAAATTTATAAGAAATAGATTACAGTTCTCCAAAAATGATTTTATTATTATATTTATACTGCTACCACCAATGATAAGATTTCCATATGCCCACCATTTCACCATGTAATGTTGCCATTAACCTTTTAAAATGTAAGGTTTCTAATGTGGGTGATATGTTTATTGTGGTTTTAATATGCACTTTTCCAATGTCTAATGATGTTGAGCATATTTTCATGCACATATTAACCATTCATATAATTTATTTTGTGCAGAATTTATTCACAAAACAGACGCACAGTGTAAGAGTTCTCAATATATTCTGGATACAGGTGTTTGTGAGATATATGCATTGCAAATATTTTCTTTTAATTTGTGCCTTGCCTTTTCATGTTTTTGTCTTTTGATGACCAATTTTACATATGACAAAGTCTAATTTATCAATTTTTCTTTTATGTCTCATTTATTATCTGTCTTTACGAAGATTTGTTTCAGTTTTTCTTTAGAAGCTTTATTTTAGGAGTTTTCTTTCAGGAAGCTTCTTTTAGAAGCTTTATAGTTTTAGCTTTTACTTCTAGATCTATGACTCATCTTGAATTAACTGTTGTAAGTGGAGTAGAGATTGAAGCTCTTGTTTTCCCTGATGGATATTCAGATGTTGTGTCACCATTTGTTGGAGAGATTTTTATTTCCTCGCTGAATTGTGCTGACATTTTTGTAAAACCAATTCATCATATATGTACAGGTCTATTTCTGGGCTTGATTTTGTTCCACAGATCTAACTATAAAACTTCATGTGAATACCACACCGTCTTGACTACTGAAACTTTATAGTAAGTCTTAAAATCATATTGTTCTCCAACTCTGATTTTTTTTCAGAATTATTTTGTTTATGCAGTCTTTGGAATTTCCATATTTTTTTATTTCAGCCTATTACGGGGGTACAAATGTTTAGGTTATGTAAATTGCCTTTGCCCCACCCATGTCAGAGCTTCAAGCATGTCCATCCCCCAGATGGTGCACACTGCACCCATTAGGTGTGTATATACCCATCCCCTCCTCCCCACTCCCATCTGCCCAACACCCGATGAATGTTACTACTATATGTGCACTTAAGTGTTGATCAGTTAAAACCAATTTGCTTGTGAGTACATGTGGTGCTTGTTTTTCCATTCTTGTGATACTTCACTTAGTAGAATGGGTTCCAGCTCTATCCAGCATAATACAAGAGGTGCTAGATCACCATTGTTTTTTGTGGCTGAGTAGAATTCCATGGTATACATATGCCACATTTTCTTAATCCACTCATGTATTGATGGGCACTTCGATTGTTTCCACATCTTTGCAACTGTGAATTGTGCTGCTATAAACATTCTAGTGCAGATGTCTTTTTTATAGAATGTCTTTTGTTCTCTTGGGTAGATGCCCAGTAATGGGATTGCTGGATCAAATGGTAGTTCTGTAGCTCTTTGAGGTATCTCCATATTGCTTTCCATAGAGGGTGTACTACTTTGCAGGAATCTATTGTTTTGAAGGAAGATAGAAAAAAATTAGAAATGATGATTCAAAGTACAGGAGGACAAGGGGAAAGTGACAGTATTAAGAGAGTTTATATGAAGATTTCAAGAAGGCTGAAATCATTTCTGGTTGGAGTAATTAGGGAAACTTCATAGACAAAATGGTCTTTCAACTGAGCCTTAAAGATAGGATATTAATAGGTGCCATTGTGGGAGAGGGTGGGAATTGACAGAGGGCATATTAGACAGAAGGAATAACATGAATGATGCTATTAAGTCAGAAATATGTGTTAAGTTCAACAGAAGAATAGGGCAACAATGAGAAATGGGGCTGAACAGATTGGGGGACATATCATTGAGGCTTTGAACAGAAGTGGTGATCCCTTGAAAGTACTTCCCTTGGGAGGCAATAGGAGCCGCTGAAGGTTTCTGAAAATAGGAATTTTAAGTCTGAAACTGTGTGCTATTAATCTTTCTATAAACGATCCTTTCTTGTAGATTAATTTACCTCATTTACCAGTGTCTCTTATTCATATTTGTAGGAAAGCTTTCCCTTGTGTTAATATTATCCTGGGGGATGATGGTGAGGCACATAAGTGTGTTCTTAAACTTTAATTTCCCCACAGGTACGGTACACGTTCATTGTGTTCATCATTGAGTATTCACTTAAAATGTTTACTATATGTTTTATTATTTTCACTTTCATTTCTTCTTCATCAGCCTGTCTCATT
This sequence comes from Cheirogaleus medius, assembly GCA_008086735.1. Lineage (NCBI taxonomy): Eukaryota > Metazoa > Chordata > Mammalia > Primates > Cheirogaleidae > Cheirogaleus > Cheirogaleus medius. Next base: position 59,834,489 of record VBSM01001562.1, read on the forward strand.
CAAATATACATACTAGTCTGCTATTGTTTCTAAGCTAGGAAAAAAGTGTTACCCTTTTGTTTTTAGTTTTTCTAACTCTTTAATTATATTTTTGTTTAGAAAAATGAGATATATCTCTAACCTAACTCATAATTCAATTCATTAACTGGCACACTTAACTTTTTTTATGAGTCAATCAAATACTATACTAAGGTCTTTCCCTAACTGTTTATTTTCCTTTATAGACTTAACATATTCATTAAAGTTTAGTGCTGTGTTGCTTTTGGGGACACATCATTTTAAACAGTTGCAACATGATATTTAAAAGCATGACTTTAAATAATCAATTATGTCTGTGGTCTAATTGAAAATCATTTTCTGTGCCTCTCTCTTTCTGTCTCTCTCCACCCAATTACAGAGAAAAAACATGCATGCAGTATAATTTTAAAGATGTTTGCTGTCTGGATTATTTGAGAAAAATCATTCAATAAAAATGTGATCTTAAAATTGACATTTAGAAAGCCTCAAAAATCACTAACAATGTCTTATAAGATTTTGGCTGTGTTGTTAAACCAGTATCCATTGAAATGCCTAAGTTATGTAGAAGAAAAGCTTTGAGAACAATTTTTGCAGAACATTTGAAATTTAGATTCCCAAGATGCAGCAGCAAGTATATTAGTATTTACTTGAATCCCTTATCTGGATATAATATCTAGGTAAACTTGACTAGAAAATTAGATTCATAGCATTTTTAACAATTTAGTGGAAATCAGATATTCTTGAAATTACATCATTTGTCTCATTCTCTCAAATCAACTGTTTTTGTTTAGTGAACGTAAAGTCTACAAATAAAGACATGAGAATATAATTATTCAAATTTTACAGTGTATATTTCACTTTTGTTGTAGAAGAATTAAGAATGTCTTTTGGATTCTGGGCCATTTTTATAAGGAATGATTAGTGACAAATGGGCTAATTGGAAGTAGCCATAGATATTTTTATGTGGGTGTTTTTTTACTTCAAAGATAATTCGGATTAAATTAATTGAACCATTTAATAATAGGGGAGCCCTTTGCTACTTTGAATAATGATTGCCATCATCATTTTGCAAGCATCCCTAAAAGCAATATTATTCAATGAGAAGCACTTTGCTAGAATCCCCTAACAAAGATCTCTACAAAAACATAAAATATGGTGAATTCCATGAATGGCTTGAAGCTCTGATTCAAAAGCTTCAAGGGAGAGCTTTTTTTCAGAAACTTCTGTTGGAGAAAGATTGGGATTTGCTGAGATTGATGATATCAATAGCCAATCACATGCAATCAATTTTTTATAGCAATAGAACCTATTTCATCATTCATGTAGACAACGGACAGACTAAGGATATAGGGAGAAGTAAATCAAAGCTTCAGCTTTCAATATTCAATACATAATTATCACTTGTAATGGGAGGAAAACAGGTGAGGAGGATAGGATGCACTATTATTGGGTATAATTTGCAAAAAATAATGTGACATATGTCCCTGTACATAAAATTTTATGCACCTCTCTGACCATTCCTTTACGATAAATTATTAGAAAAAAGGCTACGAACATTTTTAAGATTCTCAATGTACATGTTTTCAAGTTGTCCTTCTACAAATGTTATGTGAATACTGTTTTACAACATCTACACAAAACTTGAGTATTATAATTTTAAAAAATTAATTGATTTGATAGGTGAAATGTTATTTCAATATTTTAAATTTGCTTTATTTTATTTTTAGCAAAGTTGATTATTATTAAATATATTATGGTATAACTGTAAGGTGACATTATGTTTATACTCTAAAAATTATGATTTTAGAGGTTTTTAAATAACTGGGCTGAGGGATCCCACCAGGGTCTAAGTGAAATATATTGGATGTTGACAACAGAACTTCAAATGTAATATTCATATTTTAAAAACAATTTAAGCATAAGTTAGCTTTATGTTTTACAACTATGTCAGCATATATATTAGCACACGTGTGTATAAGTTGGTATTTATTAATATCCATAACAGTAGTGATATAAACATGTTTCTTATTCCAGGATGTGGGTTTGACCCTTCTAAATTTTAACAATTTTGATGCCTCTCTACTTGAAATTTCCATTAAGTTTAGCTTTATGCAAATACTTAAAGTAAAAGTTCTGATGTCCTAAGTGGGAAAAACCAAGTAAGTAGCAATCCTAATGGAATATTGTTATCATCTTCACATTATAGGAGATTCATCAATACATAGTAGCTACTATTCTAAACACTAACATATCCATTTATTCCACTCTTTTAACAACTCTGTAGGTTAGGTTTCTTATTCTTCATTATTACACGAGGAAGCCAATGCACGGGGAGGTTAAATACAGTGACTCAGTTCATGCAGCAGGTAGTCTAGGATTCAAACCCAGATAATATTGTTCCAAAGTCTGTGCTCTTCCTGCTCACATTACACTCCAAGATTTAATTGAGTCCGAATGTGCCACACAGTGTCTATGGGTTCAATCATACTTATGCAATTAAAAGAACCAATGAAACTCTTTTCAGGCTTCAAAAATGCATCAGAAGAGTACTACACTCACAAGAGATTTTACAAATAAGGTGAAATATTGATAATTCTTAGAGTGCCAAGAATTGAAGATCTTCTTAACCAAGTTCCTAGATCATTTCTCAGTGAAAAACAGGTGTTTTAGTTGTACTACAATGCCCAGTGTATGATCTATGCCTCTGCAGATATTGTGCATTTCAATATCACAATTAGTTTTAAGACACCAGGAAGCTCTCAAACATCTTTAGACCATACTCATATTGAGCATTTATTTGTATTATGTACAACTAAATGTGCTGCATCTGATATAATGGAGAAGTGAAAAACAAAATGAAAAACTTCTTTATAACAATATGGTTTTCTCATGAGAGTGGACTTTTCTGGACAGAGAGTTTATATTCCTCATTTGATTTCTTTTAAAAAAAATTCAGAATATTATGGGGATACAAACATTTTGGTTACATATAATGCCTTTGCCTAACCCAGCCAAAGCTACAAGTGTGTCCTTCTCCCATACAGTGTGCTCCGCACCCAATTGTTGGGAGTTTACCCCCGCCACCTCCCCTCTTGCGACCTGACCACCATCTGATGAATATTATTTCCATGTGAGTACCTTAGTGTTGATCAGATAGTACCAATTTGATGGCGAGTACATATAGTGCTTGTTTTTCCATTCTTGTGATACTTCACTTTGAAGGATGGGCTCAAGCTCTATCCAGGATAATATAAGAGATGCTAGATGCTAGATCACCACTGTTTTTTTGTAGCTGAGTAGAACTCCATGGTATACATATACCACATTTTATTAATCCACTCATGTATTGATGGGTATTTCGGTTGTTTCCACATCTTTGCAATTGTGAGTTGTGCTGCCATAAACATTTGAGTGCAGATATCTTTATTACAGAATGTCTTTTTTCCTTTGGGTAGATGCCCAGTACTGAGATTGCTGGATCAAATGGTAGTTCTACTTGTAGCTCTTTGAGGTATCTCCATATTACTTTCCACAGAAGTTGTAACTAGTTTGCAGCCCCACCAGTAGTGTATGAGTGTTCCTATCTCTCTATATCCATGCCAGCATTTGTTATTTGGGACTTTTTGATAAAGGCCATTCTCACTGGAGTCAGGTGATATTTCATTGTGCCCTAATGATTAGAGATGTTGAGCACTTTTTTATGTTTTCTGGCCATTATTCTGTCTTCTTTTGAAAAGTTTTTGTTCATGTCCTTTGCCCATTTATTGATGGGGTTGTTTGATTTTTTCTTGTTGATTTTCTTAAGTTCTATATAGATTCTTGTTATCAGTCCTTTATTGGATGTGTAGCATGCAAATATTTTCTCCCATTCTGTAGGTTGTCTATTCACTCTAATTATAGTTCCCTTGGATGTGCAGAAGCCTTTTAATTTGATCAGGCCTTATTTATTTATATTCGTTCTTGCTGTGATTACCTTTGGGGTCTTCTTCATAAATTCTTTGCCTAGGTCAATGTCTGTATGAGTTTTCCCAACATTTTCTTCTAGAATTCTTAAGGTTCATGCCTTAGGTTTAAGTCTGTTATCCACTGTGAGATGATTTTTGTGAGAGGTGAGAAATAAGGATCCAGTTTCAATTTTCTGCATGTGGTTATCTAGTTTTCCCAGCACCATTTATTGAACAGAGATTCTTTCCCCCAGTGTATATTTTTGTCTGCTTTGTCAAAGATTAGATGACAATATGAGGATGATTTTTTATCTGGGTTCTCAGTCATGTTCTGAAGGTCTATATCTCTGTTCTTCTGCTAATACCATGCTGTTTTGGTTACTACAGCCTTGTATTAAAGCTTGAAGTCTGGTAGACTGGTGTCTCCCAATTCGTTCTTTTTGCTTAACATTGCTTTGGCTATACGAGATCTTCTCTGGTTCCATACGAAATGTAGAATTATTTTTTCTAGATCTGTAAAGAATGATAATGGTATTTTGTTAGGGATTGCATTAATTCCGTAGATCACTTTAAGTAGTATGAACATTTTAACAATATTGATTCTGCCAATCCATGAACATAGTAGAGTTTCCCATCTGTTTAAATCTTCTACAATCTCTTTTTTCAGTGTTTTGTAGTTCTCCCTAAATAGATCTTTCACCTCCTTCATTAAATATACTCCTAAATATTTAATTTTCTTTGATGCTATTGTGAAAGGTGTTGTATCTTTGATTTGATTTTCAGCTTGACTATTGTTGGTGTATATGAATGCCACTGATTTGCATGCATTAATTTTGTATCCTGAGACTTTACTGAATTCATTTATTAATTCCAGGAGTCTCTTGGTTGAATCCTTGGGATTTTCAAGATATAACATCATATCATTAGCAAAGAGTGAGAGTTTGACTTTTTCTGCCCCCATTTGGATACCCTTAATTCTCCTGTCTTGTCTGTTTGCTCTAGCAAGGACTTCCAGAACTGTGTTGAATAAAAGTGGAGAAAGTGGGCAACCATGTCTGGTTAAGCTATGTCCTTATCAGGTACCAGACATTCCCTCCATATCCAATGTGGCCTGTGAGCCTAGAAAAATGGTCATACAATTTTATCAGCTGAAGAGGCAGGTCATTATTTTCAGTGAAGACTAACTCAACCACATCTAATATCTAGGGCCAATACTGTTACTGGATTATATATATATATATATATATATGTATGTATATATATATATATATGAGCTTAGTTATGAGCACTAAAAACAAGACTCCCAAATTGGATTGGTGATGATGGTATAATTAAGGGAAAATGCTTTTTGAAAGTAAGATATCCCAAAGTGATAGGCATAGAATGTGAAGAGGGGGACAGAAAGGTAATAGTGAAATATCATGGCTCCTACAATGATATTAGGGTCTTCTTTGGCAATGAAAGAGGGAGGGAAGTGTATATACAATAGAAACAGATAGGTCAGGTGCAGTGGCTCACACCTATAATCCTAGCAATCTGGGAGGTCAAGGTGAGAGGATTGCTTGAGGTCAGGAGTTTGAGACCAGTCTCAGCAAGAGCAAGACCCCGTCTCTACTAAAAATAGAAAAATTAGCCGGGCATGGTGGCACATGCCTGTATTCCTAGGTACTCAGGAGGCTGAGGCAGGAGATCGCTTGAGCCCAGGAGTTTGAGGTTGCTGTGAGCTAGGCTGATCCCACAACACCCTAACCCAGGCAACAGAGCAAGACTCTGTCTCAAAAAAAAAATAGAGACAGATGATGTCTCAGTTTCACTTGACAAATGTGGCTAATATGCTAAAGTGAAGAAGCATCAATAATCTGAAAGAGCAGTTCATGTCTATTGCAACATGATGTCACACATTTGGAAATCAATGACTACTTTGCACTCTAAGAACAAAATCAAACACTTAAGACATTTTGGAAAACTATCTCCATGGGTGATTCCAGGGTTATGAAGCAACATTTTCCAGCAGATGAGGATGTATATGTAAACATTACTTTGAGGTGAAAAAGAACAAAACCATGGGCACATTGAGTATACTTAAGGAGGTATTATAATCTTTTTATTTTTAAAACAACTTTGCTCCAGCATCACTGCAAAAACTGAGAAAGTTGGCACCAAAAGTTTTGATTTCCCATTTATCTTATTTTCTTGGAGAAGCTTAATGAATAAAAATGATGTGAAGGGCTTTCTCAGTTCTGATAGCCATTATTACACTTGAGTCCTTGAATTTGGGGTCTATTTAATGTACTGGAAACTTGAAAACTAAGCATGCTTCCCTTTTATTGTTGCTTAATGGGTCACTTTTGCATGAGTAGCATAAAGCAGTAACCTCAAATCCCAGCCACTGTCAAGCTTGGGGAAGGTCAAGTGTTTTAAGATCTTTTTTCCAGCACAATATTGACTGACTGTGGATATTTGATATGAGTGTGGGTTTTAGTGGTCCCCTGAAAGTTTCTCTTCAAAGTGAAGCTTCAGCACCAGCATGATTTGTATAGCTCCTTGGGTCTGTGTAGGAACTCAAGGGCACCTTACATGATAAATGTACCTCAATTTTTCTTCAATATTTTCCCTCTAGGTGAAGTTATGAATATAGCTTATAATAAGTTGATTCATTGGCTGGATCCAGGAGACATTTTACTTGCATCTCTCAGTTAGATCTGAGATGCTTTGACAGATTCCTTGGGAAATGAATGGATAGCCTCCTAGTGATATGAATATTTCTCAAGACAGTCAGATCTTTGCCAAGAGGCTTTTTTATTACCCCCTTGTGTTAACTAGTAGAAACTTTCTACAAAGAAGCCAAAATGAGCACTCACAAAACAGCTTCTGACACCAGTAGCCCAGTGATCTGAGTAATCTAGAAGGACGCTTGGAGATCTCAACAACTTTGGCAGAGGTTCTCTTGGGGAAATACTGTAAAAGGTACTGTTACTCATTATAGATACACCTTTCATCTTGTAATCATGGAAATTTCTCAAGAGTTGTTGTAAATCCTAAACAATTCTGAGGTCTCTCACCTTTGACTGAACAAGATACAAATTTGGATTTCACAGCCACAGCAATAACCAAGCTCTCTTAATGCCAGTTTATGTGAATGATATACTAATTCTTAGACTTCACTGAATGAATTTGAAAGTATACCTTCTAAAGGTTTACTTGGGTTTTAGAATCCATACACTGCATTATTAAATCTATAACCTAAGCAGAGGCTGATGGTCTGAATTGATCTTCAGATATTCTGGAAAATGTGGTTTCAAGATGGGACACTTACCTCATTAACAAAAGTTTTATGCTCATATGTCATGGATGGGTTGTTATTAAAAGATAATATTTTATGTCTGTGACATACATTCATGTGCAACTTGAGCCTTTTCGTGGAGCAATATAGGACAAATATGTTGCTATTAACATTTTACCATCCAGGTAAATGAGGAGGTCCTTTATAAACGTTTTTTATATTGTTGTATTATTGCTGGAGCTTTTATTTTATTTTTTGAAACAGACTTTATATTTAGAGCAGTTTTAGGCCACAGAAAAATGGATAAGAAAGTACAGAGAGTTCCATAAACCCCCTGACCTTCATGAACTTTCAAAAGGGTAATCTTTTATTTTTAAGTGTTTTAAGATTCACAATATGTTACAGAAATAATAGAGTTCACATGTGCCTTTTATCCAGCTTCTCCTAATAATAATATCTTATGTAATCATAAGCATAGCTTATTATCAAATCAGGAAATTGATGTTGATACAATACTATCAACTCAGGTACAGACCTTATTTCACCAGTTTTTGCATCTACTCTTTACACACACACACACACACACACACATATCTTTGAAATTTTATTCTTTTCATAGACTTGAGTAACTTGCACGCAGTCAGGATATGGAACTGTTCCAGCACCACACACGTATGCGTGCACACACACACACACACACATACAAATTCCTTCATATTATCTAGTATTCCCATGCTGTTCTCTCCTGGCAACCACTGATCTCTTCTCTGTGACTCAGAGGGACTATAATTTTGTCACTATGAGAATGTTTTATAAATAGAATTATACAATATGTAACACTTTGAGACTGGCTTTTTTTCACTCAATATAATGTCCTTGAGATCCACCCAAATGTAGTGTGCACAAATAGTTTACACTTTTCATTGCTGACTAGTATTTCACTGCACGGATGTACCATAACTTATTCATTTAATCACTTGCTGAAGAACATTTGGCTGGGGTCCAGGTTGTAGCCATTACAAATAATACTGCTACAAACATTCACATAGTATTTTTGTGTAACATAAGCTTTTGTTGGGTTGTATGATAAAGGTAGGTTTAGCTTTTAAGAAACTACCAAACTGTTTCCCAGGGTGGTTGTACCATTTGCATTCCTATCAGCAATATATGAGTTTTGCAATTTCTTGCCACTATATGGTACTTTTTAATTTTTTTTAATTCACTATTTTTTATTTTCACTATTCTACCAGGCATATATTGGCATCTCTTTGGGTTTTAATTTGTAATTCCCTAATGGCTAATGATATTGAATACATTTTCATGTGCTTATTTTATATCTGCGTATCTTACTTTGTGAAGTGTCTGTTCAAGTCTTTTGACCATTATCTAATTTATTGTTGTCTTATTTTTGTGTTTAGAGAAGTTTTTAGAAATACATTAACAGATACAAGGACTTTGTCAGATACATGATCTGCAGATATTTTCTCCCACTGTCTGGCTTTCCTTTTCACCCTTTTAATAAAGTCTTTGCAGATCAAAAGTTTTTAATTTTGATGAAGTCTAAATTATCAAATTTTCTTTAATGGATTTTGTCTTTAGTGCCATTCTAAGAAGTCTTTGCCTAATTCCTGGTAATGAATATTTGTTCTTCAAAGTTCTATAGTTTTATGTCTACATTTACCTCTATGATCCACTTTGAGTTGAAAGTCAAGGTTCATTATTGTGCTTTTCAATGTCTGATTGTTCTAATACCAATTGTTAAAAAGATTATCTTTCTTCCCTAGAATTGCCTTTGTATCTTTGTCCAATACCACTCAGCTGGCTGTACTTTGATGGGCCTGTCCTTGATTCTCTATTCTAGTCTATTGATTTATGTGTCTGTTACTCTGGCAATACCACACTGTCTTGTTTACTATAGCCGTAGAAGTCTTAAAATCAGGTAGTGTGATTCTTCTCTCTCAAATTTATTTTGCCTATTCTTGTTCTTTTGCATTACATGAAAATTTTAGAATCATATTGTCTATATCTACAAAGAATCCTGCTGGAATTTGGATATGAACTACTTTAAATCTATTGATCAGTGTGGGGAGAATTGACATCTTTACTATATTGAATTTTACATTTCATGAACATAATGTGTCTCTCCATTTAGTTAGGTCTTCTTTGATTTCTCTGATTAGCATCTTATAGTTTTTAGCACACAAATCCTGTACATATTTTGATAGAGTTATACCTAAGCATTTTATTTTTATAGCAATTATACATTGAATTATGTTTTTAATTTCAGTTTCCCACTATTAGTTGCTTGAATATAGAAATATGATTGATTTTTTTTGTTGACCTTGTACCCTGCAATCTCACAGTTTAAACTCACCCACTTAGTTCTGAGAGTTTTTCTGTAGATATTTTTATGATTTTCTATGAAGAAAACCAAGTCAGCTGCAAATAAGAATTGTTTAATTTTTCTTTTCCAAACTGTCTGACTTTTATTTCCTTGCTTTGTCTTCATAGACTTTTAATTAAACAAACAAAAAATATGTTTATTGAGCCTTGAAATGAGAACGACACTAACCTAAGTAATGAGGACAGAAAAATGAAAAATACTTGGTTGCTGCTCTGAAGTAACTAATAATATTATCAAGGGTCATAAACATGTGCAGAACTTAATATAATATGCTATCCATAAAAGTGTTAAAATATAGGCATAAATAAAAATGTGTGAAGACAATTACTTTGAGGAAATTGAAAAGGCTTTACTGAGGAGGTAACATTTGATGAGTGCAGTAAGTATAGATGTGGGAAACTGAATTGTGCCTTAAATAGACTGAGAGAAGCACTGAGTTGGGGGAGGGGATATGGGGTTAGGAAATGGTGATATAGGACTATAGAAGTAGATTTCAACAAATATGTGAGGGGCCTCATGTGGAGGATGGATGCATTTTACTACATAACTCTAGAGTGCAAACATGTCATATTCTTTTATTTCTGTAAAAAATAAAATCAGTTGTATGTCTTGCAACCTCCAGATCAAAGAATTTGAATTTCAGGTATATTTGTGGGCTTCTGCCTACCCAAAGGTACAGCATGAGCCAAGGGGTCCAATGCAAGTTAGGACATTTGGACGTGGGCTCTCTGAGCTCTGAGCCACACAGCTCACCCTGATGTACCCCAAGCCTGTGTCCATGTTCACTTGAAGGTGGTGGCTCTGCTACTTCTGTGCCAGTCTGGGGCTTAACTGTCTTTTCTCCTGGGCTTTTTATTAATATTAGTGTGCAGGACCCCAGCCTGCCACCCCAAACCATTCTTTGGAGGACTGACCATCTCTCTAGAGGTTATTTATATAATAACCAGGGAACTCAGAGGTTCTGGTACCCAAGCAGAAATTGCAGGACCCCTGCTATCTTCTCAATGTTGGAGAAACCAAACCTCTCAGATTCAGCTTCCCAGAGCCAGTCCAAGCCTGTGCTGTTTTCTCTCTCTTTGACGTGATACTTCAGGAAATTCCCTTACTAAGCCCTTAGAAACTTTTACTGGATTCTTATTCCTGGAAGTCTGTGTGAGGAGAGCAGCTGTCAACACCAACTAACTCTTTTCTTCCAAGTTATCTTGTTATAAATGGAAATTCTGACTGTGTCTTCTGTGTAACGGGGGGATTGTGAAGATTCTCCCCCAACCTAGCCAGATGGCATGACCCTACTCTGTAAATAGAGGTGCCTTCAATAGGATGGGTACTCTAAACAATGCCTGATGGTTCCTTTAAGATGTGCTTCTTTGGTTCTCCCACAAATCATCAGTGTCTGGTTTTATGTGACATGGAGCAGTGCCATCAATCCTCATTCCTGCAGACTAGGGCAGAACAGCAGGTTTCTGTGCAGACCTGTTTAGATTTTTGCTTCGAGATGAAAAACTATAAATCAGAATATGAATTCCAGGAAGCAGGTTGACTGACCTTAAACTCTTTACTGTTGTGAAAACAATCAGTTTAAGCAAACTCAGAGTTCCTGATGAAAGTACATTTAATCACTTGCCTGTAAGGGTTTCAATATGGATAGACTGTCTGCTGTTGTACAGCTTTCCTCTAATAGGTTTACATTTTCTTGATTAGAAGGTACTGATGGGGTGGGGGAAGTGGTAATTAATAGCCAAAGACTTCAATTTGAATGATTTATTAATTGGGAAAATAATTATGAGTTATAGGACACTAAAGACCATCAAGCAAAATTTAAATTTTCATTCTACTATTTACTAGGTAGTGACTGATACATCATCAATATGCCAATGACACCCAAATTTCTCTCTCTAGCCCAGACTTCTATGCTCAATTCTAGACTCATATATAAAATTTACAACCTTCATTCCCACTTGTATGTCTGTCCCAGAAGCATCTCAATTCAATATGTCCCAAACTGAAAACTCCTCCTCCTTCCAGCAAACCCATCTCAGAGGAAGACAACACTGTCCTCCCAGCTGAAGAGGCATTTTTTCAGCCCTCAGTCCTCCCACTCCTGCACAGCTGTGAAAATTAGTAATTGGGAGGCCATGAAGCTAGTAAGCAAATCCAACTCAACATGAACAGTAAAACAAAACTTAAGCTTAACCAATCAGAAACTGCCAACTAACTTTTAAGTAGGAACTTACTACTTGAACTAATTAAATACTTTGTCTTGTTCCCTCAAACACCTTGTAAAAGTTTTTTCCCAGTACCCCCTCTGTGGATCCTGAACTGCTTGCAGTCTGGGGCCACCTGATTCATGAATCACTCTTTGTGCAAATAAACTCATTAAGATTTTAATGTGCCTAAGTTTATCTTATAACACACCCCAAGTGTAATCCACCAGAAATTCCTATTCAACTTGCCTTCAGAATAGAGCCACACACTGACTCTTAACACCTCCCCATCCAAGCCACTATTATCTCTCAACTAGATTACTGCTGTAGCTTCCTAACTAGTCTCCTCGTTTTCACACTTGCTTTTCTATGGTCTATTTTCAGCCAGCAACCTAGAATGATCTAAAATTTAAAATCAGATAATTTCCCTCCTCCACCCCAAACTCTCAAAGTCTCCTCATGCCACTGAGGAAAAGCCAAAGACCTTACAATGGCCTAGAAAGCATCACCAGACTTGGCTATTTTCTGACCCTGCCGTTCCTCCACCTTGCTCACAATCTGCGCCAATCAAAGCTTTCTTGATTTTTAGAATATTTGAGACACATTCCAGTCTTGTGGCCTTTGCCACAAGGTTCCCTTAGCCTGCAACTCTCTTCCTCTGTAAGTTCATATAACCAATGCCTCCATCAATTAGAATTCTGCCCAAATGTCATTTTCACCTGAGGCTCACCCTGAATATTCTGTTTAAAATCACATCCAACCTCAACACACCTGACCCCTCCTTTTATCTTACTCTACTTTTTTTGGTATATAAATTACTACCTTCTAACATACCAAATATTTTATGTATTTATTATATTCTTACGTATCCTCTGTTTTTTCCTAAAATGTTAGCTATATAAGAGCAGGGATTTTCCTCTACTATGGCCACAGATATAACTCAATTACCCAGAGGAGTGTCTAGCCTGGAGTAGATGCTCCATATGTACTTGACTGAATGACCTTGGGCAAGTTACCAGCTCTCTAAAGTTCAGTTTCCAAATGTTGAGCAGATTAAAGAAAGGAAAGCATCATCATCGTTTTGATCATTTTGTTATTATTAACCCCATTCTAAATTAAGTAATTGCATTTCATTGCTAAAATTCCAATGTTGCACAATTCAAAACTTGCTAGAATTTCATCTGAATGAGTAACAAATAAATGAGTCTTTCCCTATATTTACCATGTAAGAGGATTTTGTGATTTCTGTTGAATTTTAATTTTTCATCCCAAGAAATTTTAAAATGCATTTTCTAGCTCATAGCTATGTTTAGATAATTGACATTATTGGAGAAGTAACATATGGTAAGATGCTGCTATCTGTACTTTTAGATCCTTCCTGACCATGGCTAAGCCCAGTAGGTTAAATAAGCTTTGACTAATGAAGCCATCCTTGCCTTCTCCAATTAGAGATGGAAAATTGTTGTAATAAGATACTCAATTATAATAAAAATATACTCCCAATTCTAATGAATGAAGTTTTATTAGAATGGGAGTATCTTATATTTTATTTATATTTTGTAAATAATTCTTTTCTAAATAAAATATCTTACATAAAGAGGGTTAAAGTTTGCTTCCTGAAATACACTGTTATTTCACAGAGTTTTGCAACATATTCATTTAATAATAGATAGAAACGTTTCCAATTCATATAAATCTTTCCAACAATAAAATAAGCCAATATTTCTAATCTTGAAAGAAAAAGTGATTCTTTTTTAAAAAATTAGGTATTTGGATCATCTATACTTTAGTGTCTTAGGGATGTGTGTGTTTATATTAGAGTTCTACTTTGCCATTGACTTCAAGTCTCAAGGGGGAATTTATAAGTACTCTTCAGACTATTTGGACAGTCCTAGTCAATTCTCATTTTCTATTAACATGTAAGTTCTACCATAGGTATAAAAATCAGTCAATAACATAGTAAGCAAACTGAATAAACACTACTCTTTTTATACCAAAAAAATGAAATTTTTGGTTTCTTTTTCACAGCCACAATCAATACTTAATAAATATTTTAATAAGTGAAAACAAAATTATTTCAACTTTCATTAGCACTCTCTCTTTTCTTATTATCATACCTACTAATAAGACACATTTTTTATTATGATATAGTGAAACATCAATTAACTAAAACAAATTAATCAAAATCTTCAATTGATTAAATTGATTTAAATTATTTTTAGAAACAAATAAGAAATCCAGAGGATATTGATTTTTTAAAAAAAATAATCCATTTGCTTTTAGGTTATTTTCTGACATAAGTGCATATTTTTTCTCCACCTCTTATATCTGCTATGAAGTTTTGAAAGATGGCCTATGGCCTGAGAAATATCCAATGATAAAAATTCAATTCTATTTTAAAATTCAGTCAAGCTCACTCTACTATTTTACCAAGATGTTAATGTAGACCTTTTAGAAAGATCTTCATTGACAAATGTTATAATCCTTAGTCAACTAACTAAAATATATAACCAGAATATCAGTTTTCTGTTGGTATTTTAAAATTCCATCTTGAAAAGTACAAACTATGAATAGGAAGGCAAATGCTCTTAGGAAAGGGAATCATATTTGCTAAATACCTAAGAAGTACCAGTCATTGTCCTAGTTGCATTAAATACACCTGGAACTTTGTGTTTCTATCAATATTTATAAAAGCTTTTTGATGGAAAGAAGACGTATCTGGTGAAAGAAACTTCTATTAGAGGAAATTAACTATGAAAAACGGTGATTTTCTGAAAGCCTCATTTCAAAGTTCATAATTTCATTTGTTTGGCTCCTTTACTTTTTTCTTTTTTAAAAATTCTTCTAGGCAATGGCAAAAAGACTTAAACAGTCTATTTATCTCTGCCACAATGCAGTGAAAAATTTATATTTTGAATCATTTCCCAACTTTCCTGAGGAACAATTAGAGGAGACTTTGTGCTTCTGAAAGAAAGAATACCTCTTTTTAAAAATACTTTTGATTAAAGACCCTTCAAACATCAACTCAATGTATCCGAAGCAAAGCCTAATCATGTCAAAGTGTTTTGCTAACATAATTGTGTTTGTGGACCTGGCTACAGGTGTGCTCTTGGTATTACTACAGCAACATCAAGGCTACGCTCTTAACTATGTGATTATGTTTATACATTTTCATGGCAAACCACAATGAATATGCATAAACATCCATGAAATTCAGCCTTGTAGGTAGGGAATTGTAAATGTCAAATACCTTGTAAAGGTAGGGAATTGTAATGTCAAATACCTTACCTTAAAGATAGAGAAATGGACAACCATAAAAGAATATGATTCGATTAAAGTTATTTTCAAGCCTAGGACATGATGGGTATCCTGAATCACAGGAGAAAAGTGTGCATTGTAAAAGAATTAATAATGTAGAGAATCACATTTCTAAAATTTGTATTTTATGAGCAGAATTATGTAAACCAATGTTATATATATATCGGTATGTTTTATAAATAAGCCATCAGGAAATGTGATCATCTGGGCATTCACAGGGAAGGTAGGATGCTGCCTCCAGTTTGCCAGTGCACTGTTCAATGCCTTGGGAGTGGTAGTTTATCTGAAAAGAGGTAAACACTTCTTTCCTGAAAATATCTTGTTGACCTTTGAGCCGTCATATAAGCTGATCCTTATTCAAAGTGGCTTCCTTCTATATTCTGCCTGTTTTCCGGTGGAACTTAGAAGAGAGAAAAAAATCCAAAATTGTTATACTTTCTACATGCTATCAACCTCTAGGGATGCCAAACCCCAGAGGCAGCACTTTGAAATCACCAGTTTGCCCCATGGTCAGTCATCCAAGACTAATGCATTGGCTTCCATGTTGCCTGTAACAGGTGATTGAGTTCTCATCACCTATGCTGTTTAAATCCCCTCCCTATTCCCTTTCCTTTAGACTCTGATTTGCTTCAGACATTCCCAAAAGCATTCTAACTCATTCATGTGTTGATGCTTCATCCTTAATCCTTAAACCACATTCCCTTTTGCCCTGGGTGTCAAGTGCCATAACAACCCTGGAGGTTCTGAAGCTCCTATTTGTTGAAAGCATCCCACAATAGTTTTTTTCTCTCCCTTCTTCAAAACTTGTGTTTTATCCCAGTTTCTCTGATACCTTCTCCAAGGAGCTAGTAGTAAACTAGGATGGTGACATCTCTTTTATAGCTTAATGTGTTCTCCTAGACATTTTGAGTTCTAAAGTGACCAAAAAAGGCACCTCCTTTTTTGCTAGATGCTTTAACTATATTATTTTACTTATTCCTGTTGACAACCCTACAAGGTAGCTGTTATTATTACCGTCCTATACAAGTGGGAAAATTGAGGGTCAAGGAAGTCAAGTGTCTTGCCAAGGCTGAAGGATGAGTAAGGAACAGAGTCAGCGTTTGAACTCAGAGTTGTCTGACTCCAAAGGCCAGGCCCCTCTTATTTTCACTATAAATCTTGTCTTTTATTCAATTCAAAGAACCCTTCAGATGCTGGTAATTTAAAAAGATATCAGTTTGGGGATTCCAGGCATAGGAAGAAGTCTTGTAAGGGAGCTATTTTGATTCATGAGGCTCTTTACACACGTTGAATATAAACTACACATTGAATATAAAACTAGCCCAGCCTCCCAATGCAGATCCTGCTTTCCAAGTTTGTAGCTAATCATCACTCCCAGGTTAACCTTAATTATTCCTGTCTCTTATTAACCCTGCAAGATGACCTAACAGACCCATTGTCAGAAGTGCAGTAGAAAAGACACATGTGATTCTAAGTACCTTTTATGACAATTCAAGGTAAACATAAGAGTTCTCATCAGTGGCCTGAGTCATGGTTGCCATTCTTTTCACACCCTTGTGTAAGCTCAATGGGTGTTTGGATAAGTTTACCTGTGTGACAAGTAACCTTTCTAATACCTGCCTTGAGATTATTAGCCAACTTCTTTGGCACAAAATGTTCATCCCCACTAAAGAATAAAGTTCATTCCCTCCACGCTCTCTACTCAGCATTTCATCAGCGGGCACATGACATTTTGATGCTTCCGTGTTCTGACACGGCTGCTTTAATGTCAAGGACATTGTGATGAGGCTGTTTTGACTTAGCCATGAGGATATTTTGATCTGGCTTGAAAAACACTTTTTTTTAAGTAGTAATGTATACTCAGCCTTAATTCATTTTATTCTGCTAGTTTTGTAATTACTCCAGAGTTGAAATTTCTGACTCCAACTCCCTGTGACAGATTACTTAGGGGTGGATGTGCAGACTAGAAAATCCTTCTGCCTTACAGTCCTTAATTACTAAAACAATGATAGGGTCTCCCAGTTTTAGACAGTGGTATAAAAACATCTCTTCTCACCTCTCCATTTAGAATCCAACCAAAAATAACTAGGAGAATAGAAAACAAATAAATTCCTCCTTCACTGAGAATATGGAACATCCACAAACCCAAACCACACAAATGAAGGTAAGTATCTAAGTGCACTAAAAACTGAATCTGAGAGAGGGAGCCTGCTGCCATGGGCAGGCTGTGAGAACTTCCCTGATCCCTATTTGAAATCTGAGAGGGGCAGAAGAGCTGGGGCTGCAAGAAGAAAGATAAAGACCTGGCATCTTTGTGTGAAGCAAGTGACTATGCAGCTTAAGAGTGAAGCAATGGCAGCTGCTGCCACAGCTGATCAAGGCTGGACCCACGCGGGACTTGAACCTGAGCTAGGACAACTACTCGCCCAGAGTAGAATTAAATCCCTGGTGTAGAATGTGGATATTAAAATATTCAGAGATAACAGACCAACAAAGGCTAAGCAGCCTGCTACTCTGGAGCATCCTGATTCCTCCCAACTCTACTCTCCTGGAAATAGCTGATCCAAGATAGGCATCCTCAGTCAAACTTGAGAAGCAATAATTAAAAACACACAAACCAAAAAAAAAAAAAAACTGGTTTAAGACTTAAGGAAAAATGTTTCAAGAAAAAAGAAGAAAAGAAACATGATGAGCAGACTAAGATGCACATTATCTGAATTGATTTAACCCAAAATGATTAAAATTTTCAATAGTTCTCCATGAAACCAGATGAATTAAATAAATTATGGCTTCTCTAAAGCAAGAGGTCATATTAGTTCCAGAAGTTCTAGTAAAAAAACATCCATAAAAATTCCTAACTACTTGTTGCCTTTTTCTAGTGAGGCAGGAGTTTGTCGGCTATCTGATACATTCAGATTGTCCGGGTTTTCTCTGGCTATTTATAAGAATTGCTTTGGCTACAACTTCTATGGTTTGATATATGCCATTTTGTTGTTATTCATTTAGTGCCATCTATTATATAATTTCTCTGGTGATTTCTGGGTTAAGTATAGAAATGTATGGATTTTTAAAGAGTTTATTTTTATTCCTGATTTCTAAATGTATTTTAGTGTGGTTAGAGAACGGGGTCCATATAATATTAGATTCTTTGTTGTTAGGAATATTTTTATGGGCTAGTATGTAGATAATTTGTTTTAATGCTTCTTGTGTGCTTTTTGTTGTGGGGAAGAGTTTGTGATGCATCTCCCCTCTCTTCCCTCTCTCCCTCCCATCCTTCCATCTCTCTTTCTCTCTCAAGCCTTCAGCAGGAAGTCTTGTTGAAAGTTACACCTGGTTGTAGCTCTGATGCACAGAGCCAGCCCCATGCTTTGGGAGCAGCAGCGGAGGAATCAGTACAATTACAGTGCTCCTCTGCAGGCAAAGCTGGAGCGAGGGTCATATGCGACAGAGGCAGCTGCAGAATGGGCTGCAGGACAATGAGGTAGGAGCACAGACAGATGAGACAAGTCCCAGGTCCTGGGCAAGCCCTGGTCC
Organism: Cheirogaleus medius; assembly: GCA_008086735.1. Classification (NCBI taxonomy): domain Eukaryota; kingdom Metazoa; phylum Chordata; class Mammalia; order Primates; family Cheirogaleidae; genus Cheirogaleus; species Cheirogaleus medius. The sequence goes on from VBSM01001562.1 coordinate 59,853,194, forward strand.
ACGTCCCAGAAGCTGGGACCTGTCTGAGTGGGCCCGTTGAGTTAGGTCAGGAGAGGCTTAGAGTAGACCATAGCAATTCAAGGATCAAAAGTAGGCATGGCCTGATTTTGTAGTGAAAGAACGATGCTTCAACAACAAGGCCTGGGATGTGGCCCTGCAGGTTGTGACCCCCAGGACTTCCCGACCCCCACACCATGCAGTGAGCGAGGCGGCATCGTTTCAGCACAAGGGGAAGTTTCCTGTTTCCGCGTTTGCTTTCTCTGGTACCCAGAAGCAGAAACCAACGTACTGAAGTGTGTTTTGTTTTTAAAGACGTTATGGCTGAACTTTGCCATAAAACTTTCCCTGAAATCAGCTCATTTTCATTATATTAATAGAATGGACAATTAAGTAACATTGGCTTAGCATTCCTTTCCTAATTAAAAAAAAATTTCTCCATTCCGTTAAACACACAGGAAAAAATCTTGGCACATGAAGGGTTAAGACATGCTGCTTTTCTGCATACATTGCTTCTCAGACTTGTCCACCTCAAAACCCACTCTGAGAAGAGAGAGAGAACTTGATTGTGTAGAAGGTGAGTGTCTGCAGGTACCCCAGAGGCTCCAGCGATAAGCCGGAAGTGTAGGAACTTTGCACGGGGCTACTACAGGGCACAACTCCAAACAATGCCGTCTCATGTGTATACGATTCACATGGTGGTCTATGTGTTTTATTGTAAAAATCCATAGAAATGATATGACAGCTTTCCTCTAGTTCAGTTCTTAAATAAATTCAGCCCATCCATCTTTTGTCCAATTTCTAATGAGCATCATTTTCTGAAATTGTGTTTTATTATATTTTCTTTGGAGGCAGAATGGTGATTTAATGATTTTGCTAGTGCCAACTCGTAATTGGCAATTTGCTATGAAAGGTATCAGAGTTGTCTTTGGTTTTGATTTATGGCTAGTCCAGAATTAATCTTTGGTTCAGAGTTTTATTGCATTTGAACTGAACTGCAGCTTACCTGACTGTGGTTTCCTTGAAATACCTTGTCTTGAGGGGTTCCAGGTAATTAAGGGCAACCACGTCTAGCAATGCTTGTGCTCCAAAGCATCCTGTGAGAAAAAGTAGTGGAAAGTGTGCCAAGAATCTTTAACACTTCCTCCTACTTTTTATTATAATCGCAAAAGCACTTATTATCAGTTAAATTAGGAAGAATCAAAACAGGCACAACATTGAAATGCCCATGCAAGGGACAGGCTGGGAGAGGACAAGGGGATCAAGGAGCAATACTGCTCAAAGGTGGGAGCAGTCAGGAATGTCTGCTTTGCACACTTTATTTGGTAATAAAACAGGCTTTTACATTTTAAAACAGCTGCTTTATGTGGTCAAGATAAAATGATCACAACAAAATGTCATTGCTGTCAAAATGTCATGTCAAAATGACCTACTTAAAATGTCCTACCACATGTGAGACTGTTCCAGTTTCAAGAGTTCACTCTCTGACTCCTGAAATATCACCATGTTCCTGATAAAAGCAAACGTTGCCTTATATATACTGCCTTGGTCTTACAGCCACCATCCCCACTTACCATGTTCTATTTCACTCACTCTTTGATCTGTAGGCATTTTCCAAGTATCTAATGACTTACTCTTAACAATAACAAAATTAGTAAAGACTTACAGCTCATACCAAATCCCAGATGCTGTTATAAGTATTTTATATGTATGAACTCATTTAATCCTGCACAATCCATATGAAAAAAAGCACTATTTTTATTCCCATTTTCAAAGTGAGGAGACTGAGGTAGAAAGAGATTTGCTTGGTATTTTGCCTAAGATCACAGTTAGTAAACGGTGGGGCTAAGATTCACACCCATACATTCTGGCTCCAGAGCCTGGGCTTGCAGCCGTTGCTGAGTGCAGCATACTGTATTGTACTACACTGCACACTCCGTAGCAAGTGTCCTATCCACACACTAGTTCATTCTTGCTCATTGACATTAGCTAAATCTCTGATGTAGGCAAATAAATTTCTTTCTTCATATTATTGGTAATACTATAGATTATTTTGAAGTGGATTGGTTTATGAACTTTGAGGTAAATTGATGCTGAAGTCCTGACCTTCGGTAGCTGAACATGTGACTGTATTTAGAGACAAGGTCTTTAAAGAAGTAATTAAGATTAAATGAGATATATGAGTGGACCCTAATCCAATCTGACTGGTGTCCTTATAAGAGGAGATGAGGACATACAGAGAAAGACACTAGAGATGTGTGCGCACAGAGAAAGGCCATGTGAGGGCACAGTGAGAAGGCAGCTGTCTGCAGGCCAAAAGGAGAGGCTTCAAGAGAAACCAAACTTGCCAGCACCTTGATCTTGGACTTCCAGGCTCTGGTACTATGATAAAATACATGTCTGTTGTTTAAGCTCCCCAATCTATGATATTTTTATGTGGAAGCCCTAGCAGATTAATACAGATGATAAACCTATTTGTGGGTATACAGATTCATGGATGAATGTCTTATACAATGTATTTTTGAATAGTTCAGTTTCAGACATGCAACCCATAAATGTGAGTTTCTCAGCCACCTGATAAATAAGGTTGGCTCATTTTGACTGACAGTTTTGACTGTTGTGAGTATGAATGTTTTGGTATTATCTGTATAAAGTTCTAACGATGGCCATTATTGTGCTTTCGGGAATCCTAATGTATGCAGGGGATAATTATATTAGGTGGGCTAAAATTGATATTTGTGAACAACATTTATGTGTAGCTGCTTGAAATAAAACTTTATTTCATTTCACTTGTAAATCTTTGTAGTTGCTTAAGTTAATGTATTAAGCAGTTTATATCACTGACTTTAACAAAAATAAAATAAATGCACACACCAGTAAATATAAAGACGTATAAAATGCACACAGTGGTAATATGTGTTTTATAATTATATTCTCAGAGAAGGTGTCAAATATATATGCATTTAAGTTAGTATGCCTTATATAAAAATCATTTGGTGACAATTAAATTATATTTTTCTACTAAGCCAAGATTTTTCAAAGTTTATATGACATTATGTAGTTAAAAACTTCCAGTGAATACATTTTTAGTTTGAAAAGGAATATTTTGATTTGTCTCATGTAAGATACAAAGGAGAAAATTTAACATTTTTGGAATATTGTTTCTTATCACTACTCAAATATATCCTCAGTTAAATTAATGACAAAAGCCTTTATTTATTGAAAAGTTAAAAACATCTCCTTTTTATGTTTAAAAAGTCTGTACCTTTGAATAATAAAGGCAATAATATACTTAATTATGCCAAGGGCCCAGCCAGAATTACATAGACTATAGTACCTAAATCCAAAACAAAAGCTCTAAACTGAGACTTCTCTTATTAAAACTTTAGGTAAAACCTACCTTTGATAAGGATTACTTTAGAGAAGTAATATTGAAGTTGGAAAGAGGGGATCCTTTCTGTCTTTATTCTGTGTCTTCCTATGCTGTTTGCACTTCCAACTATGTGCATATATTTATTGTAGGCAATTTATTTCTCAGTATTGAAGAAGGTTATCTCCATAGCGATCTATTGAGCCATTTGTGTTTATTTCCTTTCAGATATGTTTTTGGGTTTGAAAAAAAACCCTGAGAAGCATCATTTTTAACACAGTTTGCAATTAAGTGATTCCTACTGTCTTTTTCAAAATAATCTGTAAAATGTTTCATTTGCTACTTTCAAATTGATGGTTGTAGCATTCACTGCCAATATCAACTGACTTTATTCTTTCTGGACACTAGAGGGAGTTTAGAAACGAGATGAACTACACTGAAGAACCAAGATGGCTGCTAGAATTCTATGACTGGATTTCCTTCTTCACATTGAGAACCCCTATAGAACTAAAGCAATACTACAACCATGGTTGACTTTGTAAATATATTCCTAAGAGCTGGTATGTAAATTGAATCATATTTGAAGTTCTCCTGGGGAGCTTGCTGCTGAGAGGAGTCCTAGTATGAATTGTCTTTAAAAAAAAATGAAGCTTTTGTAAAACAGATAATCACTGCCAGTTTATCATTAGATGAAAAGATTCTAGTATTTTATAATAATCTTTACCAGCAGATACTGCAAACTCAAAGTGTGATTATATTGGTACAGTCAGTTTTACACTAGTTTTGCAAGCCTTAGAAAATACAGGTACTTAATAAATGTTTAATCGTCTAATTCTCTCAGGCTAAAAGAATAAACAGTTATTGTGCCTGGGGTGTTTTCTTCCCTATTAATCTAATTTAAATTACAGTCTGAATCCTATTAGATAGCCCTCCATCTATTCATTAATTTGACAATTTCTTTTTGTGTTCACTATAAACTAGGAACAATAACAGACATTAGTGACAAAACAAAATAATCCTGATCTCAAAAACTTTGCATCTAGTGGGAAGACAGAGAATAATCAAATAAACAAATAGATGGGTAAGATACTATCAAAAAAAGGTGAGTGTGATAAGCAAAAATAAAGCATCATGGGGTAAACATTACTAATAAATGTCTAGTTCTTTTGAACTTCTGAGTATTTGTAGGTTATACTTCTCCATCCTTTTGAAGTCATTCATCGCCATTTGACTAGTTCTGACCAGTAACATGTGAGTGGAATGGCTGGGTGACTGCCAGGCTAAAGTATCGGGTTGCTAGTGTTCAACTTTTGAGGTCTTTCTCCCTTTGATGTGGCAATCAGAAAAAGCACATGTTGACATGAAGGTGTCATGAGATAAAAGAAACTGGAGTGCTGAGCCAACACAAGAAGATGACTTAGCTAAACTGTCACCTGTCCCTTATCTGAAAAGTTGATGTGAGTAAAAAAATTAACTTTGGGCTGGATGTGGTGGCTCACACCTGCAAGCTTAGCACTCTAGGAGGACCACTTGAGCTCAGGAGTTCAAGACTAGCCTGAGCAAGAGTGAGATGATGTCTCTACAACAAATAAAAAAATTAGCTAGGCATGGTAGTGCACACGTGTAGTCCCAGCTACTTGGGAGGCTGAGGCAGAGGCAGGAGGACTGTTTATGCCCAGGAGTTTGAGGTTGCAATGAGCTACTGCATTCCAGCCTGGGCAATAGAGCGAGATTCTGTCTTCAAAAAAAAATAAAAAGTGAAAGAAAAGAAAATTAACTTTTTTGTTTAAAGCAAATTTGGAGCTGTTTGTTACCACAGCATGACCAAGCCTGTCCTGACTGACACACAAGATTAGGCAATGGAGAGCTATGGGGAAGTGTTCCTCAGGATGGTCAAAAAAGAGTTCTCTGATGAAGTGGCAATAACGGCACAGTTATTGTTATTTGGATGTGAAGTTGAGAGTCATGAAGGGGTACCTGTGGAGAGGGATGGTTCTTAAATATTGCCAGTGGATCCACTGCTTATGCATCATTGAAAGACACTTGTCAAAAGCATAGAAACCTCAACCTCACCCTAGACTTGTTGCATTAGAATCTCCAGGGAGGAAGCCTTAGGATTCTGTGATTTTAATAAGCTCCCAGGTTATTTTGATGCACAGCTCTTGGAATCACTGAATTCAGCTTCAAGCCCTGATTTTTTACATTGCTGATATGTATTATATTACACAATATCTAGAATATTAAATTATTTGCCTCTCAGTCTTTTCCGTACTCTGACAGGGAGAAAATAAAAGGAAGACCACATTTCAATTCTCATGAAGACAACTTTCTTTTCTCCCTGTAGTTCTGACAGAATATGATTTCATATGTGTCTGTCCTAGTTTGATAGAATCGACTTTAAGTCTTCAAGTCATAATAATATCAAAGACAGGTTTTTATATTTGTTTGTCTTATATTGACAGGATTAAATTGTAGCTTAAAGAATATCATTTTGAGAAAGAAAAATATCAAGGTAGTCCAGAATGTTTTTGCTGCTAGAATCTAAAAAACAATAAGGATCATTTATTTGAGTGCTTACCACGTGCACACAATCCCCCTGCAAGGTAATCTATGCCTCTCAATGAAATTTTATTTTCAGAAAAGTGGTGCTTTAAAATTTTTACTCTTTTCCTTTTAACAATGTCCTAAAACTTATTTTAATAACTACCTTTATAGAGTAAATTAAATACTTTAACCCAAGGAGCTGTAAAAGGATTGATTCTTAAGTAATTGTGAATTTCAAGCCTTCATTCTAGTTTTCTGAAAATGACTGAACCTGCTTTTGAGGCTTTAAATCTGGAACTAAAACAGAAAAGCTAGGACCTGGTTGAGAGAACATTTACTATAGACGATTACTTTATAAATTAGCCTGTATTAGATATTTCAATTTTATGCTTTTCAAAGCCAAATATAAGGTATATATCAAACCTTGGCATATTTGCAATACTGCATAAAAGTACATTTTCAATTAAAATGGGGAGAGATGATATATACAAGGCAGACTGATCACATATATTGGTCTTTACTCCATTGCAGAAACCCCTTGAATAACACCAAAAGTATATAATGTGTACAGTTTTATGCCTTTATACAAGGTCAAGAGAACAGAGTAAAATCCTGTTGGCTGCATGTAATGGAAGAGAAGTTGATAGCAGTAAATCCTGCCTCCCACGAGCAGAGACAAACAAGGTTATGCCGATTCACCGTGACCTATGGGGATGATGGAGCCAAGGTCAGTTCCTCTGCACCAAAGTTTCAGCCAACAATATTCCCAGTGTTCCTCCATAGGGGACACTCAGTGAGAGAGTGAATGAATGAGTGAATGATTCTACAAATTTTCAGAGAGGCGCTAAATGACAAAACAGTTATCACTGGATTTCTGAGTCACCATTTTACTTCAAATTCCAGATGACTCTAGCAAAATAAAGGATAAATATTTTATGTTTACTTATTTCCCTGATCCAGAGCCTGGAAAAAAGGTAAATGGTAATTTGGAGGAGATCTCTTGCTGACAATTGAATGATCCTTTAAATTCAATCTCATCTTTGGGTTAAACAATAACATTTGGTTAATTATTATTATTGTTAAATTCACCACCAGAGGGAGCTCATCTCTCCCCTTCCTCTAGAGACCAACAGGCTGGGAAGTAACAATGACTTTTTCTCCTAATTTCAGTATTAAAATATATTATATCATTTTTGCCTGGGATAAATGTTGGAATGTTTGTTTATATGTATGCTATTCTAGGCATCTCACGAAGCAGCAGAGAAACTTTAACCAACCACAAATTTGTTCTCCAATACATTACCTCCTCACAACCCCCCAGCTGAAAAGAGAAATAAAAATTAATCTACTTGGAGAATTACATTTTCTTCATGTACCTCTCTAGGAGCCTAAAATTCATTCTCTTTTCATGTGCTCTGATTTAAATTTTACTATACTTTTCTAATGAAGCATCACATCAGAATTTTCTAGGCTCTTTAAGTCAAAGGACAGAGGAAGGATCTTTGGAGAAATATGATTGGCTGATTGATGGCTGCTAAATCATTTGAAAGTCTTGGATATCTCAAATGGAAATCTCCATCTGTGGTGACATAAAACAGATCTACCTTTGATGTTAATAGTCATTAATAGTAAATTTGAACAAGGAATGAAAAAGATCTTAGAAACTTATCATTCACCAAATGACTTGATCCATAACTAATGTGAAAAATGAAGCCGATCCTTTTGTTGTAGACAAGTAAATGATCTCTGAACATAAACTAAAATCAAGTCCAGGAAGATTATATTTTAGCTTTCCTCTAGTATCTGCTTGTCAAAAGAAGGAATTCGATCCATTTAAGTCTTTTTAACTACCAGTAGCAAATGTATGCTCTTTAGGAAGCAGGCCCATTTTGATATTTCTGAAAACTCAGTGATTTTCCTATGCTTGTAAATATGTGAATACTATAAATGTCTAGTGCTGAAGAAGGATACACTATTTCATAAGTATTTACTCCGTTTTTATAGAGCCTGTGACCATGGCAACCAGGTGCTGCCGACTGACCCCAATGGAGGCCACAATTTCTACTTTACCTAAATTGCTACTGAGAGCACACAAGCTTTATAGATTTATCGAACTGCATTAGATTACGGGCATTTTTGAAGGCATTTGAAACAGGAGAAATGGCTTGTTTTTATCTAAAGAAGTAGAATCGTGATGTATGCACTGTTTCCTGCAGGTAATATTCATACACCTTAAAGATTTTAAGAAACAAAGGGGGGAGATTTGTGGATGAATGAGACAGTCAGATCACATACGCTTATCTCTGCTCCATCTCGGAACTCCTTTCAATAGCAGTTAAAGCATAGAAGGTATAAAATTTTATGCCTTTCTACAAAGACAAGAAAGCAGGAGAAAGGAAGAGAGCAGGCCAGATTGTCAACAGAATTTTGAAGCTTGGAAAAATAGATGGATGAGTCATAACGGATTTAGCAATTTAGCAAAGCAGAGATGCTGAAACCACACTGTCTGTTGGGGTGGAGGAAACGACAATAATAAGCAAGCTGAATCATGCCACAGAACCTCAAAGGCACAGTGACTGCAGAGATCAGAATCTTCCAAATGAGGTACTGCACATGAAGTGGAGCTGGAAACACAGGACCTAGCTGATTGAGCGCTCAAACCCCTAGATTTACACCCCACGATACTGTGTTAGGTAATTCGCCTAGAGGGGCGAGCTGAGGGTGTCATGGGTCACTGACTGAACACAATGGAAATCTGTACCCCAAAGAGCCAGATACCCAGCTTCCTGCCTTGCCCAGTTCTCAGACATGTACCAACTAGACTGGATATTGGACAATTCATTTTGGGAAATTGGCAAGGTACTGACTTATAAAATTATCAATCTCATACTAGTATTAGACTTTTTAAATTATATACACATATACATCACTAAGAAATAAAAATAAATTATTAATGGCAGGAAAGAGCTGCTTTGAATCTGCACCCCAAGCAATGTAAATTATGTATGTGGCATGGTATACAGTCAAAAATTTGAACATGCATACCACCACTTTATGCCCATCTGACAGCTTGTTGTTGGACTTGAAATTGGACAGAGAGGGCCAACATGAGGCCTGAGAGCCTGAAAGTAACTCTGCATTCTAGAAAGAACTGCAAATAATGAAGGCCAGACATCCTCTCCAAGGCTTACCACGGTGTAGTAAAACAGACCTTGCTACCCAAAGCCAATCTCTCAATACTTAGTTCTCCTTCCCTATCTCCTCCAGGAGATAAAAGGAGAAAAAACTTGGGTATGGAACATAAAGAAAGAGAGAAACATTATTGGAATCCTCAGTCTTGACTCCACCTAGCGTGATGTATATATCTTTGGAAAGGGCATTATATCTGTTCTCCCTGCAAGATAAGAGAGAGGGTGTATTAGTTTCCTACTGCTGCTGTAATAAACAAGCACAAAATTAGCAGTTTAAAACAATGCAAATTTATTATTATCCTGCAGTTCTAGAGGTCAGAAGTCTAAAATGGGTCTTATTGGGCTAAAATCAAGATATTGGCAGAGATAAATTCATTTCTGAAGGCTCTAGGGGAAAACCTATCCCCTCACCTTTTCTAGCTGCTAGAGGCTGCCTGCATTCTTTGGCTCATGGAGTCTTTATCCATCTTCAAAGCCAGCATTAGCCAGCCAAGTCCTTCTCATATTGCATCGCTCTGACGCTGACTCCCCTGCCACCCTCTTCCACATTTAAGGACCCAGCGATTACACTGGACCTGCCGGATAATCCAGGATAAATTCCTTATTTTAATTTCAGCTGATTAGCAACCTTAACTTCTCCTTACTGTGTGACATAACATATTCATAGGTTCTGGGGGTTACAACATGGATGTCTTTGGTGGAAGAAGGGAGACATTATTCTGCCTACCACAAAAGGGCTCCAAGAAAGCCATTCATAAATATCTGGAGTGCCTATAAGAAGGGGTAGCATCATTTCCAAATGGAACATAAGCTTAGACTGCTCAGACCCATTATGTCACCTACCAGGGGAGAAGATGATTAAACATAAATGGCAAACTGGAGGGAGGGAGGAGCCTACACTCTACAATCTGGTACAGAGAGGATGCTTTTCTTCTGTGGATTAAGCAGAACTATAGAAGACAAACAGGCTAGAGGTAGCTTTCTGCAAGCCAGAAACCCCTGGAGGAGAGGGAGGAGCCTGTGGGGTGTGACTCTGGGAGTGAAAGTCGGGGATGGTGATGAAAGAGGCAAAACTAGATCTCCCATGAAGGGAACCTGTGCAGTGGGGAAACCCCACAGTCTCAGCACCTCCAAACTGACTCACGTGTGGGCCGCTGAGAGCCAGTGTTTTATCTGCTATAACAAGGGTAACAGAGAAGGTCAAATGGGCCAGAAGAGCAATGGCCATCAACAATAGTGCAATCACATGGCCAGTTAAGGAAATGGTGTTCTTTTTCTTGCATCTCATCTTCCATCTCCCCAACTCCAGAGGAGTTAGACTAGAAGGGGAGGTGCAGGTTCCTTGAGAAAGTCAACCAAATCCCCACCCCAACTCAGGATCTTCTGGCCTCAGGTTAGTCCAAGCCAGGGCAGAAGAAGGATAAGAAAGTATAAGATTACAATTTTAAATTGGTCTACACAGACTTTTGAAAACTTTTTACTAAAATATAATAAACTCACAGAAAAGTCCACCAAAGCATAGATGGCTGAATTTTCACAAACTGAACACACCAGTATGACCAACATCCAGATAAGAAACAAAATATTACCAATCCTCCTGAAACTCCCTTGTTCCCTCCTAGTCTCAAAACCTGCTCCCTGAAGAGTAACCAACATCCAGAGTTTAAACAGCATACATTAGTTTCGTTTGGTTTTATACTTTATACAAATAGAATCATATAGTATATTTTGGATCTGACTTCTTTCATTCAGTATTATGCTTGTGAGAATCATTCATGTTTTTACCTGTATTGGTGGGTCATTTATTCACATCATTGTAAAGTATTCTGTTGAGTGAATAGAACACAATTTATTTTATTGTTTATGGGCATAAAAATAACTTTCAGCTAGGGACATCAAAAAATAGTACTACAGTGAATATTCAACTATGTGTATTTTATTGAAAATATGTTCACTTTTCTGGTGGACATGTACTCAGGAGTGTAATATTTGTGTCATAAGTACATACTATCAAATAGTTTTCCAAAAAGCAGTATGTAAGTCCTCTTGTTCTACAATTTTTATACCTGGTAGTCTCTATTTTAGCTATTCTAACTGGGTGTGTAATAATACCTTGTAATAGTTTTAGTTCACATTTTTTTCTGATGACTAATGAAGGTCAGCAATTTTGTGTATGTTTATTGGCCATTTGAATATCCTCTTTTCTGAAGTCTCTGATCTTTTGCCATTTTTTATTGAGTTGTCTTGCTTTTATTGATTTATAGGAGTTCTTTATGTAATCTGGATATGAATCCATATGAATCTCACTTTATATATAATGAATATCTTATCCTGCTTGGTAGGTTACCTTTTCATTTCCCTTTAATAATGTCTCCTGATAACAAGTTCTTAATTTTAATAGAGTCCAATTTATTAATATTTTTCCCTTGTGGTTAATGTGTTTTCATGTCCCCTTAAGAAATCTTTGGCACCTCAAAGACAATGAAGTTATTTAGATTAGACTTTTTATTAATTGAATGTGACAAGGAAGCTATGGGTTCTATCTAAAGGCTGATTAAACTGATTATAGTTGAGAATAATGGCTGGAGATAAATCAAATCTGGTCACATTTGTACTTCACCCATTTCAAGCTATTTGAAAAACTACAAAAAGAAAATGTAGGGTTTTATTTTTTTTGGTTGTTTTGTTTTTGAAGTAACATTCTGAAATGCATCTTTTATTTTACTTTTTCTTTTTTATGATTGACATATAATAATTGTACATATTGATGGTGCACATACAACATGATGTTTTAATGCATGTGTAAACTGTGTAATGATCCAATCAGGAAAATTAGCATATCCATCACCTTAAACTTTCATTTCTTTGTCATGAGAACATTCAAGATCTTTCTCTGTAGCTTTCTCTGAGTTTGGCAAGGAAGACACTTAAATTTAACAAAATCTCAGTTTCTTCTGGTTTAAACAATGCCTTTCAGATAAGTGTTCAATCTTCCTTTCCACTTCCCTAAAGTTGTATGAATAAGGAGTCTCTGTGTCCTTTTGGGGCAAGGAAGGAGGTTCTTAGGCTATGCCTTGGGTACTTGCTGGCCTCTCCAGCAATAGAATCTCTCAAAGTCTACTGGTCACTGCTCACCCTGCTGGAATTGGTTGCTGAAGTCTTTAGCCAGAGGGCTTGTGGTTTATCCTCTGTCAGTGTGGTTGGATATCATGGTCTTCTCTGCTGACTCAGCCCACCTGGACTCATGCCACTGATGGTATCACCCTGGGGTCTGGTTGTGAAGCTAAGCTGATCCATGGCCTAGGAGCTCATCCTGCAATCCTTGGTACAGACTCATTTTGACCCCAATGCAATGACCTGTGTGGGAGGTTATTGTCCAGCACTTTCAACTGTCTTTTGCATCTTGCCACAGGGCAGGCTGACACTTTTGGATGCCTTCCACTATCATCACCAAAGAACTCAGTGGGTTGGACTCAGAACTTCCCTCTGACTCGGCAGGTCATGCCCTTCGTTCTCCCCAAGGCAGTGTTGGGGTCTCCTCCTAGAGACCCAAACCCAAATCAGGAGAAGGCCCTATGGCTTCCATCTTCCTCTCATTCTATTTAACAACACTCTCCAGTGGGAGGAAGAGGTACAAGGTCATTGGGGAGCATGATTCTGTGGAAAATTATTTATAAAAATGGCCACAATTATTCCCTTTCATGCTCCTTTGCAATGTGACTTTGAAGTTATTCCCACCAAGAGGTGGAATCTCCCTTTCTACCCCTTGAATCTGGCTGGCCTTACAAGTTGCTTTGACCAATAACATGCATCCAAAGTGATGCTGTGTCTTTCTGCCTCTAGGCTCAAAAGGCCATGTGTGCCTCTGTCCTCGCTCCTGGAACACTGGCACTGCCATAGAACAAGCCCAGGAAAGCAGCTAGTGGAGGGGAGACTTTGGAAAATAGAGAGAAGCAAGTCTGGCTGAGGTTACCCTAGACCGGCCAGCCACCAATCTAGTTGGCAGCTGATCACAGACACAAGAGTGAGCCCAGCCAAGACTAAGCTACCTGGATGAGGCAAACCCAATTTGATCATCTGCAGAATCATGCACTAAATAAATCACCAATCCCCATCTACTGGGAACACAAGGCCTCATGGTATAATCTTAATGGTGAGATCAATCTTGTCTCTACACTATGGAAGAAACTCTGTGATTTAAACAGTTGGGCTTAGCTCATCTTAGGTTAATGATATAGCTCAAGGAATTTTTAAAATTATTTTCTGTTTCTGTGAAGCCTGGCTACTAAGAAATAATTTTATGGTTGCAGACCCAAAAATTCTACTTTGTATGCAAGAGCTAAATGACTCCACTTTCTCTTTGTATGCTTGCTTTGAAAATCGTAATCCTCTGAGGGAAAAGGATATCTTAGGAAGAATGGGGCTGGAGGAGGGGAAGGGTACACTGAAGTTAATCCAAAAGAGCAAAAAACATTGGAATACGTTTTAAAATGTTATTTTTCTAACATGTATGAACTATGTTTTCTTAGGATAACCAGGCACATCCAGATTCCTCCAATTGAAGGAAAGGTTTAGAATTGATTATCTTTTGTGTCTGGACTGGACATGCCCTGACTTTTTGGTACTTACTCTATAACCAGTTGGGCTTGTAATACAAGAGTAAGTCATAAAACACATGAACAAGTTCCAGGAAACTCCATGATTAGCCTAGAAAACCAGGTCAGGACTTTTCATCTCCTTCTTCACTTATTTTTCATGGGATTCTGAAAGGGAGAGAGGGGTAATGGGGAGGGAAAAGGTTGTTTTATTCAAGGTGGACCTTTGCTTTTTATTGGAGGGCTGCATTACCTGGACCTGGTTTCAGTAGGTTAAGGAAGGGCATTGTGCTGTAAAAAACAAAAACAAAACACCAACTACTAGGCACTATGGGAGACCCAAAAGTGCAAGGCAAGGTACCTATTCTCAAGGAGTATTTCCTTCAGGGCATCACATGAGATTGGGTCACTAGAATGATGTTAACATGGTGTTTTAGGGCAACTCCCACTCACCTCCAACAGAGGATAAGTTAAAGGTTCTGAACTATGGATGGTTCATTGCCAACCCTTGGTTTTTAAGCTCTGCATGTGGGGTTATTAATTGATTCTTGCCCATCTGGGTTCTAATCATGATGTCACCTGCAGTCTATAGCACCCAAGGGTGGCAGTGGTGGTGGCAGGTATTTTTTACTCTGTGTGTCCTTGCTGCTGACACTCAGGACAGTCACCCCATCCACTGTACAATCCTCACTCCATATGTCCCTCTGGGAGTGGTTATGACTATCTTCCTTTTTTAGGCCTTTCGTCTGCAATGCCAATGGGTCCTCCCAATCAATGTCCTTCTTTCCTCTAACCTATGTGGTGGTGTCAGGTACTTCTATCAGACTTAAGTCATTCCAGAAGAGGACTGAACATTCCTAGTACACATGGGACTTCACTTGTTACTCTGTGCATGGGCTCTTCTCTTCTACAGGATATGTGGATGGCAGAGATGCAGTTGATGTTGAAAGAGTTCACGTTCTAGGAATGCATTAATTACAACCTGAAGAGTTCAAGAGGAGACATGATTGAAAGACATGTTTTCTGTGTTTATTCTATAAAATTCTGTGGTCATCAACAACAAAAAATGATAACCTCTAAGAGAGCCACTGGAAATAACTACTGCTGGGTAGCATATGGATGATGCATGTTCATAAATAATGATATAACCAGCATTAAATAATGGTCTTAGGGAAGGATAGTGGTAAGAAGATCTATATTGTTTTAATACAAATGGTTCCAAAGAACTATGATGTTGTAGGCAGCATTCTTAGATAGCCCTCAAGATTCCTGTTCCTTGTTATGCACCAAGACTGTGAATATAATTGATTTTACTCCTGTGATTAGGTTATATTGTATGGCATATTTGACTTTAAGAAAGGGAGATTATCCTCTGTGGGCCAGATCTAATCAGATGAGTCCTTAAAAGTATGGGCTCTACCTAGCAAAAGAGATTGGAATTATGAGACAGCTTTATGGAAAGGAGCTATGTAGCAATAAATAGCTGGCCTCTAGGAGTTGAGAGTAGCCCCTGCCTGACAGCGAGCATCAAAATGAGGACCTCAGTCCAGCAGCTACAAGGAATATTATTTTGGGGTGACCCTCATCACAACTTAAATGAGCTTGGAAGCAGATTTGTCCCCAGAGCCTTCAGAAAGGAATATACCATGGTCAATACACTGTTTGCAGTCTTTGAGACATGTCAGATAACCCAGCTATGTCTTGCCTAGACTTCTAGACTTCTGACCTAGAGGACTATGAGCTAATACATGGGTGTTGTCTTATGCTGCTAAGTTTGTGGTAGCTTTTTATGCAGCATGGAAAAGTAATACATATGGCAGTGCTGTTTTCTTTTTCTTGTGGTGGGAGATATTAAGTTGCCAGGAGTGGCACATTTGACAATAAAGGACACAAAGAGATGATGATTCCTGGACCCACCTGATCACGGGTAGTGCCTGGAAAGTGCAACGAACCTTCACATGCTCTGACTGGGCAAGAGACAAAAAAGTTCCCATTCTCCTTGTCCTAAATCTTCAACTACATTCTTCACATTCTTCATGAACTTTGTAATACAGTTTTGAACCAAATTGGGAATATTTTCCAGGAGCCTTGAACACCCTCAGAGAAGCTGTGATAACAATAGCATTTACATCATTGGATGATTGTGAAGATTAAGCTAGTTAATACATTTAAATTGCTAACCATAGTTTCTGAGAAATACTAAGGACTCAATTAATGTTAGCCATTATCATTTGATCTTAGAAACTATCCCCAACAATACAGAGATTGTTCTACACGTTCTACAACTGAGGAAACTGAGTGTCACGAAGGTTAAATGACTCATTCAGGGTCACTCAGTTAATAAGTGTACACATTGGCTCAGTCCCAGATCTTATAGATGTACTTTTTGCTATCGATTTTTTTTTCTTTTTGTCAGATATTCCTAATAGCACAATGATGTTAAAGTTCTTTATCTTTTACAAATGAATATGCACAAAGCCACATTATCAGGGTGACACAGCAACTGGAGACCCATGGTGTAGAGACATAAACCAGTTCTCACTTTTGACCTTTGGTATTCAGTGTGTGACCACTTGACCAGCAGCATCTGCATGTTAGAAATGTTAGAAATCGGCCATGTTAGAAATGGATATTCTTGTCCCCTACCCAAAACCTGCTGAACCACCACCTGAAATTAATAAGATGCCCAGATGGTTCATGTGCACACTAAGTTTGAGAAACGCAGCTTAAGATTGTTGATCCACTAATAAACTTAATTTTGGCCTCCTTCCTCATCTACTTGTGGTCTCCAAGAGAGTTCAGCTGAGTTTGGATTTTTCTCTACATTTACTTAGTGCCTATTTATATATATTCTATTGTTTTAAAAATAGAATTCCTCTATTCTAGCCACTAATAGTAAGTTTCAATTTTTTTGAACATTTTCCAGGGAAGGAAGGAGTTGGCTTCACTCATTATTGATTTTTTTCATATTTAATATATTTAAACAAATGTTAAACAATTAAATGTTGACAAGCATTGCTTTATCCAAATCCATATTTAAGGCATCCCAGACCACAGTATCTCATAATAAAGTACAGCCAGGTCTAAAATGACTTAAAGAAAAATTACCATAAGATGGAGCTTATCAAATTAGTTTTATTCTTATTCTCAAGTGAATATTGTCAGCCCTCTCTCTGTTCTGACCTGATCTCAGTTTTTCCTAATGGACAATCATAATTCCTCAAGCTGTTCTGACTCCCAGTGCTAAGGAGAGACAGGCAGGAGAGTGCTTCACATCCACCCAGAACCGCAGGGGCATGTAGAGAGAGTTGTGTCTGTCCCATGCCATGGGTGATAGCACCAGATTGTGCTCACGTTGTAGCCAGGCTGTTCTCTGGTCCCCCAACACTGGATGTGTCTGACCATTGTCCAAGAAACCGAGTCCTGACACTCCAGCCAGTTGACTGGAATACACTCCCAGCATCAATTAAATGATGCAATTTATAAACATGGGTGCCACCGTGTCCCTCCTGTGTGCAGCAAAGAGCTTCCCTTGTATCTCCCTGCTAAGGGAAAGTGGGTTTGGCTAAACAAAGGCAATTGTCCTCAGAGAGCCTTTTGGAGAGAAGTTTTTCAGTGAAAGAGAGTGGTAGGAAGCCTCCCTAGATGCCACGTGCACGTGTGTGCACACACAGACACCAGGCTCACTCAAGATAGGGAGTGATGTTTCTCTCAAACATTCATTTCCATCTTGAGTTCACATCCCTGGCTCACAGAGGGGTGCTGTGCCAGTATCTCCAAAGCTTTGAAGCTTTCATTAAATATGAAAAAAATCAGTGAGTGAAGCCAACTCCTTCTTTCCCGGGAAAATGTTCAAAAAAATTTTTTTGAAACATATGACTAGATGCTAGAATAAAAAATGTATTATTAAACAATGGATTTCTTTTGCATCCATGGGACATGATACCCCATGTTGGCTTATTTAGCTTTGCTTGCCAGTGGGCTGCTTTCTCTCTTTGTTCTTTCTTTCTCTATGTGGAAGGAATATTTGATATAGCAGGTTATGCTTGATACCCTCTCTGATTCCCACTGATCTATCTATTCCACACCCCCAAACTACGTATTGACGCTGAATCTCTTTCCAAACTCCAAATAGGCATTAGCAACAACAGGGTGCCTTCCCTCACCTTGTGTGGTCCTAATTAACTGTGTTTCCTAATTAACTGTGATCACAGAGCATCTTTTTTTTTTTTAACTGTATTGCGGCATTTATCAGAAAGGGTCAGAATTGTCGACTTGCACATTTTTCTCTCCTATTAAAACATGAACTTCTTAAAAGCAGAGCTAATGATTTCTTCATTTTTGTAGAGCCATTGAATAAATCGGACTGCAAATTTCTCCCTTCACCATCCTCGCTCTCCAAGGCCCACATCTCTCCCTAAACTGTACTATTGACTACTTCTCAGGCCCCCACACTGGGCCTGCTCTTTGGGTCCATTGTGCTAGGAGACCAGCATAATGGATATCACCTTGAACTTCTTGCTGGGAAAAGTCCTGGTAAATTACCTTGAGACAGCACAGGGTTTGTTAGACTTCAAGAGTCATTGTTTTCAGGATGTTCACCTGCCTGGTTCCAAATACTTGTCTCTGGGCCATTGCATTACTTGGAAAGTGAGCTTGTCACTTGATGGTTATCCTATTGCAAGAGAGCTTGCTCTTCTGGGCTCTTTTAGGTTCCTGAGTTCCATTTGCCTTTGGGGTCCTATGTTGTAAGTTCCTTTCTCCTTCTCTTCTACCATCTCTCTGTTGATGTTCTCTTCTCCATGATACCCTTTCCTGATACTTCACAGCTGTGTCCTCGGCTGAGTGCACAGCTAGGGGCAAGCAGCAGCAGGTTTTATTTGTTTAATTCTTTGTTTTGAACAGCTAGAATAATTTGTTAAATGGCCCCTCTGTGCATCTCTCTCTCATGTATATGCAAAGATATGGTGTGACTTCTGCTGAGTCAATGCAAGGCACAAACTTTCAGAAATATGAGCTTCTCAAATGAAGGAAACGTACAATTATAGACATTTAGTGACCCTTTCTGTTTTGAGCAAACCTGATATTTTAGGGTTACTTAAGTTGTTATGTAAAGATAACAGAAGCTATCAGTGTTCCCTCTGCTTACCCCATAGGTCACTGGCCTGGTTCCTTTCTGGATATGAGCTCTTGCTCAGCCAAAGTGAACATGGGGCAGACCAGAAGCAGGGAGAAATTAGTGTTCCAGGGGTGACCCCTCCAGCAGTGACAAATTTTCTAGCTCTATTGTATCTCAAAAGAAATTTTGAGGTATTTTCTACAGTCTAATAGAAAGGCCCCAGTAAGATTGAGCCCCAAATGTCCAAAGCAGTGACCCCGCTCACCATCTATACACTTTTCTCCTTTCCTGTTATCAGGAACTAAATCCCCAATTAAATTTGCATTTGAACCCTTGTCTCCTAATCTGCTTTTAATGAGCCAAAATTATCCAAATTTGTCCAAATGTAGAGGAAAGGGCAAAAACCTATGCACTCTAACTAACCACTCACTTTTCGTCGTTCAGTAGGTTGTGGTCCAGAATTGTGAATTTTATTTTTAAGGAAAAGGGGTCAAATTTACTGTGCCCCTCCGCATGTGCTATAGACTGTGCCAGCTGTTTTATATACATTGTTTATTTACTCCTAATGACACTTCTTCATGGAGTCAATGTAAGAATTAAAGTACCTAGTCATTATTTTCATTATCATTATTTAAAACTGAGGCTCAAAGAGGTGGACTATGTTTCTCAAAGCATTGGATAAGAAATTCAAATGTAGCTTTGCTTAATTCCAAAGTTCACCATATTCTCCATTCTGCTTCAGCGATGGCCCAATCCATCCATGAGTATTGAAAAGAGCAATTTCATTTACAAATGTAAATGCTTTTCCTCTGAATTATCAAATATATTTCTATGCTCCCCTCAGCATTACAATAATTCCTCATTTAAATGTCCTCATTTAAATAGGCTGGTGCCCTCACATGAATCATCAGGCAATATGTTTTTCTTTAAGATTTCCACTATAAAAGAGCAGCCTTCACCAAATCCTCCACTGGCAGGGATATCTTTTAAAATGTCAAATCTCTAAGAGAGGAAAATAGATCCATCTCTATTTCTGTCTCCTATCCTAACAAAATCCAATTATGGTAGCAATAACTGCTCATCTGCTTACTATCAAGATCAGTCAGTCCTGGACTTTCAAGATGACAGATGACTCAGGTGTCCCCACATTACCCTTAGAACAGGGCCTACCTTTCTGGCAAACTTTGAATAATTATTCTGGAGGTGTTGCATTTTCTATCAAAACTCAACTGCGTTTTCATTTTTCATCTGACAGAACATAACAAATTGATCTGATACAATGATCCTAATGAGTTCTTTTTTCATACAGTGGTAGTAAATTTTTAATTCTTGTTTAGGGACTCTGCTAGGGGAGAAGAGTTAATACTGTATCTTTGATCCAAGAGATCCCTCTCCTCTGTAGGATTGCTGTCCTTGATTAAACCCAAGACTTTCTTAGGAGAAGAATATATACCTAGAAACCTTGCCATTTAGCCTTGGGATCATAGTGATGTTGATACTTAAAAATTAATTTTCATTACAAAAATAATACTGGCTTGTTAAAAAGCACTTGGAAATATAGATTGCCAAAAAAAAAATGATGGAATTGGAAGGGGGTTAATCACCTATAACCCCCATCACCAAAACATATTTCCTTAGAACAGTCTGACATGCTACTGCATTTTTGTAATAAAAAAAATCGCTCTATGTATTCAATTTTAGATTTTGCTTCTTTAACTCAACCTTATAAATATTTTTGTTATATATTCTTCAAAAGATCATTTTCAAGGTATTTGTAGGATTTAATTAAGAAGAGAGACACGGTTTACTCAATGATGAACCTATGTTTGGATATTTTGGTAGTTGCCAATTTGGGGGCATTATAAACATAATGATGTGATTTTTTTGTATTTAGAATTATATTATTAGAATCAAATCTTCAAAATAGAATTATTATATCAAAGGCATAAACAGGTTTCACTTCTTGATAACTATTGCCAACTTCACAACCATATGTGTATTCAAACTCAACTCTTGGCAAAATTTGGAAATTGCCAGCTTGTCTAATGTTTTTACCAATACTCTTACCTTCTGCCTATCTCTCTTTCTGTTGCCCCTTATCTCTTCATTTCCCACCTGACCCAGTTCCTCACCTTGCCCCACTTGCCTACTGATCCCAGGCTAATTGCCACTTCCTCCTCCATACCCACTTTCCTGTGGGATGCTTATCCTGATTCTTTTACTAGTCTTGCATGTCTTTCCCTTGAAAAACTGCTCTTCCCAGGTATTTATGGTTACATGTTCTCAGGTATTACTCCTGTTGTATATTTCCATTTTAACAAATACCCTTATATCTTAACCCAAAGAAATAAGAAATGTGGGCACTGCACACTTTGTGGTCAAAACCGTAGAAAAGAAATTTAGGACAAAAATCTGATGGTGTCATTTATATTAGACTACATAAAAGGTTGCCCAATCTGCCTATTGATTATAAGATATAACTTTTTTAATAGATCAGTTTCGATGAATATTGACATTTTCGCAGGGTGTCTCCTCTCATGGGTGCACATCAGTAGCATATAAGCTAATGAAAATTCTGTTTCTCCAGGTGGAAGACTGGGAGGTACACTGTACAACATTATCGGTCTTTTTCTCTTTGCAGTTTGTCAATAACAGTCAATGACTGGCGTGGCTGTGAAATTATCTGAACTGGCTTTAATTCATAATGTACTATTGATGGACTTCTAAGCTTGCCGAAATGTCAGGAAATCAGTGGTGGCTATTAATATTTTCTTAGCAACAACTCATTTCTTGTTTCCCTCAACATGAAGAAGAAAATAACAGGAAAATACTGAGTCAACTTTTAAGATTTGTTATTATGCTGCTAAAGTCACTCCCAACACTAGAAAGGAAAAAAAAAACACACTAATATGTTAGGGTAAATTTCAGATCATAATATTTGTCAGTTAGACTCTGACTGGAAATGATTTCCTGTCTATTCCCCATTCTAAACTGCTTCTAGATCAATGTACGGTCTGAAATGTTAATAAATGATACGGAAGGCCATATTCAACTGTAAATCATGCCATTAAAGATGGAACATCCTGTGCTTGTCTGATCTGGTTGCTAAGTACCCAGTCTTTATGACTCAGGGGCCCACGAAGATCTGCAGTGCCAGCTGCTGTTTGAGATAGCAAATTGGGGAAACAGCAATACCAACCTGTTGAGAATGGAAGAGGAGGAAACTGGCCCAGGATTTTAAGGTGGTTCAAAGGAGTTGAGGAAGACTTATTCAACACTGGGATATTATAGGGTGATAGCCCAGTCAGAAACCATCTAGAAATGGTCTTGAGCTGGTAAATGGTATTTCAGGCACAAAACATTCATGCTCTTCCCATGCTGTGCAACTACATTTTTCCCTCCTGAATCCCACCCAGCATTTATTTACATAGAACCCAAAATGAATAAGTGATTTCACTTGTCATAGTTTTTTCCTATACAAAAATAATATACATGTTATTGCACCAAAGGCGGGAGACCACAGTGGTCAGTATAAATCTAGAGCCTTGGTTCACAACCAGTAACCAGCTGTGTGACCTCAAGCTGATTGGTAAGCTCTCGATGCCTCAGTTTCTCACTGTAAAATAGGCTCTCTCATGAGTGAGGATTAAACAAGATAAAGTATGGAAAGCAGATGACCCAGTATCAGGGTCTTAATATATATTCATCAGTGTTAGCTATTACCAGTATTCCTTTCTAGAGGTTCACGGGCAATTGATCTCAACTCTGAGTATTTTCTATTTAATTCAGTTTTGTCTCACTAAATTCAGGCAGGAAGATTATATGGAAGATACTATGTGTATTTACCATATTTAAGAACCTGTGCTTTAAGAATGACATGCTATTAATATTTTTCAATTTTATCAGGGAGTTTTGAACATGAGTAGCTAATTTTCTGTTACTTAAAAAGGATGTCAGAGCTAACAGCTGTGTTTCCAGTCATATACAGCTGAATTTAAATCCCTAATTTTCCACTTATCACAAGGATAAATTACTTCATTACTTTGTGCTTCAGTTTCCTCGTCTGAAAAATAGGGATGGTAATGGTACATACCTTATTGTATTTTATGAAAAATGTGTGAAATAATTTATATAAGTGGCATAAGGTGTGGAACCTGGAATATAATAAATCCTTCACAAATGTTAGCTGTTTTCATATTAAGAATTCAAGAGGTGGGGGTGGTTAAATAATTAGAACTATTTAAAAGAATTGCTCTTCACTTTTCTTTTAAACTCTTTATCAACTGAAGGATTTAGCAACATAAAGCCATCCCATCTTTCATCAATCTACAATTATTTTTATCACTTTAGATTCTCACCTATTATACTTGCTATAGGAGAGTCCCATCCTGGGATGAACTAATGTAAAAAGTAGTAAATATTGGTCAAACTAAAAACTTTTATATAGTGTTATCCAAATTGTTACATAATTGCTATTATATTCAATAGCATCAATATATAATCAAACATTTATAAACTCACTTTTCCATTTTTTTCCCTTACCAGTATATCAGACTTTTGTGAGGTCTGAACTCTTATTACCTACAAGTATTTTTCTGCTTCTAAATATCTTTAATTCTTTAAATTCTTACGGGAAGGAATAAACTATGACTTTTCCAGGTGAATTCTACTTATAAAATAGTATCTACTCCAATGTTTCTGGCTTGTTCATTGCTCAAGCTACTGAATTTTCATTTCATATTCCCTCTGTATTTTTAAATCCAAGTTGGCAGTGCTTCTGCTGATATAAAATTCTCAAGAAACTATGGGCCTCTTGTGTATGTCACAGGGATTCACTCCATTAGACAAGAGCTCCTCTACAAATC
The DNA here is from genome assembly GCA_008086735.1 of Cheirogaleus medius. Classification (NCBI taxonomy): domain Eukaryota; kingdom Metazoa; phylum Chordata; class Mammalia; order Primates; family Cheirogaleidae; genus Cheirogaleus; species Cheirogaleus medius. The sequence continues at coordinate 59,876,875 of VBSM01001562.1, forward strand.
CATCCCAGATAATCCCATCTCAATGTTTAATAACTACTGAAATGCCTAGGTGGGGGAATCTATAAATCATACATTTACTCTTCAAATAGGCTTTAATGTGCTGGAGATTGAGGCTTTTTGCAATATGAATAGGCTGAGAGTTTCCTAAACCATCAGTCCTGGATACTTTCTGTTTAACGGTTCTTTTCTGCATTTACTTCTTTCCTCTTACATTTTTCTACGGGCAGGAAAAAGACATAAAAAAGGTCATACCATCAATGCATTGTTTGGAAATTTCCTCAGTGAAATGTCCAATTTCATCATTTATAAGTTCTGTGCTAATTTTTCTGCCACTGTGTAACAAGAATCCTCTTTCTTCCAGTTTTCAGTGGCATGTTCCCTGTTTCCTTCCCACACCCTCACTAGCAGTCATTGACATTCATATTTGTACTTGATCTGTTTAAGGTAATCTAGGCAATTTTCTATCATCTTTCTCAAAATTTTTCCACACTCTTCCTACTGCTCAATTCCAAGCCATTTCCACAGTTTTATGTATTTATCATAGCAACAATCCACACTCAGTTTTCTGTTGCTACTGTAATACATGACCACGAAGTTAGTGACTTAAAACAAATTATCTTACAGTTTTGTTTGTCAGAAGTCTGACTTAGGTCTCACTAGGCTAAAATCAATGTATCAGCAGGGCTGTGTTCCTTTCTAGAGGCTTCAGAGAAAAACCTGTTTACTTGCCTTTTCCAGCTTCTAGAGGCTGCCATAATTCCTTGGCCCGAGGTTCCCTTCCTCCATCTTCAAAGTCGGCAATGGAGGACAAGTGCTTTCTCACACTGCATTACTCTGACCTTGCTTCTGTCATCGTATCCCCTTCTCCGACTCTGACTCTTCTGCCTTCCTCTTCTGCATTTAAGAAGACTTGTGATTCCATTGGGCCCACCTGGGTAAGCCAGGATACTCTTCCCATCTAAGGTCAGCTGATTAGCAACCCTAATCTCATTAATCTCATCTGCAACCTTAATTTTCCTATGCCATGTATGTAACCTAACATATCTACAGTTTCTGAGCATTAGGACATGGATATCTTTGGAAGGAGGGTCATTATTTTGCCTACCATAGCCCCTATTCTATCAAATTTCAAGTCACTAGTGCCCTAACTTTTTAAACCTGCCTGGAGGTATGATAGAATGTTTTCAATGGACAATCTCGGGCTCCAAAGACATCTCCCCATATTTAAGGCTCTCCTCTCCAATCTCTCTTCGGTTTCCTGGAACATGTAGTCTTTGTGTATTTTAGACACGTTTCATATCATTAACAATAACTCTGTGTGTGTGTATGTGTGTGTGTGGTTGTATGTGTGTGTTTACAGCGTTTAGGAAAAGTTAGAGGAATTACAAAGCTAAATTTTGGCTAGCAATCAGACTGAAAATTCTGATCCTTTAGAGAAACACACTTACTGAATTTCTTGAAAGGTCAACCCTCAGTGATTGTTGCATCTAATATAAGTGAATCTAAAGTATTTTTTACAATGATCCAAATCCTTTCTCTCTAAAGATTGATGCTATACTTAGGTTTTTCTTTGTCACTGTAACTTTTTCCTCTCCTCCTAGGCAAATGATGAATATTATTGTAATTTTGATAGGTTAAGAGATAAGAGAGATTATTTTTTCCTAAAATATTCCTATTTCTCTTTGGTTTTACCCTTCTTGAAGCACTTAAAAACACATGAATTGAAACATTTAAAAATGCAGTATTAAAAAATGACTTGTAATGCAAAAGTTCATAAGTTCAGACTGTGTTAGGTTCAAAATGCATGATAGTCAACTGGAACCAAATTCGGCATAAAAGTATTAGTGATTTAGCCATGATTTCCCACTCATTTCCGCCAAATACAATTTTGTTTATGTGTTCTGACATAGTATAGTATATTATGAATAGATTTGGTCATATTTAAGATAATTATTAAATGAAAGAATCATAATACTTACTATGTGTTTGAATAATATCATGAACGCATCATGTGAACCAGAAGTTATTTCTTAATTGCCAAAGCTTTAAGAAATAACTCAACCCTCTAATCTACTAGTTCATGGTTAGGTATATCCCTCACAGGACACTACATTGGTTTGTACTAGTGTCTGTGCAAGCTTTTCCCTTCTTGCCTAATCCTAACAGCAAGTCGATTTACATTCTATAATCATGTCACATTCTCATTTTAAGCATCTTTTAAAAAATCTCACCAATGTGAAGAAATATATGAGCATTCATCCTGCAATTTTGGATTTTCCCTGTACCTATCCTTGAAAGAGTTTGAAGCATTAAGACTTATCTTAATAAATTGCAGGTGGCTGCTGTTGAAAGACTTTTTCTGCTGGGCCTAGATTAATAAAGTACAACAGTATTTTGATTTTATAATCACATCCATTTGCATTCCTAGGATGGAGATGCTGTCTGTTTTCTATCCTTACTCTCTTAGCATGTTGATTTGTTTTGATTATTGATGGCAACTCATTTCTCTCCTGCCTGTTTATATTTGCATGGAAATCAAGAAAGAGAGCCTTGAGGGCTTTATAGTAGAGGCATTTAATCTTGGTGCTTGCAGACTCATGGCAGTCACTTTGAGAAAATGCTTATCATTTCTATTCTTGAGTTTCCTCTTTCCCCTCACTATTAAACTCCTACCCATCTTAAATTTATCAAAATGACCCACTGCAGTTTTACATTCCTCATGGACTGGAGGGAGTAGAAAATCCTTAATCTATAAATAAATTTTGCTGCCACATAACTACTGGTAAACTTGTAAATAAAAACACCGGAGATCCAGCACTGGCTTTCAAAACAGAATGTCTAATACCCAAGACTTCTAGAGTTTTTGAGGATTGGATGATAAAATTGGTCTCCTTACCCACTGGAACATTGGAGCTTTCAAGTTAATCATTTTGTACCAAAGGATATTGTTTAGGAGTTTTAGAACTGCTTCATTGATTTTAGCCAATATGTATTTTCTATAACTCAAAAAGTGTCTAGATACTGAGTCAGGATGGGAAATTCTAGTTTGATGTTCTTTTTTTGTTTGTTTGTTTTTTCATTATTATTACAGGGTATTACAGGGGTACAAACGTTTAGGTTACATGAACTGGTTTTGTACAGTTTTAGTCAAAGTGGTAAGTGTCTCCATCACCGAGATAGTGTGTGTTGTACCTGTTAGGTGTGAATTTACCCATCCCCTCCTTCCCCTCCCACCTGCTTGATTTCCATTGAATTTTACTACAATATGTGCACATGAGTGTTGATCAATTAGTTCCAATTTAGGAGTAAGTGCATGTAGTGCTTGTTTTTTCATTCTTGTGATACTTCAATTAAAATTATGGTCTCTACTTCTATCCAGTTTGTTACAAAAGGTATTAGTTCACCATTTTTCTTTATGGCTGAGTAATACCCCATTGTATAGACATACCACATTTTATTAATCTACTCACGTATTGATGGGCACTTGGGTTGTTTCCACATCTTTGCAATTGTGAATTGTGCTGCTAGAAACATTTGATTGTAAATGTCTTTTTTATAAAATGTCTTTTTTCTCTTTGGGTAAATACCCAGTAGTGGGATTGTTTGATCAAATGGTAGGTCTATTTTTAGTTCTTTGAGGTTTCTCCATACTACTTTTCACAGAGGTTGTGCTAGTTTGCAGTCCCACCAACAGTGTATAAGCGTTCCTTTCTCTCCACATCCACGCATCTGTTGTTTGGGACCTTTTGATAAAAGCCATTTTCACTGGAGTTAGGTGGTATCTCATTGTGGTTTTGATTTGCAATCTGGCAGTCTACAGTGGGCTTCGCTTCTCTCCCTCCTCCCTAGTTCTGTGGTGTCTTCTTGGCATCTGCCAGCAGGCAGGAGCTCAAGCCAGCCAAGCTCCCCCAGGACTGTGCTACAGGCCAGGAGGGTCTCAGACCAGGTTCCTGGCCTGAGCTGAGAGTGCAGCCCTCCCATGGGGGCAAGGGTGCCCCACAAGCATACCGCAGCTAGGATCCACACTGCGCTCTCCCCCCAGATCTGCGCACACAGGCTCCCTCACTTCCCGAGACCAAGAAGATCAATCCCTGACCATGCCAGGGACAAGTGTGCTGGTCCCAACTCGCCCACGGGGTGCCCAAGCAGGAACAATGTCCCTCTGCCTCAGCACATGCCCCGCTCTGATGGAACCACTGGGCAAGCAGCACTAAGGAGGGCTGGTGAGCAGGGAGCTCACAGACCAAGCACCCCTCAGTCCGTGGCAGGACCCCAAGAGGAAAGGCCTGGGCCTCACTCTCTGTGGAAGCCTCAGTGTAGTGGCTCAATTGTCTATCTTGGAAGCCATGGGTGGGGAAGTGAAGGAGAGGAAAAGAGTCTGTGTGGAGAAATGCTAGCACTCTGGTCATCTCCAACCCTCTCTCTGGGAAGCTGTCTGCCCAGAACGTCCAGACTCTGGAGTCATGCAGATCGCCTGAGACCCATGTCCATGTGGGACATGAGCAAGATGAAACCTGAAGAGTTGAATCCCCCTGGGGAAGACAAGGCACATGGTGGGTAGAGAAGCAATATGCCACCTGCCATCCCAGCTTGGGTCTGTGGGGTGGGAAGTGCCTCAGGGTGGATGGGAGCCTAGTGCCTTGTCCACAAGAAACTCCCAGCTTGCTGGCAGCTGCAGCCTCTGGACTCATGTGGGCATAAAGTCTCTCCAGCAGCTCTGGAACCCACCAACTGTCAGACATGCAAAGGTGGGAGGGACAAACCTCTCCACCTACCCTTCTCACTGGACTCCAAGCCTCTCAGGGTTGATCTTTGCCAATATCTTGCTCCTTCTTGTTCTGCTCCACAACTTCTTCCCATGGAGTCTCTTGAAGGTTCTGGCACCCTTCCTTCAGACCCACATCTCAATGTTCTTTAAAACAGAGCAGAATTTTAGATTTTCCCCTTGAATAGAAATGCATATGGGGAGTATCTAGTCTAAGCTACTTAAAATAGAGTTCCATGTTGACTGAACAGTGCAGTTACCACAATTTGGTTCATTTGTTAATCTTAACCAGATTAATAATAATAATAATGAAAACCTATGTTGCTAAAAATATTTTACATAGTTGTCTAATAAATATCACTAGATATTTACTCAACTGTATTAATATATTAACTACTATTAATATATAAGTCTAAGACTGTAGCTTTAGGATCATGCATTTATAGAAACACCTACACTAAGATAAATAAGTAAAGAAGAAAATCATGTTCTTTGTGGCTTCTGTTTTGAAATCCTTAAGCATCAACAGTCAACTGATCTCAGGGCCAAAATTTAGAAAGAAAAATACATTAGTATCAAAGGAATTGTCCATAAAATTGGTCTATAATTGTTCTATAGAAGACTTTATTTCATCTATAATGGGGAAAACCAGTAATTAGTTTGGTACAAAGTAATTAACTAAATACTTCAGTGATTTACATTGGTTCTTTGAACCACAAAGTGAAAGATTATATAGTTTAGAAGCTGATGAATGACCACTGGCAATGAATTATTTTACAAACTATTTTTATTACACCATTATTATACACAAGGAAGCATATTCAGTACTAGGAAAAATATAGAGATTAATAACATCAAGATATTAATAATCAAAATCTCTAAAAATAACTCTAAATAAAGGTAAGGGAAACTATTTAGCATGGCACTGCAGTACAGATTTCATGACATGGGCCTATGTCAAAGTACTGAAACAGTGGGGGCAGCAAGTTTGTAGGAATCTTAGAAGAGAAGGTACAGTCCAGTTAAAAGGTTAATTTTAGACTTCAACCCAAGAGTAACATGTTGGTGTTAAAAAACACTGCCTGAAGTTGAATTATATAACAGATAATCAATTCTGGCAGGAAAATGGTGAGACCAGCACTATCCTAAATAGTAGTGGAAATGTAAATCCATTAAAACATAATATCAAAACCATTTCTGGAAAGCAACTTGTGAACATATATTGAGATTCTTGACACAATTTATATTCTTGGATTCAGTAATTCTCTTCTGGGAATACAGTGTCATGAAATAAACTGAAATGGTCAAATATTTATGTATAAAATTATTTGAGGCCATTATGATATTATTTATGGTTTGGAAAAGTTGGAAACATAAATATTGAACAGTTAGAGAGTGGTTAAATAAATTATGGCACATTCCTTTACTGAAATGTGATTAATTTACTAAATAACATGTACTTAAAAATGAATCAACAAAATAAAAATGCTCAAAATATGAGTAAAAAAGAAACATTATGAAATCATATATTTAGTGTGATCTCAATTTTGCAAAATATACACTGGGAAAAATATACCAAAATGCTAAAGGGTTCTATCTTAGACTGAATCCCTAGAGACAGACTTTGCCTGCACAAATTTTGGGGGGGAGTGCTCTCTGAGATACACCTGCATGAAAGTGACAGAAGCAGGATTGGGCAGAGGGAAAAGCTGACCTGCAATGTGGTTGCAATGGATTCAGACAATCCTACAGGTGTTCTGGAACTGGAAAGGTCCTTCAGAGATTTTTCAAATTTAGACAATGGAGCTAGAACTTTGTATAACTACATCAACAAGCCATTAGCTGGGGCTGCCTGCAGTGGGTATAAAATGAACTGAATGTTTATGTCCCCCCAAAATTTGTATGTTGAAATCTCAACCCCTAAGGTGATGGTATTAGGAGGTGGGGCTTTGGGAGGTAATTACGTCATTAGAGATCTCATGAATGGGATTAGTGCCCTTTTAAAGTAGATCCCAGAGAGCTGGCTTGTGCTTTCCACCATGTGAGTACACAGCAATAAATCAACAGTCTAAAACCTAGAAGAGGGCCCTCACCCAAACCCAACCATGCTGGCAAGCTGATCTTGGACTTCCCAGCCTCAAGAACTGTAAGAAATAAATTTCTGTTGTTTATAAGCCACTAAGTTCATGACATTTTGGTATAGCAGCCTAAAAGTACTAAGACAGGGTACAATCTTGGTGAAGCAATTCCCTGCAGCTAAGGGCAATTTCTACTGAGGAGTAAAACTGTGAGCTGTCAGTGGCCATATTCTCAATAGCTGAGGCATGTGTGCATGGCCCTGAAGAAGGAATCTGGGCAGATTACTTCAGTGTCTACGATAAGTAGTCATTGCTAATAATGATAAATTACCAGTGATTTTGATTTCCCCCCACTCTCTCTCTCTTTTTTTCAAAAATACATTGAGGTACATTTCTATTTCTAGTGTGATTTAGTTATACAATCATAAAATGATCACTAAAGCTTAATTTAAAAATACTAAAGTGGGCAAAACTTTGCATTTGGAGTTCTTACATGAATCTCTTTAGTTCTATAAAACTTTAGGACAAAAGAAAATCAGAGTTTGTCTCAGTTGTCTTTACTAGACATTATTTTCACAGTGGCAGAAATTGCTTTCTTTTTTATAATGACAAGAATGACACTTTATGGAATATGAAAATGAGATTACTATAATGTTTTATGCTTTTAATGACTAAATATTTAGCTTCAGATGTCATTATAAAGCTTTTCACCATTTTCATCTGAGAGTCAATCAGTTGAATTTCCATTCAAGATTATGGTCAATGGCCATGAAGAGTGGATCGATTTGAGATGCCCTCCCCTCTCCCTTGTATCCACTTACATATCTCAGCCTCCAACCCTCCTCCCTGAGGTTTTCCACAAATATGTGTGCCCCACTTAATAACACTCTTCAGTGGATGCTTATGGCATTTAGGTCACATAATCCTGTATCCAATACTGAAAATAGACAGGTTGTCTGTCTTATACACTATGCAAGAATCTGGGGAAAATGAATGGAGGACAATGAACACATTTTTTCATTCTACCCAATTTTGCTAGGGATGAGCCCTGCTAGAGAAGGGACATTATATTGCCTCCCAACATGAGCTACTGAAGACATTTTATTATTCAAGTGGGAAACAATGAAAAGTTCTGAATTAAAAATGAGAATGAGAGTCACTTGCAGTGCCCCTTACCTCCTTTCTATTTTCCTGAGGGACAGTTAGTAACAGTGGCCCAGTTGGAGGGTGTGGGAAGGACACAGAGAGTGAGGACAGTCAAGACGAGCCCAATTCGGGAGGGTATGTCAGTATCTTCAAGATAGGTGACAGATGTGACAAATCCCTCCTTCCAGGGGATCTGCACCAAGCCCATTCTCTAGTTTTCCTAAAAAAGTAGCAACAATTGAAGATGAAAGAGACCATGCATATGACAGTTATCTTGAAGCCTTTTGCACACTGATTTTTTTTCCTCAGTGTTTTCAAGGGCAAATGTCTATGTGTGGGGTTAGTGAGACTAAATGCTGCCTCATCTGTATTTCTTCCTCTAGAAATCTACCAGCCACAGGGATTAGGATTAACTCAGAAGAACCACCCATCTTGATTTTCATTTGTATTATTTATTTAGATAGAGATTTGAGCCTGTTCTTCCTTGGAAGAATGTTATGCTATATTGTGACATATGAAGTAACCTTTTCCAAAATATCACACACTAGAAGAGGAGAGAATTCCAATTTTCTCAAGCTCTCCTTTTATGTCGAATGGTAATCAAGAGACCTTCTATGAAGTACAAAATACTATCCTGATAGTTCTGATTCTTATCACAAGGTTATGTAGAGCTAGAGGAATCAGATGACGAAAAATTTACCCGCCAGACCCGAAACAACCTTACAGAGCCTTTTTAATTATAATTTGTTTAGAGAAATTTGGCACTAGACACAGCTGGATACTATGTTCTTATTTGATTTCTGAAATGGTTTGCCCATGATATTTTAGACTTTTTTGCATGTTCAAACAAGCTAATACAGCCTGGAGCAAAAAAAATTCAAGAAGCAATTTCAGTAGAACAATCTAATTCTGGGCAAAGCTAAATGTCATAAACTAGAATTACAAGCCTCTAAACTACACAATAAAAAATTCTGTCACTATTGGTTGTATGCTATTTTTCAGTTAAAGGCCTTTAACTGAAAGTGTAATTTTGGATGAGGTTGACTCAATTAACTTAATATTCAACAGACCTTACCTGAAAAATATGGAAACTTCCAGTAAATATCAGATCCAAAGAGTGAATTTTGGTGAATGGCATGTGTTGTTCTAATACTAAGGAGTATTAGCAGCCAAACAAACAGAATATTTATAAATCAGATCATTAAAGCTGTTCTTTTACAATACCAGCTCTAGGAAAGTATTTTTAATCCAAATAATATTACAGTGGGTTCGGAGGATTCAGGCCTATGAAAGCTGAATAGTTAAGAGGGAGAGGAAAGAAATTATAACATTTTAATGATTTTTTATAATTTCCAAGATACTTTTTGGAAAAAAGAGGATATAAAGGCAGAAAGAGATTATATTGGCCAATCACTCAGGGTCAGACATGCCTGAGTTTAAGTCCCATCCCTACCACCATAGCAGAGACAATTGGCCTATCACCAAACCCTCTGTTTCCTCAGCACACAACCAGGCTAGATCTCCCGGCCTCTCTTGCAGATAATTGTGGCCATGACTACATTTTAGCTGATAAAATATGAACATAAGTGCTGTGCAACTTGGCCTTGCCCATAGTACTTGTATAATTGTTCATGTTCTTTCCCCTTCTACCTCCCTGAGGCAGAGAAGCACAGTGACATGGGAGGCCATATGTGAAAGATGGTGAACACAACATAGAAAGGAACCAAATTTTAGATCACTGCTTAGCAACAGGCTTCCTTCCCACCAATTAGGATCACCCATTGTGGATTCGGCATGAGAAGGAATACACTATTATGTCAAGCCACTAAGACCTATGGGTTTATCCTGTATAGCAGCACACATTATTGTAACTAATATGATCGGTTTCTTCCTGACTTTGGTCAACTTACTTAACTTCTCTATGCCTCAATTATTTTCTCAGTAAAATAGGAATATGATGAGTACTTATCTCAAAGAGTTATTGAAGGATGTGTGTATAAAGTACTTTCACAATGCTTGGCATGTGGCAAACTCACAACAAATGGCAGCTGTTATTAATTACTCTGTTGGTGCCCAGTTTTTGCTCAGCACCATGCTAAACATTTGATATACATCTTATTTAATCCTCAAAATGACACTGCATTGCAGGCATTGTCACTCCCACTCTGTCCATAATAAGGGTGGTAATAGAAAATATTGGGCATTTTCTACACACTTGGTACTGTTCCAAGCACTTTACATGCACTAATACCAGAAACAACCCTATGGTGTATATACTATTATTATCCCCATTTTACAGATGAGGAAACAGAGACACTGAGCTTACTTTTTGTCCCCAAGTCCACACAGCCAGTAAGCGGCAGAGTCAGAATTCAACTCGGGAAACCTGTCTTGAGTCCTTGCTCTTAACTATTGCTGGTCAATGAGTTGCCTGAACTTCGTTAAGTTCAAGTAAAATACCTGGTATCTAGGTATGAGTACCCATAGCCTTGAAACCCGTGGGCTCGAATCAAAAGTGACTGCAACTGCATCAGGCTACCTTAACTAAGGCATTGGTAAAATGAATTTAAATCTCCTAAAGCAGAACTATACCAGTGCTATCTGGTGCCAGTCCTACAGGTTGGGCTGATATAGTATTAATGGTGAGAAAGTTGATGGTTTTTATGTAATAGTTACATAAAATCACTAGCTCTCTAAATGCTGATATCACATAGAGCCTTGTTTTAATCTCAGAACATGTTCCAAATTCTCACAAACTCTTGCTGACCAGAATACATGGAATGGCATGTGCCAAGAACTTCAGTTTCTGTGAATCTTTATGGTTCGTAACCCTTTTAACCCAGACACTGCTAACAGAAATCACTCCAGCAGAAGAATCCAAAGCAGATACAGTGAAACCAGATTTTTGCCTTCTGTGTCTCTATCATTAGTCCTGAGATGAGTCATTACTGAAAGACTGCAAAGAAACATGGTTTCTGGCTTTCTGGGGGAGATTCTAGAACATTAGCAATGCTTAATAATTTAAGTGCAGATGTTGCATGGACTGTAAATGCAACCAATTAGCTGAATTTTTCTCATGAGGAAAGTTATGATGCTGCAACAGTGGTAAATCTGTTTGTCTCACAGCTCTTGAATAAGAGGTCCATTTTATTGGCAAATGTTTTTTCTTTTACATAGGCAGAGAAGGTTCCCTCTGCAGCACACTCTGCATTTAAATTATCCATTGAACAGTATAGAATGATTGATTGATTGCCTAAAATATATGATTGAGTTTTATCATGTTAAGGGTGAGTTCATTATCTGCTTGCTGCTCAATCTCAGTGATAAAAATAGTATGAAGAATAAGATGTGTTGAAATATAACACTATATTTTTCTGCTCTTGAGAAGCACTCTGCAAAATCATGCCGTCATTATCATTCCTTTAAGACTTACACAGCAGAGAGCTATTACTCTATTATCAATTAAAGGTGCAATCATGCTCTAAGTTAGATAGAGAATGGCACCAGAAATTATCTAGGTCACAAAAATTGTATTTATTAAAGGATGTATGAAAATTAGAGAATAAGTACTTGGGGTCAAGATTTTATAAATGTCTTTGTTTTATAAAATAACATTATGTACCAACTACTACAATATATTTATTATACTCATCTAGAACCATGTTTACTATATAAAAAATCCAAAGCATAAAAAATGAGTGAAATATACACTGTTAACAGGGTGTGTGGTTTTTTTGCTTGGTACAATACTGTATATCTCCTTAGAGTATACAGTAGACTACTGGGGTTGAAGTTTGGTCTCTGGATCCTGTGTATCCTTGGGCAAGTCACCTAGCTTCTCTGTGCCTTAGTTTCCTCATCTTCAAAATAAGGAACTAATATTATCTCCTGCATAATGTTGCTGTAAGAATGAACCAAGTCAATGTATATAAGAATGTACAATCCAGAGCCTAAAATAAGTTCTCGATGAATGTTTACAAAAAGAAATAAATGTTATTTATCTTTTAAACTTTCAGTTGTAAGATGAATACATTCTGAGGATCTAATGTATTGCATGATGACTATAGTTAATGCTATATTGTATAGTTGAAATTTGCTTAGAAGTAGATCTTAAATGTTTTCACTACACACACACACACATATACACAAGCACACACACAGAAAAGGTAACTATGTTAAGTGTTGAATGTGTTAATTAATTTGATTGTGATAATCATTTCACAGTGCATATGTATATCAAATCATCACATTGTGCACCCTAAGTATATACAATTTTATTTGTAAATTATACCTCAATAAAGCTGGAAAAATATGCTAGTTAGCTTTTCTTGGATGAGTGTACATTATTCTTTTCCAATAAAAAAACTTATTTTATTAAAAACTAATGCACCAATTAGAGGATGCTTCAACTTCAAAAGCTATGAAAGAGGTAATAGAATGTTAAAAATAAATATTTTCTACCTTCCCTACTAGAAACTATATATTAAAGGAAATTAAAACCCAAATGACAAAGATGCTGGTGTTTCCATTCCCCACATGTCACTGTCCACCCTGGAAGTGTTTTGGGGGAAGGAGGAGCAATCTATTGGAGGTATCATTCCCAAATTCTAGCAATTAAGATTCATTTGGGTGAGTTCCATCTTTAGTGAAACTTGTCTCTGGAATAATCATTCACATCTATTAGGAACTTACTTTATCTGCTCATATTGTTGAAATTAAGCCATTCAGAGAGTTTGGGTTGTCAAGGAATGTGAAATATGTTTCTAAAGTGGGAAGTTTTAGTTGAAAATCAACTATAAGAGAACATCTCAGTGTTGCAGTTTGGGCATTATGTCAGTTAACTTTTGCTGCCTAAAAAACCTCCCTAAAACTTAAAAGCGTAAAGCAACAGTCATTAGATTAGCTTATATTTCTGTTGGGTGACAAAGTAGGTTGAGCTCAGCTGGGTGATTATTCTAATCTGGGCTAGTCTGAGGCATTCTTGGCCATTTTAGGTCACATTTCTGGAGTCTTGGCTAGAACAATGGGCTGACTTCTCCATATAGACTCTCATCACACAGCAGGCTGTCCTGAGTTTGTTCAAATGATGTGCACAGGGGTCCAATAAGCATGTGAAATATTTTTGGCTCTTAGCCAAATAATGTTGCTTCCACAGCATTTTTTTGGTCAAAGCAAGTCACCAACCCAGCCAGAGTCAACGATGGAGAAATAGACTCCACCGCTAGATAGAAGGAACTGCAAAGTCACAGTGCAAGGGGCAGAGGAGAGGGGCAAGGGAAGAATTGGTGGTTGTTTTTGCAACCTATACCACAGGCAGCCAATGTCATTCCTATGCTATGGAAAAGAATTGAATAGGGCCCTGCCAAAATTGGAGAGAACCAAAGGACAGTTTGCAAATTAGCTGGGATACTCATAGCCTTAAAATATACTTTCTATTTTTCTGGCACCTGGTTGCATTCTATTGTCTAATGTGAAGCAAGATTTCATGTAAATGGAATTACTGGTCAAGCCAAAACAAATGTGTGTATGTGATTCATTCTAATTCAACCCAGGTGATTGGAGAGTCTGAGCAATCCTTAATTTTGCTACCATTAAATGAGAACTAACAATTCTTTAAAAATATAGATAATAAATAATTTTCATATCATTGCTGTTGCTTTAGTTTTGTAAACTGTAATAGACAACTTTTCATAAACTATTTCCCCACATTGGAGAGAGTGGACAGAAGAGTATTTCCAAGAATTCACTGTATTAATCCAGTAATATAGTATGGGTAAGGACAACTCTGTAATGGGTACCTTTGTAACTCTCATTTGGGTTATATAACTATACTGTAAATTTAACTTAGATTTATTTTTACAATTTTAGCAACCACATCTATCAGTCTACCAACTGTGCAAAAGACCTCAACAAACACACTAAGTTAAGGTGGATGCCAATGCCTTTAACTAAGCAGCATAAACAGCTAATAAAAACAAAAATAATTCTTCAAGATGTGCATGGACAGAAAATATAACCTTCAAAGATTTAGAAAACGTAAGGTGCTTTTAAAATTAAATTGTATTAGAAATATAAAAAAGCCAGAGGCAGTCCAGAAAAACAGTAGGAGAAATCACCAACACTTGTTAAAGTAATGAGAGATGATATTAATCTTACAGTTGCCTCTCGATATTCTGTCTGGCACAATAAATACAGTTTACATTCTTTTTGTCTTTTCAAAGATCAAAACTATACAGAATAGGAAGTAGGACAACTTTTAAAGTTTATGATATGACATGAAAACAACTCATATACTTAAAATTTTAAAATGTGATAGCTGAAAAGATTACTAAGAGATCAGATTACATAATCTCTCATTTTAAAGTTGGAAAAACTGAGACTCAGAAGTTGTTTGCCCAGGATTGCACAGCTAACAGGTGACAGGTAATCAGCTCCCTAATAACTGATTTTACTGTACTTGCCTTAGGGCCTGATCATAATTGCATAGTAAGTTCCCAGTCATATTCATCCAGTTTTCATGACCTTATTTTAACTTGTGTGAAATATTTTAAAGTATATTTCTCAATATTTTAGCAGACTGGAAGATTATGGGCTCACAACTGTTGTAAAAGATTTTCTTGAGCTTCTGACTTAACTTAATTCACCTCATTATCAAGTTTGTACAGGTGAGGTTTGGCTAAGTTAAGTTACTGGATATGTAAGAAAAGCGTCAACTTCTATAAATATGTTCAGTCCAACAGGCACAGTGACTGACACTTGTAATCCTTACCAAGGAGGCAAAAGATCTGTACAAGGAAAACATTGATGAATGAAATAAATGACACAAACAAATATAAAAACTCCCATGCTTATGGATTGGAAGAATCAATATTTTTAAAATAATCCTACTGCCCAAAGCAATCTATAGATTCAATGCAATTTCTATCAAAATACCAATGTCATTTTTACAGAATTATAAAAAAGGCAATCCTAAAATTCATATAGAACCAAAAAAGAGCCCGAATAACCAAAGGGATCTTAAGCAAAAAGACAAAGCTGGAGGCATTATATTACCTGACTTCAAATTATACTAGAAGGCTACCATAACCAAAACAGCATGGTACAGATATAAAAACAGACACATACCATGTTTCCCTGAAAATAATAATTACCCATAAATAAGTCCTAGCAAGATTTCTAAGCATTTGCACAATATAAGCCCTATCCCGAAAATAAGACCTAGTGATGGGCATGGCTACGCAGTGTATCTGCACAACCCATGCATTTCGTTGCAGAGCAGTAAAGAAGATGAGCAGCCCTTCTCATCTGCCCCATTGTGACAGCTACTATCCCAGAGGTGACCAGAAAGGTGAGGGCAGCCCCACCAACAAGTTTGGCTCCCCCTGTCAGGTCCCAGCCATCTTGTGCATGCTGCAAGCTGAGGCTTTGAGGGGGAAATAACACATCCCCTGAAAATAAGCCCAAGGGTGTCTTCTTGAGGAAAAATAAATATAAGACCCTGTCTTATTTTCGGGGAAACACGGTAGGTCAATGTAACAGAACAGAGAACCCAGAAATAAAAGCACATACCTACAACCAACTAATCTGCAACAAAGTAGACAAAAACAAACACTGGGGAAACACCTTATTCAATAAATGATGCTGGGAAAGTTGAATAGCCATATGCAGAAGAATGAAATTGGACTCATATCTCTCACCACATGCAAAAATAAACTCAAGACAAATTAAAGACTTAAATGTAAAACCTGAAACTATAAAAATTCTGGATGAAAATCTAGTTAGAACTGTTCTGGACATTGGCCTAGGCAAAGGTCTTATGACTAAGAACCCTAAAGCAAATGGAACAAAAACAAAAACAGACAAATGGGACATAATGAAACTAAAAAGCTTCTGCACAGCAAAAGAAATAATCAATAGGGTAAATAGACAGCCTGCAGAATGGGAGAAAATGTTCACAAACTAGGCATCTGACAAAGGATGAATATCGAGAATCTATTAGAAACTCAAAAACTCAACAAGAAAAAAAATAACCCCATTAAAAAGTGGGCAAAGGACATGAACACACATTCTTCAAAAGAAGACATACAAATGGCCAAAAAACATGAAAAAATGCTCAACATCACTAGTCATCAGAGAAATACAAATTAAAACCACAATGACATGCCATCTTAGACCAGTCAGAACGGCCATTAAAGAGTCAAAAAACAATATCTCTTCTCACTGGAGGTCCCACTCTGCTTCATATTGGATAAATAGGCTATGGATTCAGGCAATCATGTAAGCAGAGGAGACATGAACTTTTCATTGTTTACAGCATAAATGAGCGCCAAATAAAGTTTCATCGGCATCTCTTGGGCTTCTCTAAGGACAAAGCTTTGGCTGTTGGAAGGGCCACTAGGAAAAGTAGAGCTAATCATATCAGACATCTCACACCTCGTCAACTCTGTGGCATAAGTACTTTATTCCCATACTCCACAGAACAGTTGTTGTCTGTAGGAAACGTGATATAAATGTGGGGAAATTGGAGAGAGGGGGAGAAAGAAAGGATTAGACAAATAAAAGGGAAAGGAAAGAAAATAAAGGTCAGGCATCATTTGCAAGAACTTTGGGTATACGGAACAGGGAGGGAAAGCTGAGACTTAATAGACAAAGAAAAAGAGATGTGGTTCCAGTTGAAGGAGGTGAGGAGATTCTAGAATGAGGAGTAATGTGAGAGAGGGGACATCATGTAATATGTATAAATTAGTCCCTTTTGTCATTATTTTTTAAAAATAGGTAAATAAATAATGCAATTATTTTATTACTATTGCTATTTTATTCTATTTTATTAGAATTTTATTATTTTTATTCTATTTTATTCTATTTATTGCTATTTTATTCTAGAATAGTATATTACTATTACTATTTTATTACTATTACTATTTTATTACTATTACCTCTTTGTATGTGATATCTTTCAGAAACGGGACCTCGTGAGGCCCATACTTTTATTGGGTCATATCACCTTGTTGCTTTCCTAGTCTTCCTCTCCCATTTCTAGAGCTGCATTTCCTCTGCACAACCTCCCGTTCCTAGGAACGGTTACTCCCCCTGCCTCTGGCCCCACCTGTAACTCTGTAGGGTTGTGCTGCCACATACCTCTCTCTTGATGTGGAGGAAGGAGACTCAAATACATGATAGTATAGCTTAAAATAAATACTACCATAAGGAAAAATTAAAATATAAGGATTTGGGGGGAAAATATGTCTGTAGGAAACAAAGAAAATGAGAAGACTGTGAAGTGTGGCTACAACTAAAATGTTGATTCTAAATCTGTTTGAACTTAAAAATTTCTCTTCTCATTTTTTCTGTGTGATCACATGGCTCATATTCTGAATATTTTCACTTAGGCATTGAGCTTAAAATACACTTTGATTAATTCTGAATTATTCAGCGTTAATCAGGTAGTGCTTCAAGTTATCTTCTCGGTGTTGCATGTCTCCAAAGTCACAATGTTGAGTTTGACTGCTTCTGAATAAATTAATCCCTAAATGAAATGTGAACACGGCTGGACCAGTAGCTTACCAAACACAAAGGATGTTAGATAGGTAAGGTTAAGTTGCCAAAGGCCAGTTTGAAAAGAAAAGGAAACTATTTCTCAAAAGAGGGATGGAATCCATACTAGGGTAGGATCTTGTCTGTTTAAAATGATTTATTATGCAATGATGCTTAAAGGCAGCACGGTCGATGGGCTCTGGGACCAATGCTGTGTTTCCGGGAGCTGCAGGGCCCTATGGGTCCGTGAGTAGTATGATGGTCTTGCCTTGGGATAACAGGAGAAACTGATATGTTTGCCATTACTGAACGGGATTCCCAGTGGAGAAAGAACACAATGCAGTGAAAAGAGAGTGATGGAGATAGGGATAGCTCTAGGTCCAATCCTGATTCTACCGCTTACCAGCCATGTTGCTTGTGTAGTTTGAGTAACCGAGTTTCAAGTTTTTTATATTCTATTTGGCATATAGTGGATATCCAAGCATTGACAACTATTAATATTACTTTAAAGATAGGTATTCAGTGCCTAGAGTGATGGTTTGAAGTCATGAGGTCCTCATGAGGTACTCCTTTTGGGTTTGGACTTTGATGCATGGATGAGCTCACCAGATTGGAAAGGAGCACAGATTCCTGCATAAAAATAGGAATATCATCTCTAACTCCTTCTGACTCAAACTATCCTTGTGCCCAAACTCTGGGCTGCAGACCTATACCGGCCCATGGCCTGTTAGGAACCAGGCTGAACAGCAGGAGGTGAGTGACAGTGAGCAAGTGAAGCTTCCTCTGTATTTATAGCCACTCCCCATCGCTTGCATCACAACCTGAGCTCCTCCTATACTCCCCTTCCCCCAGCCTTACTCCTGGCCATCCATGGAAAAATCGTCTTCCATAAAACCAGTCCCTGGTGCCAAAAAGGTTGGGGACTGCTGCCATAAGGGAGAGGTATGACTTTTGTCTCAAAGATGCCATGTCGAATGGAAGAGTCCTAGGGAGGGAGGCTTGGCTCAGAGCCTAGCCTGGAGACAGAGCTCAAGTCCCTTTGCTCCATTTCCACACCAGTGCAGACAGCAGTGAGCTGGGGAAGCAGCAGCTAGTGGTGGCAACCATGTAGCTTGGGAATAAAGTCAATGTTATCCAAAGTATTTGTTTGTGCTCTTACCAGATTCCAAAGTTGACAGAATTGGTGCCAAATAAGATCTGTGCATTTATGTCTGAGAATGTTTCTTCCAGGTCTCTAAATCCATAAAGTCTTTAAAGATCAGATTTGACTCTGACTCCTTTTCAATTTTGGCCATGCAATTTATATGACTGAATGCAGTAAAATATAAATTCTATGCTGGGTCAAAATAAATCTCTGTGATGAAGTTGTACCATTTCTAACCTGTTTCTTCCAAATGATTTTTTTCAGCATATTATGGGGGTACAAATGTTAAGGTTATATATATTGCCTTTGCTCCCCCTTCCCCCTCGACCAAATGTTTTTTTTTTTAATTTTTTTGGTGATCTCTGTCTTTACATTTCTTGGTTGGGCAATTTATACTTGTCATCTTAATCAAATTTAACTTAGTTGATTATATTTTTAAAGAACAGTATACTCTTTCTATCACTTCTCCTCCTGAAATTTTTTTTAAAGGTTTTTTTAAAAATAAACAAGAAAATCTTCACTCTTCACTCTATTCATAGATTTACTTGGCATGGACATCCCTTTACCCAGACTCAAATTTGTTTCTTGGCATCCTCCTACCTATCTCCCCCCTCTTATTTTCCCTAAAAATGCTTACTTTGGTAATGGGTCAACTATACAAATTGAAAGGCTCACGTTCCTTCCACTCAATCCTTGCCTTCATCCTCCACACGCATATGTCACCAAGATCTGCCCATTTTACTTGAATGTCTTTTTAAAAAAATAACAGCTTTAGAGAGACATAATTCATACCCCATAAAGATCAATTTTTAAAGCGTATAATCTAATGGTTTTGAGGATATTCACAGAATTGTAAAACCATCCACCACTCTCTATTGCCAGAACATTTTAATTATCCCAAAAAGAAACCCTATACCCATTGGCAATCACTTCCTACATTCCCTTCTCCCAGTGCCTAGAAAGCATGAACCTGCTTTTTGTCTCTAAAGATTTACTTAATCTGGATACTTCATACAAAAGGAATCATACAATATGATTCTTTCATTCACCATACATATGCTTCTTTCATTTAGCGTGATGTTTTCAAGGTTCATCCACATTGTAGCATGTATAAGTTCTTTATTTCTTATTTGATATTATGGCTGAATAATATTCCACTGTATGGATATACCACATTGTGTTTATCCATTTATCCATTGATGGACATTTGGGTTGTTTCTACTTTCAACTACTGTGAATAATGCTGCTGTGAACATTTGTATGCAAGTCTTCTTGTGGACATGTTTTCAATTCTATTGGATAGGTACCTAATGAGTAAACTTTCTAGATCATGTGTTACTCCATGTTTAATATTTTGAGGCACTGCCAAATAGTCTTTCAAAGTTGCTGTACCATTTTACAACCCCACCAGGAGTATACGAGGGTTTGACTTGCTGGGATCTCTGCAATGGGATCTCTGCACCTTCCTCTCTAGCCCACTAGCGATGCCAGGTTCAGGTCCCCACCATCACTCACCTGTGCTGTGACCATCCACTGATGGGCCTGGCCACCATCACCCAGCCTTCCCCACCCATCTTCTCCACTCCCATCAGAGAGATTTCTTGTTAAGCACAAACCTGACCAAATCACTCTATGTTACAGATTGTAGATATTCATGTGGCCAAAAGGACTAAACGTGATCTGGTGCCCCTGCTTCCTGACACATCCCTTATGCTCAGCTTCTAAGACTCCTCACTTGTAATGAACTGATTTGAACTTAGAGGCAACTTGAGACTATATTTTTTTAGCTGAAGTGCTCTTTGCCATCCACAGTTGTCATCCAGCATATATTTACTGAATCCCACTATTATCTTAGAAATGAACAATACTCTACTTCCTCTGCAATGTTCAGTATTTGGATATGACTTAAAAAGTATTAAAATTTTGAATTAATCAAAAGTATTTATTACATTTGTGGTCTTTATTTTTGGAAAACGCTCAAGAAATTATACTATTCACTAGACTTGTGCTTATGATTGATGATTGATTGATGTTATTTTTTATTCTAAAAATATTTCTTGAGCCCTTACTATGTGCCAGGTACTGTTCTAGGCACTTAAGATACAAAAGAGACAAAATTTCCTGCTGTCACGAGCTTTCCTTCTAGAAGGGGAAGGTAGGCAATAAACAAATAAATAAAATAGAGTATTTTATGTGGCAATAAGAGCTATAAAATGTGGAAAGCAGAGTAAGGGGGTTGGGAGGTGCTTGAAGAGGGTTGTAATTTCAAATAAAGTGGTCAGGGAAGGCCACATGGACAAGGTGATGTTAAAGAAAGATCAGAAGGAAGTGAAGGATTGCACCATATGTTTATCGGTGAGAGGAGCAGCCCTGGTGGAGAGGACCCTGTGGTGGGAGGGTGTTTGATGTGTTCTAGTAACAGCCAAGACGTTAGTGTCCTTGGGCTCACACGAATAATGGTATGTGTTGAATAAAAAGCGTTCATTTGTTTCATGATAAAACTGAGGATGACATAGATCTGCTCAAGGGTTTTCAGGGCAAGCAGCCATGGGACCTTCTCCGCACATGAACTTTGGCAGCAGTAGCAGAACAAGCCTAGCTCTGTTAGTGTTTAGACGAGAGCTTACTCTGCGAGATGTTTAGAACCCAGTCATTTCCCTGATGTTTGTTATTTTTGTCACTCCCCATCTGCTCTCTGAAGAACAGAGATATAAAAAGCCCAGAACACCAAAAGGGGTTTGCTTGCTTAATTCAGAAACAGCAGGAAGACAAGAAGCTGGAAAAGTTTTACATGTGTCCCAGCAGCTAGTGTTGGGACCAATCTGGAGAAGAGGGTGGTGGCAGAGGGAACAACTGGACTCAACTCCCTGCATGTGGCTCAAAAGAAGAGGAAGAGGAAATTGGAACTCACCAGGGAAAAGGTATGTGCTCCAGAGTGTGACCTGCATAAGTGTATGTGTTCTCTGGCAGGTTTTTTGATGCTTTTTGGGAGGACTCTAGCTCACTGATGATGATCATACTTGCCCTTCTGAAATAGAAGCTATTTCCTGCACTGAAGAATGTAATAGGTGAAACCCAGATTGTCAAACTGTTTAAGCTACCTATGTGCGCTCCACCAGAATATTCCAGTAAAAGAAAGTTGTGCCTACCAGAAGTCAAACAATTGCTTTTTTAAGTGTATATTTAAAAAAAAAATATGCAGATAATGTTTAAAGTCAAACATTGCCAAAAAAAACAACAAAACCATATTCCTTCATCTCTACTCTCCCCACTCCTCTTTGATTACTCATTATCAACTCCTTTAACTATTTCTTTGGGTCTGTTCCTCAAAAGTTTCAAATGACATGGATCTAATTAAGGTTTATTCTCAGCATCAGCACAATTTTGGACACATAGTAGACTTTCAATAAATATTTGTGGAAGAAAGGGAAGGAGGGAAAAGAGAGATGAATGAAGGAGGAAGGAAAGAGCTCAAGGAAACAGGGAGGGAGAAAAAAAGGACGTGGGTAAACATTGTCTAATTTATTGATGGTTGTTCCCATCTTAGAACACATTAAATAAACCTATCTGGGTATTTTGGTCAGCTATGGCCACAACAAGGCTGGCAAACAAACTACTCCAAAATTTAGGGCTCATGCATTTATTTTTCTTGTTCATGAATTTATGGGATGTCTGGAACAGGCCTGTATTGGGCCTCAGGTCACCTGGGGTTTAATGAAAAGCTCTGGACTGGGTTCATGTCTTCTCCATGTGACTCTTCATTCCCCTGAGACCAGCAGCAATGCAGGGTGTATCCTGGTGACAAATCGCAGAAGGATTTGGACTCAATGTAGAATGTAGGACTCAGCCTGGCACTGTCACTTCCACTCACATTCTATAAGAGTAAGTCACAAAATCCAGTCCAGCAACATTGGGTGGGAAAACAGATTCCAACCGCCCCAGTGGGTGGTTCTGCAGAGTCACATGGCAAAGCGCATGAATATAAAATTCTGACACAAGGAGGGCATGAAGAATTTCAAACAATAATTCTTTTTTTTTTTTAATTTTTTTTTTTATTCCATCTTGTAATGGGGGTACAAA
>VBSM01001562.1:59899721-59983328 GCA_008086735.1 Cheirogaleus medius
TTCTTTGGAGAAGTTTCTGTTCATTTCCGTTGCCCATTTCTTGATGGGATTGTCAAACAATAATTCAATATCTAACATTTAGCTTCTTGATATGTCGTGTTCACATTTTAAAACCTGCTTTTTAAAATTGCCTTTGGTTTCCATCTGCAGATACTCACAGGAGCTAGCTATCCTCCTGATAGCCCCTAAACAGGTTGAAGGGGGTAAGGGGATTGGCAATACATCAGACCCTTTATCCTTTATCAGGGTGTCATGTCATGGCCATGATAGCACTCTTTGTCCTGCACAGTTCTAATGACCACATTTGCCCATGACTAAGTGCCAATATTGTTTGCCCTTCTTTCAGCTCTACCTGGTGAGAGCTGGTTTTTTGGCAAATTTGACATCGCTGACAAGATGGGTCATCTTGCACTGAGGATGCAAATACCTAGTGTCTTTTATAATTGAAGAAATTCATAAATAATACATGTATTGCAGAGTATTTAGGGAAATTGAGGCATATACCCCAGCCTTTTAGGACAATAGATATGGAGGGTAGCTAAGCTCTTCCAGGCCCAGGACCCTTGCGCTTGTGTAAGAAGCGGAATATCTCTGGCTCAGTATCTAATAGCATTCCCTAAGTCTCTTTCTCTCATTTTAAAGATAAGAAAAACAAAGTCCACAAAAGTAGAATTACTCCAATCCTCTGCCACCGAATTTGGTGACCTTTGTGTGAGCACAAGATCCCTTATGCCATGATGGCTATGGTCATGAGGAGAAGAAGGTAAAGCTTGATGAAAAAATCATGCCCAAGCCATGGAGGCAGAAATATTTCCAAGAAAAACAATTTGACTTCTCACTTTCATAATTTAGTGATTAATCAGTATGTGTCAATAGACGATACAAGCTAGGTTATCAAATTGTCCTAAATGAAGGCCAGGTTTTTAAGTCTGACTCTTCTGTTTCAGTGAATTATTTGACCAAATGGCCAAGAGATTTCAGGCAATTTAGATAGATAAATAGATTAGATAGATGGATAGATAGATAGATAGATAGATAGATCAGGTTGGCTTAGATAGTAGGAGAAGAGGAAAGAAGGGAAAGAGTGCAATTTTTTACATTCACCAAGTCTTCACTGAACAACTAAGACTATTTCTTTCTACAAGAGCAACAGTAAAAGCTCTCTTAGGGCTTTCAGTCTCAGTGTTTTTCATTATTGTGTAAAGTAAGAATTAATAAGCTGCTTTTCTTTAATCCTAAGAGCACCCCTAAAGATGATTAGAATTTACCTTCATTGATATTTCAAAAACAGCACTTTGTAATCTAAAAACGCTGAGTTTCTAAGTGACCTATACCGTGACAGCCTACCTTTATCAAACAAGCGCCTATTGGCGTGGCCTCCAGGAGATAGATCGTGCCTATACTTCAGAAATGAAAGGATTCATCGTACTCATGACCTTGCCAAGTTCCTGTTGCCAGATGGTGAAAAAACCAAAGTGGTTGATGACTTGCACTAGGACACAGAAGACTGTAGGGGTTTGTTTAGCTCGTGTAGAGAAAGAAACCCTGGACACACGCTTCATGCTTTCACACTGCTCTTAAGCAGGATCCCAGGGCTGGCACAACCGCACGTCTCCCATGAGTCCCAACTATACCAGCCATGTCCGTCTTCTTCTAAGTGGGCATATGGGACAGCCTCCCTCCACGGGCCTCCACTCAGTTCTTTCCTTCCCCAGACAGCCCCTCACCTTCCGAAAGCACACTGTCTCTACTGTCTAAATCCTCTTCTGCATAGAGTGAGCAGGAAAATGCAGATAAAACTCAAAGCAGATAGGAAGGGTTTTATATCCATGTAAGAATTTATTCTTACTAATAAATCCACGATTCCTACTTTTCTCTTCCTTCACTAAAGTCATATTCTTGGCCCTAATCCCATTTTATTCCTTCATACATTCATTCATTTATTCAGCAAACATGTATTGAGTGCTTATTATGTCTATGCATTATGTAGGTGCTAGAAATACAGTCTCAAAAGAGATTTGGGTGGGGAGTAGAATATTTGTTCTACAGAGCCTCTATTTTATTTCCATCTCTATCTTTATATCCACGGATAGACAGACAGACGGATGAATGGGTAGACAGATGAAAAGATAGATAGATAACCTTTAGAACAGCCACACAATGGATTAATTAGATGTCTGTGAACGTCTCTGGCTACACAATCACCCTTTATGATGGTGGTCCTCAATCTCTGCTCCCACATAACTCTGAAGCTTCAGGAGTTAGTTCTGTCTCAACTATAGTGGTATGGAGAATTGGTGGAGAGAGGCAGAAAAGAATCCATACCCTTGTAATATATTCTTAATTTAAAATTTTCCTCATTTACATTCCTTAAATCTTCACCAATCATTGCTTCTTATATGCAACTAAGCCTAGCAAATAACAAAGCATCAATGATGAATGAACAAAGAATCTATGCTATAAATGGAAAAACTATTTGTGTAGACACATATGCTCTTGGTTGTGATTTACTATTACATCCATATGCTTAATTCATATTTTTCATTAGTTGAATTTAATATTTCCTGTGATGGAACTAAATATGTCAGTATTTCATGGTGTTCTGCAAAGGATACCATGCCATTCAGGTGCTCCACCACCTTAATAAATTTGAGAATCTCTTCGGTGCAGTGCCATTTTCTATAAAATAATATCTTTTGTGTTCTAAACACTAAAAAATAAACCTTTGGAAGGTAACCACTTAGAAATAATAAAACCACATAATACTTGATTGTGTTTTCTAGTTTCCAGACTTTTCACTTTCATTATTGCATTTGAGTTCTAATAACATCCCTCTCTATTAGTCAGGGACTATAATCTATCTCCATTTTCCAGATGAGGAAATCAGAACACAGAGAATTTAAGTGGATTTTTAAAACTCATGCAATTACTAAGTGCCAGAGGTAGGGTTCAACTTCTGTTCTTCTGACACCAAATCCAAGGTCGATTTCCACAGCTTAAATCATTATTTTATTTGCTGTGAAAGAAAAGAGTGAACAATGTTCTAAGTACTGCATAATAATCCTGCCAGGGAAAGAAAGAATAATGCACCAAAATCAAGTCCTAAAAATCATCAGATCCCTTAAAATACTTGGAAGTCACAAAGTAGCTTAAAGTAATTTCACCCTCGCTAACATGACATTTTCTCTAGGAAGGAAGAATTATTAATACCATGAAACGACATCCTGAAAAATACAATCTTGAAGTGCTAGTACAGTCAAAAACCATTGCAAAGAAGCATTCTGTAAAACAAAGCAATTTTCACATCTAAAAGGATGATGCAAAGAAAACTGCTTGGTTGAATTTTTTAACAGTAAATTTTACCCAACAAATAATTATGTTCAGTGGAAACTTTTGTTGATTTCTATTCATATGATAGTCATTCTATAAAAGGGGAAAAAACTTGACTCTTGTGTGTTTGGGGAAGAAAATCTAGGTTGAATTAAAGCTTTGTTCTTTATGCTGTCTTGAGTTTATGACCAAGGAGAAGTCATTCTAATTCCTCCCAAACACAAGTTGAGTAATGACCATCTAAATGACAATACTCTGATGAAGAGATTCAACTCCAATCCCCCACCTTCACTTCGCATAGGATTCAAAGCACTTCTTTAATTTTTAAAATGACTGTGAGAGAGAGGGCATGAAGTCTCTTTAAGTTATAGATCTTGAGCATTTATTTTTACAGAAGTGAATACTTTAATAAATCCTTATATTTTCAAAACAATGCATAGGTTTCTGTGGAGTTTCTTATAAAGAAAAGCATCTGTACCTGTTAAGCCACAGGCTTAGGAAACATTTACCAAGTCAATCAATCAGTCTTAAGAGTGAGAAATATTTGATTTGTCACAATTAAGAGTTGGGACCAATCAATTATTTTCATTTATTTATTCCAGATGTCAACATTGTAATGTCCATACCTGTTATAAAAGTAATAATATGCCTGAAAATTAAATGATCAACAAGTCCCTAAAAGCAGAAAGCAAAAATTCCTCCTCACTAAGAGACAGGAACACAGTCCTGTGCCTGTTCCACTTTGATTGGATTTCTCCCAACTAAGACAGAAGAAAAAAATTTTATCTCTGCTCCAGAATTCATTTACTTCCAATATCCAACTTCCATTTCTCTTTTCCTATTATCAATATTAATATTGAGTATAAGGAGATACATTTTAATGCTCCACCACCAGACTTGGATAAAAGTTAATCACTGTTCATTTAGGAAAGAAATAATTTTACATCTTACCATGGATCTCTAGATGACTTCAAAGAAAGCCCACATAGTGAGTTCAAAGGTTCTACCACCAAGAGATGGTAGCTACAGCAACGGTGAGTCAACCACAGACTTCAGGTAACTGGAGGTGATAACGGAACCTCCTAGAGATAGCCTTGTTAGCAGACAACAGCGAATAGTCCATAGATTCTACGAAAAGGCTTTGAGAGAAGATGATCCTGTATAGATGATATATGTCAAAGGATGTCCTACAGGAAAGCCAGAAAAGTAGAAGACAACAGAGAGTAAGTTTCCGGATGAATGAAGCATGAAGCTTCCCTGCAGGGTTTGTAAGTGTCCCTGAAGAGTTTAAAAGATGAGCAGTTACTACAGGGTTCTCAATTCTAACATCTAATATCATTGTCCTTTTCTATACATGATGATTAGAATCTTTACTAGCAGGAAGGCCCTGATTTCTGAATGGACTTATATTCACTTGACTATTGGCCAAATGAAGATATATGTGAAAGATGTTTGTAAACGGGAGAATGCTGTATGCATTTAAGAGAATATTATTATTAGGATGCTAATTTTACAGAAATCATTGGCATAGGGATTATGTATAAAGCTTCTTTCTGTCTCTTAGCCTCTCAAACTCTTGATAATCACATCCCCATCATGTGAAACTTGTATGCTATTTCAGGCTCATTGAGAACATTATGCCACTCAACTAATTCTATTTTGTTAATGTTACAGTGCAATACTATGGATATCAAGTATCTAGATTTCTGCATGGCTATTAATGTGGTCTCAAAATATTTTCATGAGCAATATAGAGAGGCTTAGATTGGCAGAGTGGATTCTTAACCATGTGGACATTACTGCAGGAGTTTCTTAATGTATTAGTTTCAGCTTAGATGTAGGTTTCAGCTGGCCTAAAACAATAACAAATCGTTATTGCATTTCTATAAGTGCCAGGCACCATATTAAGTGCTGAGGATACAATGTAAACAAGATAGAAATAATCCCTGCCCTCAAAGAACTCAAAATCTAGTAAAGAAGATAGGAAATAATAAGGAAACAAATGGAATAATTACAAAATACTTGAATACTGAAAAAAAAAGAACATGCAGGATGATGATGGAGAATAATGGAAAAGGAGTATTCAACTCAAAAGATTCATACTTGATCTTACCCATTTTTTGTTTGTTTTTGATTTATGTCAAATTGCTTTATTGAGATATAATTCACATACCATAAAATTCACCTATTTAAAGTGTACATACAGGTCAGTGGTTTTTGGTATATTCCCAGAGTTGTGCAATCCCAATCTTTGGAACATTTTCATCTCCCCAAAAAGAAACTCCATACCACTTAGCAGCCACTCCCCATTTCCCCCAACTCTCCCAGGAAACCACTAATTTTCTTTCTGTATCCCTAGATTTTAGCTATCCTGGATATTTTATATAAATGGAATTGTACAATATGCGGTCTTTTTTGTCTAACTTCTTACACTCAGCATAATGTTTTCAAGGTTCATTCATGCTGTAGCGTGTATTAGGATTTCATTGCTTTTAAAAGTTGAATAATATTCCGTTGAATATATATCACATTATGTTTATCCATTCATCCCTTGATGGACATTTGTGTTGTTTCTACCTTTTGGCCATTATGAAGAATGCTACCCTGAATACAGGTGTACAAATATCTTCATTCCTTTTTATGACTGAATGATATTTCATTGTATGGATATACCATATTTTATGTACTTATTCATCATCAATGGGCATTGGGTTGTTTTCACTTTTTGACTATTATGAATAATACTGCTATGAATATTCATGTACAAGTTTTTGTGTGGACTTAGGTTTTTTATTTATCTTAAATATATACCTAGGAATGGAATTGTTGACTCATGTGATAACTCCATGTTTAACATTTCAAGGACCTGCTAAATTGTGTCCCAAAGAATTTACACCAATTTACAATTTCATAAGCAATGTGCGAAGGTTGTAATTTTTCAACATTCTCTCTAACGCTTGTTACTGTCTTTCTTTCTGATGATAGCCATCCTAATGGGTGTGAAGTGGTATCTTATGGCTTTGATTTACATTTCCCTAAAGGCTAGTGAGCACTTTTCATGTGTTTATTGGCTGTTTGTTTATCTTCTTTAGAGGATGACTATGCAAATCCTTTTCTCATCTTTGAAATTGGGTTATCTGTGTTTTTCTGAGTTGTAAGACTTCTTTATATATTCTGAATATAAGTCCCTTATTAGATATATGATTTGCAAATATTTTCTCCCATTCTGTAACTGTCTTTTCACTTTCTTGATGCTATCATTTGCAGCACAGAAGTTTTAAGTTTGATGAAGTCAAATGCATTTATTTTTGCTTTTTTCTCACGTGCTTTTGGTGTGGTGTCTAAGGAACCACTGCCTAACTTAAGGTAACAAAAATTTAACTCTGTTTCTCCTCAGACTTCTGTTCTTTTAAATTTTACATTTAGGTATTATGTCCCATTTTGAGTTCATTTTTATGTGTGGTGTGAGGTAGGGATCCAGCTTCATTATTTTACACATGAACATCCATTTATAGCAGCACTGTTTGTTAAGAAGACTATTCTTTCCCTCTACTGAATTGCCTTGGCACTAGTGTTGAAAATTGATTAACCATAAATGTAAACATTTTTTTCTGGCCTCCCAATTTTATTCCACTGATATATATGTCTATCTTTTTGCCAATATCACACTGTCTTGATCACTTTAGCTTTGTAGTATGTTTTTGTGTCAGGAAGTATGAATCTTCCAACTTTGTTCTTTTTTAAGATTATTTTGGCTATACTGGATCCCTTGCATTTCCAAATAAATTTTAGGATAAGATTGCCAATTTCTGCAAAAATCCAGCTGGCATTTGGATGGGGATTGTGCTGAATGAGGAGTATTGTCACCTTAATATTAAATCTTCTGATCCATGGAAATGAGATCCCAAATGGCTACATAGACATATTTAGACATTCTTTTATTTCTTTCAACAATCTTTTATAATTTTCAGTGTATAAGACTTGCTCTTATTTTATTAAATGTATCTTTAGTATTTTATTCAATTTATCCTTAGTATTTTATTCCTTTTGATATGTTGTAAATGGAATTTCATTTTCTTAATTTAATTTTCAGATTGTTCATTGATACTGTACAGAAATACTATTGGCTTTTATATGTTGACCTTGTATCCTACAACCTAGGTGTACTTGTTTATTATAATCATTTTAGTGGTTCTAGGATTTTCTGTGTACAAGATCATGCCATCTGTGTTCATCTTTAATTGGTGGTACAGATACAGAAATAAAAAGAATGTAAGGAATCATAAGAAAATATTTGAAGTAAACTTAGTCTTTATATCTCCAGGGATTAATTTTGTGATCACCAAATACATTCAATTTAAAGAAATATATATTTGGGTGCAAAGTCAAGAAAAATGTTGTAGTAAGTACAGCTGTCCAGCAGCACAGTAGGCTGCCTTAGGAGAAGTGAACACTGAATAACTAAAGGTGTTCAGTCAACAGCACAGCTGTTCAGGATGTGCTCTATGGGGGATTATAGCAGCAGGAAATGGACTGGACTGCATGATTTTGAATCTCTTCCCATTTTGAACGTATGCTACTAATTCATTCTGCACTGCTAACTACTTTTGTGTAGATATTTAAATAAAGAGGTATGAGCCAGGATCAGTAAAAGCCATCTATTTAATAATAAAAACAAGACCACAATGTCCTTCTGTATACAGTCATGTCATGTGCTTTCTGTTTTGGGTACAAAGGTGGCTTCTATTTTCAACCCTGTAGGCACTAGACTGCGTAGTATTTCAATACGTCTTAAATTCTCCAGGAGCAATTCATCCATGTAAGAATTGCTACCAGATATCACAGGTATATGAGTACTAATATTATTCATCTTCTTTCAAAGTGCTTTCCTTCTCAAAATATCTCCATGAGCTTCCAAAAAGCAATAACCCCTACTCTGCAGGGAAACTTGCAGAAACTTATCCCTGCAATCAGGCTATAATTAACTTCCACAGTGGAATGGTTGTGGTTTCATGATACAAACAACAGGAAGTGGACTCTTAAACAAAAGTGAAAGTTACTGGAAAGAATTCAGGGTTTCACAGAATTGATGGAAGTAGGATAACCAGATAGCAAAGGAGCATTGGAGGGCTAAGACCTGGCAACATACAATTGTCCTATAGCAAAGTGTCTATGGTTATTTTTCTATAGTTGCCACCATAAAGAATTCTATCCAACTATTTATTCTGCCCTTGAATCACACTTTCACATTTCAAAGTCCTGAAAAAAAGCCCCCAATCAGTCAACGTTAGGTCATATACCCATTGCATTGAAACATCAAGAGGAGGAGAGAAATGCTCTGGACCTCTCAGCTGTATAAGTGAAGGTGTGCAAAAGGAATAACCCTCCCACCAAAAGACACTGAATAAGGGAGAAGTAACTCCCCCAAAAGATATTAAAGTACTATTGGAATTAGATGTTTGGTAGTCAACTAAAGAATGCCAGATATTCACTCTACACGTGCAGTGCATTTGTTGAATTTATTTAAGACTTACTATAATTTTAATCCTAGCAACCTCAGAGATCAAATTTTTCTCTATGTATCTTCTCCACTGTTGAGATTAGTTATGGCACTCTGCCACCCATTTTGTTGTTGTTGTTTATAACATAAAAAAACTAGAGCCAAGCTTTTTGCCCCAAAAATATTTCTCTTGTAGAAGGATCTTCTCGTTATAACCCTCACTCTAGTGTAAATCAAGTGGCCTAGTTTCTGTTTTAGACCCTTATTTAAAAACCTGACTGTTTCAATGTACTAATGAGGCACCATTATCTCAGTGCTGTTTTTCAACTGCCCTGGTTTCTTCTTTGTGTTGCTACTGTCATCTCTTGGCCTAAATATGTTTTATATTTAATGATGCCTTAGTGCTTCTATCCCAGGCTTTTTAGCAAAGGCAGTTAATTTTTAAAAATCAAATTAATAAGTCCTACTGGACTTTTAATGTCTGCTCAGGCTAGAGCTACTAGGCAATCACCTCTCTTACATTTAAAGCAAATGGAATATGAAGTTTAATCATTTATTCAATATAATTCAGAATATAAAAGAATCAACATCTTATGAAAGCACTTGTTTTGTTGTTCCATAGGATCACAATTAAGAATCAAAGTTTCTTTCTCTTTGACTTTTAAATAAGAACAAAGACTTTGCAATTTCCAAAGCTGAGGTCCTCATGAATCCTGACTTAGTTTGTTCAGTACCATACAGGACTATGACTCATCTCTTGTCTTTATTTCATACTGTGATTCCTTAAGAAGGTACAGGTTAGCCAACAGAATTCATTTGGCTAAGTGATTTGAGACCCAACCTAATCAATATAATCACTATTTTTGTCAGCTCTCTCTTTTGTTTTCTTAGCATCTGCTAATCAAAGGAAGATGGCTATTTGGTTCAATCAGCATTTAACTTTCTAAAGATTTACTGTCATGAGCCATATTTGGCTCACTGCTTAAGGTTATCAATAGTCTTCATATTGCTATTTTTTGGTTTGTCTTGCCACCCTGAACAAATGTGGAATTCAATAAATGTTTCCATACCAGAGTTCATTCGTAATTTCAGTGACTATGTTTTAAAGGAGTGAATGGAAACCATGTACAGAATAAGTACAAGAATCAATGAAACTATATATTCCTTGATCTTCTGGTTTGCTTATATCCATTCTTATATCAGAAAGTATACACAGTGCTCTGTGGCTGTAACTAATAATCAGGGTCCTCATATAGGGGACATGAGAGGAACCATCAATATGGTCTTTAGAAACAGGGATTTAACATACATTTCAGAGCCAGTAAATTACATATTGAAGCAAAGGTCCCAAAGACTGTCTTAGACCTGGACAAGTTCCCAAAATTATGCTATTATCAGGCTACTTCCTATCAACCTCCCCAAGGTTTGCATTAGCAAGAAACCAGCAAAAGCAAACCATGCCCTACTTTCTCAATGCACATTCTCCAATCAGTAGTTTAAATAGACATTATCTGAGATTTATTATTTTAGAAATATAAAAAGAATTTGCCATAGTATATTTTGAATTTCATGGTAAGCAGATTATCAGTTATTCTAATATTATTTATATATGGAATCATTTATGAACAATAAATTCATATTTCAACTTTATTTCTGCCTTTCCCATGCCACTTTAAAATGCAGGTATCCGGTTTCATTTCTGAGAACAATTTCACATAGCAGTCAGGTTTTATGCCATAGTGGTCAATGGAGAATAGGATATATCAAAACACTTCAGTAGGATTGCTCAGGGAATGCATTGTTGATAAAAATAAAACACTAGTATTGTTTTGTTCTAACTACACTGTCCAAATATGTATTTTCCCATTCAATATGGATGTATTTTCAGGTTCATTATTTCTGCTAACTAGTCTAATTCCTTGTTTGTATACCAAACTTAAACTCAGACAAATGATGTTCTGTTGAAGGCATTTGAGGTAACATCAAGACAGGAACTTAGAGAGATAATACCAACCAGTATCTGAATATTACTTTATAATTCACAATGCTTTGCACATATAATATGCCATTGGATACTCTCAGATCACTTGAGATTGTTCAAATTAGCCATTTTTTACAGACAAGAGACTTGAGACTCAGATAGCCGTAGCTGAACGTGTCCATATAGTGCACTTACACATAATCGCCCATGAAGAGAATCCAACAATTATGTTGGAATAATTGAAAAAAATGTCATACATATGAAAGAGCTACAGATAGAAAAGATGATCATCATGACCTCCTCAATGAGATTATCATCTCTGTTTTATAGCTAAGGAAACTAGGATATGGATTTCAATCTTGCCTCTCACACTGATTCACCTTGAGTCCTTGCACAAATCACTAGCCTCTCTGGGACTCAGTGTGAAGAGATTACACTAGATTATGCCTAAGATTTCTCCCTTCCTAGGCTCAAATTCTGATTCTTTGCCCTCTCGGGACATCCTGGGCTTACCTAAGTTGTGTACTGGTGTCATTTTCTTTAGCCCATTCTGGTAAAGTATGCCTTATTTACTGCCTTAGAATTAAAAAAAAAAATGCCCACATGGTAGAAATTAAGAGATATTCTTTCCAGATGTAACAGGTGGTGTTACAATCAGAAATGAGAGGTGGTTCTTCAAATCTATCTGCCAGTGTCTGGCTGCAATGATCGCACTTTTGGTTTAGTACAGACAGACAGAATAACAGAAAGAACACACATCTCTAGGTCAGAGGAGGGAAGTCTCACATAAGGTTATGGTTACATCTTATCAGTATAGATAATTAATGAAGTAGAAATAGCTGTTTTTGTTTGTTCTAGAAATCACTTAGTATACAACTATACTGTAGGATTGTTCAGCAAGTCCAACAGCCAACACAGTGCAAGAGTGTTCATAGACAGTGGAGCACCAGCCAGGTATACGGAACTTGCACATTCCTGGAGTGAATGAACCATACTGGTCAAGGAGGGAAGGGCTGTGGAGACAGGATGCCCAAGTGACCCATCCATCTGACCATCTCAGACAGCTCAGAAGACATTGGTCCTGTCTCCCAATGAAAATTCTGCTTAATCCCAAAGTCTTGGGATATGAGAATCCTTGCCCACTGACTTTTGATGTCTGTCATAAGATAGGGGTCTGAAGGGCATCCCCCCCACACCCATAGTACAGGGGTTCCCCTCCCCTGGCTTCCCTGCAGAGAATCCCAATTTTACCAGCAAAGAATCTCAGCTCAAGCTGCATGAATAATTTTTAATGAGAAATGTTCTTCAGCAAGGAGTCTCTATTTATTGTTATTTAAAGATGGGAAATTACAAAGCTGGAGTCCAAGAAATCATCATGAGGGCAAGGCCTAGGATATAAACCAGGACTCTTCACTTCCATATCTATGCTTGCTTTTCCCATAAGATTTCTCCAGCTCTCTTGTTGCCTGACATTTACCACTTGCAGAGCAGTGAGTCAGGCAGGCAGGGACAGGTGCCTGTGTTTTCTTTGTTAACTCCCTGTTAATCATTTAAAAACACCACCTCCAGCACGAGGGAAGAGCAGTTTTTAACCGTGGAAGAACTGGGGCACAAAATCTTAATCTGAATGGAGCCTTCCATATCCATATAAGCAACAACCTTAAACAAATGATAAGACTAAGGCATTATTAATAACCACGTCTTAGCAACTCCTATTCACACTTTAAATTCTAAGCCCAGCAGCTTAGATTTAGATTTAGCTGTAGACTACTCAGAGCTTGGAGATAATGTATGTCGTTCAAGCAGCCCTAGTAGATTTGATGCCACTTGTCAGAGAAACACTGAGAGAGATACAGAGAATGGAGAGAGAGAGATTGAGAGAGAAGCAATTGCCACGTTTGACCTAATCATTTCTGTTTTCTGTAATTAACTGATAGCTCAAGAATGCACCAAAGAAGGTACCAGAAAGGGAACCATATATTGATGTTAAGAGTGTCATATAATTTCCAAGTTTAACTACCAGAATATCTATGGATATCTTGTATTTCAATTGGCATCTTCAAATCATGCAACTAATCATCAGAAAAGCCTAAAAAGATACCCACATCTTTTAGTTCGTTGGCTTTTGTTTTCAACTATCAGTAAGTACCAATCACATGACTCACATTATGGTGAGAGATTTACTTACTTAATCTTATCCAGTCATCACAACAGTTCTTTAAGATATTTATTATTATCTGATTTGAAAAGATAAAAAGTGAAATAAGTTTCCGGTCTCACGGAGGTATTAAGAATTTAAACTCAAATGTGTCTAATGGCAGAGGCTATTCTTTAAACTAATATACTCTATCTCTACCCCTCAAAACATAGTTGATATTGATATAATCTCAGAGTTATTGCATTCTGGCATTAGTGGTTATCTTTGTAAACACTTTTATTATCATCATTGCTTTTCCTTAGTTATTAAAGAAAATCTTGGTGCCGATTAAGAACATTGCATTCTAGTTTGTCACTGAATTAATTTCCTGAGTAAGTAGGAGGAGACAGCATTGTTTTCAGGACAAAGATTAGAGGCATCGTTGCCAAAAGCTTGAGGTTACACTGTGATGTTAAGGATGCGTCATTTTAGAAATGAATCACAGACATAATCAAATTCCACTTGTGGCACTAGGGAAGGGAATACAGCTGTGTGTAACTCTGAGCTGGTTCTCTCGTACATGAACACCATCTGCTTCCTGTTGCTTTAGATGAAATTTTTCAGTTCAGGCTTTGAAAATGCTTTAAATTCAATAATTATCTGACCGATGAATCATTAGGAAAAAAAAAACAAAATAGAGAAACCACAATACTTTGTGTTCTCGTCTCTTCCAGGCTAACGGCATCTCAGTAATGAGGTCCAGATACAATGGTGACATGACAGATATCCCTTTTAATTATTAGCCTGCTCTTAGAGACAGCTGCTCTGCCAAAACTTTGCATGTAGGGAAAGATCTTAACTCTTCCAGTCCAGTTATGACACCTCCTTGGGATATTCACGTGAATGGTTTGATGCTCTGGGCACAGAGAGAGCTTGGTCCAAGGGGCCCTTTGCCCTGGCCAGCTGTGCACTTATGACTCATAGTTTAAAGTGGGTGTGAAAGACTCTCCCAAGCCAAACTTGGTTTTATCCAGTCAAGAAGAACTTCAGATGAAGGTTCTGATTTCCACCAAGATAAACTCAGGTCAGTCAGAGCAGTCCAGAAATTTTCTGAGCCAAAATAATCAGGCTATTTCCAGTTCTTGAAAGACATGAACTTCTGCAGCTATTCCATCTCTCTCCATTCTTTCATCATTCCTCATCCGTAAAATAAAGAAAATACCTTCCTAAACCCCTTATGAATTTGTGAGGCTAAGATGAAATAATGAGCAGGAAACTTCTTTGAAAAATACTTTATTCCAGGTGAGGGTTGCATTATTAGTATTTTTCTATCTGCTGCTGCTTACCAATTACATCATCCCCTCATAGGTGATCCCTGTGCAGCCTTAAATTTTGAAACTTCATGATACTCTCCCAAGATCACAAATTACGGCAAAGACCCGATATGCATTAATCGGTCATGGACAAAGAATCCCACCATTTGGGCAGCAGCTTTCAACCTTTTCACCACTCTGACAGTATATCAGATGACTTTTACCTTTTACATGTAGCTACACTCCTAGAGATACGTAACAGGAACCTAGTTGTACACATGTGCCTTTCTTTCCCACTCAAAAAAGTAAGTGGGCGAAAATAAATTGATCCTATCTATAATTAAAAAAGAAAATATTTCAATAATTTTAACAGTTATTAACAGCAAATTACTTGTAGCACTATTGTGTTATTAACCTTTGGATAAGAGCACTGCTCTAGAGAATAAATTGAACTTTCCTGACTCAGAAGTTCAATTGTTTCTTTCTAATTAGAAAGCATGAAGCCTAATTTAATGCTAAATTACAATCATTCCGTTGGCTCAACTTTCTATTTTCACTTTTCTCTTCTCTTCATGCTTCTATAACTATTTTAAAAGACTCACTATATGTTCATTTTGTTATAAAGGAGTAGGAGCTCTTTTTGAAAAAAAGTTGGGGTTTAAATCATATGTGACAAGTACATAAATTCTGTGATCCTTCAGTTTAATAGTCCAAGCAGTTCATTTACTGTAAATGACTTACAACACAAATCATTCTATCAAGCAGGAGAAGTGGCTAAATTTGAAATTTTCCACTCAATGTATTTACTGTAGAGGAACATAAAATTGACCATTTCAATTACTTTGAAAACAACGAAATGGAAATAATGGCCTTCCCAAGACAGGAAAGAATAAAGTGTACACTTTTCACTGTGTTTATATTGCAACTGTGAAGTACGCCCCATGTGGCTCCTAATGGAACTTTTAAAATTTCCCCCGAGTCCTCCCAAACTTTACAATTTTTAAAAATGCAGTATCTTTTCAATTAGAAGTGATAGAAACCACCAAATAGTAACTTTATGGAGTAGAAAGCTTTTCTGCTTGGCTTCCAAATCTAAAAAAGGCAAGAAACTAGAATCAAATCATGGAAAAAATGTTTACTGTGTACATGGAGATCAAAAGAAAGATAGTGGTCACACGTATGGGAACAAAGGCCTGAACATTCATTTATTTTCGTAGTAGATTGTTTGCAAAAATGGCCCCAATTCTCACTCCATCCTGTGTCAATGCCCATTTCTAGATGACTTTGAAGCTTCTCTAATCAAGAAATGAAGTCTTCTCTCCTACTCTTCCAACACAGGGCAAGTTGGGGCAGGGTGGGAGGGAGCAGGTAGCCATGCAGATGAGGAAAGAGAGGGAGGTGACATAGCAGAAGGGAGGAGCCACATTTGGGTTTGAATTTTGGCAAGCAGGGGTGACAAAGGATCAACCAGAAGCGGAAGTGATCAAGACCAGGAAGGGGCAGGGTTGGCTGGAGGATCTGGGCTGGCTTCTAACTTGCTTTGGCCAATAGAAGGTGGAAGAAGTGACTGAGCACCAGCCCTGAGCCAAGGCCTCCACAGAACTTGGTTCTCTGTTCTCCCTCTTGTTCCCCTGCCTTTGGCGGAGAAACTAGCCTATTGCAGGATGAGATAATACAAGGAGCAGAGTTAAGTTGTGTACCTGAGACCATCCTAGTCCTGTAACAACAGCCCACAGATCCATGAGCAAGCCTAGAGGAGATGAACTGAGCAGTCAACTCATAAACTTATTAAAAATAACAAATTCTGTCACTTTGTTATTCATACAAGCCCAGAGGTAGGAATGGCAGAAAATTACTACACTAATTTCTGACTTTAAGAATCAAGACTCAAAGGTGGTTGCCTTAATTTCCTAAGGTCTGAACCTTAAGCTCTGATCTTCTGGCTCCAAGAGAAGGACCTAACTTGAAACATGAATACACTGTACTCATTACTATATCCCAAATGCCATTTAAATAACACCTTTAATTCAAAATATGAAAACCCTTAATAATTTCCTCAGGCTTAAAATTCTCTAAGAGTCTCCAAAATGATTTAGAGAATTTTAGATGGGAGAGCTATAATGGATATTTCAGGGAAGCACAATTCTCAAGGCAACATATTCTGCCTACTTTTGGCATGGTTATCAGAAATTAAATGCCATGTTGAATGGATCCATGGCTTTTTCCAGGTATAAAAAGGGATATGCATTTCTATGCATTTAGGTTTAAGCATCAGGTAAATGATATGGTAATGTACTTCCAAAAGAGCAAGTGAAATGCTGTTTCAAAGCAGCTAGAAACCCATTCAGAGCAAAATGTTGCCCTAAGGCCAAGTGTGATTTTTCTCATCAAAAACACACCATCTGTTTTTAGGATAGAGCCACAAAGCACCATAAAGACTAGAAGTCAGAGTGAAGCACATTTTAGCAAATGTATGAGTACTGACTTAAATGTAAAGATCAGTTTTTTACTTCTTTTATCTCTAATACTGTTTATGAATCCCACCTTCTCTGTGAATCAGCTGAGCACCTATGCAACTTCTCAGAGGAGGCTGAGCACTCAGCGCTGTGGCGTACAGAAACAGGATCAAGAAGGGAACTGAAGATTTGTGCTTCCTCGGTCTCATGTATTGAATTGTGTCCTCCCAAATTCCTATGTTGCAGTCCTAACCCCAGTATGTCAGAACGTGACCATGTTTGGAGATGGGGCCTTTAACAAGGTAATTAAGTTAAAATGAGGTCATTAGGATGGGCCCTACCCAATATGACTGGTATCCTAATAAAAAGAGATTAGGACACAGACATACAAAAGGAAAACCAAGTGAGGGCACAGCAGAAGTCAGCCATCTACAAGCCAAGGAGAAAGGCCTCAAAAGAAACCAATCCTGCCAACATCTTGATCTCAGATCTCTAGCATCCAGAACTGCAAGAAAATAAATATCTGTTGTTTAAGCTACCTGGTAGTACTTTGTTATTGCAATCCTACTAAACTAATGCACTGGGTTTGGAAGACATGAGGAGATTGTCGATTCAGACATGCTTTCATGATGCAAATACTTAAGATGTGTAGGTACAAATCATTTTTTAAGCAATCAATGTCCTAAAAAAGACAAAGTGCTATGAGAGTTTAGAGGAGAGAGAGGTTGGCACTTTTCCTTTGCCTGGAAAATTAAAGCTAGAAGGAAATTTTGAAAGATCATGAGGTTCAACCTGACTTGGAGAACTTAAAAAGTTTAACTGCAGAGAGGCCATCTTCCACATTTATATGATAAAGTAGTACAGGATCTAACTGGTACAGCATTTGGGAGTTGTGCATTGTGTTGCAGGAATTTAATACGAGAATAAATTTGCCAGAAATAGTGAGGTGTGGATGTTAGAGATAGAAAGGGGTCTTGAAAGTGATCTCACTACATGACCCCTTATTTTTAGAAGGATAAACTGCAGCCCAGAGATGTTTATTGATTTACCAAAGGTCACTCAGTGAGACCAGTAATGTAGGGCCAGAACTGGAAACACCGTAGCTCAGGTTTTTGGAAAAACAGGGCTTAGGGACAATTATCCTATGTGGTGAAAACAGAATGAAATATATCTATTCACTCCCTGATACAATTAGCAGCCCAATATCTGCATTGTCCCAACTTGAATTAATGAATTTTAGTTTCCTACGACAGTTTCCTACTATAGAGTTTTCATTTGTTCAACAATTAATAGTAACCTATTTGGCCATATAGCTATGAAAATACTTCAAAGAATTCTACAGTTGAAAATTTTACTCTGGAACCCCAAGATGAGTTCTTTCCCCCTTGGTACAGCACCAGGATTATTGAGTTTCCTCCTTTCCACCAATCCTGGAATAGACTCACAAGTCAGGCATAGCTTTGGACAATGGAGCCTCAAACATCTGGTTACAAAACAAAATGCTTTTGTGTGTTTCTACTTCATGCAGATAACCCTTAGCTCTTCAGTAGAAGAGGTGGAGTATAATGGTTACTAGTGTAGGCACTGCTACTTACCAGATATGTAAACTTAAACCTACTTTTCAAAGAGGAGATGAAGATAATAATGATAATTTAAACAAGGAATTTTTGAGAACCCTCCTGTCTTCTTGGTTCCTCCTCTACATCACTACTTCTTCTTAGA
The DNA here is from genome assembly GCA_008086735.1 of Cheirogaleus medius. Lineage (NCBI taxonomy): Eukaryota > Metazoa > Chordata > Mammalia > Primates > Cheirogaleidae > Cheirogaleus > Cheirogaleus medius. The sequence continues at coordinate 59,918,161 of VBSM01001562.1, forward strand.
TTTAATGGATGGGCATTCTTCATTTCCTTAGCCTTTAAACTTTGGAGTACTCTTAGTTCAGTTCTGGAAACTTCTACATCTTCCCTCCATCTGTAAGTGAGCTCACTTGCATTCATGTTTGAAATGCCGTCTATCTACGGATAATTCTGAAATGTACATACACAGCCTTTGCTTCTCCCCCGAACTCCTAACTCAAATCCTCCTCCGCTCAGTATCTCCACTTGGATAGCTATTTATCTTCTTAGTCCCAATGCGCTCAGGCCAAACTTCTTATTCCCTTAAACCTATTTCTTGCATGGTTTTTCCCAACTTAATTACATCAACTACGCTCATTTAGTTATTACTTAAGGCATAAACTTTGGAGTAATTTTTGATCCTTTCCTTTCTCTCACTCCCCCCATTCAATCCATCAGCAAATCCTACTGGCTCTGTCTTCAGAGTGGGTTTAGAATCTGACCCCCACCTCCCACCTTCATCACTGCCACCCAGGCTAAACACACCATTACCTTCCATTGTGTTATTGCAACAGCCTCCTAATTGCTCTTCCTGGTCCTGTCTTTTTCTTTCTAAAATGTATTCACAGAGGGATGTTTTAGAAACAAAACTCGGACATATTGACTTTTGTACTCAAAATCCTCCAATGGCTCCAATCTCATGAAGAGCAAAAGCCAAAGCCCATCAAATGACTTGGAAAGGGTATGGCACCCAATTGTCTCTGACCTCATTCCCTTCTATTTATTTCTGCTCATTCTGTTGTGCTGTACCGCCCCCTTGCTCTTCCTCACGCATAAGTTCCTGCCTCAGGGCCTTAGCATTTGTTGGAATGACTAGAATAACATTGGCTGGAATGACTTTCCCTAAGACATATATGATTCACTCCTTCTTCTCACTTGTTTTGGGTCTTTTATCAAATGACATTGAAAGGCTTCCCCTTACCACAATCCTATCTAAAATAGCATACTCTACTGTGTTGTGTGTATTTTCTCTTTGCTTTTTATGTGTTTTCTCTAGTCCCTCCCCAAATACAAGCTAGCAAGGACTTTTTATTCACCATATCAAGTATGCCTATAATTAATTCACATAGTAAGTGCTCAATAAATATTGGTCAACTGAATGAACAAATAAAAGAATCCTCTTATCCCTTATGATAAACTTTCAATGACCTTTCATTGACTATGAGTGACATCCAACAAACTACTCCCTTCAGTTTTCAAGGATTCCCATGATTCACCATTCCAACTTAATTTCCCCACTAGATGCCAAACTTCTCCATCTGTTTCCTAAACTCTGAGTCTCTCCTCCTACACTCCACCCAAGAGAGTGTTCCTCACCATCTCAGCAGGCCCATGTGCTACTTCTTCATCAAAGCATGGTCCACGTGCTACAAACTCCTTCAAACCTTCCCTGATTCCATAAGTCCACACTCTGGTACAGATGTTCAGGGACATATGTTTTTCCCTTCTGAACAGGGATTCCGCCTAGCCATTCCTGTCCTCCATGCTCAGAGTTGGGACCCCAGTCAAAAAATAAGCTTATTAAATAAACTCCTTTAGCCAAGAACCTGACGATCATATTAGCAACATTACAGTTTCTAGGTAGTCTGTCATTCTCCTGTTGCAAGAAGGATCTGAATCAATTTTATTTTCCTGAAGATATATTTTTGCTCATCCTATATACACCAATTGGCTGGTCCCTATACTGTAGGTTGATAACACTAATGAATTAAAATAAGATTATAGAGTCTGTTTTAAGTGACACAGAAGCCAAATATTATGATTAAATCTTAGGGAAAGATTAAAATCAAAATGCAATTATCCAGATGTTTCTGAATATCTGTCTCTATCCCTATGTCTTATTCAGCTGATCATTTAGTTCATGAGGGGTGCACTTAGCTTCAGCCCCTGCCTACTGCCCTCTTCCCTTCTCCTCTTAAGGAAGCCAAGCTGGGTACCCAGGCAGGACATGTCTAGTTGCCCTATCTACACCTAATAACAGTGGCAACACCTCTAGCCCCACAATCCCAGCGTTGCTGGCGGGTAGGCTCAGTGGTTTACTCAGTGTGATTGATAGTCTTTCTTGCCCCCCACAGATAGGACTACAAATCAGGCCATGTCCCAGGTGACAGCCAATTTCCAAATGAGGCCAAGAATATTTAAAAGTGGTTACAGCTCTGACTTGGGACTCGTCTCTTGGAGATACCATGGTGCCTTTTTAATTTCCTGACATTTTCAGACATGGGAAAAGAATCCCGCTGATGAGTCACCAATATTAATGGGGTTTTGAATCCTATTTGCTGTGACAGCTGCCTCTCTGTTATTCACCAAAAAGAAAAGAAAAAAGAATCAGGCAAACTCAGAGGAAGCAGCAGTGTTGACAGCCATTCAATTGCCATGTGCATTCTCAGACCTTGGATAATGTTTCATGGAGAGGGAATTTATTTGTTTCTTTGCCTTGTGTGTGTCTGTTTGAAAAGCTGAAAATAGTTGTTGTTTAGATACTACCTTGGCGTGGGTTTCGTTTATTTGATGGACAGAAAACACCTTCAGAGTTCAGATCCCACGAATCTGCTTAATCATAGAAGGATAAAGATTTGTATTATATTACCGTGCTTCTTGTTTTTCTGGTTTCTGGATTTTGCATCTATCTAAATTCCCTGATATAAAAAAGAGAAAAAAATAAAGTGAAGTGATTGTGTTTGAGGTAACTAATTTTATTCACAAACATCAACACAAATGCAAGGTTTGAAGTCAAAGTATTAGAATAGTTGCATCCTTGCTACCCAGAGTTCTCCAGCTACAAACATTCCAGGTGTATTTTAAAAGCAGTCCCAGCTGGCTCCCAGCAGTGACTATAAGTTTGCTGAATAGTCCAGTCTCTTCTTCCTATCTGAAACATATAAGTACTACCTAACCCTCTGCAGATATGTGATGAGGACTTTTCAATTTCCTACGCTTCCTGTGCCTTTTAGACTGAAAGAGACATGGGTCAGGTCAACCCCCTTTGTGATGAACAGAGGATGTCTTTACTCAGAGAGCAACATCTCTTGAGTTCTCTTTATCATAAATCATGAGACTCCTACCAGGGTCCAAACTAGTTGTTCTCAACAGTTTATATGCACAAAAATCACCTGGAGAGTTTGTTAATAATACATATTTTCAAGATATACTCCCAGTATTTTGGGGGTAAAGCCCAGAAATCTCTAGTTTAATAGGGACACTGGCGATTCTGATATAGGTGGCCCACAGTCCAAATTTTGAAAAGCACTGGTCAACCCCAGGGCAGTCTCTGGAATCGGCCCTGACAAAATAAGAGGACCCATTTCTCAGACAACACTTCATAATCAGTCCTAAAGCTGCCATCGCCAGATTAAGAAAGGGGATTGTTATATTGGAGAACCCAGGTTGAGAACTGTCTGTCTCCACCCAGAATCCTAGGCACTTTCTGGAACCCCACTCAGGGCAAATCCAGAAACAGATAAGACAACCACTGCCTCTGACTGCGTGAGAGAGTGAATATCCCATCCACAGCTGTCCTGAAGAACTAGTTTATCACCAACCTCTTTGTTCTGGAATTTCTCAGGTTCTATATGATATTGTTAGAAATATGCAATGCCTCCTTCCTTCAGGGCTGATGACAAGAGCAAAAGACATTTCTTTGAGTTCTTCCAGCTCCTGCTATAAACCTCTTCGAGACCAGTCAGAAGAAGAAAATTTCATTTCTTTCAACTTATTTGTGGAGAGGGAAAACCCTGGCAGCTCCACTTTGGGAAAAGAGCAGATGCATCTTTAGACCACCCAGCAAACACAGTGCTGTCTCCATCACGGATGCTGCCACTGTCCCCATGAAGAGTCACGTTTCAGGCAGAAGAAGATGATATATGCGTCCTCACCACTTCCCATTGCAACAAGGCCCTTCCGAATGACTCAGAACTGTGAAACGGCTTGCAGTGGAGGACTCAAAAGAGGCTAAACAGAATAAGAGCGATCAGGGAATATCAGGGCCCCTCATGGCCATCATCCCAGTTGAAGCAACTGCCATGCTGCCTTATGTAACCTGCACATCACCATTCCCCAGGAAACCATGGCCACTGGTGCCCGCAGGCTCCTGTGCAGGACATTCATCCCCGTTACAAGCCCTTGATATTAGTTAAGACATCTAGGTTACAGGGAACAGAAACTCAACCCAAAGTAAATAAGATTTAAAGAAGGAGAGTATGGTGTTGTTATTGCTTAAGCCATGACTGTGCCTGGGTTTATTCAATGTCACCGGTTCTCTCTCTCCCTCTCTCTCTCTCACCCACTCACACACATGTATTACCACCTACCTCTGCTTCTCTCTGTCAGTAAGCATCATACCAGAGACAACCTTTCTTCATGCAGAGGAAAATGTAACTGCTGGTACCCACAATACTACATGATTATGACTTCCAATACTAAAAAGGAGACTCTGTTTCCCTAGAACCAATTATATTAAATTTCAGTGAGAACACTGATCGGCACTGCTCAAGCTCTATACCTACTCTGAATCAATCTCTGTGCCAGGGGCATGAGTTACCCCCATTATTGACCTTGGATTATGATCCAACCTTGATAGGAGATGGTGGGAGTGGGTTGGGGGAGGGAAGTGAGACCACAGGGCGTGAAAGGAATGAGAGGGTGGCCCGCAGAAAGAACATTTATCCACTCCACCTTTATCCTTCTGCCTTTCCCACCTGGCAGTTTACTTCTCATTCATTAACACTCGGCTCAAATGCGGCCTCCTCTGAGAAGCCCTTCCGGATTCTGTCCAACAGAACACGACTCCCAAGTACCTGCTACTCTGCACAGAACAGTTACATGTCTCACTCTCCCATGTGACAGACCTCCTTCCTTGAGAACAAGAAATAGATCAGACACATCTAATTTATCTTTGTATCTTGAGCATTTTTGGCATCTTAGAACATCCTATCTTAATTGTCTAGTGGTGAGTAAAGCCAATGTGAGAAAGAAACACCATTGAGCAAAAAGCAAAAAGATCTGAGGTTTGCCCACAGCCACAACCAAGAGGTGCAGATGGCTCCTCCCAAGCAGGATCAGCCCCAAGCCTTCTTGTTTTTTAACAAATTACTTTTAATTTTTTAAAACAGGTTTATTGGGGGTATAATTTATATACCACAAAATTCATTCATTTCACTGTACAATTCAGTGACTTCTAGCAAACCTTCAGACTTGTGCAACCATCATGATAACCCCATTTTAGAGCACTTTTGTCACCCCTAAAAGATCCCTCGTAGCCACTCCCTGTTCCCATCACCAGCCCCAGGTGAGCACTAATCTACTTTCTATCTCTGTAGATTTGTCTTTTCTGGACATTTTATGTAAGTGGAATGTGTACAATGTGTGGTCTTTTGTGTCTGGCTTCTTTCACTTACCCTAACGTTAGTTCATCCATATTGAATAGTATTCCATCATATGGATGCACCACACTTTGTTCATCCAGCCTCAGGTCTTCTTAGTGCTCCATCCTTGCTGGAGAGAGAGAAAGAGCATCCACAGAGAAAGTAGGAGCCAAAGCAGCACAGCCCTGGGTCTCATCCCCTTTGCCTATGATGGTGAACACTCCCTTCCCAATTGCCATGCCCAGAAAGATGCCCTGGTTCTTGACTTGGCCCATCCTGGCAGGGGAATGAGGAAGATCATAGTAACAGTAACAGTAACAGAGGAGCCCAGAGCCCCCTTTAATATGAATATTTTGAATGCAAAGTCCCTAAAGTGCTACTTGCAAAGAAAGATACACTTTATAGGAAAAGGGCTTGGTATGAGCTTGAGATTTTTGAATATGCAACTGGAGAAAAGTATGTCTGATTCAATTTAAATAGTAGTTGCTCTAAAGAAAGTGATTATAACCAGTATGTATATTGTTAAAAATTCTGTAAGAGTTTTAGCAGCATCTTGTAGGTAAAAATTATAGAAGAAATGAAGGAATTTTCTTTCATTTTTAAAGGATAATGAAGGCAATCTTTTACAAGATTAAAATATAGTTTCTTTCCAGTACTAATTTTTCAAGAATGTTCTTTTCTGGTACATCAGCAGACACACACACACACACATACTTTCTCTTTGTTTAAACATATTAATATCTTTTACTTTTCATTCTTCACCAATTAGGGCCATTTAAACTGAGCTTTGCTAATTAAATAAACAATTCGCTCTGAGGTCACATTGTAGGGATAATGGGGGTAGGGAGGGAAGAAAGAAAATGAGCTCACACATTATCTGAGATTTTATTTCACAGCACGCATGCAAAGAAGCTCTGCATCCGGGGCACAAGAGATTACTCATGAAAGGAATTTACAGTGAGAGATAATGAGGGAGCTTTCAGCAAGCCATCAATCTGTGGGCTGTTCCTGGAGGCCCCTGGACAGTCAGAACACAGGCCATGCTGAATGGAAGCAAGGTGACATTTAGAGGACATGGTTCACTGAAAAGAGTAAATGTATGCAAACGCAGGAGTATCATCTTGGGGGAAAATCTTGCTGCCGAGAACACCAACGTTGTAGCTGTTGAGTCTTCCCCAGCTTACAGAGCCTTTTGGCGGCCTGGGAGAACCACAGAAAAATAGAATAACTGCTGGCATTTACTAGAACAGCAGACCCAGCTGGGAGCAAAATGGAGTGTTGCAGACACTCTCCTTTAATCAAACTTTGTAAGAAGAGCTTTGGAGATATTTCTTTGTCTTAACCCATTTCACACTCTGCATAGGTTTCAGTATGAAAGAATTGTAAGTATTCTCTGAATTTAAAAAAGTCAGTTTAAGAGGAAAGGTAATTACTGGAAAAAGACTGTACATATCATTGTTTCATTAAAGAAAATTAACTTTCCAGATGCCAGTCTCTTTATATCCGCTAGGGCTGTGGTCCTCAAGCCCCAGGCCATGGACTGATACCGGGCCATAGCCTATTAGGAACCAGGTCACCTGAGCTCTGCCTCCCCGCCCCACCCCTCTCTGTGGAAAAATTGTCTTCCATGAAACTTAGGAACCAGTTGCACAACAAGAGATGGCCGCTGGGCAAGCAACTGAAGCTTTATCTGTATTTACAGCCGCTCCCCATCGCTTGCATCACTGCCTGAGCTCCAACCCCCCGCCCCTCCCATCCATGGAAAAATTGTCTTCCATGAAGAAACCAGTTCCTGGTGCCAAAAAAGTTGGGAACCACTGCAGGTGAAAGACGTCCCAGGGAAGGCTCAAATATGTATATGGGAAGATTCACTGTGACATGGAATCCTCCTCCCACCATAGTACGTACCCACACTTCCACCTGCTTTCCTGTTTACAACTCTGTTACAGAAGAGCACAAGTTTATTATAAAAATTTCTTGGAGTAAAAAGTCAAGGAAAGTTTTAATCTTCTGCGATGCCACCAATCAGTAATGACCATCATTAACGTTTGAGCTATTCTCTTCTAGACATTTTTTAGTAAATATAAACATGTACCTATAAACATGTAGATGTATAGATATATATCTTTCTATGTTCTTTTAACAAATGGAATCATCTTGAGATATATTTTGTAATTTACTTTCCTTCCCTCAAGAACATGTACATCTTTTCATATCATTAAATATACATCACATTCTCATTCTAAATAACCATATTGTATTTTGTAGTATAGATGTCCTTTAATTCATTTCCCCTAGGATCAGAGAGTCAGAAGCATGTCTGAGATAAACTAAGATTCCCAACCTCCCTGTATACTCTACTCAAAACACAGCTTGGAGTGCATTCATGCACACATAGCCATACATTTTGTGTAATGATATAATATTAGAGAAGGCTGCAGTGAACCTGGAAAATTATGGAAATGCTGGAAGAATTAAAAAGTAGGCTAAATGCTTGCAGTATTTTCCAGATTTGCTGGAGTATGGGTTCACTATAAACCATCATAGATGCCCTTAACTGCTATGATCCCTACCACTGTTGTTCTGCATATAGTAAATTATCATAAATATTTGTTGATTTGAAATGAATAAAGGAGAAGATAGACCATGTAATCTTTGCCATGAACTGAGGAACTCTGAACTTAAGCAATTTCTCTTTACATTTCTCTACAGCGAGGGTTAAAGAGTAGTTCTCTGGAAGGAAGACAAAAGAGAATAAAAGGAGATCTTAGAAATTACTAGAAGAAAATTCTTAAAGAAACTGTAAAGCACAAGGAAAACAACTTCTCCCCAAATATTGTAAAGAAAAAAAATTGGAGAGAAGGTGAGAGCTGACTTAGTATGAACAAGCCACAGTCGAGGATATCATAAGGTTTCAGTAGTTAAACATCGTCAAGTCCCAAGTCTTAAATGTTAATCAAGATTAGCTTCACTTTCTGTACAAAAAAGATTATCTGGACAAGGTATACATAGTTTCTACAATCAGTGAAAGGAATATATGAAATTGACAGGTAAAGACTGCAATTTCCATTTTGTAGAAAAAAATAGGTAGACACGCATGTGGCTCTAGGGAATGAATGATGACTGGCATTATCAAGGAAATTGATTGAAAATGCTCTAAGTTCCCTGTGCCAGGTGGAAGAAGCCTAGCCTTTGGTCTATATAAGCCATCAAGCCCAACCAAGCCTGTCCACATTTCTTCCCTGTAACAGCTTTTTTAAAAAGCATCTAAAACCAAACAATAATCTCACTTTTCAAGAAATCAGTAGGAGGACTCCAGCTGATTCCAAAATCATCTTTTTTTTTTTATTGTAACGCGTCTGCTAACCTTCCATTTTCTAAAATAGCTTCCATATTATTTTCAGTACATCAGAATATTCTTAAATGCATACACACTGTGGCTGGATTTCGAATCTTTTTCACCACAAAGGCCAATGGCAAACGCTAGTAAAATGCTGCTGAAGTCGCTGATCTGATCCCTGCACACTCTTGCCTTCTGCTTGGTGAGAAACAGCTACATCTCTGTCATGTTCATCTGCTTGAAATATTTACTGTGTGTAATCCTCACTTGGCTGGTGGGCCTTTGCCATAGAAACTGTCTTAGCAACCAAGATGAACACCAGCAGGAAGATGAGCACACATTTGAAAGGAGAGAAGCACCTCTGCAAAACACCCCAGTCCTGAGAGGAACAACGTCTGTGGGTGAAAACTCGGGAAACGAGCACTGGTTATATAAACAGGAGCGTGATGGAATCAAATGCTATCCCGGCTTTTTTCCATCATGTTTGGTTTTCAGCATAGAGAGCCAGATGAAAGATGCCAGTCTAAAGATGCTCACCTCAATCTGTAATTATGCACCAGCTGGAATTACAATTAGGAGAGCTCGTCAGTGTCTCCCTCCCAACATTGCCAGCTTCCAGCATAATAACCCGCAGCAACCTCAGTCCCATCCAGTTTCTGAGACAATTTGTTCCTTCTTTCAACAATTTTTTAATTATATATATTTAAGTCATATGACATAATGTTTTGATATACTTATAGTTACTACTGTGAGCGCCAACCAATGCCAGGCACTTAGCTCCAGGCTGCAGTAGCGAAGGAAACAGGCAGGGTATCTGGGGTCAGACCCTGTTCCACTGGGTCCTAATGCTGGCTATGTCCTATTTTAACCAAGAGCTGTCACCATCCCACTCCCCCCTTGAGAAGATTCCACCTAAATAGCATGACTACCCTCCCATTCGTTATTAAGCCCATAACCCACCTGATCTGATTTCTTGGAAATCTGGTTATACCTCTTTAGTTATTGCTGTTTAGATTGCTGGCCAACTGCTCCAGACCAGTTACTAGAGTCCTGAGTCGTGTCAAGATCAAATCTTACAGTTATGCTATGCTAACTACAAAAGGAGCATGAGGAAATTCTTGAGCTAATGGAAATGTTCTATATCTTTATTGTGGTGATGGTTATGTGACTGAATGTATTTTTCAAACTCAGAAATGTTCACTAAATTGAGTGAATTTTACTGTATGTAAAATATACCTCAATAAACCTGATATGTAATATATACAACATTATATACATAACATACATATATAGCATAACACATTTGAGATTTCTCTGTGTGGTTGCATGTATCAATAGGTCTTTTCATTGTAGTATAGTATTTCATTACGTCTATGTGCCATCATTTATTCTTCCATTAAGTAATCAAAGGACATTTGGGTTCATTCCAGGTTTTGGCAATAAAGCTTCAACAAACATTACACATCCATTTTGTGTAAACACATGGTTTCATTTCTTTTGGGTAAATACATAGGCATGGGATTTCCAGGGCATATGGCAAATGTGTGTTTAATGTTATAAGACTAACATATTTTTAATAACAATTTTTAAAGTTAGAAAGTGTATCTTTGTGTAATGGAAGGAAGATTACACCTAGAATTAAAAGACCCTGGTTCAAGCCACACATTTGAAACTAATAATTTTCACAACTTTGAGCAAGTTATTTCATTATTTTTAACTTATTTCATTGTTTATGAAACATGGATTATCATCATTCACAGGAGCATATCTGTATAGCATAAGCTAACTATAGGATGGCTTTATAAAATGTAAATTATTACATTAGAAATTATTCTTGCATTATTATATTATTTCATTTTGTTACAAATCTATTACAAATGAGAGGTCTTATCTGCATTGTGATCCATGCCGCATGCCACTAGCACAAAAGTAAAGTCACATGTATCCTCAGCCACGCATTTGTACCCTTTGTCCTTTTAGAATATAAAGTTCTAAAGTTACGCTTTCCAATATAGTAGCCACTAGCCACATTGTTTGAACTTAAATTAGTTAAAATTAAATACAGTTAAAAACTTGGTTCTTCAGTTGCACTAGCTGCATTTCAGGTGTTCAATAGCTACATGTGGCTAGTGACTACCTTATTGGACAACGCAGACTACGAAACATTTCCTTCATTGCAGAAAGTAGTAGACAGTGCTGATCAAAAGTGCAGATACTATGCCCTTGCTCTTCTCAGCAAATAATCAAGAAAAAAATTCTAGAATCCATTTACAACTCAGTCTTTAAAATTTGCCATGATGATCATTATCTGTTTTGATCTTGAGACTTGTAATCAGCTCTAGAAGTCCACACACCCAAGCATCCACTAGCTCCTAAAAGGAAGCCACAAACATCTACCCATGAGTAATGAAATCATTCTGCACATTTCTGGCCTGCTCTTGTATTGATACAGCCTTATTTGGGTCCTTACTCTTGCTTGTCTTCATTTATTATCTTATTTCTTGTCCCTTTTGGCTTGACATTTGCATCTAACCTCTGACTTCGATTCTGGATTCCTTCTGTACTTTTCTGGAGTATCCATCCCAAAACAGTACAGTGAATACTCAGTTTCTCCAAGCTTCATCAAGTTGGTGGTGCTAACCCATCCTCATCACCCTGACCCACCTAATCCCCCATGAGATGGAAGAAAGGCCCAGTGATGATATAAGGGTAGGAGCAGCTGTTGAGGTTATGTCAAGGTTGTTTACCCTTTGACAGGGGTCATGAATTCCAAGACCTTCAGGAGCCAAGCAAGAGACAGAAATGAGTGAAGTAGGCTGAGAGTAACAACAGACAGTACAGAAGATAAGGCAGACTTAGAGCATATGCCCCATCACGGAAAGCTATTCAAATATAGATAAACAAACACTCTATAGGCAATCAGAGGCCCAGAAATTCGAAAAGAAGTATCACTATCTCTTTGCAGATGATGAAATAGCATCCTGGAAAAAAACCCCAAGAGGATCAATGCTATAACTAATAAACGGAGTAAAAAAATATAGTAAACTAGAAAGATATAAAACCAGCATACAAAAATTAATAACCTTCATATATCCAAACAATAACCAGCTAGAACATATAATGGAAAAGCCAAACTTATTTACAGTCACACAAAGAAAGAAAAGAGAAAAAAATTGAAAAACCCAAATAAGGAAGGCTTTAAAACATTCCCTCTAAATACAAAAGTGGATTGGAACAAATGCAAAGGCATCCTTATTTTGGAACAAAATGATTTAGAATCATAAACCTCTCAGGTCTCACCAATTTAATTAGATACCAATTTTAAAAAACTAAGAGGTTTACTTTTTCTGAAGCTAAATAAGTTGACTCTAAAGATTGCATGCATTTTAACCATTCAAGAAAAACTAGAGAAACCCTAAAACAGAAGAGCACTGTGAGGAGATAAATTCCGCCAGATTAAAACACAGTATATAGGCTTCATAATTAAAACTGAGTGGTCCTGGGGCCAAATTAAACAGAATACAAGATCCAAAAATAGAAAAAAAAATCCATAAGTTCAACAATAGAAATTTAAAATAAAACTTTTTACAAAGAAAAATGCTGTCAGAAAAGTGAAAATGCAAATTACAAACTGGGAGAAAATGTTTGCTACATAGACAAAGGACTAACCTTCATTTATAAATCTTTTAAAATGAGGAAAAAGAAACACCAAAAGCTGATACAAAAATGGATAAAAGCAGAACCTCCTCACTGTTTTCTATAGCTGCTGCACCATTTACATTCCCAACAGCGTACAAAGGTTCCATCTGATTTCTCAAAAGAATTAAAAATAGAACTACCATATGATCGAGCAATCCCACTTGTGGGTATATATTCGAAGAGATTAAAATTATTAATAGTATCTCAGAGAAATATTTGCACTCCCACATCCATAGCAGCATTATTCACAATAGCCCATATGTGGAAACAACCCAAGTGTCCATCAATGGATGAATTGATAAAGAAAATGTGGTATATACACACAATAGAAGATTATTCAGCTTTAAAAAATGAGAAAAGTTGGAAACAACATGGATGGACCTAGAATGGACCTAGAAGATATTATGCTAAGTGAAATAAGCATGTCAGAATGACAAATACCGCACAATTCCACTTCCATGAAGTATCCAAAGTAGCCGAGCTCATGGAAGCAGATAGGAGAATGGCAATTGCCAGAAACTGGGGTTAGGAGGAAATAGGGAGAAGTTGTTCAATGGATATAGCCTCAGCTATACTAGATGAGTAAATTCTAGAGATCATCTGTACAACATAGTGCTATGGTTAGCAATACAGTATTGTGCACTTCAAAATTGGTTAAGAGGGTAGATCTCACATTAAGTATTCTTCCCAGTAAACAAGACAAAACAAAAACAAAACAAAGGGACACAGGAAACTTTGGGATATGTTGGATATGTCTTTTACCTTAATTGTGGTGATGGTATCATGAATGTTTGCATACATCCAAACTCATCAAATTGTACACATTAAATATGTGCATTTCTTTGTATATCAGTTATACCTCAATAAAGCTAATTTTAAAAGTAAAACTAAACTAAATTAATTGCATTACAGCTAAAAAAGTGGACAAAAGACATGAATACATAGTTCAAAAAAAGACATACAAATTAACATGTAAGCAAGAAAAAAATGCCCAATTTTGCTAATAATAAAATAAACCCACAATACTGAGATATCATGTCTTACCTAGCAGGTTAGGGGGAAAAAATGTTTGAGAAAACATCCTGATGGTAAGGTTGTCAGGTAGCAGACACTATGACCATACGTTGGATGCACAAAATTGTACAAACCTAAGCTGGCCGACTGGCAGTATCTTACAAAATTACATGCATTTTACCCTATGACTTAGCAATCCCAATTCTAAGAACCTACCTGAAAGCATACCTCCACAAAAGGAAAGAACATATGCACAAGACCATTCATTGAGGCATCATTTGTAGTTGTAAAAGATTAAAAACTATTCAAACATTTAAAAATTGGGGACCTATGTAATAAACTATGGTACACGTAGATGATGGAGTACTTTGCAACTATAGAAAAATAAGGAAGAGCTTTATAAGTAGATATGGAATGAATTCCAATATATTGTAAAGTTAAAAGGGCAAGATACAAAATAGAATATATGGCTATTTTGTATATTTTTCTTTAAAAACTGATAAATGAAAATGGGTACCTGGTGAGTAGGAACAGGGTGAGGGAAACAAGGATAGAAATGAGTCTTCTATGAGTACACTGTTTTGTATGCCTTTTGAATCACGTGCTTTACATATTCAAAACTAAAATAAAATAATGAAAAAAATCATGACGAACAAACACACGATATCAGCAGGCTGAATTTATCCACCTGTTCTGCAACCACTGACCTACGCAATTACCTATAGGCTTAATGACTTCATTGGCTTTCTAAGGTGCATTCTGAGGCTGTGAATAGAAAATATGTGCTTGGGGAAGGAAGATTGAGATTTAGAATTAGGTTAAGTTGATTGCATTCACCTTCATAAAGACTAATAGCCGGTTGCATTATAATTAGCTGCTCAATTCAGTTACTTTCACAATGCATAGAGAGATATTAGTCATAAGTTTTTTTATTCTGGCTTTTCATTTTTCCCCCAAAGAGATTTTAATCACAGACCAAGTTCAAAAACTTTATTATTCAGTTTCTAAGATTTCAGTAAACAAGGCCAACTTTATTCTCATTTCCATCATCTGACTCACATACCGAGCCCCTGAGGCAGCAACAGCGAACATATTGGTGTCAGCAATTACAGGCTGACTCAGCCGAGAATGTGCACAATTAACCTATTGAACATCTCTCCACCCAGCTTTTCATCCTCAGTAGGACCATCTGCACCGCACTCACCACGGTAGGAGCCCTCCCGACCCACCATGCGCTCCCACACATTTCCACTTTGATGCCTGGTCAGAAGCAAGTCATAACCCCACCGTGCAGTGCTGCATCAGCAACAGATCTTAGGCTCAAAGCATTCCCACTATGCTGAACAGACCATTTCTTGGTTCTCTGCTCCCACCATGATAACCATGAAAGCACCCCTAAACCCTAAGAAAGGGATTTCCTGCTGTGGTAATGCTTTATCTAATAGTTATCAAAATACTACAGGAATTAAGACTGGAAATTCCAAAATTTGTTTGACATAGGTTTCACCACTTGACTTGCTCAATGGCCATAGGAAAATCACTTACTCTAAGTTTTAATATTCTCATTTGTTAAGCACCCAAGCAACAGATTTTTTGGTAAGAATTCAAATGAGATACTCAAATGTGTACCAAGCAGGGTTGCAAATAAGCATTCTGGCCCCAGTATTCAATGAGCTGAGCAAAGTTAGCTCTTATTTCTAACTGATGAAATCCTCTCCCTAAAACATCCCACCCACACCCACCACAAGTGACTGGGGAAAAGAAACAGCTACAAATACGAAACCCTAAACTCTGACAATTAAGAGCTCTCAATTCCTTCTAGTTTAAGAGTCTTCTGGGGTAACAGCATATTTCATGTAAACACTCAGCTTGTCAAATCCTCCACCCTACTTCTCTTCTGCAAAATAGACTATTAATAGTAGGGAGACCTACAGTAGCAGGGAAGAGGGTGACAACTCCAGGTACTAACTTTGATATTCACTGATCTCTACTCCAAAGTAGCTGGTCTGGTCTTTCCCAGGCCTGGACTTTGTGGATGTCCAAGTGATGGCGCTGTACCAGGTTGGGAGGGGTCATGCTACTGCTGCCCACTGCACAAGCCTGCAGCTGACACGTTTAAGATCTATGTCTTTGGCTCAGTCAAGACTTGCCTTGCTCACTGGGCCCTGCTTCAGTGTGCAGGTTTGCTGTGACTCCTATTCTTCCCTATCCCTAGCAAGTCTGCCCCCAGAGAATTCTTAGCTACTCTCCAAAATGTACAGAAAAGTTGCTAACCATAGGGCTTGTAGGAACGTCTGGGTCCCCTGAATACCCCAGTGGAGCTAAGTGCAGTTCAAGAGAGCTAGCATGTGTGGTCACCTCTCTACTCCCTTGTTACGTTATCATTTCCTTGAACACTGGGGCCAACAGCATTAGCAATCTTCACTCGGGTTTTCTAAGACGGAATGGGATCAAAGCCATGGTTCCAAATTTATCTCAACCTATATAATGCCCTCCTCACTCTGGCCCTCCCTGGGACTTTGGTTCACAGGAGGTTGTTGTGTGGTTCACAAAGAGGTTGATTTAGAAACATTCGTTGTTTTCCAACGATGCTGTCTTCACACAGGCTCTTTTCTTCTTTTCTCTGTCTGGAAGGGATATTGAAATGTCATATTCTCCTTCTGGACGTGGCATTCAACTGGCCCACTTCTCTGGGGCCTTAAAGGTGAATGGGGAAAAAAGAAGAGAAACCAGTTTACTGATAGTTTTTGTTTTTTTATGTAAAGTATTTAGCACTGTGCTTGGCACGGAACATGCACTCAGTTAATGCCGGCTATTACTAACAAGGCTATTAACATGTTTGTTTAAGGAAGACATCTCCTCCTCCAAGCTTTTTCAAACTGGGTAGATGATCAAAAATCAATATGTTCATAGATCAGTTGAATTTCTCTTCATTGATACTAACGTTAAGCAGAAGGCCCATGTTTGTTTTATGAGTATTGGAAAAGATTATTGATTGAAATGTACACACAGGCTTTATCTCTATTTTCACATAACCAATAACCCTATTGCCCTGGTTTCATGCATGATGTCAGTGAAGTAGAATTACATGTGAAAATCTCCCCATGGAAAACTATTTGCTATAGTTACTAACTTGTTCATTCATTTACATAGCACCTATTATATGTCTGGAATACCTTCTGGAAATAAGACAAGGAGCTTATTCTTTAATATACAAAGAGCATCTATAAACCAATAAGTAAAAGTCAAACAAAATTTGAGCAAGGGTGTGAAAAATAGTTCTCATACACACACTCAAAACCACAAGAACACACACAAAAAATCCTATCAACATTTTTAAAATGTTCAATCCACCCATAATTAGAGAAATGCAAATTAAATTTCTAAGATACTATATAACAGGGTGTTATAATGAGACTGTTTATGTGTCAGTTTTAGCTAAAGCATAAATCCAATTCAAAGGAAACCACCAAATTAAGATTTCTAATGAAATAATCAAGATCAGCCAACTTTTAAACCTTTTATCCATAGCAAGGGGGAAATAAAGGTTAGAACACTGGAGGTTGAGGGAGGATTTCAGAAGAACGTTGTTTGAAAACTGATGGTTTACTGAGTCCCTCTCCTTTGGGGAGCTAGAAGGGGTGTCCCTGTCTATCCCTTTATGTCTAGAGAGAAGACTTTCAGTTGGATTACTAAGAGCATTTGCTATATGCCCCTAAAGTTGGGGGGCACAGCAACTGATATCTAATTATGGCCTGGAAAACCTCCGTATGCATTTGTCCATTCAGCACGCGTTCGAGTGCCTACTTAGTGCAAGTGACTACTGTACAAAGGGCTGGGGATACAGCAGTGAACAAGCCAAGTGAGGCACTGCCACTGTAGAGCCTACATTTTCATGGGAACAGAATGACTTTGTCCGTTCAGCTATTCAATTCAATTTTATACATTGATCATTCATGAAGATTAGATTTTGGGGATGTTCCAAGTGAATTGTGGATAAATCTATGCAGATGAGGCACATACTAGTTTACCCCCTAGGGCTACCAGCTTCCAAAACTCTCCCAAAAAGAAAAGCTTCTAACTGCTTGCTTTGGTGTTTTGTTTTGCTGTTTCTGTAAGTGATATGCATTCAACTGATCTTTTTCTTCTTCAAGTTCTGTTTATCAGATTGCTTTCACCATGAAAAGAGAAAGCTCTTCATTGCTGATGGATAGTCTTTTTTAAAAGGTCAAAATAAAACTCTCAACAGAACACCAGCATTTAGTTTGGCTTCAAAGAATAAATCTTTTTTTTTTTTTTCCATAAAACTTTCTATGTGGAGCCTGATTTCCTCTGGAAAGCATACACACAATACCCAGCCTGTACCCATCAGTACTTTGGGAACTTCCAAGGGGGAATTAAGAGAAATTTGATGGGCAGGCAGGGTGCTCAGAGGTGGCCTTTGCTCTTCCTCCATGGTGGTCTCCAGCTCAGCCCTCCTCTTCAGGGGATAACAAGGAACTGGAGATTGGGTGCAGCCTCAGAAGCACCTGCGTTCCTCTCAGGATCATGTAAATTGCTACTTCACCCACATCCTCTCTCCTAGGAATCATCAGCACTAAACAGATCCTCTTTCCCTTTACATCAGTTCTCAACTATCTCCCCCATCTCACCCCAGTGGTATGCTGGTAGAAGCTTAACAACGTACTCCGAGACAAGGGAGTTCTGATTTGTACTATCTACTGGTTACCATGGTGCAAATGCTCCCACTGTGGTGGATTTCAAGCCACCAACCTGCCTCCACTGAATGCAGGGTGGGAAAGAAACGCTAACCGTTGGCTCTCCAGGCCACCACTGCCAGTCCCACATGTATACTTTTCTCTTTCCTCCTTTCTAGACCTCAGAGAAAGTAACTAAGGAAACACACCCCCTCTGTTTCCTTTTTTTCAAAAGAAAGCAATTTCCCCTGCCATTTTGCATTGTGCCTCACTGTCCTGGTTTCCTTTGCATTGTTCCTGCCACCACCTGGAATCCATCTGTTTTCTCTCCCTTGATTTCTTTCAGACATCACATTGACCTCTGCCACCTTTTCTTTTTCTTTAACCACCCTTTCCTTAGAGCCCCAAGTAGATTTCTTTGTTCACTTGCAAACTATAGCTATAGTTAGTTTATTTCATTTCTCCTTCATGCTCGACCCCTAAGGATGGTGTGGGTTGTGCCTGCCGCCCTTTCCCAGTGGCTTAAGGTGGGATGACTGCCACAAATAAGGCCACCCAGCAGTGAGTGACCTCTCTGTCTCCTTTTCTTCTTTTTGCATAAAGCCCTTTTGTGAGTTTATTTTTCACATCTAAACATCCTCCCAGGCTCTGGGGTAGAGACACAGGGCACGTTTTGATGGGTACCTCCCCTTTCTCCTTGGTGCAGCTGAGTTCACAGTGTGTCCACTCCAGATCCTCTACCAACAATTGCATCCCTAAAGAAGCAATTGCTGGCTGAAACTCTTCATATGAAGCCATTACCCCTCATGCTCAGCTTCGTAGCTTTGGGAAAAGGAAGATTAAATGGGAAGAGTTGGGAATTTTTTCTGATACCTAAGACTCTATGATACAAAAGTAACAATAAGCAGGGAAAAAAGTACTGCAATCAATCATTTCAGATGATTCTCATTTTATCACAGAACCTACCTTTTATTGAAAGGAAAGGTTCCTGAGGTCAAAGAGGGCAGTGTTTTTACAAGAGAGTATTAATTTTGTTTTTCTCAATACAGTGTTTGGAGCTCGCCTGATACCTTCCCTAGTGGACGTACCCAACTCCTGCCACCTCAGAAGCCCAGGACCAACCTCTATGTGTCCACATAACAACAGCTGGTTACATATACCAGGAAAATAGGTTGAGGTGTTGAGAAAGAAAAGTTCTCCCAGCGTAACTGAGAGCTCTGGTGATTCCCTAGAGGCAAGTGCTTAGATGATTTTGGTTTGCTTGTTTTTAAAAGCTTATTATGATATAATTTCAAATGTACTGAAAAGTTGCAAGAATGTAGGGACAATATCTATATATACTATATCCAAATGTATTAACCATTTATATTTTTGTGTGTTTGGTTTTAGTTTGTTTGCTTACTTGCTTTGTTGGTTGCTTCCTTTGGAATAATGTGGCCTTTTTGTCCTCATTGCCTAATTTGGGAATTTTGATTTTCTTCCTTAATGATTATAATAAATCTACAGGGAGGCTTGACCAACAAATTACATGCACTTTTCAGTATGGAAGCCAGATCTGATCACACTGTGAAGGGGCATGACATTTGAAAACATGGATGAGTGATGATAGGAGAAATTTGAGTGGAAAAAAAACCTATTGGAAAACACTGAAAGTGAGGGTCTGACTTCCAATGGGTAAGAGTAAGATCAAGAAAAGCTAAGACAAGTAGAGGCTATAGATAAAGAAATAAGTGGATAAGGACTGTTAAATCTTTCAATGGAGTTTTTTGTTGTTGTTGTTGTACATGACTATCTGAGAATTGTGGGGAGGGGAAAGAACAATTGAAAAACAAAAGAAAAACTCTGCCTGAGGGACTAGCGTATCATTATCACGGCATTAATACCACCTGAAAGAATTCGTAGTGCTCTAACCACACATTGCTATGTGATGTTCGCAGAATGCCAGCTGAAGATGATTTACTACTAAACACATGCTCATCTGCCCCAAATCCTGTTATAATTGCAAAAGAAATATAAAAATATAGTCACTGCAGTTCCAAAAATGCAGAGAAGTTGTCAGAGATGAAACAATATTGACCTGCAAATTTTACTCAACAACAAGTATTAATGAGCACACATTCTATGCCAGGAAAGCAGAAATCCCTGCTGTTACGAATCTACGTTCTTTTGAGAGAGAGTTTCCATCTTGGTGGGGTGGTTGACATTTGAAGAAACTACATGCAACCCAAAAAGGAAGTTTTCCCAACAGAATCACAGAATAACCTAAGGTCTTAGGGACTCTAACTGCAGACATGGGAGAGACTTCATAAATTATAAATGAATACTCTGTATGGATTTATGCCAAAACTTTTGAAAATATACAAGAAAGATGCTTTTCTAATAAAGTTGAAAAATATATAAATTTAGCTCAAGAAGAGGTAGAAAACATGGATAGTAGACACTGGAGAAAATAAAAATTTGGTCAAAAGCCTACTAAAAAATTTTAAAGGCTTCAGACTCAATTTTATAGGCAGATTTTTCCTAATTTCAATAGAAAACATATTACCTATGTTATATAAATTTCTATATGCTGTTCCAGAATATAAAAAAATTGATAGAATACCTTCCAACTCATTCAATGAAACTATACCCCTGATACAAAAACTAGACAGGAAAAGGAAAAAAAATGAAGAAGTAAACTGCAATTACATTACATTCAGTAATAAAGGAGACATTCACGTAATTGTTTTAACAGATTTTAAGAGATGTTACTTAGCATTGATTAAAAAATAGAAACAGGTACTGAATTTTAAGTATTAGCAAATGAGAAATAAAAAGAAACTTATTTTATAAACGTTGCCTACTGGAAGTTGAGAGCAAATGTTTTACCTAACACTAAAAGATTTGAAGCAAACTCATCTAAGTCATGATAAAGAGCCCCACCATCACCCTTGCTCTTGGCAGCCTTGGCCAATGGAAAAATAAGAAAAGATGTAGAGGTATATGTTGTGGCTGCTTTTTCGCTCCTGACCTGATAGTGAAGGAATAATTATTCGAAACATAGAGTTTAGAGAGAAGAGAAGAGACCAAAATCTGAAGGAGAAAATGGCCTCCTCGGCTAATTTCCTCCCTGTATTTATTTCCAAGGACACGTGCAAAGGGTCAGGGCTGTTTGTTAATTTCTTTAACAACTTCCATACAGGTCAGCTGTTTTCAGCTGACCTTTGCACACAGCAAACAAGCTTTCGCCTGACCCTTCATTCACCCTGCTCACGTTCTTTCCATCCATCCTTTCCTTAGGCCCAGCTCCCATAGGTGTATATTCATTTTGGAAACAATAAAATCAGAAGCTCATTATTTTAGTAGATATAATCCTCTACCTAGAATACACAAGAGAATCTAAAGAGAAACAAAAAATAAGAAATAATACAAATAGAACTACCATATGATTCAGCAATCCCAATTTTGGGTATATATCCAAAGGAAATTAAATCAGTATGTTGAAGAGATATCTGCAATCCCATCTTCATTGCAGCATTATTCACAGTACTTAAGATATGGAAACAACCCTAGTATACATCAACAAATGAATGGATTTTAAAAATGTGCTATATATACACACACAATGGAATATTATTCAATTTTTAAAAATAAAGAAATACTGCCATTTGTGACAGCATGAATGAACTTAAATGACATTATGCTAAGTGAAATAAGTCATTCACGGAAGGACAAATACTGCATAATTCCATTTACATGAAGTATCTATAATAGTCAAACTCATAAAAGCAGAGAATAAAATAACTGTTGCCAGGTGTTGGAGGGAGGGGGAAATTGGGAGATGTTGTTCAGTGGGTGTAAAGTTTCAGTTGTATCAGATGAATAAATTCTAAAAATACAACATTAGTGCCTGTACTTAACAATATTGTTGTGCACTTTAAAGTTTATTAAGAAGGTAGATCTCATGTTAAGTGTTCTTATCACAAAACAAAAACAAAAATGAAAATAAAAACAAAGGAACACAAGGAAACTTTGGGAGGTGTTGGATTTGTCTATCACCTTGATTGTGGTGACGGTATTATGGGTGTTTGCATGTTTCCAAATTCATCAAATTATACACATTAAATATGTGCAGTCTTTGTATATCAATTATATTTCAAAAAGCTATTTAAAAACTCTTTTACAGTAGTTATTCAACTAAAGAAAAAAAGAACTAATAAGAAAGTTTTACAGGTGTTCAAAATTAATTGCTTTCCATTATGTTAGTGATAATCAGAAAATATAGTGAAAAAAAGATTACAATCATAATGGTAACTATAAAACACCTAGAAAATATCCCAGTATAAAATATGTAATACTTATACAAAGAGCATAAAAGATGTTCTGAGAAGAGACATCGTGTTTTAAGTCAGGTGTGATACTTGGTAAGCAGTTTCTCAAATTCATCTGGAAGAGAAAAATGCACAGAAATGGCCACAAAATTTGTATTAAGAAACAAAGAAGGAATGTATTCACTTGCTCTATCAAATAGCAAAGCAAATTATAAGGCTATGGTAATTTTTAAAATATAGCTTTGACTCAGAAGTAAACAAATAGATCTAGTTCACAAAATAGAGAATCAATAAACAGACTCACATATGTATGATAATTTATTGATGGTGATATTTTGTCACTGGGGAAGAAAGACTTCTATATTAAATTGTATTGTAGCTATTAATTGTCTATTTGTAAGTGGAGAGTATGTGTGTGTGTGTGGCACATGCATGTGTGTACGTGTATATCTATGTATATGTGTGGCTATAGATACAGACAAGATATAGATATAGTTACATAGAAAAAATTAGGTTTCCCTAAAACATAGTATACACACAATTAATTTCTAGAAGGATTAAAGGACTAAAAGTCAAAGAAAAAATGAGTACCATAAGAATAGCAGAAGAAAATATCAGAGAACACCTGCAAACTCTTGGAGATAAGAAGACTTTCCAGAGTAACTACCAAAAATGCCATATAAGATTGAAAAAACTGACTATATAATAATTTTTAAATTATTTGTAAAAACCCACTATAAACTAATTTAATAGCCAAATGATGGCTGAAAGGAAAATTGGCAACATAAGGAGTAGCCACAATCATAATATTTATAAGGTATAAATAGCTCATAATAAAATGAAGGTCAATAAGCAAATAGAAAAATGAGCAAAACACATGAACAGGCAATTTTCATAAGACAAAATACAAAGCCCAATTAGCATGTGAAAAGATGCTTAACCTAGGAAGTAATCAAGTAAATGCAAATTAAAACAAGGGATGCCAAGTTTTGCCCATCCGACGGGCAAAAATAGAAAATGCTGATAATATCCAGTATAGGCACATGTGGGCGCTTGTATTAATAGATCCTGAAAGGGAATGTAAATTAAATTTTTCAACTGAAATTTAGTGCTATAGAACAAAATTAAAATACACATATCTTTTAATTAGAAATTTCAACTGTAGGCATCTAACTTACTAAATTGCCCAAGACACATGCAGACAGATAGTTGTGTGAGGAAGTCAGTAGTTAATATTATTTACAGTAGAAAAAAATTGGTTGTAATCTGGTTGTCCATCATAGTCCAATGATTATACAATGTATGATAGATGCATTCTACGGAATGCTATGCGGTCATAGGAAAGAATGAGGAACATATACAGCAGCTGATGTTAAAGCATCTTCAATCATGGTTATTACTAGCAGCTAACCAGTATCCACTCTTTTCCTTTTCTTTCCTGACTAAACTCCAATTCTACTTGAGTAGCAATGTGTCCAGTTGAAAGCTTCCTTGCAGAGATGGGGAACTAATGCTGTGTAAGCAGAAATCAGTGAGCTTCTAGAAAACTTATTAAAAAGGACCAGCTCTGTTAAAACATGAGCTTGTTTTTACATTCTCTCTACCTCTTTCTTCCTTATTCTTGTCTGAAATAGGGATGCAACTGCTACAGCTCCAGTAGCTATCATAGATCGTGAGGTAGTCTCAAGAGTGAAATTCATATGCTAAGAATGGCACAACAGAAAAATGGAAGGAGTGGGAAACAAAAGGTATTTTTCAGAATAATATGTATAAAATAATCTGATTTGTGTTTTTTTAAAAAAACACATAAATATGTTTGTATAGATATAAGCTCATGTGTGTCTGTATGCATGTGACAGAAGATATATGGAAAAAAGTCTTTAATGATATACCCATTTGTACCCAAATGGGTACAAATATTTTTGTCTCGATAGAGGAGTCTAATATTATGAGTTTAATGTTATGGGTTATAGGTAATTTCTTTATTTTTTCTTTTGCTCTTTTTACTTTTGAGTCATTTTAATTTTTAAAAGCTTACTACATTTATTCTTGAAATTTTTAAAATAACTAATGCGTATAGACTCACATTTCAACTATAACTTCGATTCTGAATATTCTGAATCAATAATTTATATTTGATTCTTTCAAGTGCTTGCAGCTTTGATAAAATGCCATTAAAGCCAAAAGAAACCTTATAGATTTTCTAGTTCCATCTCAAAATTGTATAGGTGAGGGTTCATTAGCCTAGAAAGATGAACGACACACCTCAAAGAAATGCAGCTACCTGAGAGCAGAGCATAAGTCTGAAAGGCCAACTAATTAAAAACTTAATATGGAAGCACTGAATTAATTAAGAACCTAATATAATCCAGGTGCTTTGTTGCATATTTTATCATTTTTCTTCACTTCAACACTATATTATACCTATAATATCTCTATTTTACAGATGAGGAATGTAAACTTTGAATAGTTTGTGTTATCAATTTGCCTGAGGACACACATCAATTAAGGAAGAATCCAGGATTCAAAATCTTATCTGTCTATTCCAGCCTCTTTTCATTTCACATCGCCTCCTACACAATCCCTTGTGCAAAGCTTTTGAACAACAGCGAATCCTAGCAGTTCCCAAGCTAATTTCCCCCATTATTATTTATTTGTTGAGTGTTATACAACAGCCACCAGAGAACCTCATCCCCAGTGAGACTGTCACTCTAGGCTGCCCACCTAAACTGCTCACGTGGGCTGTTTGATTTAAAATTGGTCCCAAGTTGCCAAGGGAAGAATGTCAGTTGTTCCATTAATTGAAATGACATGATGTAAAATGTCAATGATGCATAGCAAAAAAGCTCGGAAAAAATGGGAACATTAATGAGTTATTGGCCAGGGATATCAAAGTTTCAAGAGGCAATAGCCTCCATTAAGGTTCTGCAAATTAGCCAGGGCTTGGTCATCTAGAAAAGTAAGACTTTCAGGACCACAATGCACTGATTTTCTCAGAGGAAGCCATCTCAGGAACAATGCAAAGGCATAATAGGGCAAAGAGAATCCTAATGGTAGAGAAACAACACAAGCCTTGAGAGAGAGAGAGATCTCATAGCACAATGAGAAAGTCAAGAAATTCTGAAATTCTTTGAATGCATTTTGTTTTGTCATACTTTTTTTTCCATTTATATCTGTGTTTGTTTTAGTATTTCTAAAAGCTATCTTTTCCCAAACCTTCACTCAAAATTTATACCCAGGAAGATTTGTCATGTTCCATTTAAAGTTTCCCTGGGGTAGCTGAAAATTATATGGAATTGATGAAAAAAGAAAGAATTATCAGATTCAGAGTACACTAAGTCCTAACCAGGATAAATAAAAATAATTCCACACTGATGTGACAAAAACAATTCATACATATTGTTTTAGTATAATGAGTCTATCAGAGCATCAAAATATTTCATCTTTATGCATGAAGGGAGAAGTAAATTCCAAAGTTCCTAAGGCTTGCACATAAAAACAACTATTTAGCATATCCTACAAAATTATCAACATTAATATGTATATTGTTATCCATAACAACTAATTAACATAACACAATTGATAAGCTTGATCTAACAAATATACATGGAACCCTGCACCAAACGATTAGAGAATAGAATTGATCATGTATTAGGCCACAAAACAAGTCCCAATACATGTCCAAGAATTTGCATTTTCACCACCAGGCAATAAAGTTTAAAAGGAGGGAAAAGGTGTATATGGACATAACGGGTGAGGTGTGCACCACCTGAGGGTTGGACACGCTTGAAGCTCTGGCACGGCAGGGTGGGGGAGGGGTGGCAGGGGCAATATATGTATCCCCAACAATACTTGTACCCCCATAATAAAAAAAGAAAAAAGAAATAACTTTTTTAAAAAAATAAAAATTTAGAAATTTAAAACACATCTTTAGATAATCTATAGCTCAAAGAAGAAAACATAATAGAAATTATAAAGCACCAGAAACTGAACTACAAATGCCCCAGGGCACTACCTCACCAGTATCCACGCCTCCTCTTTGATAAGAACCTTGTATTATCCCTTAACCCCTCAGTGTGAATCTCAGGCAATGAGCTCCCTGCCCTGGGAAAATTTCCATTTAAAGTATAGCAAAGCAGTAAGAGCCTAGACAATGGGACAGTCTAGTGGGTTCAAATTTTGATTCTGCTCCTTAACAGCTATATGATCACAGATAAGCGACTTACCTTTTTATGCCTCAGTTCTCTCATCTATAAAATGGGAATAACAGTAACTATATCCAAGGTTGTCATGATGATTGAATATATCTAGCAGTATACACTGTTAGAATAGTGCATAAAGTAAGTGTGACATAAAGTAAAGTAAGTGTGACATAAAGTAAGCGTGATAAAGTGGTTTTTGCTCTTTTTGTTGCTAGTAGAATATCAGTGAACAAATAGAGATGGCATTTAGGAAACAGAGTTCTTTGCAAAAGACCTAAAATCATGTTTTTAGGCAGCTCCTCCCTCTGCCTATTATCGAATACAAACCTACATTTTAGTTCAAACACAACTAAAAATCATCACGTTTATCTCTCCATCCCGTGCTACCACAGACTTTGTCTAAGACCGGGTAATGTTTCCTTGAATTATTGTTAATTCTTCTATTCTGGAATTTTCACCTGTCAAAGCCAGAGGGGACAAACAAAATTGGAGAATTCTAGGATCATCCCTTTCTACAAATTTCCTCGGCAATATATTGATGCTGCATGAAAGATTCATCCCATTAGAGAATAAAGAATTATGTTCTATTCCAATAAAATTCAAAATTGAGTAGGACAAAACTACCTTGGTAATATATATGGTATTTGTTTGTAGCATATGCATCCTTTGGGTTAAGAGTAAAAAATCTCCTAAGTGAGAGGAGGTCGGGATTGTTCCTTTTGCTTTGCCAAGCCTACAAGAAGGAAAACCTGCAGCACCTAGAGGGGTAGAATTGATTCTTTTATTCTCTTTACATGGACCACGAAGCACTAGACCTCTCATATTAAAGGTGATAGAGCTCTCTCTTCTTCCTGCATGTGGCATGCTGGAGTGGACACTTCCATCATCTGTGTTTATTGATCACTCACTGCTTCCCATGCGTGGGAGGAGGAGTGATTCATCTGGTTGCTTAGAGAGAATTGGAGACAAAGAGACAGATTCTGTTTTTCCAGCTGCCTTCTAAAGACAGCCTGATGTTCTTCATATTCTCTCTCTCTCTCTCTCTCTCTCTCTCTCTCTCTCTCTCTCTCCCCCCTCCCCCCCTCCCCAACTTTACTGCCTAAAAACACGTGAGTAAATCAGGCCGTCCCTGCTCCACTTGCCTGGCTATCTTCAATTTGGGGTGAAATCTGGGAAAAGGCCCCTTCCCTTTTTTAATACAGCCATAGACCTTGCCCTTTCATGGGGAAAAGAGACTTGCCTGGCCATTTATGAAGGCGCTGGTGGGGCTTTCATTTCTTTGTGAGCACAAACTACTGCCAAGAACTATGAACACAAAGGGATGAATCTAAGGCCTCTACAATTCTAATATAGAAACACTCGCCCCTAATTTAAAATTAGGATTATTAAACAATTTATGGCAAACTGCGCTTTTTCCAATATATAATTATTTAACTTGTAATGTTGAAAAGGTGAGTTAATAGGCACCTTTACTGAGTAACCTTTCCCTGGATGGTCTCTTTACAAATTCAAGATATCATTCAAGTTATATCCAACGATTCTAGTTATTTCAGACCATGTACTGAAATGAAGAAAACTTTTATGGATCTAGCCAGATAGATTAGATACTGACATTTCTCAGAGAAATACCAAAAAATTGTACTTGAAAAAAAAATTAATGAAACAGTTAGTAAACACTCAGACTGATGATAGGAAGCCAAAGCACCCAATGAAGGTAAGATGCAAACCAGGGAGAGACTTTTGCAAGAAACTTACTCATTCCTCAGGTCCTCCTCAAAAATGGTAGGTTAAAATGACACTACGCAGTTGAATAAGAGCTTTATGGGAATGTCCTCTAATGGAACAATTTTTTCAGAGTAATTGCAAAGGAAGCAATTTGGTGGTTTGTATTGAACAGCACAGAATAATTTAAGGAAGTAAGAGCACACACCTCCGTACGAGATGACCCTCTTCCTGGAAGAGCTCCCACCGCTGGGAGCATTTCAGGCACACACTACAGCTTTGATTAATTACTTTCCCTGTATTCTATTTTATTAGGTAGTCACACAGGGAGAAATGAGGACTAATTTGATCAGAAAGTAGCTTCTGTTGAATCAAAGGCTTGAAAACAGTATAGCAATGTGGTGAATAACGGGGGGCAAATCCTAAATGGTCATAGTGAGAATCTCAACAGCGGCTTTCACAACATGGGATCGCCTTGTGTCCTTCACCTTGACTCTTGGGATAAGAATTCAACCCAAATTCAATTCTTTTTAAACTGTCTTGTGTGAGCATCCCTTTGTGAAAAGGAAATGAGAACTTTCAAGGAAAAAAAAAAACACATGTTTTGTAACTTCATGTGGTCCAAGCTGGTTAGACTAGTTGGATAAAGCAGTTTTGGGTTAGTAATCATTGCAACTGGAAGGCAGCAGAGCTTATATGATGTTTTATATAGACTGGAAAAAATCTGGAGGGCACTTAGTTCTCACTCAGACTGGCTTGAAAAATAGTAAACAGTATGAACCAGCACAGAAATTAATTAGTGTGTAAGTCTAAAGACAAGTGTCTCAGCAGAGTGCAGTGGCTCATGCCTATAATCTTAGCACTTTGGGAGGCTGAGGCACGAGGATCCCTTGAGGCCAGGAGTTCAAGACCAACCTGGGCAACATAGCAACACCCTGTCTCTACAAAAATTTGAAAAATTAGCCAAGCATGGTAGTGTGCAGCTGTGGTACCAGCTACTCGGGAGGTTGAGACAGGAGGATCTCTTGAGCCCAGGAGTTCGAGGATGCAGTGAGCTATAATTGTGCTACTACACTCCAGCCCAGGCAACAGAGCAGGACCCTGTCTCTAATAATAATAATTTTTAAAAAAATAAACACAGAGGTCCCACCTCCTCTGTCCACCCCTGCCATTTCCCCCTCTTTGGCTTTCATCTGCAACACAACTCTTGGAGGTCAGAACCACTTGACCTACCATTTGGTTAATGCTGGCAATTGCTTGCTAATTGTATTGTTTGTTTCTACTAACATCCCAGCTAACATAAAGGTTCTTCAGAGTCCAAAGAACAGAGCTTCCACTCTATCAGAATTTCCCACAGTGCCTGGACAATGAGCAGCACCAATATTCAGAGTATTGCTCCCCACTGTCCTCAAAATAAAAGCCAAATGCCTTAACCTGATTCAAAAAAGGCCTTCATCCTACCCTGCCCTCTCTTAGCTTCATATCTCACCTCTGACAACACCCCCCTCACCTCTCCTGTGCTCCAAGCATACTGAGTTTTTTGCAGTGTCTGAACATGGGTCATGCTCTCTCTCAATTTGGAATTTTGTATGTGCTATTCCTTCTTGCAGCAACACTCTTCCCTTCTTCCCCATCACCTGGATTGCACCACTATTGTCTTGACTTAAATATTCCTTATTCTGGAAGGCTTGCCCTAGACCCAAAGACAAGGGAGTTAATGCCCCTTCTGGGCACCTCTGTAATAACCTACACCCACCACTGTTGTATCCCTGCATGACAAAGGTCTTACAAATGCCCATTTACCTGGACTGCCTGAAGGCAGTCACATCCCTTGGAACCAACAGTTCTGGTACCTAACCAGCCTCCAGCTATATTTGCTGAGTTAATGAATGAATGAACGTCCTAGCCTTGGTGGGTGGCTCTCAGTGATCTATGCTAATGAAAATTCTCATGCTCAAAGGATTTTAAATGTTTAATCTCACATCCCAGGTATTCTACTTTAGGAAGTAGATGACTCATTCTGACATATTGTGGTACCATCTTAAGAGTGTCCAGGCAGCTAAAACTTAGAATACAATTCCTTATACAATTGCAGGATGTTTTTTCTGCTATAGAAACTGTTTTTAAAGAGCCCCTGTACACTTTCACATATCAATCACCATAAAGCTTTTAATGCAGTACCTTATATACAGCAGGAACTTAATGAATGCTGACTGAATGAATGAATGCCCAAAATAATTCTTGCTCAGGAAAACACTTGGTTAATAAAATGAATAAATGCCTATGAAGTTCTCATTAATAGTACAAGAAAGCTGAACAAGTTGAGGCAAACTTGGAGGTTTATCTTGAAAATTATTAACCAAACAGACACTCAAGGGTTTGACTTACATAACTTATCTTAGCAACCAACTTAAAGCATAATTTTTTTAAATTTTTTATGTTTGTGAGTGTTGTAGTTAATACACAATGCTTTAATTACAGCTTCCAATTGATTTTTTTTTTCTACTAGCTGCTTTGTATTCAGGTGGACAGGTAGAACATCTAGGCCTAACCTGGTGAGCAGCTTGCTTATTTTTCTCCTTTAGTATTTCAAAGGGTGGCGGAAACTAGGAGGCATTCAACACCATTGGGTTCTTCTCTCTTCCTGGGGTGGTCCCGTAAACATCCCAGAGCATTTGCCGTACAAGTAACATTTGTGACCTGTCTTCGATTTTCTGAAATCCTCAGGGGAAAATAGAATGGTCTACTCAACAATTACTGAACTCTGTTGACATTCTGGAAATCAAGAATTCAAATGATGCCAAATGGAAGGCAGTTATGCAAGGAAACTCATGGATATGAATCAAATCTTCAAAATTAAAGAGACAGCATAATGGAATCATAAACACTTAACCCTAAATTACAGAAAGGACACCAACGTAAATATCAACAGGTGCTTTGCAAATAGATTTCCTTTCTTATCCAGAAAGCATGAGTTTTCTGGGATCCCTCAGGCCCAAGTTGCCTTTATTTCTCCATTACCTTGTACCACAATCTTGAATTGAAAATCTAAACAATTCCTGAATTTAGGAGACTGTGGCAGGCAGGTAACTGTGTCATGCACTACTAAAACTAAAGGAAGGAAATCATAACGAAATGTAAAAGCTCAAATTGTGATATAGTTGGAGACTAAAAAAAATCTTTTCAATCCCTTGTAAAGCTCAAGAAGAAAAACTTCATACCTTGTCAAATGGAAGTTTAAAATGATCTAAATCAATATTTTATAAATTTATATAGCTATCAAATATCAAGAATTCGATAATTTGGATTTCTATTACATAACTAACAATTAATGATAAACTATAATTGTGTAACTCTTTTTTCAACAAATCCATATATACTTGGATTGTATATATATATATATATATATATATATAAACTCTGTTTGCCTCTACAGTAAACTTGTGGAATAGTCAGAAAATTTTTCTATTTCTCAGATAAAGAAACTGAGAATTAGACAGGCAGGCGAAATAAGTGGGCCAGAGTCATATAAGTGTTTTGCCTCTTTCCACTATCTCAGTCCAAAGAAATCAAATTTTCCTCTGGCTAACAGCGTGGTATAAAGCAAGACACATCACTGTTTTGCCAATGTCATTTTAATTCAGTTTGCTGATAAGCTAAAATCATTTTGCACTAGGAAACTGAGTTTCTATGAAAAGAAAATAAATTGTTGTTCTTGCTCAGAGATGGGAGAGCAGAGAATGAACTGATAGATTCCTCTATCTCAGCTCCGTGAAGCGAGCTAGTCACCCCCTCAGGGTCCACGTACAAACACAGAAATCAACTCCTGCACAGCCTGAGAAATCCTGGCCATACTTCAGTGTGTCCTGGATCGATGTATCAAATCTTTAGATTATTCATTCTTATGAGAGAGCTTTCCCTTTTGAAATAAGCATTTCCTAAATAGCTTTCTTTGTCTCACTTGATCACCAATAAACAACAAGTGCTTCTAATGTTCTAGTGGGAAGAGAAAATGTATTTCTTATTATTTAAAGACTTCAATTTGTCAAAGTCTGACCCTTAGAGACAGACTTAAAGCATAAATAAGTATTAGAGAGGAACTTCTCTTCCCTGTCCTCTAGTGTCCATGAAGAGGAATTTTCCCTAAACCCTTTAAACCTCTGGACCAAAGCTTCTCTCTCTCTCTGGAAGTGAATCCAGTTACTTGTTGGTGGGCAATACACATGGGTCTTGGACAGAATTAATCTATCTGTCAGAGTGGCATTTGGTCTCTTTCTCTTTCCTCCTCCTCCCTAGTCCAGTGTGAGGAGGCAATGACTTCCTTACAGATTAAATCTTTCCCAGAACTAGCAGTCCCAAAAGCTAAATTGGATGCACAGAGGAGGTGACGAGCACGTTTGGTTCTGTCACTAAGTTACATTCTTCACCACTAACTTTAACAGTAATGTAAGTAATATTTTTTGTGCATATGTTGGCTCTTTACTTTCTCAATTTGTTTTTAAAATATTCATGCAGGAAGGAAGAGTTTTATCTGTTGGACTTTCCTTAAAAACCCTACGGGGGAGAGTGAACTTTACTCAGGTATTCAAATAGGAGGAAAGTGGATTTGGGATGCAAGCCCAGTGTGGTAGGCAGAACTTTAGGATGGTGTCCAAGTTTCCAGTCCCCTGGGATTCCTGCACTGTATATTCTCCTCCCCTTGAGTATGGGTGGCACTAGTAATATTCTGGGTTATCATTCCTGTGATTAGGTTACTATTAAAGTGACCTTGCATTAAGAAAAATGAAGTTTATCCTGAGAGGGCCTAACTAATCAGGTGTGCTTTTTAAAAGAAGATGAAGTTTCAGAGAGATGCACTCCTGCTGGCCCAGAAGAGAGCAAACAGCCACCTTGTGAATTGCCTATGGAAGAGCCACACAGGGAGAACCCAAGGGAAATGTCTAGGAGCTTAGAGCAATCCCCAGCCAACAGCCAGCAAAAAAAGACCCAGACACCTCAATTCTATAACTGCAAATAACTGAATTCTGCCAACAGCCTGAAGGAGTTAGGAAGAGCACCCCAGGCTCCAGATGAGAATGCAGCCCTGGCTGACACCTTGATATCAGCCTGTGAGACCCTGAGCAGAGAGCCCAGCTATGCCATACCCAGATTTCTGACTCATGGAAAGTGTCATATAATAAAAGTATGTTGTTTTAATCCCCTAAATTTGTGGTCATTTGTGATGCAGCAATATAAAACTAACACAGCCATTAAATATTGACCATTCCATTTACATAATTGTGTCTAAAAAGCTTGTAAGCCAATTGTTTCGAATTGAAAAGCAATTTCTACAGAATATTAATAACTCTTTAAAAGTATACTTTGACTAGTATTTTTTATATTTAATGAGGTTTTTTTTTTAATGTTATTCACCAGAATTCAAAGGGAGGCATCCGAGCAGAGCAAAGCAGGAGAGCAGGGGACAGATGTGCCTGTCCCAGAGCTGCGTGTCACAGTCCAGATCAGAGGTTTTAGAGTGACATGTGAGCACATCAGCAGCACATAAGAGAATGAATGGACCCACTCCATGAGGGCAGGGTGCTGTGACATGGGAGGGATGATCTCTCTACCCATCATCTCAGGCCATCAGCAAAAATACCATGGATTTGGGTAAAGCTTGGGAATGGAATTGTGCACCAAGCTGACATCAGAGAAGAACTTAAATGGCCTGTAAGAATAAAAGAGAAGAAATCAAAAGGGCAAAAAAAACTTAACTAAGTTAAGACATTAAAGATATCAGCCAAGTTTACCTTGATCTTTGAGGAACAAAGAAGAATCAAGTGACATTCAGGGCAGAGATATAAACTTGCTGGGAACAACTTCAACTTCTAAGAACTTGCTTTACCAAGTGGTTTGAACAATTTACACTCTTATTGGCAATGCATGATTTTTAATTTCTTCATATTACTACTGATACCCTAGTGATTATTTTTCTCCAATGTCATAGATCACTTGAAAATATTTTTATTGTTTTTTGGTCACTTAATTTTCTCTTCTGAGAATTTTCTGTTTACATTTTTGTCCAATTTTTATAAGGTTATTTGTCTTTTCCATGTTGATTTGTATGATTTATTTCATTATTTTATTTTGTTTTTTATTGTATATATTTGAGGTATACAGTGTGATAATTTTTTTAATATATATATACACACATTGTGAAATAATCATCACAATTAAGCTAACTAACATATCTGTCACCTAAAATAGTCACTTTTTTGGCCCAGCAAGTTTATGTCTGTGTAGCTGTCCAACAGAAACTCTTATGAACAAAGAAGCATATTCAAAAATGTCCATGTACTATTTGTGATACCAAACCAGTGAAAACAATCTTACTATCCACCAGCAGGGGGATAAAGTAACTGTGGTCTAAGCATACAATGAAATACTGTAAAATGAATGAACTAAGTAGAACAAACAAGGAAAATCACAAAACACAATTATGAGAAAAAAAGTTGAAAAACGATATCCTGCTATTTTATATAATATTATTCAATATAATTTATACTAAATTTATATAGTAATAAATATATTCCATTTTTAATTTATATAATATATAACATGATATCATTTATTAATACATACATATATGACAAATGAACAAGTCATACATTGGTAAGATATACATCAATTTGGAGAATGGAGCTTATAATCAGAATCTAGAATCTGTGTATATTTCACAAGGGAGGGACTTATTTACAGCTAGTTCTCACACCAAGAAGAGTGCCTGAAAAATAGAAGGTGCTCAATAATTACCTTTGAATAAATGAATGAATGAATGATTACATCTGGGAGGAGAATGAGAAGAATAAAATGGGGGGGCACTTTTAGGTATAATTGTAACATTTTCTTTATAATATAGTTATGATTCACGCATAAGAAAATACTATCATCAATTAAGTTAGGGTGATGGGTATTTTATTTTTTGAAATGTTACATGATTTAAAAAATTTTTAAAACATGTCTATAATAGTATATAACATGTTTTTCTTACGTTACATAAAAATGAATTACCATCCCCTCTTACTATCCCTTCTTACCATGAATTACCCCTCAAAAATATATTGAGAGAACCCTTTTTTTATTTCAAAATATTATGTAGTACAAATTTTTTTGGTTATATGGATCACTTTTGCAATGCTTGAGTCATAGCTGTAAGAGTGCCCATCACCAAAATAGTGTTCATTATGCCCATTAGGTAGGTTTTCACCCATCCTCTCCTGCCTCCTCCCCCCTGCTTGATTTCCACTGAATTTTACTGAGAGAGCCCATTTTTTTATTTCATAGAAAAAACTTTTCAGTGCACAAATCAAAGAACCAACCCAAATTTTAAAATGTTGTAGAATAAAACTTGAACAAAAAATTGAGTTACTGCTCTACTTACTAACACAAGTAATAATCTCCTTTATGAAAAAATTGCATTATCACCTCATTTGATAAATTTTAAATGAATTTCTAGAAGCAATAATTAATTACAGGGGAGAGAGTAGGTATACTACAAAGCAGAGTTAATTTAAATTATCTATTATACCTTTTGTGTAATTACATTTATTCTAATTTTATTTCTCTATGGGAAAAATACACAACAAAGATGTACCACAGTCTAGACACTATTCTAAAAGCTAGGTAATCAGAAGTCCAAGACATAGTTCCTTTATTATCTCCCAGTCTAGCAGGCAAGTTTGAGAAGGAAATCATTAATTGTGATACAGTATGATAACAATTATCATAGAATTATTCACAGGTATATGTGAGCAAGTAGAAGAGGGTTCTCACAATCTGGAGCTGCAAGGAAGGCTTCCCGGAGGAAATGACACACGAGCTAGACCTCAAAGGATAAGTGTTTGCCAAACAGAAAAATTAATGACACGAGGTGTCATAGGTAGTGAAGGATTTTTTCCCAGCAAAGGAACAGTATTTGTAAAATATTTGTAAAGTTTCAGTAAGGTAAGAAATAATAGTATATCTGGAGCATAACAAGAAGGATGATCAACTGTAGCCTAAAGATGCATTTCGTAGAGTGGTGGGAGAGAAGTTTGAAAACAGAGACATGAAGAGCCTTACAACATTAAGATAATGACTCTAGAGTCTAGCTCATAGACTGGAAGGAACTATTAGAAACTTTTAAGTAATGGAATGACATATTCAGATTAGGTGTAATAAAGAGAGGAAGTTTCAGAGTGAGGTAGAGTTGGATGAAAGGAGAATAGTTAAGAGTCTATTATAGCAAGAGATGATAATGCTTTCCTAACCTACAACAGTGCCATAGGACTAAAGAACAGAATATTAATTAAAGGCACATTCAAACACAGAATCTATAATATTTAAAGAGGAAATACTTGTGGAAGATTAAGATGGTTACAAAACCTTCCTTTCTGTATTTAGGTTCCTTCTCAATATGACTTTGTAGTTCCTTCCATCAAAATAAGGAACCTCTTTCCCCAGCCCTTGAATCTAGGCTGGTCTTGTGCCTTGCTTTGGCCATGATAATGAAGAAAATGTCTATAAATGGGCTTAAACACCCAGGAGCATGAGAGGGAAAAAGCAGCAGAAATGGCAAAAATGTTGGAATTGAATTAACTGATTTTCTATAAAATATCTACTAACACTGATATTAAACTGGCATATTTTATTTGCAAAGTCTTTCTGCACATGAGGCCAACACACTAACAGTTACTATATACAAAAATCAAATCGAAATGGATTGATGACTTAAATGTAAGATCTGAAACTATGAAACTACTAAAAGAAAACATTGGAAAAACACTTCAGGACATTGATCTGGGCAAGGACTTCTTGAGTAATACCCTCAAGGTACAGGTAACCAAAGCAAAATTAGACAAATGGGATCACATCAAGCTAAGAAGCTTTTGTACAGCAAAGGAAACAACAAAGTGAAGAGACAACCTTCAGAATGTGAGAAAATATTTGCAAACTACCTGTCTGACAAAGGATAAATAACTGGAGTATATAAGGTTTGGGGGGAAAGTGGAAGAAAAGAAAAAAATTTAAATTAAAGAAAAAATATCTAGAGTATATAGGGAGCACCAACAACTGAATAGGAAAAAGTCAAATAATCCAATTAAAAATGGGCAAAGAATCTGAATAGACATTTCTCAAAAAAAGACAAGTGGCCAACAGGTATATGAAAAAATATTCAACATCATTAATCATCAGAGAAATACAAATCAAAACTACAATGAGATATCATTTCACCCCAGTTTTGAAATGGCTTTTATCAAAGAAACAGACAATAACTAATGCTGGTGAGTATTAGGAGAAAGGGGGACCCTCATACACTGTTGGTGGGACTATAAATTAGCGCAACCACTATGGAGAACAGTGTGGAGGTTTCTCAAAAAACTAAAAATATAACTACCATATGACCCAGTAATCCCCCTGCTGGGTATATATCCAAAGGAGGGGAATTCAGTATGTCAAAAAGATATCTGCACTCCCATGTTTATTGCAGCATTATTCACAATCGCCAAGATTTGGAGTCAACCTAATTGTCTATCCATGGATAAATGGATAAAGAAATTGTGGTACATATACACAATGGAATATTATATAGTCACAAAAAAGAATGGAATTCTGCCATTTGAGACAACATGGATGGAACTGGAGGACATTGTGGTAAGTGAAATAAGCCAAGCACAGAAAGACAAATCTTATGTGTTCTCACTCATAGGTGGGAGCTAAATATTAAAACAATTGATATCATGGAGACAGAGAGTCGAATGATGGTTACCAAAGGCTAAGAAGGGTAATGGAGAGGGAGGGATAAAGTGGGGATAATTAATGGGTACAAAAATATAGTTAGATAGAAGAATGAACAATATTTGATAGCACAAAAAAAGGGACTGTAATCAAGAATAAGTTAGGGTATACTTTCAAGTCACTAAAAGAGTGGAATTGGAATGTTCCTAACACAAAGAAATGATAAATGGCTGAGGCGATGAATACCTCAATTACCCCGATTTGGTTAATTTACATTGTACGCCTGTATCAAAGCATCACACGTATCCTACAAAGATACACAACTATTATGCACCCATAATAATTAACTCTTATTCTTTAGCTCATTTCTGTCCCAAAAGTTTCTTGTGACATTAAAAAAAAATTATAAGACAGTAAATAATCAGCTATTAACTTGCAACCTATTACACAACACATGATAAAATCACCATAGCAAGAATATTTTGATAACTCTCTAAGCACTCTATGGCAGAATAGCTTGGTCTCTATTTCACACACATATTTTATCTTTACCTAACCTATAATTTCTAATGTTTCCCACTGACCCCACCTCCCCACCCAATGGCAGTCTGGCAAATTTCTAAATCACACTGGTCACAGCAAAGCTCATGACATAACTGGGTAGCACAGTGAAAGCTAACCAGGGCAATGACCTCCAATACTTCTCCCACCACCATCTAAAACTTGGAAGAGCTAGCTTCTCTTAACCTCTTGTGTCTGAGTGTACTTTGTTTTAGTCTCCATGCTGTCTTTGAAAGGAAAGTGTCTTTTACCACGCTTCTAGAAAGGGTTGGCAAAAGAGAAATAAGTTATTGCTAATTGTCCTTCAGATTTCACCCATGTTAAAGTAAGAACTCTGTTCTCTGCACAGAAATCTCAAACCTATGTGACCATGCAGAGCTAGAAGTACACAGGAGAGGTCTACAAAACTCCTCCCAGCTTATTTAAATGTAACTTTTGATTATAACATTTCATTAACAAATTTTAAAATCCAAGAAAATGTTAAATAGATGGGACACCATGACAGTAGGCTCAAACCCGCACTACTCTTGGCAAACTGGAATGTAGGGTCTCTTATTTTGCTCCCCCTCTGTAGTTCACCCCTGGGTCCACTAGCATAGACCAAGCACTCATGCCCCAGTGGAAGGGAACAGAACTAAGCAGAAAGCACCGTGAAAGCCATGGGGAGGAGACCCTCTCTTGGCTTTCTGACTTAGGCTCTACATTGCAGCAGCTGTAACTGCCTTCTCTTTAAAGACTAAGCACTCTGGTTATATAGGAAATAAGACCTCAGTATCAAGGTTCTCCAGGTAATACTACATTCCATGTAAAATATTTGAGTACAAAATATGTTAGAAGACAATTACTGTCCTAGAGGAAACTCTCAGTCCTATTTATGCACAAGGTGGGAAAAAATTAAAATATTCCTCATTTGATTTCCTTTTAAATTAATGTCTCTTCAGATCAAATAACCTCATGTTCTCATGTTTCTCATCTCTGGGAGAATTATCTTTTCCCAGAGATCCAAAGGAAATTGCTCATCAGAATGAGGTAGAGAAGATTGGAGACAGAGAACATGTTTAACTTGCTGAGTGTTTGACTGGATTAATCAATTTCATTAAGTATACAGCAGAAAATGCTGTGCTTCCTGGTGCCTAATGACCTATTGAAGATTTCATGAGTCACCTCTTTGTTTCTTTTACAGTCAATAGATGTGATTGCCACAGGGCCAGATGTCACTCCAGGTGCATGAATTATGTACCCTTGGGACATTTTCATCCTCCTTTCCTCGGCTTCCCTACCACTCTCAGAAGTTTAAGCCTGAATGGTGCTATTGCTCAAAAAGAGTAGAATTGTTCCCTCCTCTCCTGTTTCCATCCAAAATCACCTGTTATAGCTTTTGGAGGAAGAGACAGTTTCTCTACTGAAAGTTCAGGGACAGTTGGAAGGGCATCTTTCCCTATTCATCATCTATATGCTATTTGGAGTAGTCTATTATCAGGACCTAAACCTCCCATTCTGCCATCAGAGATAAGCGTAAATCCAATGCAATCCTCCTGGATAGGAATCAATACCACAGTATCAGATGACAACATTGTCTTCACGGACAGGGCATTCCCAGACCCATGAATACAAGTGCTGAAGCAGATGAGCCCTGTAGATAATCTGGTCCCCAATTATTTTTACAAATGGGAAAACTGAGACTGGAGCAATGTAAAATTACCTGACACACACAGTTAATTGTGACCAGGACATGCTTCTAGAGGAAGAAAATAAACGTGCATATAGAAGGAGACTGGGGTCTAAGGGAGGCTAGAAAGGGGTTCTAGGAAGGGAAAATGCCAGAAAATAGAAAATCCAGCGATGCTAAAGAAAATATATTTATGTCTCAATTGCTCCAGACTATTTATAGTGTCAGGAGGAATTACAGAGTTGCAGGAGCAACATGTCTGCTCTTCCCTACCCAACCCAGAAACAACACAACTCTGAGGCTTGCTGCTCAAAATGTAGAACTCACAGCAGCCACATCAGCCTCACCCAGGAGCTTGTTACAAATGCACAATCTTAGCCCCCAGCCCCCAGGACCTATGGAGTCAGAATCTGCATTTTAACAAGATCTCCAGGTGATTCATGTGCACACTAAAGTAGGGAATGCATCAGCTAGGGCACAGGGAGGCCCAAGGAAAGCAAATCAGGCCTCTGAGTCCCAAGCCCTTCTCCCTCCATCATCCTTCCAAAGTCCCTGCAGAAATCAGCCTCGGGGTTGACACAACACCTTGTTATTTCCAGACTCCATTTCCCAGGATTTTTTACATAGCTCCAAGATCCTCAAAGAAGATTGATGTGTGGGGAGGGGAGCACCCAAATGTGCCTGTACAGTTTGAGTAAAAGCTTCTAGACTTCACAGGTATTCTTATAACCTAGTTCTGCTTTGCATGTTTTTGTTTTACTTTGTTTTGATTTGATTGGATGTGTTAGCTTTGTTGTTTTGTTTCTCCATTTCAAGTATCCATGTCTACTGTGCAGAGAAGACAAATCAAAGCTCTTCTACAGACTGTTCCCTAAAAGTCTCACTCCCCATGCTACCCTAGTAGCTAATACATAGTTCTACTTTATAGTTTTTTCCAAATAAGCATTTTTATAAGGCGGTTGCCCTAACTAGACTGTGAGCAACTCAAAGGCAAAATTCTGTTTTATTTATCTTTGCCATACTCACTACCAGTGCCTTACATTTAATAAGCAACAAAGAATGAATGAGTTAAGTAGCAAAATGAATGAATAGGTGGGTGGATGAATGGACTGAAGCAGTATGAAATAGAATGAATTCAGCAGAAAGTTAACCTCTCATTCTCCTGGCTTCAACTTTGATATCCTACTGTTAATTCTCTTGTAGCCTGACCTCATCAAAGCTCATGGGCTTTGTAGTTGTTTCATCCATTACAGAGAAGGCAGCCAGACTGTCTGAGGGTTTCTGTGTCCTGGAATGTCACCACAAGAACCCAATTTTCCTTCCTACACTCTACTCTTGATTTATATTATATATGCAAGGGAAGAAACATATTATCAAAGGAAAGAAAGAAGAAACAGCAGCTTTTTTTTTTTCTATTTCCCACAGCACTCCTCACCACCAAAAAAGGAAAAAGTTACAAAATATATAAAATCTTTAAAACAACCATTTCCTGAAAGTACTTTACACACATTCACAGCAAATGTATCCTCTGGAGCCCTTGGCTGGCACCAGATTATGAATATAACAGTAATAATAATATTTATCATGAAGTCACAAAATTCAACTACCGCTTACATAAAAAGAGAAACTGCAATGTCTTTATTTTTCCTGTAACTAATCTAGTCTTTCTCTTGAGCCTTCATCATTGAATTAGCAGAAAAAAAGTTAACCATTGAACAATATAATAACTTAAACTGTCTCTTTTGGAAATAGACTTCCATTTGTTAAAAATACTAGGTCTCTTAATCTCCCAACTTCTCTGCTTTTCTCCTGGTGTCTGGTTTATAGAGGAAGGGGAAGGAGGAAAGTTTATGTGTCCCAGGAACCCCAGGAAAGAGTTGAGGTTCTCTGATGAAATGTCATCAGCTCACTCCGGTCTCTGGGTGTTGCATATATACAAGTGCATCTCCGAGATCTCCTTTCTAGAAATAATTCTCTGCCCAGTTGCAAGGGTTAGCTAAGAGCTTTCAGCTGTTAGCTCCTTCAGGCTCTGTCTCAACTTTCAAACTGGGCTCACAGGGTGGCCCTGGCCAATGTATGAGCAAGGGAGTGACAACTTTGTCATGCTCTTCTTGTGGTGGCCATATGCCAGTGACTGAGCAAGATGGTAGGGTCCCGTTCATTGCCTCCCAAGGCAGGGATATTCTTACAGACAAGCTTTGCTCTGAAGCATCCCATTGGACTCCCAGGGACTTTTGGTGTCTATATCTCTGGATCTCTGTCTTGCGGCTTCCCCTGCCCTATCCTGCTTCCTCACTTTGTCTTTGAGGGTGTTACTCTCCAGTAAACATCTTGAACTCCTACTTTCATGTTAGGGTCTGCTTTCTGGAGCATCCCACTGTCACTCTGAGACAATGTCCTTTGTCCAACTGAAGTATGCTTGTCCTCTTGGCTTTTGAGGCTGAAGTCTGCACCCGACCTAACTCACAATCTATTCACTCTTAGTTTTTTCAGTGCTTATTAAGTGGCTCCTGGCCAACTCAGCCCCACCTCAGTTTCCCCGGACACTTTCTTCTAAGCACAGTCATGAGCCACACAACAATGTTTTGGTCAATGATAGACCCATACGATGGTGGTCCCATAAGATTATAATGGAGCTAAAAGATTCCTTTCGGCCAGTGACATCGTTGCCATCATACATTATAGCACAGTGCATTACTCATGTGTTTGTGGTGATGCTACCATACAAACCACTGCTGGTCATACAAAAGTATAGCACATATGATATGTACAGTACATAATATGTGAGAATGATAATAAATAGTATGTTACTAGTTGTGTATTTACTGTACTATACTTTTTATCATTAATTTAGAATGTACTCGTTCTACTTATATGAGGAAAAATGTTAACTTTAAAACAGCCTCAGGCTGGTCCCTCAGGAGGTGTTCCAGAAGAAGGCACTGTTATCATAGGAGATGACAGCTCCATGCCTGTTACTGCCCCTAAAGATCTTCCAGTGGGACAAGATATAGAGGTACAAGGCAGTGATACTGATGATCCTGACCCTGTGTAGGACTAGACTAATGTGTTTGTGTCTTAGCTTTTATCAAAAACATTTGAAGAATAAAAGAATAAAATAAAAAATTTAAAAAATAGAAAAAGGCTTGTAGAATAAGAAGGAATAGCTACTACAAAGAAGGGAAAGATTTAATCATTTTCTTCTTTGTAGTAATTAGGATTATAAAGTCAGGGTGTACAAGATAGGAAGCAAGAGAATACAATGTCTGAAACTTCATAACATTGGATCAGATCTTAAAAATGAACAAAAGCTTGGCAGAAAGACAAGAGTAGAGGACCAGGTAGGTGGAAGGAATAGAATATGCCAAGTCCCTAAGGCACAAAACATCATGATAGAACATCCTTCTTCCCCTGAATGCTGTCACTGGAGCATCTCCATGGAGGTGTGCCAAGTTTCAGAATGGATTAGACCCTACACACCTCCAGCCTAAGGTACCCATAGCCCCAAGATGCTTCCAATTCATAGTAAATAAGAATAAACTGTGCATTTACAAAATCAGGCTAATCTGTTGGCTTACTCATCTTCTATAGCTACCTTTCTTTAATTTTACGGCTATAGTTGCATCCACAGAAAAGGTTAGGATTTCATCTGAGTGAAGGAGAGATAATACGGTATATGAAAAGAAAATTGGGAGAATATAGTAGGTGATATTAGCAATTTTAAACTTATTAAGACTTTAAATATGTGGACTAAATGGTCATGTACACTTATATATATATTTATATGTGTGTACAAGTAAGCTTAATATAT
This sequence comes from Cheirogaleus medius, assembly GCA_008086735.1. NCBI lineage: Eukaryota > Metazoa > Chordata > Mammalia > Primates > Cheirogaleidae > Cheirogaleus > Cheirogaleus medius. Next base: position 59,962,319 of record VBSM01001562.1, read on the forward strand.
GTGGAACACTTTTATGACTTTGTTATGTGAAAAATGCCATTTTATTGTACATATATTACGCATATGTGCATAATATATTCACAATATTTTCACGTATATATCATACATCATGTATTTGTGCTATTTACATATATATTACCTTATATTAGAAAGCACTTTTCACATAATGTACAGACTAAAAAAATGAACAAGGGTTCTAGTTATAATACAGTTTCAGTGTATTTGAACACACACATTTTTAAAAATAAAACATTTAGCTTATGTCTAACTGGAAATGAATAGAAATATGTAACATATAATTAGAAACTTCCCTCATTCATTTTTTGTTCTATACAGCTTTTCTTTAATAATATGAGCCTTACCAGGATCAAATTCTAAGCTCAATGAATAAAAAGCACAGATCACAGCTTACTCTGTCCAGCACTCTGGAAAAGCTACTAAATCATTAAAGAGGCTCAGGTTGGCACTGCTGCCTTCTTATTTTTATTTTCTTAAAGATGCAGGGAGCCTGCAGGTTAAAGCACAAAATTACTTCCACCACTGTCATGAATTTTGAAGCACCTCCTGCACTGTGCTGATTTCACACTGCAGAACGGTTCAATGCCGTAACCCTGACTCGCCTGCTACCATAGCAACTTGTTGGTTCAGAATGAATTGAATAAAGGATTATCGCTAAGAAGGAAGGGGAGGGGCTTCTGTTTTATTTACTTTTTAGTCAGTTCAGTGTGCAATGCCTATGAATGGGAAGACCTGGAAGGAAGGATTTGGTTGTTCCTTTTAAAATCTATGTTGCATTTTAAAAACATCATAGTTATTTAATATGCATGTTAAGTTTATAGGGGGTTAGTTTATCATTGCATCATCTTTGGGCAGTAGAGAACAAATAAATTTTTTTAAATCTTCATTATCTCATTCAAATTCTTTTTGTTTCCTGAAAAAAATATAGGATTTGGGCAGTATGTAAAAAGGAAAATCATATTAAATTGAAACTTGATCTCATCAGTTTTCCCTGCCCATGTGGGGTAATTTGAGCATGACTTGGGATTTTAAGCTTAAAATAAATCTAAGTGTTGGTTCATACCTCCCACAGACTTCTGAACATTACCATTCCCATGAAATGGCCCCAGTTAAATTGTACCCCATGACAGATGGAATCAGAACTTGTTGCTTCATTATAAACCACTTTCTCAAATAATCCTGCTTATAAATAGAACAAAAGTGCTTCCATGAAGTAGTCTATTTGTGTGGAAATACATTATATGCATCCCTTATAGCTCTCTCTTACAGAATGTCTAATACTTGGATTTACACATTGCAAATGGTTAGTAGTAGTTCTTGGCTAATTCAATGGGCAAATTTATCTTGTATTTAGCAACTACTTTGTCCCAGGCACTGTAAAGCTACCCCACATTCACTGTCAACAAATTCTTACAACAGCCCTGAAAGGTAAGTATTATCCCCACCTTCAGATCCAGGTAGATTAAATGCCTGTCCAAGTAAGTAGGAAAGCCAGGATTTTACTCTTGCTCTTTTTGTTAGCCCCAAAATCTCTCCTTCAAGTAAAAGTTCCAATGCATCAGGTCAGAGAACTTTCTGGAATTGAAATCTGAATGCTCTTTGAACTATGATCCAAGAATTGACATGTCAATCAACATTGGAAAGGCTAAATTTTTATGTGGTGGCCCAAACTCACCCTGTAAAACATATGTGAAACCTAATTTTCAAAACAGCAGGCTCTTTAGTGTTTCTGGATCTAAGGATTAGAAAATTACCAGGTGAAAAAGGATACCAGTGTGGGAATCTAGGATAGGGTTCAAACTCAAATTAAGCCAAATATTGAAATTAGATACTCTTTAAAGAATGGCACCTTTCGGAAATTTCAGGTGTTCTGAAAGCACCAAGGTCAAAGAGCCCCTCAGATGACCATGTGGAGTGCATAGTGGGCATTCCATTCTTACCTATTACACTGAGCTGAGTTTACAGAAGACACATGTGCAGGCTCCATAAAGCACCACAGAGCAAAGAGGAAGGTATCTTAATAATACCTGCTCACTTATTCAACACAGCTTTTGAGCAGCCTACATGAAAGAGGCAATGTTGGGCATTGTAGAGGATACTGAAAGAATATTCAGAGGGGTCCCTGACTTCAAAGAGCTTATAATTTAACAGGTGAGACAGACAGGTCAGCATGGCTGGCCACAGCTGTATAGCAAGATGAAGAGAAATAAAGATTGTGAAAGCCAAGAAAAAGGAGCAATAGGTGTATTATCAATGGAGGTAGCAGTGTATGCACTGAGCCTTGAAGGATGACTAAAATATTAACAATAGATAAAGGAAAGAAGCAAAAGCATCACAACATATGTACGAGCTGGAGCAGCAGGAAATACCAATGTGGCTGTTGCATCAGTACATCTCAGCACAGACACTACAGCCTGCTCTTTACCTAATCCTTCCACCCCACCACCCCCTGTTCCTCTATGATGTCCAGAAGTCACATAGATGATAATGATTTAATGAAAAGGCATCAGGGGAAAAAAGCATCTGATAAAATAACAAACCTCAAGGTATTAACAATACATTTTGTCCATGAAAATGTCCTGAGAATAAAAAACAGAGTGGATGTAGGCATATGCAAATGATATGGAAATTAACCATAAATACACATGTGGTTTTGGTCCTCCAGAAAAAAAAAATTGCTGATGGCTGCTATAATAAACCATCTGGAAGGTAGATACTGTCTGAACATTTGCAGACAAATTATCATCTTTGTTCCAAGTCAAAAGGCTTAAACTCACCAGGAAAACTCCACTGGCTTTTCAGTCCCACATTCTTTTCACCCTTAAGAAGTTTCCTGATCAAAGCCCATGGGGCTTCCCAGCCTTCCAACTGTCAGGAATAATAGTGGCAACATAAATAGCATTAGCCGTAGTAGCTATGTATTCAGCCTGGCATAACTTTTATCAGCATGTGCCTAATCTCCATAGCATTGTAATAACAGCAATCTTTTTCTTCTATGGATAAAAATAACTATAATTCTTACCTATATTGATAAAAATACCAAAATAACTATAATTTTATAATGCTAGAAAACTGTGGCATCTTTGAGAACTGCCTAATCATGGCCTGGGTCCTTCTGATAATGCATTAGTTAAATTGAAAAATAGCTTGGCCCACTTTTCACAAGCTAATAGCTCCTACCTATTCCCTTCCTGCTAAGTGCCTCCAAAGCTGCTGCTACATTTCCTTTGGGTAAAGATGGAAGACTTGGTAAAGAATGATATCGAAATCTGGATCAAGAATTTTATTGTCCCCATTAATTTTATTCTGTGAAAATTTTAAATGAGTCTTATCAAATCCATATTGATATATTGCAATAAAATTGTTACTTGATATAATGAATATAATAAGACTGATAAAATAAAACAATCTTTATAATAGAATTGTATCATTATCAAGTTTACTTAGTTTTACTCTTCTAGATTCAGAGTTAATCTCTATTTTCCCTATTTTTTCTCCTTTTTCTGTCCTTATTCCTTCATTCTCAATTCATTCATTCACTCAAAAACTATTTTCTATGCATTTCTTATGTTCCAGCTACTAATCTAAGGAGCTAGAGATACAACAAAGAATAAAACAAACAATAACTACCCTCAGGAATGTTGTATCTAGTGATAGAAGAGTAGGGGATAAATAAGATAAAATTGAAATTGAGAATGTTAGATTTAATAAGTGCTAAGGAGGAAAAAAAAAGTCAAGCAAGGAAAGGGGATAAGAAAGGTGTGTAGAAATTGAAGTTTTAAAAAGAGTGGCACCAAGATGTCAACATATGGACAAAGATTTGAATGAGGTAAGGGAAAGAACCATGTAGCTATTTAGGGAGGTAGCATTTCTGAAACAGGAAGCAGCAAATACAAAAGTCATAAGATGAGAATACACTTGGCATTTTCAAGAACAGTGAGGAGGTCGGTGCCACAGGAAAGAGGGGTATAATAGAGCAACAGGAAATTAGTCCAGATCTAGGTCATGTAAGCCATTGCGGACCACAGCAATAACTTTGGCTCTCACTCTGTGTCATCTAATCCAGGCTATAATTGGATCACACTATTGCCATATTTAAAATATAGTGAAAGGAAAGAGTGGAAGCAAACCAATAGAAAGACATTCCAGTAACCCAGGTGAGAGATGATCATGGTTTGCAGCATGTTGGTAACAGTGAACGTAGTAAGAAAATGAAATGTGGATATATTTGGGGGTTGGGACAACAAAACTTAATGCCAGTTCAGGAATGGATAATAAGATAAAGAGTGAGTGGACTCTGTCATGAAATAAGTAAGCAAACATGGGTTTTGGTCTGAACAACCACAGTAGAAAAATCTGTGAAAGGAGCTTGAATTTTGTCACGGAGTGGTAAATCAGGAATTCTTCTATGGCCATGTTGCATTTGAGATACCTATTGGACATCCAAGGGGATGTCATCTAGACTGTAGAATTGATGAATTTGGAGTTCACAGAAACATTATAACCTGGACACACAGATTTGGAAATTGTCAGCCAATAGTTGTTGGTAAAAGCCATGAGGCTTGGATGGGATCACCTAAGGAATGAGTGTAGATAGAAAAGAGAAGGGTTCCAAAGTCTAGGCTTTGGTCTCCAGTATTTGAAGATCAGAGAGATAAAGAGGAACAGCAAAGGAGGCTGGGAAAGAGTAGCCACTGAGGAAGAGGAGAACCAGGCATATTCAGTGGCCTGGACACCAAGCAAAGAAGGTGGTTAAAGGTGAAAAGGTGATTGGCTATTGCTACTAAGTCAAATAAGATAAGGGCTTGGAATTGATTGATGAACAGATTTGTCAATATGGAGTCATTGTTTATCTTGACAAGAGCCATTTCTGTGGAAAGGGCTGGGGGCAAAAGCCTCAAGAAAATGGATTTGAGAATGGGAAGGGAGAATTTAGATAAGTACACACAACTCTTTCAAGGAACTTTTTCTGTAAGGGAAAGAAGAGACATGGGGTAGTAGATGTAGGACAAAGTGGGGTCTGGAGATGGCTTTTCTTTGCTTGTTCGGTTGGTTCTGCAGATGAAAGCAAGCAGCCTATCTGTATGCTGATAGCAACGATTCACTAGAGAGGGAAGACTCACTGAAACAAGAGTCTCAAGTAAGTGAGAGTACAGGACTGAGTGTACAAGTAGAAGAGTTAATCAGACAGGAGCACACACCAGTCCCTTGGCCCCCTACAAAAACAGGAAAGCAGAGAGTGCATCACCACAGATATAGGTAGGGGATCAATAGACCTTCTCCTCAAGGTTGCTTCATCTTCTTTCCAGTGAAACAGGAGCAAGATAATCACCTGAGAGCATGGACTGTGGAGGCAGTGTTGGACAGTTCCAGACATGGGGAAAAGTATGACATTGTCTAAGGAGTGAGAGAGTGAATGGATTAGGGTATGTGAGGATTACAGGACAGCATTATGGATCACTTGAGGGCAGTAATCATGAATTTATAGTGAAATCAATCAGTGTGTGTCAGTATCTGTCTTACTCCTGCTACATTCAGTTGCAGGAGAGAGGGTAAGAGTGGGTGGAGAATTGGACTTAACCAGAGTTGTTGTTTAGCAAAAAGATAGCAATGGAACATGAGAGATGGAAGACAATTAAGATGTTTACAAGGGAGTGATTACAATGACTCACCATGCAATTTACGCTTGACAAGGTGGGTGGTGAAGAATAAAAGGGATGAGAGAGAGTGGACAAATGGTAGGACGCATAGATTCCATTTTTTTTTCTTTTGGAGGGTATAGAGATTATTAGGACTGCAGCACCAAAGGAAGTACACTGGAACTAAAGAAAGTGGCTGTTATAGTGAAATGTTTGGAATTGAGATTTAAGATAAGTTGCATTTATTAGTAAGGAAAAGATCAAGGGCATCGCCATGCAAGTGAAGAGCTGATAGACGGTGGAGCCTAGGGGACTGGAAAAACCATCTTACGGATATTGAAATCAACAGGTGTTAAGACAGACGCAGTGTGATAGAGAGAGCAACAGTGAGCAGGAGCCACTATCCCTGATGAATGAGAAGTGACGCGGGGCAGTAGATGACTGCAACAGCAAGGAGAAATGAGTGATGACAAGAGATTCAATGTTGGATATTTTTATGGAAGAGAGAAGAAAAATGTACTATAAGCAGCAAAAAGGAGCAAAGGAGAGAGCTACAGGGGAAGCAGAAACCTTAGGGGAGGGGTGGGTTTCCCTCAGAGCAAGAAGTGTAAGAGAATATTCATAGAAGGGGTCAAGAGTACAGGGTATTTTGCTTATGACTGACCTTGAGTATCAAAGGGCACAGTGAAAAAGGTTATACACTAAGGGAAGGGGTAGGAGTTGCAGTCCAGAATGGTGATATACAAAGTTTAGTGAGGTTTGAGTGTGGGAGAAGAGGGAGGACTTGAAAGTCTTGTTATATATAAAAAACACAATCAGTATAGCCCTAATTGTCCCCAAGGCAGGGGGGAGGGGCTGTGAGAGATGAAGGGAAGGAAAAGTTGGTGGGTGGAGGTCTTGCAAGAACATGCAGGATCCCATCTGATTACTACTGATGGAGACACAGACTCTTGCAAGGGGACAGTTTAGTGAGCAGTTTCCTTTTTTTATTATTATTTCAGAATATTACAGGGGTGCAAATGTTTTGGTTACGTAAATTGCTTTTGTGCCATTTGAGTCTAAGTTATAAGTGTGCTCATCTCCCAGATAGTGTGCATTGTACATGTTAGGTGTCAATTTATCCATCACCTCCTCCCTCTCCCACCTGCTGGATTTCCGATGGATGTTATTTCCGTATGTGCACATAAGTATTGATCAATTAGTTCCAATTTAATGGTGAATACATGTGGTGTTTGTTTTTCCACAGACAGTTTCTTTCTCCTCCCCGTGTCAGCCTGCAGAGGGTATCTGCTTGGAGGGCTTGAGCTACACCTGACTTCTAATGAAAGAGGCTTCTGGGCAGGGAGAGGGGCAGTTCGTCATCCGCATCCTTGAATGGTACTTACAGCTTAATTTCTTATGCCTGGGAGCAACATACTAAAGTGCTTATGAAAAAAAAAAACACTTTGAATCAGAAATAAGTCTGATGAATCAATAGCTGGGGATATGGTGGCAATGCAAAAGGGCAAAGATGCATGCTGACTGATGTCTGCAGGAGGTTAGGAGGAGATTATATATCTCAAATTAAAATATCTCCCCAGCTGCCAATCCTGATGCTTGAAAAGTCTCTGTTAGAGAATCCTGGACTTTCAAGCTTAACTGAGGCTTTAAGAACAAAGCAGCATGGGGTAGCCAAAAGAGTGCAGGGTTTAGGATGCCCTTGGTCTGTGTATAAACCCCAGCCCAGAGCCTCATCAGCTGTGTCGTGTTGGTTAACTTTCTGTCATTGCCTAACCTCTCAGTAGAATGTTTAAACATCACGGTGAAGGCAAGTTTCTTCTGGGTGGAGGTGCAGGTGCCAAGTTTGTATTTCTGCTTAAGGCAACCATGGAAATAGTCACACAGTGACTTAGGATCCAAGGAGTGACTTACTGCATGATACAGAAGATTAGAGAAAGTATACAGTGGGCAGAAGGTGTGTGTGGACACCTACAAAGTATGGTGTATAAATATGTTCCCTAGGCTTTACACCACAAAAATGTCCTAGATCTCTCCACCAGAAGGACCCCCAATTTGTTCTGGGGCCTCCCCTTATGTCTGACTCCATGCATGGGAAAGCATCAGACCCACAAGGAAGGGCACAGTCTCAAGAGCTGTGGTCAGTCATGGGTTAAAGTCCCACTCTGCCACTAGCCAGCTGTACAACCAAAGCTGCTTATTTCACCCCTCTGTGTTTCCAAAGATACAAATAGCATCAATCTCAGAGGGCTATAGAGAGAGCTAACTGTGATAACCCGTGGGAAAGCCCCTTCTGCAGAGCAGACACCCCATAATGTCTAATTCCCAGTACCACATTGTGAGGTAGATACTCCCTGTCTTCAAAGTATCTGAGAGGAAATTCCATGTATTAGAAACACTGTAGAGATCATCACCTCTAAGGTCCCTTCCACTTACAGATTCTAGAATTCCATGCAATTGTATGATAACTGGACAGAAGAGAGTCTAGAAAAAATTATAAATTAGGAAAACCTACAGTGTTTGCCCCAAGACCTCCAGGCCCTCCCACTGCCTTTTGACAGTTCGGGGATCATGCCCTGCCCCCAAGACATATGCTCATGAGGCACACACACACACACACATGCACACACACACGCACATGTGTTCTCCCTTGGAGGTGACACATACTGAGCCTCTCATCATTTAACCCCAGTGTCCCATCCCCCAGCTGAAAGGGCACTTCCCAGGGAGGCAGTGTAGTGAAGGGGTTAAGAACACAGATTTTTGACAACTCATAATTCTGGGTGACTCTTGGGAAAGTTATTTCACCTTTCTGAGTTTTACTTTCTCTGACATAAAAGGGGGGGGTTGGAAAGAGACCCTTGACAATGATGTATGGACAAAACAAGGTAAAGCAGGTGAAGTGGTTAGTCTAAAGCCTGGAGCACAATAAGCACTCAATAAGTATAGCTATTATTTATTTCCCTATTTGTGTATGACCATTATTGTTTTGTTGCTGTACATATTTTCTTGCTGCTCTTGTTGATTCCCTGATGATGTGTTAGGGTGCTGATATTGTAGTGAAGTTAGCTGTATTGCAATAATTACGCACTGCCCACTAGGGCAGGAGAGAGAGCTAGTTTGTTTTCACTGTGACTGTGCCAATTCACTTCCCTAACAGTCTGTTTGGGGGTCCTTTGGCCCCTTCATGTCATACAAAAGAGGCAGCAGCCTTGTCCTCTGGGGACCAAGGTGACCTGGGAATAGGCAGGTTGCTTCCAAGTGGGTAGTCATTTTTGATTGCCATGTACACAGCATTTGCTCTTTTCTTTCTGTTTTTGCTGGTTATGGGTATTGAAGACAAGTTTCTTTTATTTATATAAATCAAAAGTAAAAGATATACATATTACACCAAAAGACTTATTCTCTAAATCATATAAATGAGAAAAACCATGGGCAAGCATAAATAGTAGGCTGTTAGAGGATGCTGCATTCTCCAAGCATACTGTGTGAGCACATATTTAAAAATCATTACTTCTTACCTGGCTGGCTGGGGAAGGTAATGATTTTCTCTCCTGACTTGCTCTATCGTCATTGTTTCTGGTTTTCCAGAATGAAGAGTCCAAAGTTGTCCAGAAATAACATTTATTAATCAACAATAAAACACACAATGGAAAAGGCCTTATAAGTAAAACTATATATTTATAATGCTTTATTTTTTTTGCTCCAGTACTCCACAAAACACTACAGACAGTAACAAAATAATTCAATAAATATTAAAAACTCTCAAGAGAATTATAGGACACTCTTTATCATATGTGAGCATCAACAATGCCACAGCCATTAGATACACTATTAAACACTATCATAGATATCTTTCTTGAATAATGGACATAATAAATTTTTTATCCAGGAGTCATAACATTTACACATATCCATACACAAGAGAACAGCTCAGAGGAAGTGAAGCAGACTCTCCAGTGACCTGGATTCATCTGCCTGCACATCATTTAAAGATATTACAGTGTTAACAGGATAGAAGTCAACACACTAAAGAGAAATGCTGGGGTTTGCTTGGGGTGGGAGAAGTGAAAGTAGGGCAATTAATGAAAGCTTCTTACATATTTTCCATTGCTCTCTTAGCAATGTGCTCTTTTCCCTTCTCTGCCTTTTCTTGGTTGAGGTATTCCAGCACTTTCATTAACAGATCTTCATCCAAGTACTGTCTATTTGGGATATCATCATTCTTCGGGGGCCCCACAGGAAACCTTTTGCTGACTGGGCCCAGCTTGTCAGTCTCCTGGGAGCTGCCTTGATTCGAAGGCTCTTTGACGGTTTTCTCCATTTGGTCTTCTTCCTGTAGGTCATCTTCAGATGAGCCTTGACTGGGAACTCGCTTCACCTGGTTTGAATTAATGATCTCAGGGTATTTAACTAGCATCCTGGCCAAGTACTCTCCTAATTCTTGATCCTTGTCACTCAGGTTTTCATATGCCATTTGTTTGTTTTCAACATCTGGCATCCAGGCAGCTTTGGGAAGCTCATTTGCTCCAGGTTTTCCAGGACCATAGGGGAGCCTTGGCAGAGCCTTCTCTGGGTTATATGGATTGGGAAAGTAGGGAGGTTTCTGATTTGCTGCACCCTCCATCCCTAAAAGATTTAAAATGTCCTCAACACTGAGCCCATCTGGTAGGGCCTCTGTGCCAGCACGACCAGGTGTTTTGCGGTAGCCACTCTTGGAGAGCACTTTATTTTGGAACAGGTCTGGATGGTCTAAGTCAGCCTCCGAGATGTCATCTAGGTCAGCGGGAAGTTCAAGCTCCTGCTCCGGTTCCACTGATGCACTTGGCTTCTCCTCACTTTTGAGCATTTCAATTAAGTCTTCAGGGGGTATCTGGAAATTCCTTGAGATTTCTATCAGCTGATAAATAGACTGAGAATCAAGTGGTTTCTCAAAAAGCCTGGTTGCTCTTTCCCCATTTGGCCCATTCAGTGACCTCCCACTTCCTGCAGCTTTCACTAACCTTTTCAAATAGGCAATTACTTTGGAGACATCATCTGAAAGTTGGTCTTTACTCTCTTTCTGGAGTTCTTCGTCCTGGAGGCTAAGCTGCCCTGAACGTTTCATTTCATCAGTGAGTTGTTCATTTTTTTCGATCTTCTCTTTGCTGTCTCTCACCTCTTCCTGGGTTTGACTCTCTATTTTCTCCTCTACTGGGTTCCAATCTTCTCCCCCAACCACATCTTCATAGGCAATGTTATTGGCCTTGTAGACATCATCTTCATCATCTGTGTAAAGTTTCTGCTCCTCATCAACCTTCTCACGTTTCTGGTTGTTTGGTCCTCTCAGCTTCCCCAGCTCTTGGAAGACAGATTCCAGTGTAGCCAGACTTTGAGGGGTATATTGTTCCTCCACTATTTCATTCGTGCGTTTAAAGGGGTTGTCCCTGGAATTCTCTTCATACATAGGAAGGAATCGCATGTTCTTGAGTTTTCTCTCTGGCCACTGTTGTGTTTCATAATCATCAATCATTTCCATTGGAAAGTTCTTTTCTGAATTCAAGGCATAAGGCTTGTTTTCTTTTGGTGCAGACTGGGCCTCATTTTCAGCCTGTCTCAAAGCTTCAAATACAATCCTCATCCATTCCTCTTCACTCAGTGAATCCTTTGAACTTTCTGGCAAGTGACTTTCATCACCATTTTCTTTTTGCTGAAGGGGAACAGAGACACCTTGGTAAGGATTATAGTCTGGGCTGCTTTCCGCCTTATGAGCTTGTTGTCGGAGCTTCTCTATGTACTCCAAAGCCCTGATCATTTCAGGATTGGGAAACTTTTGGATACTTTCCAATCTGAGGTCTGGTTCTTTGTGCAGCAGCTGGTTTCGCTGAAATGAAGCTGCTTCAGCCCCAGAGATGAGGAAAATTAAAGGGATAAGAGATAGGGCTGCTCCAAGCCAGTGGGTCTTAGCTTCTGCCATGTTTGAAAGATTTCCTTAAAGGATAAAAAAAACATGAGTTAACACAAATGAAACAGACTAGAGTGCACTATAGCAAAAGAAATAATTGACCATTGAGGGTAAAAAAACATAGCAGAGATTATGTCACATTAAATTTAGGATAACCCTTTTTTAAAATCCATGAGTATTTCCTATATGATCCCCACAAGCTAACCACAGGAGTCTTTGGCAACATTTTTACTCATTTACATTAAAATTGCATAGCATTCTCTTGGTTAAAACAATAACAAAAACATTGATACGAGACTACTTAGATTTTATTTTGTCATTTACAAAACATGTAGTTTGAATTTTAGTATATGTTGTTTCTTTTTAATAAAGGAGAAAAGACTTTCCAATACGTTTTAGTTCTCTTATATAGCATTTCTATTGAAATCATTAGTAAAATGATTTTTTGGCTTAATTCAAAATGTACATGTACACACACACACATATACACACACAAAAAATACACATGATTATATCCTTAAGGTTTTGTAAAAAAACATGTGGTTTATTTCTCAATTGTCCATCTAATTTTGTTGTTGAAACACAGCAGTAGTGACATGATTGTATACTGTGAGTGATACAGTATATTAGTGTCAATCATACTGAATTATCTCAGAGGGAAGTTTTATTCACGTATATTTTTCAGAAACAATTTGTTCTCAATCTGACACCAATCCAACTATCGATTAATAACCTCCAGAACATGGGTCTTCTCAGATCTCAGCTATTAGCTAAACCAATGAAGTTTCTTTGTGTGTAAATATGCTAAAATAATAAACTGTTTTAAAATCTCTGTGCTCCATATTTCTTCTAATAATTTTATTATGACTGTCTTGCAAAATGCAATTGTGGTTATACTTTTCATCAGCCTTCAAGAGTGTATAGTAAATAATAACAGATGCTACACAGAAAATAAGTTTTTTTAACTAGTCTATTTCTGAACTTGTGAGTGTTCAGATTCAGTTTGTCTTATGTCTGTGTCTATTTTGGTATGGACCTGTGAAATCTTAAATGACTCATACTGTTAGAAAATCTTAAAATAACCACTATGTGACTCCCAATTTAGATAAACACAGATGATGTGTTCAACTCTTCCTACTTAAAAATCTTCATTCATTTTTTTTCTCCAATGCCTTAAAATCTCACATATGAACTAGCAAGAGGATTTGTTCTTACATGAAATGAAACTAACAATGAAAAAACTATTTTAATACTTGGAATTTTGTTATAAATAAAATGAATGTAAAAGAAGTTACAGAAGTTCATAATATCTTTACTGGATCACGGTTTTGTGATGAATAAGCTAACTTATGTACGATTTTCTGTTAGCTTAGATATCAACTGTAGAAAATATAATTGTTTACTAGATCATATTAGTGATTAATGTTTTCCGTTCTTAAAGCCCCAAAATAGTTGTAGTTATAGTAACATTTTTAGCATAGATACATATATTTATTAAAATGATTCCCATTTACCAGACTATTTAATTTACTGAAAGAAAAACCTCTAAAGCCATTTTAAAGAATACTTCCAAAATATTTACTATAACTAAATGTTTACTATAAGTAACTTTATTCATAAAATTCTTAGGTTTAAATGAAAGTACATTATACATTCTTCACATTATTCCAGAATTAATTTAGCTTTGGTAATCAATTTTCAACATTGGCATTTGAAATAGTAATCTTAAAGACCAATAAGCTTATTTTCTTTGAAAGCACAATCTTGAAATATTTTTAACATACGGATTATGTACTCGTCTTTAAAATCACTATTTTGGAAATGGGCTTTGCTGTAGAGTTGAAGCACAATACTCGTTGCAGTTTTTTAAACCACAGCCTAACAAGTGCTATCCTTTGGTTATCTCTTCATCTACTCAGGAGCAGTTTGGACAACATAGTTAATGTCTTTGAGTCTTACTCAAAGGATTTGTTTCCCAGGTAGCAGCTCTTTCAAGCAGTGAAGATGTTTTCAACAGCTCTAATACTCTTTATAGGATTTGATTTCAAATTGAATTTTCTAAAATCCAAATAATTGGAACATTGTTTCTTCCTTGACAGTAACTATGAAAAACTCTTAAGTTAAAATGTCCTTCCTATTGAAATCAGACTAGAGCATTGACACACGCAGGGGGAGCAATTTGAGCAATTCAACTAGTTCGGAAATAGAAAAAAAGAAATACTTGTCCCAGTCAAAATCTTTAGCAAAATATTGTACCACCTCTTTCAATCAAAGCATAATAATAACAACAATAACATACAGTTAAGAATATTTCATCATATATTCAAAATTATCATTTCTCTGTAATTCATGGTCACATCCAACCTATAACCCAAGATAATATTTTACCCTGGAAAAAGGATGACACCTGAATTTAGGATCAATCTAAGCTACTTTCCTAGGTCTAAGATTAGGAGATAATAATGTAAACCCTTTCAAATACATCAGTTCAGAAAATAATTTTATATAGTTAGTTAATTTAGAGCTCTTGTAAGGTAAATATCAAAGAAAAAAAACTAGTTTCAAAATTTGTCATCTCTATACCTTTAACAGCCATTGAGTCCTTGGGAACCTACTGTTAAGAATATTAAGCATATAAATTATACCCCTGGCTTTGTATCTGGTTCTTAGAGAAAGAAACAATATATTATGGAAAGAAACAAGATATCAAGCTTGGTTAACTTTACATTAATATGTATATTGACACTAAAATCCTTAGCTTTTTCACTCTTCTTGTATATGATTGTCTAAATAACATTCTCATTGATAAATATCCAACATCAAGTAGTATAAATCGTAGACTAAATTACATATACACACATATGTAGCATCCTTACATTGGCTGGTGAGCAGCAGGTTGCTATTCAGTTATTCTATCAAGATAAGCTTTCAAAATGTTGTTTTTCTTCTCTGCTAGGAATTAAGGAAAGAACATGTAATTTAGAACTTTCCAGTAAATCAAAGAGAAAAGCAGCCTTACCTCTTTTCTTATATGCCAGAGAAGGTCCACAGCATGTTCCTCGCGGTTCGCCAGGAAAGCGTCTCGGGCCGTTTCAGCACCCGGACAGCTCCTCCGCTTATAGGGAGCCGCCGCGCCTGACTCCGCACTGCCACACTGACGTCACCGGGCTCAGCCACGAACCCGAGCACAAGCGAGCTTTTTCAAAGAACCGGAGAAAAAATAATCGCCTTATATATTTAAAAAAAAAAAAAAAAAATGTTGCATGCTTACGCCACCTGTCTTTTTGTGGCAAAAATTGCAGTTTTCTTTTTTCTCTTTGAAACTTGAAATAAAATGCTCTGCACAATTTCCTTTACAAAGAAAGAAATCTGTCGGACAGACATGGCTAATTTTGCAAGATAATCTCATCTAATATCTTGTTATAAGAGTTTCTTGGTGGTGTTGTCATTATTGTTGTCATCATTGTTATAAAAAAGTTGTACAGACAAGGATTATTTTTTTCTTCATTGCCCAAAATGAAATTACATTACCATTTCCTGGTATACCCAAGATAAATGGAGGATACATTATGAATGTGAAAGTCCATATTTCATATCATGACCACAGCCAGCATTCTTTTAAAATCATATTTATTTGAATAAAAAAGAGATTGTCTCTCTTTCAGGTGAGAGACAACTTTAATAGTTTTCAATGTAGTTTTTGAAATGAGTATTCATAAGATTTCCACTTTGGTAGTTAGTAATTCTTTATGAATCTGTTAGTATCCTTTACAGTATCTGATCTCAGAAAGGGAAGGTCAGAAGTTGAGTTCTGATGAAAATACCTCCATACTAAGAAAAAAACAAGTCCTTTCACTGTTTAAGAAAAATATGACACATAATTGGAATGCATTTGCAATTGAGAGGAAGTTGTACTATAAATATTTTCCTTCTCCTGTTGAATCAGATGAACTGAACACCTTCTGTGAATGTGACCAATCTAGAGAATAATATAGCAGTTAACTCTCAACCTCTTAGATTTATAATTCATAGCCATTGCTGTGCTTTGCCAGGTAACAGGATTTTATATTTTAATAATTTATATAGATCTAAATTTTTAACTTAATTTATTAAAGATATGAGTTTTCTAAAAACTATATGTGTTGAAGTATACTTTAAGTAGGAAAAAGAATCTTTCTATTAATATATAAGAGATCCTTTATGTTTCTGCTAAATGAATAGCCACTGATTTATCCATTCAATTAGTTGTAATACCTACTAGGTGCTAGATACATTGCTAACTGCTGGTGATGCAAAAAAGAATGATTTTTTTCTTTTGCCTTTGAGAAGCCTTTAGCCTAATGAGAAGGACAAACAAATAAACAGCTATAATAATTTTGATATAAATTGGAAAGCACCAAGAAAGAAGTTAGCCAGCAGTGTTTGGGAACATTGTGAATAGCCAGTTGTTTCAATCTAGAAATTCAAGATGAAAAAAATCTCCTGGAAAAAAGTCTTAGCTGAGATTTCTTATCAAGTTTTCTTAAAATAATTTCTAAGTATAATAGATAAATCACAAAACTCTTGAATTTCTTGAGAAAATAAGGAATAATTTAAAATCTTATGAAAAAAAATCTTGGAAAAAGTGGCCCTAGATTCTATTTGCTCTTCTGGTTAAGATATTTGATTTTTTTCCAAATGACTAGGAGACCATTATCTGTGGATTGATATAGAACTCACACAGACTCAGACTAAAGTCATATGGCCAATTAATCCAACAAATTTTTTCCTCATAATGGATTTTTAGAGCATGGTCAAATGCTGAGTTAAAGAGACCTAAATATGACCCATTTCTCAAGCACCATCCCAATGACAAGAGCTCATTCATTGATATCCTTAGCTGTATACACATGATCAGATTTTCTTAAATCTTAACAAAGGCCTGGCTAGCTGCTATGAGTTTGACCTAATTTTCTGTCCAGCAGTTCTATGTGGCTAGTTGAACTAACTAGTGTCAACACAGCCTCAGAAAATTCTGCATGTTTATTCTTAAAATGTTGAATTGGTTCAACTTCGGTCTCAAAAACCCTCAAGGAAGCCACTCCTGACCAGGCTAATTTATTTATGTGGAACAGAACGTTTTGGGCAAGAACCAGAAGACATGTAAAATCTCATTCAAAAACTCCAAGTAGAAGTGATATGTCAGGAGGCTGCCACTGGGATGGACTGGCTTCATTAGGCTCACGGTGTGGGTAGAATAATAACCCATGCATTAGTAATTGAATTCTTGCCTACTTTATGATGTTATGACAAATACTTTTCATTTATTGAGTTGCATTATGTTCCAAGCACTGTATAGGGACCCTAATTTAATCTCCTGATAGCTATTTTTATCTCCATTTTACAGATGAAAAAACTAAAGCTCAGAAAGAAGTGAGTTAGCGATTATTTTCTAAATCATAATTGGTAGAACTAGAATTTGAACCTAGGTCTTTCAAACAGTGTTTTTACAATAAAGACTATGATCCAGGCACTCTGCTAGGTGATGGAGTTATAGAAATGAACATACCATGGATCCAGTCATTAAAGATTCAAGTCTAGAGTGTAATTACTTTGACAAAAAATCTTCAGTTGCTTTTCCTCACTGCCCTCATGGCATGGGCCTGCACTTCTCATTTGAGACAGGACCAATGGAAAGCAAGAATTAACATTAGATCATTTCCTTGATGCTATGGGGCATACATCTTCGAAGAAAGTGAGTAATTATTGAATTTGGAAAAGTCTATGCACCAGCCAGTTTTTTATAGAATTTTTGATGTGTTATATTTAACATATCTCTAGAAGTCATTAATTTTTCTTTTTTTTTTTCTGGCAGATTTTTGTTCTAAAGGGAACTATTTCCCAAATAGAAATCATCTATTTGGAGAAGAAGTTAAAATGCAATCACCCAACCTTTTTGTTGATGTAAAATATTTCAGAGCATGTATAAAACATTAAAAATAACCTATAAATCTTTGTATCACTGAGCCTGACTCAAGGAATGATTTAAACATTCCTCACAAAATTTTAATTTTCTTGTTAGATCTAAATTGCTGGTTATCATTGCCTCCAAGACACAAATCTCTACATCATGAACATTTTCAAAATAATTATGTGCTGTGTATGATAATGGTTTTTACTAAATTAGCTTGCATCCTCACCATGGTGCTGTTAAGTTTAAGTTAATCATTCACAATTTAACTCTAAGTATTTAGGGCAGACTAGTTTGCTTTTATGACTAGAATTTCTTATGTCTCAGTCATTTTATTCTTTGTTATTTAATTTTATATTTCATCTGGACCATATTTTTATTTTTCTGTCATTCATACAAGAAATCTTCTATCTTTAGTAATCTTTTAATTTGAAACTTGTATGTCTCTTCCACTCCATTACCCTTCTCATTTTGATTCAATTTATGTGAAAACAATTAAGATCCAGAAGGCCAGTGTCTTATTTCTCTTCTTTCTTTCATCTCCTTCTTCCCTGTTGCTAACTTCCTCCCTCGTCCGTCTCTCCCTTAGAAGACAGACTCTCATGGAGGAGTTGGGTGTGCAGCAGGCATGAGCTGAGGTCTCCAGCATTTGCCTGTGGCCAGCGATGGGGGGCACTGCGTCTGCCCCCCGACACCTCAAGGCCTTGGCTACCTTTCATTGCTCATTCCTCACCTGTCTGCCTCCCTTCTCTTCTTCTTACTTTTCTTTCCTTGTACTCTTTGTTTAGTCTTTACCTCCCTTACTCTTTGCTTCTGAAATTTACTTAAATTCTTTTAGTTATAGTACACTTTCTTTGTTGATAAATGTTCCTGTCATAAGATGGACCTGTTTTAAAACTCAGAATCAAAGAAGAATGAAATGTTTTTCCACTTTCCTTACAAAAGCAGGGTCTGCCAAATCCTTGTTTGGAGAACACACATATCAGAAATAGGGTACACTTTATTTGATAATGTAACTGCACAGTTTCCCAAATAAAACCCACTACGTTCTAGGAGGTAGGAACTCTGTTGTCTACCACCATACCCTCCTGCCTACCCAGTGCCTTGGATATAAGGGTGGCCAAAAATATGTTGTGTAAATTGAGTTGAATTAGAATTTTCTCATTCTTACTACCAAAGCTTCACACATTTCCTCTTGGAATTTTTTAATCCTCTTAAAGTATCCTTATGCAAATGAACTGACTTTATGCATTTAAGTTTCAGGCACTGCTAGCAAATTAAATTTAGATTTTTTTTTTTAAGGACAATGTTTTTCCCTTATAGGAGCAATCTATATTTTTCTAATCTTTCCTTTATTTTGTAAAACATTTTCCCAGTGTTTGAGTTAAAATATAAAATTTCACATAAAGAGAAAAATGAGCTATTTTTAATTCCAGCATTTGTTTATTCTTTGTAAATTTTTTGCTCTGCTTATCAAAGCACCACATTACTGGTAGCCTCTTTATGGATTAGATAACATTTAAGGCTCCATTTAACCTTTGACCTCTTTACTTTGTGAAATGGGAGTCTGCTGGGAAATTATTTTTATTTGTCTAGTAGGTATTAAAATATGATCTTTCTCATAAACCTTCAATGAGAACTGTGTAAACCAAATAAATACAGGCTTTCCTCTCCATTGACTTTGAATTCTGGAACCATCTGGTGCTTGGAGGAAAAGCAAGTGCCATTCTCTTAATCTAATACCATGAATGCTTGGGCATCTGCTCCCTTCAGTGGATTTCAGGAGAAGGAAGTTTGTGCACTAGAAGTTAATTACTTTGCTTAAAACAACACTGAAATGTCTCAATCTTTCTGATTCTCCTGGCATAATTGTTTTGTGAATCAATGTTTTCAGCATTTACATGCAAATATTTGAATAAGGATATTTTTCACTTGGAAATCACCTACCTACACTCTCCCATCCCTCCTTTTAATCAGAAGCCCAGGGAGATATAAGAAAGTCTTCAAGGTTAAAGTGTAGCATCTACACAGTTAAGTTTAGCATTTGGTGTCCAGGGCTCCCACTGACTCACCTGATGACTTTTCACAGTTCATTCAGCCTTTGTAGGGATTTTAAAGTGTTGCTATCTTGGTCAAATAAACATATCACTTCTTGGGGTGAGGCATTTGCATATGTAATATGATATGGAGAGCTGAAAAAAAGACTGCTCAACCCAAAACCTTCTCTCCCAAATCCATCCACTGTTCTGTATTCCATATCATAGGAGATTTGGGGCTTTTGAAATTTTTGGTACAATTGCCTCCACTGTAAGAAGCAATTTATTAATCGGTCACTACCACCTGAGCAGGAATTAATGCACTAATCAAATCATCTAACTACTTTAGCACTGAAGAAAGGGCACAGGCTCTGTATGCTACAGGTTGGGGGGATTTAGAGCATGTGTTGGAGCAGAGATTCTCAAAGTGTGGTCCCAGATCCACAATGTCAGCACTATAGGCAACCTGCTAGCAATGCAAACTCTCAGACCCCAACCAGAATGGTTCATTTATCATAAAACCAAATTTAAATGTAAATACATCTGATCTTTTCCTATTGCTTTCCTAGAGACTTGCTCACAAGCCCATTATTTATTACTGATAGGAAAATGCTATTGATATTTCCAGAGAACATCTCTTCCTCAGTTTATAAAGATTTTAAATTGATTCTTGCATAAATACAGATGGGTTTATCAAATTAGCTCATAGGTTGTTATGATTGGAAAGATATATCAAATGTCATCTATTCTAACCTGGTCCATTGCTTGCATCTACTCTCTCAAATTCCTGACAAACTTCCTGCATGTACAGGACTTAAATAACTCCAATGAATAGCCACTCCTCACCGCTAAGTGATCCTAGTCCATCTCCAGACAAATTTATTCTCAAGTTTTGGGACTTTTTATTTCCCCCCTTTGTATTGGGCTGAAATGTGATACCTGTGGCTTCACTACGGATCTACACTCTAAGGCTATGTGGAGCAACTGTTGGTTGTCTTTTCTGTGACCAGAATCATGCTTCGCCAAACAGTTTGCTTTTCCTATGTGAAACAGTTCTGATAAATTTTCCTCATGGGTCATGGTGCTGGGCCCCAGCCCCAAAGCGCACTCTGGTTTAATTCAATATAAGACTCAAAAAAAATCATCTAACTCACAGTAGACATCCTTCACCCCAGGCCCTCTAGAGAGCTCTCCCCACCCCCACATTGCCTGCTTCTGCCCAGTCAATATCTTGCCGCAGAGGAAGCTCATTTCCTCAGGGGAATCTTCTCTGACTTCCCTGGCTCATACAATTCTCTCTAGAATATTCTCTCATGGAACCACATACCTCTCCTGGTTAGTACTTATTATAGTTGTAATGCAGCATTTTTATTTGTGGGATTCTCAGATTGCTATCTGCTTGGCTGAATTTAACATCTTTTTTTTT
>VBSM01001562.1:59983428-59995488 GCA_008086735.1 Cheirogaleus medius
GAGACGCTCTATCTGGCGGTGTTTCTCGTCCGCCATCTTGCTCCGCCCTCCTGAATTTAACATCTTTGAGGACATAAGGTAAGGCACCTTGTTTTGTTTTTCTCACCCTTATACCCAAAAGCCATCTAAACCAATGCTTAAAAATAATAATATCTATATTCCTGGGTTAAGCACCAAAGCAATAATAATAATAATATCTACAATAAGCATATCAAGACTCAAACTGACCACATTTCCTCCCAATCCTTTACTTCCTTCTCAGTGTTCTCTCAAGACTAATTATATTCCTTGGCCCTCAAGTTCAGCCATGGAATTATTATCTCCTCAGCTCGTTTCCTACACTTTCTCCCTCTCCACTTCCTTGCCCCTCTCTTTCCCCAACCACTGCCAATTCTTCCCAGTTGTCCCTTTGTGATTTATCCATTTTCACAGCCTCCTCTCACTGCCCTGTGTTTGGCTATTCCAAATCTCTTCCCAGACCTTCCAGTGTCTATTCTAATTTCCTCTGTACTCATCTTTATATGCCAGGAAGTTAGGTGTTCACACCTAAAGGGAAATAATTTCTACTTCTGACCTGAACCAGCTCTGAGGAAATAATGTTGACTGAATGACTAGGGTGTTCAATTAAAGAAAAACTATAAGCAGTTGCTTTATATTAAATGTCTTCTAAGTACAAGCCAAGGCGATCCATCCTTAAAAACACCCTAGCTAATTGTCTTTCAACATTTTTCCATCCCTTACTCAACTAGTACCAACTGGGTTAATTTTCCATAGTTCCAGGCCTTCCACCAAGTTATCTTCATGTTCCCACATGTCTCACCGCCCTCTCTCACCTCTCCAGTCTCACCCTCCTAGATCTTCAGCTCCAGTTCTGTAAACCTACGGACCAGAAAATAGACTTAATCTTCTCAGTCCTGTCTTCATCTGCACCATTCTCCTTGCCCAGCAAATATTCTGCCCCTCTTCTCCGCCATATTGATTCTTTTACAAAGTTTAACTTGATTCCTCTCCTCAGTGAAACATTCCTTAATCAATCCCTACCCCCTGCATGCACTTACCCTATATATTATAGCATTGATTTTTAACCTGAGGTCCACTGAATCCCATGAAATTGAACACAAGTCTTTATGTATATGTGATAGTGTGCTTCTTTGCCCCAGGAAGCTCCACAGCTGCAAACAGATGCTCAAGTGACCCTGTGGCCTTAAAGTTCTTTTGTAGCTCTTAGTACTACTCACTATATATTTCTGGTTCTCCTTCCTTCTGGGCCTATGATAGAATTACACTACCTGGACTGTTGTGATTGGGTGGCACCATGTGACAAGTTCTAGTCAATGAGCTTAGAGTTGAATGACATGTCACAGAGTTCACTTTCCCACACCATAGAGGCAGCCAAGTTTGGAGATGACGGCTGTTCACACAGTCTGGTTCCTGATTGGCTGCAATGTGCAGAGCTGGCTTCCTGACCTTTCATAGACATATGTGTACCAAGAACTATAAATAAAAGTTGTTTAAGCAGCTGATTTGGAAAGATTGTTTGTTACCACACATAACCTAGACTATCCAGACAGATACAAATATTGAACTCAACTGATTTGGAATATAACTATAACATAAAAGTCTCTACAGCCTTACCTAGAGAAGGAAGGTGAGACTAGTTACCAGTCAGAATCTTGTCCTGCTTTTGGGTGTTCCTGGACTCAAAAGAGTCAATCAGATGCATCCTTGTTTCCCACAGTATGGAAAGCAAACCTATAGCACTGTTGGAAGTGACTTTTTGTTTTTCTGCCAGGCATAGACATAGCATTAAGCAGCATTAAGTTATATACAGTAGTCTGAAATTTATTTCTTGTGCAGTTCTCCTGGTTACACAAAAAAGAAACTTTCAGTTGGAGGCTAGTATGTCTTTAACACCTTTCTGATGCTTGAAAATCCTCCTTTTTGGCCTTCGGCTCTGAGCTTTCTGAAGGCTGCAGAATCTAACCAGAAATTTATTAACATCTTTATATTTGTTTTGGATTTGTCTTCTATTTATATAGGTGATAAAATTTTCAAGTTGAGGCAGTGATATAAACCTTCTTTTATTTAGGCTTAACAAGAGGTTTAATATAGAAAAAATATTAAGTAGATAATAGTATACATAATGCTTAGAGATAACAAAAATAATAATTCAATTGACCATTTGTTTGGAAATTTTGCCTTACAATGTAGTTCAAACCTTGGGTGGGGCTTAGTCCCCATTCCCGGGGTTGGGAACCAGTGGTTGTATATTCTCATCTCTCTTCTTCTTGTCTCCAAGGGCACTATATATATTCAATGGCCGAAATCTTTATTTTAAAAAATGTTTTAGTTCTGCAGCAAAGCTTGCCTCAGAACAAATTCAAACAGGCAGTTATGTATGGCAGGAGGTAGAACACTGGGCTTCTCACTAGCTTCAACCTCCCTGGGCCTCGGTTTCTTCATTTGCCAAATGAGGGTGATATTACCTAGCTGAGGCCTCAGAGAGTCCTGCAAGGATCCAGTAATATAACACTTGCAGAATGCTCTGGAAAGTTTGAGGCACTCTGCAGATGTACTGCCTGATAATTATGCATCTCCCAGTCCCTGGGAATTCACTGAAACAGGGCTTGTGATACCTGAATTTTAAAAATTGTAACCAACCAAGAAAAAAATACCTTCTTTATACTGATGTGATTAGAATTGATTTCTCGACGCTGTGGCAAGGCAAGTCATTTGCAACCTCCGCTCGATTAGACTGAAGAGGAGAAGAAACCAAGTGTTTGCGTAAATGCTAGAAGCAAGCTCCCCTCTCAAGCCGGCGGAGGTGGAGTTTTTTCTGGGAGGCTGCTTCTGGCACCAGCTGCCTCGCCTTCAGCACAGCTTGGCGTCAGACTGATGGACTTTGAGTCAAAACACACATGGCTATAGGGAGTAAGATGTGAGTCATGTTCCGCAGGGGCTGAAAGGCTCCAGGGAATCGGCAGCAGATATGAATGAAAGCGGACGCCTCATTCCAGGGCCGCGCCCCCGCCTCCGCAGCCCAAGGCCAGGTTCACGGTTTTAATCATCACTTATCTCCGCACAGGCTGCACAGAGGGGCCCTGGGAAGCGGCTTGCACATTACGCATTCATAGATGCGCAGCCATTCATTACATGCCTCCTCTGGCTCTGTCCTAATGAGGCTCAGGAACGAGGCTTAAATGTCATGATGCTTTTGCGTCTTTTCCTGACGGGAGAACTGCAGGATGCTGACGATGCTGGCGACGGGCAGGGCTGGGTCTCAGTCGCGAGCCCCGCCATGCCCGCCGCCCCGGCCGCTGAGCCAATTAGCGCGTTCTGAGCGAACAAGTCTCTTCAGAGTCTCTTTGGGGTATTTATTCCTGACCTCAACCCTAAAATCTCCAAATTGCCTGCATCTGTCTCACTAGCAACACCAGCTGAAGTAGGACTCGGGTCTTTTAACAACAGTCAAAAGCCAAGGAGATAAAATGCTGGGCTTTTTCCCCCCTACAATGGTGAATCCCTTTCTTCTGAGCTATGCTTCAATACTCTTCATCTTTGCCAAAAGTCAAGAATCATCCATGTATTAATAAGAGAGAGAGGCAGTTAACGGGTAGGTTCAGTGCCAGGCTGCCTGGTTTGAACCCTGCCTCTGCCTCTTACTGGCTGTGCAGCCTCGAGCTGTTTGCTTATTCTCCTTGTCACTCTGCTTCCTCCTCGAGAAAATAGAAATCTTAATAGGAGATACCTTGTAGGGTTTTGTGTGAATTCAATCAGAACAATAAGCACTCAATAAATAGAGTACTATTAACACACATTTATTGAATATTTTCTTTTTGCCAAGTGTTGGATTAGGCACCAAGGATACAAAGTAAATAAGCTTTAAGGGCTGTTCGCATGGAGTCCATTGAGGAATATATCTATACACACCGTAGTACAATGGGTTGGGATAAATGGGAAAACAAGAAGTGGGTGGAGAGAGACTATGGTTGATTGGTTTTGCGTAGAAGGACTGGAGAAGATTTTGGACAGCAGGGAAGCTTTGAACTTAGGTGTCTAAGGTAGATGGGAGCTGGCCAGGAAAAGAATAGAAGTATTTGCTTCATCTCAACCTCTCAGCTGGTCTGAGTCTTTGCACAGAGCTTTCTTCAATTGTCCAAAGAGCAGGCTGGTCCTAGACTCTGTACATGACCCACATGGCTGTTGTAGAGCTTTATCTCTGGATCCAGAGCATCTCCTCACGCCTGTGCTCCTCGAGAAGACGTTGCACGTTCCAGTGGTTTTCTGTGGTAACAAATCAAGCATAACAATGGGTCTCTTTTTAGAAAAGAAAAGGACCAAACTCTTGCCAGAAGCCAAGATATTCCATGCTATCAGGATATCCTGGTCTCTGGGCCTTGGAATTATGTTCTCATCGCTTTCTTCAAGTAGCTACAATAGGACACTAAGCCGACTACTTTTCAGAAATTCTTGGATAATGAAAGGTAAAGTAGGCGAATGATGGGTATGTTATAATTATAATAGCTAATGTTTATTAAGCTTACAATCACTATAGCTTTACAATTAACCTATTGGAAATATTACATATTGAACTATATTAACTTACCATTTTTAGATTTAAAAAAATAGTTGAATATAGCAAGTTCATGTGGTCCAAACTAATATCATCATCATTTTGTTGATAAGGAAACTGAGGCTCAGAGAATGTCATGAATGACCTGTGGTCAGACTACCTTGGTTTGATTTCTGGTGACACCACTTAATAATACTTCCTACACTTATATGGATGCTGGGAGGCTTAAATGGGATACTGTAATAAATTTATAGCACCCGGCACATTATGAGATTGCAATATTCTTTTTTTTTTTCTATAACAACTAGCTATTGCTCAAGGGGAGGAAAAAGAAATAGATTGACCCCCATTCCTAGGCAATCAAGGGGCTGGTGTTGGAGTTGGCCTCTTGGTACCCTGGGCTGAACACCAGGCTTGGCCCTGTTGGCCCCAGTTTTCAGGATCTGGAAAGATGAAACTATCTGCAGGTGTCAGTTCAGCACAAGGTTCCATTGGAGACAAGACAGTCTTCCTAAATGGTTGCTCGGGGAACTGGACAAGAGAGAGAGTCTGGGTAAGAAGCTAATAATCAGAATCTGAAAGAGAAGATTCTGCGATAAGTAAAAGTTAGAGCAATGACTGAGTTCAAAATCAGAAAACTGGGGACGGAAGCCCTTGGTTGAGCTTCTGGAGACTTGGGATGATGAGCCTGTCAGGTTTGCTTAAAGTGACCACCAAGAAGCCAACAAAAACTACCAAGATAGAGCATAAGAAAAACAGTAAAAAAGAGAGAAAATGTCAAGAGTATCCCATTGGTGATGTCATTGGTGACTATTTCCCAGAAGCCATGGACAAGGGAATGTTTCCTAGAGAATCCCAAAGAGCTTCCTCTGCCACTGCCTTTCTTTGCTGCCCTGGGGCTCACCATGACGGAGAGCTGGTATGGGGCTAACCGTGCCTGACAGTTACGGGAAACCCCAGCCCCTCACCCCCGTAGCCTTACTCTTTTATTCCACTCAAAAATGTAACTAGTTAAGTAAAATACATTTAAACTCAAGAATTTGGTGATCATCTTTTAAATAAGTGGAACAAATCTAAATCTAATTGGGGATTGCGGAAACCAGTTTTGTGTAATTGGATCCTACAAAGGCTACATGGTAAGTGTGTTCTCCCTGCCAGCCTCCCACCTGCAGTATGAATCTTTGATAAAAAACAATTCTCTCCTTCAAGGACCACCATTGCTGATGGGAGTTTGAACGGTAGATGCAAAATACAGCAAGATGGATATGGGATTGCTACATTCAGATTTGTATCACTTTGTAGTCTTTATCTCTCATGTGATTACTTATCACCATCAACTTAAACCAAAACCACAGAGCTTTTTTAAAAACAGAAGAAAAAAGTACTTGTTTGGGGGGCCCCTACACCTTGTCTAGGCCCCTCTATACCTGTCCCTCCATGGCCGCATCTCAAACCACAAACCTCAGCCTCCCATGAGCACCAACCACATTGAAACTGAAGTCTCTTGAAGCCCTGCTCTCTGATAGAACCATTCGGTAAAGATGACAGAACACGCCATTTGGGTAACCTTCCACTCATGCATTTACTCATTCATTTGCTCATTCATCAAATGTTTATTGAACTGATTGAATTATTCAGGAAGGAATATGCTGCGCTCCCTGCCCTCTTAGGGCTCACAGCATAGCGGTTGGGACAGAGGGGGGCTGCGGCGGGTGGGAGGGCGGAGGTGAGTGAAGGAGGCATACGCATGAATCCTTGTTAGGTAAAAAAGAATGAAACACATTCTGGAGACAGGCACAAGCGAAAGGCCAAGAGGGAACGGGAGTAATTAATTCTCCAAAAAGTCCAAGCGATCCTTCGTGGACATGGTAACATTTGAACAGGAGCTTGAAGGGAAATTTTAGGAGGGAGAAAAGTGAGGTAAGCACTTGCTCTACGGAGGGAAAGGAATAAGCAAGACACAGCGTGGGGAGGAAATAAAAGGGGCAGCTGGGGACAAGAGTTCGGTTTGCCACAATGACAGCAGGTGACCTTTATTTACCTTTTCCTTGTTTACCTTGTTCCAGACACAGAATTACATGGTTTACATAAATTTAAAAACGCAGTCCTTAATGCGACCGCGAGAATAATGAGGGTACCTGCCTTATTATATGCAGGTACCCTCATTATTCTCGCTTTACAGAGACAGAAACTGAAGGCCCCGAAGATGCAGCAATGTTCCCAAGCTGGGGCCTTTTCTCAGGGGAGGAGCGGAGGCAGCCGCAGGCACTGTGCCCCCTGCCCACGCCCCACGCTGCCTGCTGGGTTAGTGCAGTGTCCCGCAAGGCTAGAGTCTTGGCAGACACGCCTCCGAATGCTGGGTGAGGGGTTTGGGTTTCCTTCTTGTCAAACTTTCTAAGGAGAGAAAGGAAATAAATGACAACACAAGTAAAGCAACTGGGGCAGCTGTGTGGAGAACGAATTTGCATTTTAATGAGAACATTTAACGCCTCAAGCCAGAGCTTCTAAAGAAGGGAAGTTCAGACTTTAGGGTGTCTAAGAGGTTAGAGACTTCCAGATAAAGCTGTTTGCGGGGCCGGTATAGCTTAAGGAGACCTTAGCTGCATCCTGGGAAGGTAGCTCTCTATCGGATAGGAACCCCCCACCCCCCACCCCACTCCCTGCAAAGGACATTATCTAGATCAATCTTCTCATTCAACAGATAAGGAATGAGAAGACCCAAGTTGTTTTGCCCAAAAAGCACAGCTGGAATGTGGCTTGAACAGAGGTCCAAATGCAGGTGATCTATCTCCAAGTCCCGTGTTCCTTCCACGGCATGGATCAGGTTTAAACTTCCCCGTGTTTAAACCTGCGGGAGCACAGACACTCCTCCAGCCTCTCCCAGGCTACTTCAGCTCAAGGCGCACGGCCTGCCCTGTGGAGCTGCAGCTCGAGCTGCTCGTGCCACGAAGGGGGAGACACTGTCATCTGCCCCTCTTGTCCTCCCAGACTCCTGCAAGGCATGTGCCCCCACAGCCACAGCCCAGCCCCACGTCCCACTCTTGCCTGCTCTTACCTGCCATGTGTGTGTGGGGGGGGTGTGTGTGTTCAAAGCTTAAACCAAAGCAAGTCATCTCAAAATACCCAGAGAAGAGTTACTAATAAATAAAACAACTCAGGCTGGCAAGGCAACTGAAGCAGATGCAGAAGATCAAGGCCCCTCTGTCTTTTAAACACAGAACTCTAAGGATGAGAACTGACTCTCACGGCCACTGTGGGACCTGTGGTCCCACAACTTCACAGTTGGACACACGGAGCTACTTGCCTCACGCCTAATTGCTCCAAAGTAGATTTTGCAACTAATTGCATTAAAGCCTTGCTAATTTGTTTTTCCTTCATTTTTAACGAGAAAAAGGCAGCCCGATTTCAGCTCTGTGCTCCTCGGCATTCCAACCCCTCGTTCATTAGCTGTGTTGTCTCAGGGGACAGTGCTTCCTGGCAGAGAAGCTACTTTTCATGTCGTCATTCAACTTTCTGCAAATGCAGCTAATGTAAATCCCACTAGAATGCACGTCCCTGAACTGAGACTGCAGCTACATGGGCTGAGAATGGAAGACCAGAGCAGTAGGATGGGAGTGAGGGATGGTCCTGGCTGCAGGCACAAAGTCAGCCAGGAGCAGCAAACTCAGGCAGGGTTGAGCAGCTGTCTGTCTACTGACACTCAAAATCAGGAATGTGGCAATACAATGCAATACAATACAGTAGTGATCCTACTAGCTAGAGAGATAGCAACAGGATCCTTTCCCCCCAGAGGTGGGCTCTACTCATGTCCAGGGTAAGTGTGAGAACCCATGAAAGCCCAACCCAGTGCATTCTTGACCACCTCCTGCTTAAAATTCTTCAACTGCTAGCCACTGTTCTCAGATTAACACCCCAGTCCTGAACCCTGTGCACTAGTCCCTGCAGGCCCTGCCTCTGCTTGACTTTCAAGCCCCACCTTCTTCTACTCTAGTTTTTACTTCCTGTTCCTTGGGAAGAGCTGTCTACTGCCCCAGGACCTTTGCACATGCTATTTCCTTTCCATGGAGTGTGGTTCCTTGCTCCTTCTAATTAGCTTCTACTTACAGTCTCTAGTCCTCTCTTTATTTATCATTTCCTAACAGAAACGATCCCTGACACCCTAGGTTAAAGCAAGTTTCTTTTTTATAGACTCATAAAGAACCCATTTCTTACTGCATTGGCTATATTTTCTTATTTTCTGTATTCTTGATGCTCTGGCATCTGGGGCCTTAATCCTGGAGAGACTATCCTTCCCAGGACTAGCTTCTTCCTACAGACAACAAATGACTCCCCTGTGAGCATACCTTTGATATAAACCAACAAATCCAGAGGCCTCTAACTATCTCCTTTATCAAACTCTCACAAACCAAGCGAACATTTCCCCTGCCCTAAATCACCCCAGGGCCAGCCACTGGACAACTAGAGACCACCCCTACAACCCAGAACCCCCTAAAAGTATTTGAACTATCCAGTCCTAAGCTTACTCAGAGTGCCTACCCCGCCTCACCCATTCCTTCCTGTGCAAATCCCAGATAAAGGCTTTGGGCCTTGCTCTGACCTTTCCTCATCTCTGCCTCCTGAGCAACCTTGGTCCTTCCCCATGTGGCCCTGTGTGGCGTGGCTCCTGTCTCTAGGAATCTGTGAGTGTGAACTTCTTCCCGCATGAGAACCGTTTCTGTGTCTGCATGTCCTACCATATTTGATTAAAACAAATGCCAGGCACATTTTCATACACTTACTCTCCTGGGACTTTCCTGGGTTATTCCTATGACTTTTTTTTTATTTCAGCATATTATGGGGGTACAAATATCACGGTTATGTATATTCCCCATGCCCCACTCGAGGCAGAGCCTCAAGCATAACCACACCCCATATGTTGCACATCTTACTCATTATGTTTGTATATACCCATCCCCTCCTCCCCCCTCCCACCCGCCCAACATCTCAAGAATGGAAAAACAAGCACCACATGTATTCCTATGACTTTTTTCTGTCTCCCCCTCTAGATTATAAGCTCCCTGAAAGGTTTCATATCTCCTTGCACTGACTCTTTGCATCGCAGTTCCTAGCACTTGAGAGATCTCTGGAAGAGAACAGGTATTCCCAGTGCTGTGAGGAGGGCTAGCAGCATCGCACAGAAAGAGTAAGACAGAAACCTGCTGCAACAGCCCAGGGTGACACAACTAACAAGGGAAAGACGTGACACTTAGGTGGGTGGGTATCCGGCACTCCTCTGAGACAGAGAGGATGCCAGGTGAGTGGCAGCCAGACCAGCTCCGGAGCCCGTCAAGTGGAGAGAGGGGCCCAGTCCCAGGGAGATGTGGCTCACTGCACGCAGGTCGAAGGCATCACTGACGGGCTGAGAGGCACTGGGGAGGCTTGGAGGGACTTGGCTAGTCACACAGACTGGTCAATCACTACCATTTCAGCCCGCCCCACCCTGATAGAGCCTCGACAGACCACTCACGCTGCCTGGGGATCTCTACCACATAGGTGACATGAGGGTGTTAAATGATACAAGAAATGGGGGCTCCACATTGCCAAGGAGAAAATCACAAACCTTACTTATAAGACTTGTCTGGAAGAAGACATCTGTGTTCTCAGCACACCCTTAGGATATTGCAGAGTGTTTCTGGAAATATGTCCATTGAAGCCCAAGGTCATTTAGGAACACAATCCAAGTGACGGTCGACATCGCTGTTAACTGTAAAATAACAGCACTGATGGCCAACCCCCAGGGCTTAATCACAGGATGCTCAAGTGTCACTGTTCCTTCTCACTTTCTCTTTAAAATGCGTCACAGAGGCTAAACATACACCCCGGTGTCGTGCTGGAAGCCCCTGCTCTGCTCTCTGACATAAGCATGTCCAATTAGAAGCCCAGCATCTAGCACCTCTGACCCATCTGTGGGAGGCAGGTTCCTGAGCTCTGGATTCTATTTCCAGCCTCGAAGATGCTGCACCAGGGGAGGTGACGCATCCAAACACCTCGCCTGATGTTTTCTAATTGACAGCCTGGGAGCATCGCATCAAATGTTCCTCCTTCCAAACCCAATTAAGTAGTTCCCTCTCCCCAGAAAGCAAGTTTTAAAAAATTCTCTTTTATCCCTATTCTCTATTCTCATTTCCCCATAGGCAAGCATACTAATGTGTTTAATGTGGATCTCTTTGCTTGTTTATATTCTTGCAAAATGGATTTTGTTGTTCTATGTGCATGTATTTTTAATTTATGTACATTTCTATATTGTGTTAAATATCTCCTTCCATTTATTGTATTATTTTGTCACTCATCAGTATGCCTCCATGGTTTATCCAGGTTGCTAGGTGTCAATTTAATCTGCACCACGTGGGTATAAATGCCCCATACCTCACCTGGCCACTGACCCCGTGATGGATACTGCAATTCCTTCCAGATCTGCATCACTGTGCAAACACTGACCATGCACATTTATGTATGTGCATGCTCTTATTGACAGATTGTTTTGCAAAGGCTCTCAAGGGCTCCTCTATCTTCACACACTCATCCTTGCCAACTGTTGGCATTTTCTAGCCTCCTACTTTTTGCCAAACTTATATGTGTAAAGTGATATTGATTATTTTAATTTGCATTTACTTGATTACTAATGAGTTTTAACAACCTTCCATATGCTTGATGGCCTTTTGGACTTCCTCTCTTCTGGTTAATTTGTCTGTTTATATACTTTGCTTATTTTTTGTGTGTGTGGTTGCTACCTTGTAGACTCTGGATATTAATTCTGTGTCAGTTTTAGTTATTGCATCTATTTTATCCCATGTTGTCATTGACTAACTTTGTCTATAGTGTCCTTTGTTGAACAGAAATTTTTAATTTGAATGTTATCAAATTTATCATTTTTTATCCTGAAGTATTCATTCAAGGTTTTATTTAAAAACATTTTCTTTACCACTGTGTCACAAAGATATTCTACATGTTTTACAACATACTAAGTTTATAGATTTACTATTTTTGCTAAGGTCTTTAATCCCTTTAAGGTCTATCTTTGGTTGTGGTATTAGCAGAAATCCAGTTTTATTTTTTCTCCATGGAGTGAGCCACTCCATGGTGAGTGAGCCACCTACTAAACTATTTGTCAATTCTGCATTGATTTATGGTGCCACATTTATTGCATACAAAGTTCTACATATTCATGGGGCTGTCTCTCTACTCTCCATCGTTTTCCACTCGTCTCAATATCTATTGTTGAACATGTGCTATACTTTTTTATAATGGCTTTGTAGGATATTTTAATTTCTGTAAAGTTTAGTATGCACTCAATATTTTTTAAGTTAACTTAGATATCTTGGATCTTCCTTCTCACCAAATAAATTTTAGAGAGGTTTAGCAAGTTTTTTTAAAATCCAATCAGAATGGTGAACATTGGAGGGGCGGAGCAAGATGGCGGACGAGAAACACCGCCAGATAGAGCGTCT
>VBSM01001562.1:59995588-60066427 GCA_008086735.1 Cheirogaleus medius
AAAAAAAAAAAAGAATGGTGAACATTATTCCATTAAATTTAAAGGCTAATTTTAAGAGAACTGATATCTTTACAATATCTAAGCCATTATATCTAATAACTGTCTCTTCATTTATTTATATAATTCTCAATGTCTTTAAAGCTTGAACTTTTATGTCATCTTGCATAAGTTAATTTCTAAATACTTCACAGATTTTGTTACTATTGTGGAAGATAGCTTAAGTTTGATTATATTATATTAGGTACTAGTATAGAAACATTCTATTGCTATTTGGAATTTAATCTCATGTTCTTGAACTTGCTGAATCCCTTTGTTAGTTCACTAGTTTGTATGTTGTGGTGGTTGCATTGTTTTAGGTAGGTGGTTATATCACCTGAAAACAATGACAGTTTATTCCTTTTCCTAAATCCTTACACTGTATCACTTTTACCTGGGCCAGTACCCCCAGTACGCTGAAAACAGAAGTGTTAACATAGGATCTTTGTCTTTTCTTCCAATCTTAGACATAATATATATCTAGTTTCTGTATTAGGTATAATATTTGCCACAGGTTTTCAGAATATAATTTTAATGAATTTAAGAAAATTCCTTTCTACTCCTAGTTTGTGAAGAGTTTTTATCACAAATAAGTTTTAAATCTCATGAAATACTTTTTGTACACAAATTACAATAATCATAAAATTTTTCTTGGTTAGTCTAATAATGTGGTTTTTTTCACTGTTAGATTTTTATGTCAAATCATCTCTACATGTTCGGGGAAATTTCTGCTTGATCATGGTTTTAAAATATATTAGATTCGATACCATTGTATGTTATTCAAAAATAAGTATTTTTAAATTTTTCTTATCTGGTTTTGAAATCAAGATTACACTAGCATCTAATAGGTTGAATTGCACCTGTCTTACTATT
Organism: Cheirogaleus medius; assembly: GCA_008086735.1. NCBI lineage: Eukaryota > Metazoa > Chordata > Mammalia > Primates > Cheirogaleidae > Cheirogaleus > Cheirogaleus medius. Next base: position 59,996,498 of record VBSM01001562.1, read on the forward strand.
TTTTGGAAAAATTTACATAAGAAGCTAGGAATCTAGCATTACCTGTACATTTGTTGCAGCTCCAATGAAGCCATTTGTGCCTGGGTTAGGGATAGAGAATAGGAAAAGTGGAGGAGTTACTTTGATATTTATTAGTATATTAATTTATCTGTTACTTTTTACACCAATTTTGGTATTTGATTTTTTCCAGGAATTCATTGACTCCATTTATTTTACCAAATGCATTAGATACAGATATCGTAACAATCTTTTATTATTTTTTAATCTGTAGTTGTTTCTCCTTCTTTCATTGTATATTTTATCCTTTCTCTGTTTTTTCCTTAATCTGTCTTGCCACAGGTCTTTGTTAATCTTTGCTATTCTTCTTTATACTCGTTACATTGATATCTGACTTATTTTTATTACTTCCTTTTTCATTTATTTGCTCTGTTACTTTTTTCCTAATGTCAAATGCTTAGCTCACTTGTAAATCTTTTATATTTCCTCATAAATGTATTTAAACCTATACATTTCCCTCAAAGTACAACTGTAGATGTGCCTGACAACTTTTGACATCAATGCTTTCATTATCATTTAAGTCTAGACATTTCTTTATATTCTTTTGACTTCAGATTTGTTTGGTATTAAGATATTCAGTCTCCTTACATATAGATTCCTTTTAGCTATCCTTTCCTTATTAATTTCTCATTTTATTGCACTATGCTTAGAGTGTATGATTTGTTAGATATCAATCCTGTAGCATTTTCACAAAGATATTACAGTAGCTACCCCAGTCATGCTTCCCCAAACAAGAGATCTGAGGGAAAGGTCAGAGTTTGTACCAAAAAGCTATTTCTAATCAAGGACCTATTGAGGGTTGATTGTACTCAATACTGAGCTGAAACTGATGAAGATTCAAGAGATGGGTATAAGGCCATCTCTCCTTTCAATCAAAGAACTTATAAATTTTCTGTGGTCTCATGACTGATGCACTTGAAAAAGTGGCAAACTTTATAGCCCACAACACAGTGGAGACATTTGGAGGTTTAGAATGCCGTTCAGAATTCAAAGGAAAAGTCAACCAACAATGACTTAGCAGGAAGGAGAAAGGCTGCGTGCTCTTGAGCAGGACACAGGAGAAGAGAACAGATAGAGGCTAAAGAACCAAGGCAATCATTAGTATTTGGTGTAAGGAAAGTGCCCAACTAGCGCAGAAAGTATTGAGGGATAGAAAATAAGTTTGGGTGGGTTTAGTGAGGCCAGAAAGTGAAGGACCTTGAGAGTCAGCAGAGCAACCTGTTCTTAAAATGGTGAAAAATAGAGTGTGAAACATGAAGGTGCTTGAACAGATCAACATAATAGAAGGAACATTTTAAAAATTACAAATTTCTAATTCTATGACAAATATATACATGCACCCTTTGTAGCACAGATCAATAGGTTTCAGTGACATCAAACACTGATAGAGTCGAAGGTACAGAGTCTAATATTCAGATGAGTGTTCTGTTTAGACAACAGACTGGACCCTCCTGAGCGGTATTTAGTTTTATCTTTTCTTTTTTGTGTCCATTTGTTTGTTGGTTTGCTTGTTTCAAGTTTATTCTAGCATGTCCATGGACAGTAGACTTACATTTTTGACTAAGCTCTTTCTGTGCTAGATTTTTCTGGACAGAATTATTTATTTATTTATTTGACTGGTAGCTTAGTTGTTGGTTGATTTATGCGTTTAATTGTATCCCCTGCCAAAGTTCTAACACCCATTACCTCAGAATGAGACCTTATTTAGAAATTGGGACATAGCAGATGAAATTAGTTAAAATTATACTGAAGTAGGATGGCCTTCAATCCAATATGACTGATGTGCTTATAGAAAAAGGAAATTTGAACACAGATATGCACATAGGGAGAACACCGAGGGAACAGTAAAACAGAGATTAGGATGGTGTAACAGAAGCCAAGGAACTCCAATGATTGCCAGCAAACCACCAGAGGGTAGGGGAAAGGCATGGGACAAATTTCTCCCTCACAGCCCTCAGAATGAACCCATCTAGCTGGCAACTTGACCTTGGACATCTAGTCTCCAGAAGTGTGAGACAATTTCTGTTGTCGAAGCCACCGTGTTTGTGGCACTTTGTTACAGCTGCAAGAGGAAGTGGAGGGAGTGGCACAGTCTGCTCCTCTGTAGATCTTTGTAGAATTCATTTGGGTTAAGGGATTCATTCTGGAATTTTGATTGGAGAGTTCAAAATGTCTGGGTATGACAGCATATCATAAAGAATGTGTTTCCTCTCAACTCCTCTGGACGGTAATGCAAGCTTGTTCAGGAGGGAAACACAGTATGTCCCAGGGAATAGGGTGCACACAAGCTTCTTGCTGTCTGTGCTGTCAACCCTGATACCCCGTGACTGAAGGGCCAGGCACTGGCAAGAGGAGTGGTACTGGTGGAGAGGCTGGTCACCCAGCAACCAAACATCCTTCCTATTCTAGGAAATCTCCAAATGGGTAGGAGGCAGGCTTGGTAAAGAGCCACTCTTTGCAAAACAAACAAGATGAGAGATTTCTCAATTCAGCCCCTGGCATTTGGGTTTTGCCATGTGACTGAGGCTTAGCCGTTCCAACACTCCCACCCAGCACTTTGAATCCTGGCGAGTGTTTCAATGAAGCAGGAACAGTTAGAGGCTTTCAGAGATGTGGAGAAGAGTCCAGTGGCATGATGACAAGTGTCTGTCTGAGAATTTGCCAATGGTAGCCACCCACACTGGTCAGTATGGTGAAGTGACCATGCCTTGAACTTATCTTCCAAACTCCCCCTCTTTTGCCCAATTGCCAAGCCTGGCTTTCTAGCCCTCCACTGTTGGAAGTAGCTGCCTTCCATTAATTATGGCTTAAGTTCACCAGCGTTTGTATGTGTTGCTTGAAACCAAGACCCCTGACTGGTACAGTGACTTATCCATTCCACTCACGTGAGCTCTCAACTCTGGTAACCTTGAATCCCTTTCGACTCTGGGCCTCCATCTGTCTGGGCCCTAAGAGAGCTAAGGCCCTCTGCTGTGCTTCCCCAGTACCCTGTGCATGACTCTGCTGCCCCAGCCACACCCCCGCATCTGCTTTTCTGCCTTCCCAGCATGAGTGTGAGCTCTTTAGGAGACAAGAGCTAGGTAGTGTTTGGCTTTGGAACCTCAGACCCAATCTCAGTAGCACATGATAAATCTTTTTGAGCATGCGGATTAATGGAGTGACCCCTACCATCTACCCTAAACCTCTTCCTCCTCTTTGAAGACCTGGGAATAAGAAAATGGTTCCCAGAGAATATCTAGGAGCAGTGCACAAACTATAACCACGGATCCTCAGGGTCACTCCAGGTGCTCACATGCCGCACTCTCAAGTGACTTGAGCCTCCAGTCCCACCCTTCCTTAGAGTAGTTGTCCTGCCCCTAGGTGAATATTTTTTCTACTACATTTGATTATTTACACATAACACGCACCATTCCTGTCAGTCTTCCAGCAAGTAATTGAAAGTCGAATGTATCATATTGTTCTAAATTTCTTTCTTTTCTTTTTTAGCTAATTAGCTAGACTTTCCAAAGGCAGTGGTAGACCTTCTGGGACTCCTACTCAATGCCCCCTCTAACGTCCCAGAATCATGAGCATGCGTTCAAGCGCCCTCCCACACACAGTTTCTGGCCCTCTTGCACTTCCATTTCTCCCATTCCTCTTTGGTTCCCAGAAACTCCGTCTCCAGCAGGCAATATTACTTAATTGAGGATATTTGTCTAAAGCTTTAAGTAAGCTTTTCTAATTGCAACGGTTTCACTTTACTTTTGTTCATGTTGATGAGTTATTTAAACACCATGAATAATTCACAATCAGGTTTTGAATTGTTAATCAGAATAATGAGAGCAGCAGTTGAACACTCTCTAACAATTTGACTTGCAGTGGGTCTGAAAAAGGCCTCGAGACCATTTCCTTCAACAACTTGAGGCTCTACTCTAAAAGCAAAACAAGAAACTTCCATATAGAATCTTTGCTCCTCCTCGAAGACAGCCTTTCCCCTCCCAATCAATAGTGCCTGTGTTCATGTTCATGGCTTTGGACATAAGCTGATACAAGGGCACCTGTATCACTCTGTGGGTATATTTCACAACTGCAAGTATCTTTGTATGCTCCCTCATTTTGATTTGCAGTCTGTCCGTTAGGAACATGCCAACTAAAAGTCAATGTAAAAATTCCCTTTCTGCCTAAGGACTATCGAGTAGCTAGAGTTTAATAAGCATCCAAAGAAATGTTTAATAAGCACTCAAAGAAAGATTAAGTTGTGCTCTTGATGCACAATATCCCCTGCTTCACCTGTGCCTCCTGGCAGATAACTCACTTCTGAATCTGTAACTTCAGCTGCCAGCTCTCAAAACGAGCCCCAGTTTTCACTCCTAACTGGCCATCTGACACGTCCACTTGTAAGTCCCATCATCTCAACATGTTACAGTTTAACCATTTCCCTGCAGTTCTGTTCCTTTTCCAAATGCCAAGCCTCGGTTGACACAGAGGATGCGGCAAAGCATAGAGGTTAAAAGCACATCAGTGGTGTCTTCCTCTCCAGGCGTAACTTCCAGGTATAAATCCTGGCTTCCCACTTACAGCCGCATGACCTCTCTGTGCATCATCTGTAAAAATGGACATGACATCTAGTCTACTGACCAGATGACTAAAAAAAAAGAAAAATGGGCATGATAATACTAGCATGGACTTCATAGAGCTACCATGAGGATCAAATGAGTTAGCGCTTCTGAAGCACTAAGACCAGTTTCTAGCACATAACAGGCCTTCTAAAAGGGTTTGTTAAATAAAATGCTGTCCCACCCCTGGATGGCATCCAGTAACTATCCCTTCTCCATCTTCTTCGCCTGGATCGTGCCCGGCCTCCCCCATGAATCTCTTCTTTATGACATCAGCACACGGTGGTCCCACCCTTTCTCAATAGCAAGTAATAAGTGGAGTTGATGGAGATCTGTTTCCTAATTAGGACATATCTGCTATATCCATTCTGTCTTCCAATTATTTAGAGATATTTTGCTGTTTTAAAACATTTTTTTCATAAATTTAAGGTATACAACACAATATTTTGATATTTATAAACATAGTGAAATGATTCTTGCCAATAAGCAATTTAAATACCCATCATCTTCCATGGCTACCTCTTTTGTGTGTGTGTGGTAACAGCACTTCAAATCTACTCTCTTAGGCCGGGCGTGGTGGCTCACACCTGTAATCCTAGCACTCTGGGAAGCCACGGTGGGCAGATTGTTTGAGCTCAGGAGTTCGAGGCCAGCCTGAGCAATAGCGAGACCCTGTCTCTACTATAAATAGAAAGGAATTAGCTGAACAACTAAAAATATATAGAGAAAAAATTAGTCGGGCATGGTAGCGCATGCCTATAGTCCCAGCTACTTGGGAGGCTGAGGCAGAAGGATTTCTTGAGCCCAGGAGTTTCAGGTTGCTGTGAGCTAGGCTGATGCCATGGCACTCTAGCCCAGGCAACAGAGTGAGACTCTTTCAAAATAAATAAATAAATAAATCTACTCTCTTAGCAAATTTTCAATATGCAATATTATTAGCTATAGTTCTTCTGTTGTGCGTTAGATCTCTAGACTTATTCATCCTATACAACTATAAGTTTGTACCATTTGACCTACATTTCCCCATTTCTCCCCAAATGTTTGTGATTTCCCCTAGCATAGGCGTCCTTGGGTGTTGATGGACTTTGTCTTTACTAATCATCTAAGATCAGGATATTAATAATTCCAACCAGCCCAGTGCTAAACATGTACTAGGCACTGATAGCAAATAATCAGTCTGGGTAGTTGTGTGAAAGAAAAGAAACAAAAAGAAAAGATCATGACAGAGAAATATTAGCAGTGGATCTCAGGCCTGAGAGAGTGGGTCATGTTCCCCAGCCCTCTGGACTTCCTCTCCATGGCACTTCTCATGATTTTGATTATTTGTTTAATGTTTGTGTCTTCTTGTAGAATATGACCTCCATGAAGGTGAAGATCATATCTAAAATTACATGGGAAACAATATTATAGGGAATGTATCTTATTTGCTTCTATCATTCTCAATGGCATTATGTGGCTGTTACTCTGGCAACGCCTCTGATCATGGGTGGTTAGGATGTTATGTGCTGGCACAGAACAGCCTGGGTGAGAGGAGTTAATTTATTATGAACAACCAAAAGCCACTAGCAATTAGATCTGTACAAAGAAAAGAGAACTATTTACACAGGATTAATAAGTTACCCTCTGCCAATAGTTCAACTCCAGAGACTTTTTAATAACCTAGACCTGAAAATCAGCCTTAAGGAACTGGCTGTTCTACCTTAATTTCATGAATGTGTTTCTTTTCTGACACATAGGATAAATCTACATATTCAGTTTGGTCTTGACACAAGAATGATGGGGGAAAAAAACTAAAATTATCATAATTTACCATGTCACCAAGTGCTATTTGTCTGCAATTTATCCTGATATGCATCCCATAGTTTGACTGGAGTGGAATAAAGTACCTGACATTTGATTTATTTCCATTAGTTTGTGGGACTAGAGAAATCAAAAATGTAACAACCACAAATTACTCTGGTGACATTTTATCTGTTTTTAACATTTTAGCAGAAGAGCAGTGAACAGAATGTCCTATTTCAGTACACTGAGTTGACCTTTCTTATTTAATTTTACTTTTGTTTTTCAAACAAGTTATACCCTAAAAATCTCCTATCAGTCAGTATCAATGTTATTTCACCTTTTACACAAGTTGTGTATTTAACAAAAATCGTTGGTCCCTTTCTTTGTTTTAAGAAAGAAAAAGTATTTGTAACTGAAAGTAAACTTTCTGGTTGTTATCATTTTGCAATCTACTAAATGTTAAGGGAGTCAAAGCTTCCTCTTGACAAAGATAACATTTGTCATTTCCTTAGGTCTTGTTCTTCCTTTGTAAGAGCTCCACAGGCAACCTCCAGAGGAAAATTTCCTGAATGTAAAACAATGGGAGCTCACCAAGGGGAAAACCTTCTGCACTGAAATTGAACAGCACTGCGTGAGTCCAAAGGAAATGACAACAGCCAATAAAAAAGAAAAGCAGGAACAATAATAAAAAGAAAAGAAGTTCTCCCAAAGTGATATTTCTAAGAAAACAGGCTTCCCAGACATCTACAGTTAGGAAGTTGAAAATATATTTGATGTTTAAAAAAAAGAAAGAAAAAATTGTTTAAAAAAAAAAGGATACTTCCAGTCAACTCCATTTGTGGATTTTTTTATATCCAAGTCATCTAAAGACATGTAACTTAGAATGCTTACATTTATTTATTTTATTTTTTGTACATATTTAAGGTATACAACATCATGTTTTGAGATGCAAATAGGTAGAATGCTTTTAATCTGTTGGGTAAAACATCAATTTACTAAACCACAACTAATTAGAAATTTCTGTTAAGCAAATTTTGTTTTGCTTCCAGTGATTACTATGAGACAAGACTGAATCATCAAAGAAATATTTAATTTGAATCATTACACTATATTAAAACTAAAACAGAAAAGTGGGTTCATACTTTTATTCACATGTACTAAGAAAGATTTTAGTAACAAATTAAAGTTAAGTGAATAGAATACTCCATGCCCTGGGCATTCCAATTAACAGAGGTTTTAAAATCAAAGACTGTATATTTTTTGGTTTTTTAAACAATGTTTACTTGATGCATAACCAGTATACATAGTTTTGGGGTACATGTGACAATTTAATATATGCATATAATTTGTAAAGATCAAATCAGTGCACTTGAGATATCTATCACCTTAAATATTTGAAGACCATATTTTGGAACCAGGGAATCTTACCTCTTTCGGGGCCATACTGAGGAGATTTTTAATCTAACACATTTTCTTCTGGAGAAACTTCTCACATCAAAGAAAAGAAAAATAAGGTAAATGCTGTTGGACAGAGCATCCATTACTCCTAACAATGTTCTCTGAATCAGCTTTATAATAAAAAATACAATTGGTGGTAGGAAGGAGATAAAGAGCAGTAAAGAAAAGGAAAAGGCCAGTTTGCTGATAAAATCAGTTCCCTCAAAATAAATAGTGAGCAGAACGTCCCACAGAACCCTGTTCAGCATGTCTTCTGGATCCATCGGGCTGGGTGTTCAGAGAGACTCAACTCAACTTTGAACACTTCCAAGAAAGATCTGTGCTCTGCCTAACACTCTGGTAGTATTTCCACATCTGTATAGATTTCCTGTCTGGGTTTCTTTTATCCAACTGTGGCTTTTGTCAAAAAGTCATAGTGGAAAAAAGCAGCAGCTTGCAGTCAGGCAGTAAGAGAAAGAACTTGAGCAATTCATTTCATTTTCTTAAGCTTTATTTCCATGCCAGGGTGTGAGAATCACATGAACAAATAACTCAGCACGGGGCAAATGTTAGGCACTCCCCCTACATGTTCATTTTTTCCCCCCTATAATCCAAGTAGGAAATCCCCTGGCATTGGGGGGCAACATATATTCCTCCTTCTACTTTCCATAGAGCAACGTTGCCTTGGGTTGTGTTCCCTGGGACCAGACTCTGGGATGGAGAAATGCATGAAGAAGGTTTAGAGACTCCTATCTTCTTAGGAGATAGACCTGCAAAAAAATGAGGAAGGCAAAAATGGGCAGAGGGAGAAACTGGCCTGCGACCCAATGGCACCTGTGCCATCAGCCTTCCCAGTGGGGAGCTCTGGAGCTAAAAGCACCTTTTAGAGTTATCCCAAATTGAGACAAAGGGGCCAATACTTTGTATCCCCATCTCATCTAGTCATCGCCTATCGACCATTTCTTTAGAAAGGGCATATTTTTTAGTGAGGCAGTTGCCAATAGCTGACAGCAATTTCTAGTGAGAGCCATAATTTTGAGCTGTAAGCAGCTGATATTCCCAGCAGCTGGGTAATGGGTGCATTAGCCCTAAAGTAGGGATGTGGGTGGAACACCTCAGTATTCATTATAGTCCACCTCTTGAGCCATGCATACCCATTTGTGTTATATAATAAATTGGGTCCATCTGGGAACAGCTTCTCTGATGTTCTGACTGGTCTTGTTTCCTGGGGAACTTAAGAGTTAGTGAGGCAAACTGTAGCTCCTACTGCTGCAGTTGACCTTGAAGGTCATAACCGAAACTCTCATCCCCTCTCCACCACTCACCTTAGATTCCCTTACCCTCAGCTAACACCTCTGCCAATCTGGGTGGCTCACCTGGCAGGGTGACACAAACTCTTATAAATCTGAGGATTAGAATAAATGGCACAGTATTCACTACAGGTTTGCTGCTTTGCTTTACCAAAGGGAACTGCATTGTCCTAACACTTTCCTGCTCTTCTTCACCACCTGCCTACTTTCTCTTGCCTGTTGTGAGGAGTAACTAATAAAACTGGGAACTCTAGGGAGAAGCTGACATTCATTGGACCATGTTAACCACGACCTCTGCCTTGAAAATAACTCAATGCTGGGACATCTCTGTCTTTTTAACCTTCTTGCCATCTTGGACCTATCTACAGTCCCAGAACAGTAGATGTTTCCACTTCTATTCTTACACACACTGCAGTTATGCTGAGCTTTGATATGCTGTAGTACAAGTTAGCACCAATGGAAGGCTGAGGTGAAAGGATCACTTGAGCCCAGGAGTTTGAGTCCAGCCTGGGCAACCTAGTGAGACTCTGTTCTCTAAAAATTTAAAACAACCTCCAGATGTAGAATCCCTTTAACAAATTCCCACAAGACACCCTGGAAAACTAATCCATCTTCTAATCTAATTAGACGTGAAGGAGGAAATCACAGGACACAGATGTGGAGGGTGCTGAGTTGATTAGAAAGCCCCTTTACTGAGAGAAATGTCTTCGTAAATCAACTGAATGGAAATCGTTTACACTTGTTTCACTATACTGGGGACAAAGCATCATTTGGGTCCTTATTGAGCCATGTTTTCTTTCTTCATTCTCTAAATTCATCTTTTGCTTTGAATTCTCCATTTTTCCTTTTTGATGGCCATATTTCCTTTACAGGAAAAACTTGCTTTCTGTGATCCAAAAATTAGAGTTGCAATTATGTTTAAAAAATATCTATGTGTAGAAAAACCCCTAGAGGCAGTTTTACTAACATTAACCAATATTGTCTTTGGATGATGAGATTTCTAGTGATTTCCTATAGTAATTGTGCCAGGTTCCTTAAAGGGTGATTTATACTTTACTCTGTTGGGGGCCCAGGGATTCTCTAAAGACTTAAACCAGTTTTTATGTTAATTTCTCCACTTAAAATCCCAAACTAAGAGAGTATTCATATCACACACAGCAGTCTGTAGAGCAGAACTGGAGTTTCAATTTGTCACAGGAAATTGTTTCTCCACCAGGTAGACAGCTCATTTTCTTGTCACTTCTCCAGTCTGGTAGACAAAGATTTTCTGTCCTCTTTTCACTGATGGACCATGTCACAGTTCCACCTTTAAGCCTTTTCTTCTGCTCCCCAGTGGACATTAAGTCCCCGGCCCCCATCCCTAGAGCATAGACCCAGGGCCAATATGGTCCCTAGGAAATCAGTTTTCCTCTCGCTTCCCCTTTGGCTTTGAATTCTCTTAATCTCTGAGAAATCTCCTTTCTTTCAAGCTTAAATAAGTGTTTATCGTAACTGAATCAGCATTTCCTGTCCATTTGTAGTGAGAAGAGATTTTGCATCTGTTCAGTCCTCCTTGTTACTGAAATTGCAACTATAGGTAACATTTGTGTTATGGACTGAATGTATCCCTCGAAATTCATATGTTGAAGCCATAACACCCTATGTGACTTTATTTGGAGACAGGGCCTCTAGGAGGTAATTAAGGTGAAATGTGGCCATAAGGGTAGGTGTCCAATTTGGATACAATTAGTATCCTTAAAAAAAGAGACAACAGAAAGCTCCTCTCTCTCCATGTCTATACACTGAGGAAAGGTATTGTAAGGACATAGAAGAAGTGGCCATCTATGAATGAGGCACTAAGTCGTCCCAGACTCTGATCTGAAACTTTCCAGTCTCCATGACTGTGAGAGAAAAAATTTATGTTATTTAAGCCACCCAGTCTATGGTATTTTGTTATGGCAGCCTGAGCAGACTAAACCAATTTGTTTTTATGTTTCTTCCTACCTTCTCATTTTTCTTCAATGAGTGTGCTTTGTTTCTGTGAAGGTTATTTGTTCTATTCAGTAAATATTTGTGGCTCTCTGCCTTCTGAGCACACCGAGAATTGCACTCCCCCTCTTGAAGTTAAGACATGGCCAGGAGACTATCTGGCCTACAAAAAGAGCCAAGTCAAGATTCACCTCATGCCCTTCCTCCAGCTGGGGTGATCATGGAAGCATATGATGTTGACACAGTTTGTATCATCCAGGGTCTTTTAGCAACTCTGATTAGCAGAGACTCCCTGCCCAACAACCATTGGTTAAGAAATAGATGTAAGATTTCTGCAGTTATTCGTTACTGCAGCATAGCCTGGCCTAGCCTGACTGATATACATTCTAAATCATAAAAATAAATCTTTAAACTTTTTAAAATTTAAGTAACATTGCTTTGGGATAGAATTAGACCATACTTAGAACAAATTAAACCATGTTGGTTATTGTATACCTTATGGGAAAAATATCCCCCCAGCCCAAACACTCAGTATATTGCTTTGTCTTCAATTTTTGGTGATTTTATTCTTTTTAACTCAGGTGTCTCTATTTCCATACATCCTCTTGCTAGATGATCATACCCCTAAGAAGCATAACTCATTAAGAAATTTTTCATCAGCAGTAGCTTAACATGAATATTTCTGAGCTCCACTATTGCCAGATTACTAAATTGCTGAAGGACAAGGAGACAGGAAAAGGCATTGAATAGGTTGCCATAGTGGATGGTTTTGGACAATTAGGGCACAAATATTCTAAACACAAAAACTGAAAGGTGATTAAAAAGAAAGAAGGCCAAAATGTCTTTACAATGTTAATCAGGAATGACTCCAAGACTGTTCAAAAGAATGTAGTGAATGCTTTTTTCTATAGGAAATTATTTGTCCATTTATCCATCTTACAAATCAGAAAATTCTAGAGGCAAAAATAGGGTGTGAGATGTGTAATTAGAAGGAGGCAGCTAAATAGCAGTGGGAAGATGGCAATGTTTGCTACATGCAATAAGGAACAATTACAAGGCTCTCATCAGAAATGCAACACAACTTCCCTCTGAACTCAGCATCCCTCACTTTACATAAAGTATGAATAAAACATTGGGCACTATTTCTAGAAGAACAACCTGTTATAAAAATGGCTTCAGTGAACGAAATAAGAAAGGCAAGAGCAGTCAGGCAGTTATGCTGTGAATGTCAGAGCACAATGTTTCCATTAAAAGTAAATGCCCCACATAAAAATGCTCCGCTTCACAGAAACTACTCTGTGTTGTAACTTCTGTGAATCAAGCTTGGGCTATTAAATGCATAAGAGTGGACAATAGTGTTCCTTGCTAATTGCCATCCTCTCCAATTGGCATGGAGCCTGGGTGGGAAAAATATAATTTGCAGCTCCCTATTAAAAGCAAATCTCTCCACAAATGTTCTCTGGAATGTACCCTTTTTCTTCTTTATTTCCAAAACACACGAAAGGTGACAAGATACTCTTGCCTCTCCAACTTCTACTGACAGGATTCTATATTAATTCTATTGTAGGGATACTCACAGTTACAAAAATAGAGAGCGAAAAGGATCTTCAAAAAAGATAATGTTAGAAAAATTCTGAAGTGTCCAAATAAATTTAATTCTACCCTTCTTCTCACCAGTTTCTTCATCTTTCTCATCCAACTGTTCCCAAAACCTTGCTTCTTTTACTTCTTTGTGAATTTCAGGCCAAGGACCCTCTTCTTTTCCTGCCATATTCAGTGCTCTCCTGTCATAAAGGATGAGCTATTTCCTTCCCTCTCCATCTCAGATGTCCACCACCTCAAGCAGGATCTAGCCAACGTCCTCAATGACTTGTGCTACTATTTTTCCAATGTGCTCATTGACCATATCAAGTAGGATGCTTTCAGCCTCAAATAACAAAGCACCTACTCAAAATGGTATAAACAATAAGGAAAGGTGATTATCTCATGTAACAAGAAGGACACTGGTTCAATTATATTATTGAAGGCCAAGTTCTATCTTTCATCCCTGCATCCTTATATATCACCTTGTCTTCAGGCTAGTTCACCAGGCATTGCCTGCAGGCAGGTCACCATTCCAAGGTAGAAAATGGACCATCTCTTCCTTCTGTATCTTTTTAGAGTAAAAATGTCTTTATCCATAGAATCCTCCTCATTGCCTGGAACTATATCACATGCTCACACGCTTGACCAAATAAATCATTGGTAAGGGGAACATCATGGTTGACTTAGACTAATCAGGACCAGCCTCCTCAGACTGTGGATGGGCCACCCTCCCCTGAAGATGTCTAATCTGAGAAGAGCAGTTACCTACTGAAAAAAAACAGGGTTCTGAAAGGGAGGAGAAAGGGAGAAGAATGGTGAGTGTGCTATATGTAATCAATCATGTTTGAATTCTACTTCAATCCAACCATCCACTTTTCCTAAAGCCTGTCTATTGAGATCTGCTGGCAAAATCATGCAGTGTGTATGAGGGATGCTCACTGATGAAAACCTGACATTTAAGACCTTAATACCTCCTGACAGCTCATCTAGTCATGTCTTCTGTTCCATTCCCCAGAGTGGATATTTTAAACTTCCATGTTGCTTCATCCCCTAACATTCACATCTTTCCTTCACTCCCTGAAAATTGTCTCACCACCCACCTCACAGGGAAAATTGGTGATATCAGACAAGAGCTTCATCAATTTTCTATAGCAACTCTACAAATGTACTCAATCTTCCCTAACCTGTTTCTTCTTCTTTCCTGTGACAATGGAAAAGTTGTTTCTTATCCTAAATACAGTAAATCCTTTCATCTACATTATAGATCCTATCCTTTCTTCCTTTTTCAGGACCCTTCTGCCTGTAGGTCCCCTCTCTACTCTATTTTCAATCTACCTTTCACTGCCAGCTTAATCCTGACAACATGTGATTCTATCAGCATGCTCAACTCTAGCCAAATTTTTTAAGAAAAGAAAAATGCCTCCTTCACTCAATATCCCCATCCACTGCCGCACTATCTCTGTTCTCCCCTTCACAGGCAAACTTCTTGAAAGAGTGGTACCTACTTCCTGTCTCTTCTTCCAAAGAGTGGTCTCTACTTCTTGTTTCTTCTTCCAAAGAGTGGTCTCTTCTTCTTGGCCTCCACTCAGACCCCAAACCATTGAAATCTGGTGTCTACTCCCATTTTTCCACAAAGCACTCTCGCCGTGCTCACTCCTCATCATTTAACCTAAGGTCACTCTGCAGATTGTTTCTTACTTGACCTCTGGTGTGATCTGAATGTTGGTGGTCTCCCAAATTCATATGTTGAAACTTAATCCCCAATGTGACAGTATTAAGAGGTGTGGCCTTTGGGAGGCAATTAGGTGATGAGGGCTAAATAATGAATTAATTAATTCATTAATTCCAACTATTGAATGGGATCAGTGCCCCGATAACCACAAGAACTGTGAGCAACAAGTTCTGTTGTTTATAACTACCCAGTCTGAGGTATTTTGTTATGGCAGCCTGCATGAACTAAGACAACCTTTTAGAAGCACTGGACATTATTGTTCACTCTTCCTTAGCGAAACACTCTACTTTCATATTTCACAACACCATACACCTTCATTTCCTTCCTGTTTCTCAGGCTATTCCCTAATCCTCTGCCCATCACTTTAGTATTCGTGGCTCTCAGGCTCTCTGCAGGACCCTCAGTTGATCTTATTATACATAAACTTTCTGAGAGAGGCCACTCACTCTCATGCCTTCAGTAATTGGATAGTAGGGAGGTGGGTGCACTGTGGAATAAGACTATCTAGGCTCAATTGCAGATTTTATCACTAATCACTAGCTATGTGACTTGAGCAAGTGACTTAATTTCTGTAAGCCTCAATTTCCACATCTGTATGTAGAAATAATAATAGTATCTAATTAATAGGACTATCAAGCTATTAGTGCCTGAATATAGTAAGCACTCAAATGTTACTTTTTGTTATTAATTTCATTATACCAATAACATTCAAACTTGCTTGTCTGGTCCAGATCTCTTGTGAGACTCAGGACCCTTTATCCAATTAGGTATTCAGTTACTCAACTTGATGATCCTGGACCCCTCAAACTCAAGAAATCAAAAGTATCTGCCCTCCCTTTGCCAAACATGTTCCTCTTCCTATATTCCCTGTCTTTAAGAATGGCAACCCCATCCATGTGATTGTCCAAGGCATGGGGTGCATCCCTGAATCCTCCTAGCCTTTGACCAGTTCCAAATCCTCCACAATATGCCTCCTGGCCCCCCTCCCCACCCTCCTGTCTTCACTGTCACCACTCTAGTTCAGACCAGTGTCTCTCACATGAATAACTGCTGCAGAGCCCTCTCCAGTCCATTCTCCATCTTGCAGCCACAATGTTCATCTTACGATGTCACTCTAAGAAATTCTTACATCCCTTCCTTACTTGCTTTCCCATGTCCTTCCCTCACCTTCCAATTTTTATAAATATTCTTCTTTCTCAAGTGTATGGTGCCAGACACTCTTTTTCCTCCTCAGCCTCTGTCTCACGATGACTCTTATTTCAAACCTCCGCTTAAGTCTCATTTCCTTGGGTGTCTTCCCTCACCCCACCCCCACCCACTGCACATACACACTCTGGCTTGGACAGCCCTGCCATGTGCCACACTACCCTGTTCTCCTCCCTTTCTAGGGCTTGGATCATGTCTTCTTCCCTGGGAAATATCAGTGAAGACAAAAAAATGGTGAACTAATACTTTTTGTATTAACCTGGATGGAACCGGAGACCACTCTTCTAAGTGAAGTATCACAAGAATGGAAAAACAAACACCACATGTACTCACCATTAAATTGGAACTAATCCATCAACACTTACATGCACATATGAAAATAACATTCATCAGAAATCAAGCAGGGGAGGGAAGTGTAGAGGAGGAGGGTATGGGTAAATTCACACCTAACAGGTACAATGCACACTATCTGGGGCGTGGGCACACTTATAACTTTGACTCAAATGGTACAAAAGCAATTTATGTAACTAAAACATTTGTACCCCTATAATATTGTGAAATAAAATTTAAAAAAAAATAAAGGGGAAAAAAAAAGAAAAGGAAATGAGTGGAATTGAGAGTTTCTGCTTCTAACATTTTAGTTCAGAAATGTGACAGTATCCAAGGGAGCCCACAGCATAATTACAAAAAAAAATGAGTTCAAGTACTGAAATACTTACCTGAAATTGCAATGAAATAAAAAATCCAGTTTTTTAAAAAACTGGCTGGAATAACTGAAAAACTGCTTAAGGAAAATCTGATGTGGTCATGAAATGAGAAAGAGCTTTAAAACTGCCTTATTAACCATCACTGAATTATAAATATTATAAGCATTAACTCTGCTGCAGGGGGTCTCAAAAGCAAGAGATCTTGTAATGTTAATTGCTAAAATACTCCCAATTTGTTCCAAGTGTTTGAAATAGCTCTTAATTGCTCTCTAGCTTTGATCAAGGTAAAGAAAAAAATCATTAATGTCAAATTCATTCAGTATATAATAAAGTCATATATGTTAAAGTTTTTAAAGCATAACCCAAAATGAAAAACTGGAAAGTTGGCAGAGACTTTAGTTGCCAATGAATACAAAGATAGACTTGTCTCTCGTATCTATAACTCTCAGAGTACAAGTGTTCTCAGTCTGGTATATGGATATCGTCATCATTCATTTAAATTTTAACTTTAATTTGGGGGGAATGGAGTCACATATCTTTAAAACAGAAATTTGAGTAGTTTTGAAGGATGATTTTTTTAATGTTTTTTGTCTCTTCCTTCCTACTTAATTCCTCTTTTGGAAATTTTTTTTCTGTGAACCTTACATCTTTGTAAACTTTAATTTTTAAAGCCATCCTTTAAACCTCTGTAAATTTTAATTGTATAGAGATATCAAAGATTATATTTTTTACTCAGCTGGCTATCAAAAGTATTTCAAGACCTTTATATATTTTCATTTCATTAACTTGGATATGTTCATTCATGTCATTTAAAAATCATAAATAGACTACATCAAGATTTCCGAAAATTTTCCAAAATAAAAATGGTGTGGGTCTCATCAAAACTATTGATTACGTTTAATACCATTCATCATTTATGGTCAGAAAAATAATTTTTAAATATATTCAAATTAGCAGATTAATGCATCAGAAAAAAAATTGTTTGATAAATAAAAATGAGGAAAAAAAGACATGCTAGCAAAGACAGAGCCTTAGGTTATAACACAAACCCACTAGAAACCAGAACTATAACAAAAATAAGGATGAAAAGGGCAGAGTTGGGTCTGTTAGGAGGGAATACTAAAAGGAGATCATAACTTTTTTTTAATAAAAGGATCTCATTGCTCTATGCAAACATATAATAATTTCATGCAATCCCAACAAATATAACACTGAGACACTTGTAGCAGACACTATTGTTCGCCCTCCAACATCCACCCTCCCATTCTTTCTCACTGGGTGTTTGGCCTCATCTATGCAATATGCTCAGGGAGGGTGGCCCAACCCCAATCCAAGCATAAATCCGGATCAATCTTAGCCTTTCACATCAATCCTGTTCCCCTCTTGCTAGTGATTATTTTAAGGCTAAATATATGTTCATCACCTGACCAAGGAAAAACAGTTACTCTGCTTTTACTGGAAGTTGTCCTGTCAGGAACTGATGCATGGACTGTGGCAGCCATCTTGCGACCCTGAGGTGCACGGGCCACCATCCTGAGGTCCACCAGCTGCCATCCTGAGGTGGACGGGCTGCCATTCTGAAGAGGACAGAATAGACAGATGAAAAGGACCTGGATTCTTAGTAACATTATGGAGCTCCTCTGTCAACAAACCCTGAAGTCACCCTACTTTGTACTCTGTTCTGTGAGGTGATACTTTCCTTTACTGTTCAAGGCATCTAGAGCTGAAGTCTTCTGTCGCTGGCAGCTAGAGATACACTAACTGATGCAACGTGTTAAAGGAGGTTGCAGACCACCACACGACCCCATCAGGCTTACCCCACTCACAAAAATGAAAAAAGTACCTTAGACTTTCGCTTGCTTACAAAACTATGACATCTTTAGAGTTGTTCTACAAATTATTCTTTAAAGAAATTAGCTACTTGGGAGGCTGAGGTGGGAGCTATGATCATGCCACTGCACTCTAACCTGGGAGACATAGGGAGACCCTGCCTGGAAAAAAAAGATAAAGAAAAAAGTCAAACTCTTAGTTAATCATTCCTAGATCTGGACAAGGGAAAGCCAAATTTCCCCCACGAAAGACAGCTTTGAAGGGCCACTTCTGCCTGCTCGCCCTCTGGTAGCCATCTCAAAATATGTTAATGAAATATATTTGAGGGTAAAATATTTTGATTTTTTCAAGACTACCTGCAGACTTACATCAACTCTTCCCTAGGTCGCCAGCCTCTATAATCTCCTGAGCCAATTTTTTAAAAATATATATATGTATATATTTCTTATACACAAACATACGTATGCACACACATGTCCTATTGATTCTTTTTCTCTAAACAACCCTAAGACAGCCATTTTTTTTATTTCCTATTTTTATTTTATCCCAAATTCTAGCTGTTTGCAAAACGGTTTCACTATTAACATAGTGTTTTTCTTAAATCAGAGAGCCACCCATACACTTTTTAATATTTTTAAAGAAATTTTGTTTTATCCACAAAACAAAGGTATTGTGATTTATTACCTTGTTAAAAATCTATTACCTAAAAATTAAAATTTATAATAATTTGCACTAAAGAAATTTTCCTGAGGTAATGTGTAAGACAAAACAAACCAATCAAACCCAGTCAAGAGATTATTACATGTCACATCTTAATCATCAGAGGATAAAGTTTAGACTGAGCACTCCTAGCTTCACGTGTGAAATAACATGCAGCTTTAATTCCTAATTAATCCAAAAATTGTCACTTCAAAAGACCAATCAGCCATTCAGCCCCGTCAGAGTTGAAGCTTTCAGATTTAATTGTCAGTAGGCAACAGTTCACAGCTTCCTAATAAAAAGTGAAATAAGAAGAGCTTTGACGATCTACTAGTATTTAAATAATTATAGTTGTTAGGAGATTGCAATTTGATAAGCATCCATAGTTCCCTGTCTCTGAATATTAATAAAAGTGATAGTTTGGATATTTGTCCCCTCCAAATCTCATGTTGAAATTTGATCTCCACTGTTGGAGGTAGGGCCAAATGGGAGGTGTTTGGGTCATGCAGGTGGATTCCTCATAAATGGCTTTGTGCCCTCCCCGCAGTAATGAGTTATCGCTCTGCTAGTTGCCAGGATAGCTGGTTGTTTAAAAGAGCATGGGCACCCCCTCTCTTTCTTGCTCCTCCTCTTTTTCCCCGTAAGTAAAGCTCCCTGAGGCCCATACCAGAAGCAGATGCTGGCGCCATGCTTCTTATACAGTCTGCAGAACCATGAGCCAAATAAACCTCTTTTCTTTATAAATTACCCAGCCTCAGGTATTTCTTTGTAGCAGAGCAAAATAGACTGACACGGACAGGTTCTCTGTTGACTTCAAAGCATCCCAGCTACTCAAGCTGACTAGCCTGACTGGCTTAGCCATGCCATGGTTTTATTTGCTTGTCCCCTAGGCCCGTATATAATATTCTGGGTGCCTTAGTCAGTTTGTTCTGTTTAACAAAGTACCACAGACTGGGTGGTTTATAAACAATAGAAATTTATTTCTCTCAGTTCTGGAGGCTGGAAGTCCTAGATTAGGGTGCCAGCATGGTCGAGTTCTGGTGAGGACCCTCTTCTGGGCTGCAAAGAGCCAATTTCTTGTATCTTCAAGTGGCTAAAACAGAGTCAGGGAGCTCTCTGGGGTCCCTTTTATGAGGGCACTAGTCCCATTCATGAGGGCTCCACAATGATGACCTTACCTCCCTAAGGCCCCACCTCCAAATATCATCACATTGGGGATTAGATTTCAACTACGAACTTTGGGGGAAAACAGACGTTCAGTCCATGACACTGAGTGTAGGAGGACAAGTACATAGACACATATATATAACAGTCATGTAATAGTAATATCAATAATTATATCCATAGTAACATACACATGAATGCTTCCCAAATGACAGTCACTATGCTGAGTGTTTTACACGTGTTGTCTCATTTAACACTACAACTCTTTTGGTAGCTACTTTTATTAGCACTCTAAGGCTTCCACAGGTTAACACACTTATCCAATGTGTCACAGTTAAAAACTGATGGAAATGGGATCCCAATCTCAGCCTGGGAACTCATTCACTAAGCCTCACTTTCTCAATGTAGAAAGGGGATAATAATGGAATAATGGTTAATGCAAATAAAGTGTTTACATTTTTCCAGGCACTGTTCCATATATTTCTGATATTTTAACTGATTTAATCCTTACTATATAACCCTCATTTTGCAGATTAAGGAGACTACAGTAAAAAGCACAAAATTACTTGCCCAAGGTCACTTAGCAAGTAAATGGTGAAGCTGAGATTCAAACCCAAGTACGCATCTGTAGTGGCAGCTTTTCGCTCTGGTGCTCAGTAGGGAAGGAATAATTACTCCAAGGTTTAGAGAGAACGGGAGAGACCAAAGTCTGAAGGAGAAAATGGCCTTCCCAGCTAAGTTCCTTCCTGTATTTATTTCGAAGGACATGTGCAAATGATCAGGGCCGTTTGCTAATTTCTTTAATGACATCCATACAGGTCAGCTGTTTTCAGCCGACCTTTGCACACAGCAAACAAGCAGCTTCGGGCAGGTGTTTTCACCAGTCCCTTCATTCACCTGCTCATGTTCTTTCCTTCCAACCATCCTTTCTTCTAGGCCCAGCCCCCACATGTCCCCCTTTTTATTTAAGATTAGAGGTGAACTGTGAGTAGGAGAAAGATGTAAGCTTCACCGTCTTTTCATAATGGTGTTGGGAGGTCAATTGGCAGATGTGTCATCCTAGAAAGTAAAAGACCCAAAGTGACAAGACCAAGCACGACAATAAACCACATATATAACTTGGGGCCTGAAAACCAACTATTAGGATTTAGCCAGGAAAAATCCTTTTGTAGATCCTGAAGATAGGACACTTAGATTTCCTTTTGAATGCTGAGTAATTGTCTTTGCAATTCAGAAGCACGTAGGTGAGTAGCATTGAAGGGCACAGATACTGCCTGAATGGATGTTAAATGTCTGTGTTGGCAGTTCTTGGTTGATAATATATTTTAGGGTGGTCATGGGAATGCACCACATTGTATTATGTTAGTTGGTAACACACACTGCTATTACGGGCCACAATAGCCAAATATGCCAGAAAAGTGTTTCCCAGAGTAGGAGAAGCCCCGAGTTGTGTCATCACAGCCTGTGTCTCTAGTTGTTTCAATTGACCCCACGTGGTCCCAGATAGTGTCAAGGTGTTACTTGTCTATCTCAGCGGTAACAGAAAGGAGAGACGTTTCATCTGTGGAATCGGGTTGTTGGGTTGATTCTTTAAGCTCATGATGTAGGCAAACTCATCTGGAAGGGAACCACTGGGGACCTATAGAAGTTAGAACACAAACATCCTCTTCCCCATGTTAAATCAATTACAGTCAAAGGCCAATCTCTTGGAATTGACAGCTGGGGAAGACTGGGTTGTAGAGGTCCCATTGGGACTATGATAGCATTAAGAGCTCTTAGGTCTTGTGGTAAACACCACTTATTGTTCTTTTTAGGTATGACTAATACAAGACTGTTCCATGGGTTCAGGGAAAGTTATATGTGTCCCACCTTAAGTTGGCCCTGGACAAGAGATTTTAAATGTTTTGATTTATCCTGCTTAATGGGCCACTGCTCTATCCAGATGGGCGAATTAGTTCGCTGTAAAGGTGTGGGTTGTATTGGATCTACCTGAGCAATGGCCCCTAATGAAAAGACTGGGTAGTCAGCAGATTCCATTGTTCTAGCAAATCTCATCCCCATGAAGATTGGCCCTCTGGTAGACAATGTTGAAAAGTGGATGGTTTACTAGGGGAGGAATAGAGATCCCCTTTGAGGGGGAGGGGAGGAGGAGGAGGAGATAGCTGCTGCTCCTGTTGAACCGCAGAAGGCGATGGTGGAGAGAATGGCTCAGGATTCAGGAATTTTATGGCAGGGGACACCGGCTCCACCAGTGGAGCAGATAGTGGAGAAGGAAGAGCGGGTTCCAACGGATTAGAGTCTGTAGGAGCATGTAAGGGAGTCAGCACTGTTCCCACCTGGCTCCATGCAGTTAACACGGCAAGGGGCACCCGTCTGGAATTTTTCTTAAAACCCTTCCCTGCTTGTTCCCAGAGCTCTAACTCTAACGTGCCCTCATCTGGGAACCAGGGGCAATGCTGTCTTACTGCTCATAAGAGTTGTCGTAAAGCTTTTGGTTCGACAGAACACTGGGCAGCCTTCAAGAGCTGTTGCAAAGTGCGCAGGTAAATTCGCTGATCTTTCATCAGGTGCTGCCCCATACTGGAAATCCCCTTCTGAAACTATACGTGTCGGTCCCTTTCCCAAAGCAGTGGGAGGGACTGTCCCTTACCAGGATGATTCCCCTTGGAGTCTGGACAACAAAAAACGCTCACTGGACACTCGGATTCCTGAATCACATCGGTCTCACCACTTGTAGCGGCAGCTTTTCGCCCCGGTGCTCAGCAGGCAAGGAATAATTACTGGAAACACATAGTGAAGGGGAGAGGCCAAAGTCTGAAGGAGAAAATGGCCTCCCCAGCTAAGGTCCTTCCCATATTTATTTCCAAGGACACGTGCAAAAAGTCAGGGCCATTTGCTAATTTCTTTAATGACATCCATATGGGTCAGCTGTTTTCAGCCAACCTTTGCACACAGCAAACAAGCACTTCTGGCAGGCGTTTTCACCTGTCCCTTCATTCACCTGCTCACGTTGTTTCCATCCATCCATCCTTTCTTCTAGGCCCAGCCCCCACACCCAGCTCCAGCGTCCACCTCAGTTCTTTTATCTACTCTACTGCACAGTTCTTTAGTGAAACCCAAGAGCCTTTTAGAGGTTCTGGAAGGTCAAACTATTTAATAACAATGCTAAGATGTCATATGCCCTTCTTTCTCTCTCTCATGAGTGCTACATTGGGAGTTTTCCAGAAGTTACATGATGTAAGATATTGTCACGATTTAAATGCAGAAGAAGATATGAGAATCCTGCAGTCATATATTAAGCAAGTCACTAAAGAGACATTGCAAAAATGAAAAAGAAATCTCTTTGGGAAAATATAATTACTTTTCTTTTGGAAAACGTTGTTTATGTTGACAAGTAATGGATTTATTGTTCTTTTAAAGGAAATAACAGATAGTAAAATTTTCTTAATTTTAATTCTAATATGACAAATACAGATAGACAAAAGCATAAACAAAAGCTCTTTGAGATCTTCAATAAATTTTAAAAGTGTAAAAGGTGGTCAGAAATCCAAAGGTTTTTAAGTCAATATTAGATATGTATATATTTATAGCATAATTACATGTTTATATCATTTTAAATTATATATTTATTATTATATTTTGTAATGATAATGTTATATTATTATTCATGTTCTAATAATTGTTATTACTTATAATTATGTTATATTTATATATTTACATATATGTGGAGAAAGGTCTTAAAAGATAGACATAAAAATATTAGGAGAAGTTATCTTTATATAGTAAGATTTTGAGTGATTTTTTTCCCTAAATCCTGATTTCACTTATCATTTTTCATATAAAATAGCTTGCATAATTTTATTTTTTTAATAGAAGTGTAAGCAGATATTAGAGCACATTGAATAAGCACTTGAGCTTCTGACAGAGTCCAGCTGGAGTTAGACCTTGCTCGATGACCTTGGGCAAGTCACCTCACCTCCTCAGGGCTCAGTTTCCTCAGTAACCACCTCATAAAGTTGTGATTAGTGAGACAAAGTATTTTAAGATCTTAACACAGCACCTATGTGTAACAACCATTTAGTAGATGTTATTCTTGTTTTTATGATTATTATCATCATCAATATTATTAATAGCAATTCTCCATTGATTATAAATGCAGGGCTTTTAAATATCCACACATACACATGGTTGGACCATGCCACTTGGGAGTTCCCTTAGTCCAAGAGCTAGACATTTGTCCTTTCCCCTCCAGAGGAAGAAATTTTCCAAAACCAGCACATTCCCTTTTAACTATAGTGCATTTTTCATTATAACCATACAATAACTGTTGGTGTATCTCAATGAAAGCATCAAAGCATATATAGCTTGTGACTTAACTATGCTACTAGGTAGAAAAAAATTACTAATAATAGAAAATGCTGTTGCTAAGTATAAACTATTTCAGAAACATAAACAAAAAACTCATAACTCTATGGGATAACCAAGGAGTTAACCACCTTTTATGATATCAGAAAACAATGATAAAATAATGTTATAACAACTTGATGTAATAGAATACAATTTTGTTGACATAATAAAATATATTATAGAATATTCTTATAAAGTTTATATATTATGACATAATAAATATAACATGATAAAAATAAGGCATTTTTCCAAGTTCCAAGTAACTGGCTTCCAAATGAACGTGTGAACTATAACATATTTCTAATTTGGGGGCAGGATAGTGTCATATTATATACAAATCATGCTATCTTACATGTTATATTTTATGTTAACATTTTATATTTTGTTATATGTCATATTATCTATATTTTCTGTATAATCTCTGGGTTCTAACAATATAACCTGTTGTTTAGAGTTCTAACAATCATTTAATTATTTGCGTAGTAGATTTTTAAAGAATATTCAAACATGTACATTAAGCCACATTTTAAGAAGTGACTTACTCTGCTTCTGAAATATTAAACTAGTGATTAAAGAGCTGCCTCCGATTTCCTTCAAAGGACTAAGGAGGTTATGGGTGTGAACTTCTTCTGATTTTCCCCATGAGGAATTATGTATGTCTCATCTCCCTAATGGGAAAAATATCAAAAAGGCAGAAAGCAGTGATTTTGCTAACAAGTCTTAGATAAAAGGGCGAAGCTAAATTGCTAGGCAGGTTATGTCCACTTGCCTCAAGTCCCACTCCATTCATTACAGTCACCAGGTAAGGTTTGTGTCTTTTGGATGAAAGTCTCATTTCTAAAGTTTTCCTTTATTAATCTGTTTGTGGTGCATGGAAATTGGCTCTTTTAAATTCAGAGGAACAGCTGGGTTGTCACAATAGGTCACTGCTACTGGGAAAGCAAAATTAGAGTTTTGGGGATATCAAATAAATAATAAAAACTGTAAACTTTGCTTGATGAGGAAGAGTCAGTTTAAGGCTGGAGGGCTAACCTAAAGCTTCCACGTCAACATCCCAAGACCCATAAGGGTGTTATGGGCAACTGTCTGGAATCATAAAATTGGAAGGAGGTGGTAGGCAGTGGATGGGGGCTAAATTGCTTGCATAAAAAATGCAATGTTATTTAAAAAATGAAAGAATGGCCCAGGGAGTAGATTAAATACAGGGAATCTACATGTTTTAAAAGTGACTCCGCTTTTAAAAACTGGTGGAAAGCTGATTTGGAAACACTGACATGGGAAGTAAAGATGACATAATCAAATCAACTTTTGGTAAACTAATCCACAACCACCTAATGACATTGCAAGGAAAAAATCAAAGTATATAATATTTACTTTTAAGCAAACTTGCCACAGTGCTGAAACAGCCATATTTGAAATAAGAAAGAATTAAATAATCCATCCAATATTTCTGCCTTGGAATCACTAATTCAACATTTTCTTCTGTCCCTAGCCCACCTAACTGGGCAGTTGTTTTGAGTAATAAAGATACCAATCCCACCTCAATTTCAAATGACAAATAAAGTTGGGAGACATAAGTAAGCTGGCATTGTGGACTCAATAATGATATTTTAAAGGTTAACATTATTCATTACTAAATTAATCAGGCTAATTGCCTTCTCAGAAATGTAGATTTGAGGATACTGCAGATGTTGACAGTTTATTCCCACATAGCTAATGCTACAGCTGGAGTTTCATCAGCAACTCCGTGATGCATTCAATTCAATCTTCAAGTTCAGGCATTGTCTCTGGGCAAAAGCATTAGCAAGGTTGCAGAGTTTCAACCTTGCCCTCCCCAGGGGTTTGCAACTGACATTGTGGTTTAGTGGTAATAGTCCTGAGAGAGGAGTTGAAGACCCAGTCTGGTAATTCTCAAAGTGATCTTCTTTTACCAGCAGAGTGGGAATTACCCCAGGCCCACTTGGGGAGTCTCAGTGTCTGCATTTCCACAAGCTACCCAAGGTGACTCTGACGTGAGAACACTGCTCAAGATTCTGTTTTCAACTTTGTCACTAACTGGTTTAGCCAAGTTAAATAAAGTACATAATCCCATACCCTGGTTTGCCAGATGTATATCTGGCAAATAGACTAATGATATTTGCATCTTCCTTTCCCCTAGGAATATCAGAGAGACAACATTAGCAAATATACATTTAAAAATAAAAATGTCAGAGTTTAAGAGAGCAACATAATATGGTAGTAAAATAACAAGTTCAGGAGTAGAAAAACCTGGATCCAGAACTTAGTGTACCATTTACTGAACTTGAGTCTCGATTTTCATATTTGCAAAAAAGAGATAATACCTGCCTCACAGAGTTAAAGGAGATAGTATATGCAAAGTACTAGTCTTATGATTGCCACATTGTAGATACTCAGTAAAAAGTAGATATTACTAAGGATGAGAGGAACTATAAATTTACTGGATTTATGCCAACTGACATTGAGAAATAAAACAATGCTGTAATGCCCACTAGGATTATGGGGATGTTTGTTACTGTTTACCTAGCTTTTCCTGACTGACACAGATTTCCATTGATGATAGAGTGTTTTGCTTTCAAATAAGAAAACTACCAGATAAGGCTTTCTCTATGAACTTTGGTCACAGTAGATATCAAGCTCTTTAAGCAATGGGCCATCTGCAAGGATGCCAAGCACAGATTCTGCCCCTTATAAATATCACTTGCAGAGGCAAACATGAAGGGCCTCTGGCAAGAATATACCTCTTGCCAGATGTTAAGATTCACATTTAACCAGATGCCCTGTTGTTTTTATTTTCCAGCCATAATTTGTTACTAGTGCTCAAGAGGATGAGATCTCCTTGAGGCACCGTTAAAGAAAGCCTCTCTCAGTGACTTTCGAACATAGGCTGTCTGCAGCCGTGTGCAGCCTCCTCACTGCCTGCTGGAGTTTGCTGCTTCTGTGGGCTTCCAGACTTTCTAGAGAGCAGTCAGTTCAGCTCAGACCCATCAGAATTGCAATTTTTGTGACACCTGCAGTCCACCCTCTCAGCCCACCCCCTGCTTCTTTACGGCACAGCAGCTCTCAATAGCTCCTCTCTGAGGCCTGGAGGACCCCTTGAGTCTTGTCATGTCCCTTACGGATGAGGAGCTTGCATGGAAAGATGCTCCTGTAACATGTGTCAGGAGGAAAAAGTAATGATAAGGGGTGAAGCACAAAGCCCATGTGGAGGGCTAGAAAAAACACAGACATTGGAGTCAAAGAAACAGGGATTTGAATCTCAGCCCCAATAGTTTTAATAATAATAACTAACATTTATTGCACATTACATGTATCACCTCATTTAATCTTCACAACAAACACATGAGATAATGTGATGGTTAATTTTATGTGTCAACTTAACTAGGCCATGGGGTGCCCAGATTAAACATTATCGTGGGTGTGTCTGTGAGGGTGTTTCTAGATGAGGTTAGCATTTGTATCAGAAGGCTCAGTAAAACAAATTGCCCCCTCCACCGTGGGTGTGTATCATCCAATCTGTTGAGGGCCTGAATGGAACAAAAAGGCAGAGGAAAAAGGAATTTGCCCCTTTTGCGTCCTGCCAGCCTGATTGAGCTGGGACATTGGTCTTCCCTTGCCCTGGGACTGCACTTAAACCCTCAGCTCCCTTGGTTCTCGGCTCTGGGGTTTAGACAGGAATTTACACCACTGGCTTTCCTGGGTCTCCAGCTTGCAGACAGCAGGTGATGGGACTTCACAGGCCCCATAATCACATGAGCCAATTCCTCATAATAAATTTCATACACACACACATATATATATCTTCATTGGTTCTATTTCTCTGGAGAACACTGACTAACACATATATGTCCTGTTATATCATTACTCTGGTTTTATAGATCAGGGGAACTGAAGAACAATGAGATGTACTACAAAGAAAAATGTTCATTTAGTCCTTCAAGTGATTACTATCCTTTTAAACTCCTATGATGGCCAATTCTTCTGCACATCTGCCAACTGTATTCAGGAAGCCAGGAGTCTGAGATGTTTGAGTGATTAATTTCCGGTACAATCAAGGGGATCAGTGGGTCTGCCAGGAAGCACCTCCTGCAAAGCGGCACAGTGACATTTGCTAGAGGTGAGATGTAAGACAACAGGAGTCCATGTAATGGGACAGGACTGGACAGGCTGGAGTGCGTTTGTCAGTTTCCTCACACTGGGTTACAGGAACATTTTCTCAGATATTTTCCCCTAAAAGTGTTTCAGGTAGAGAAAAATAATTTAGATGGGTCTAAACATCCTACCCCTCACTGGAAACCTTAGATAGCTCCTTAATACCCAAAGAAAAAAGGTCCATAACCCTTAACAAGGAATCAAAGGCTCCTCACAATCTCCCCAAACGTACCATTCCAGCCACTCTTTACCTTCCCCCTTGTTCACACGTCACAGCTGTCTCACACCTGCTACCGGAACATGCCTTTACCTCCATGTCTCTGTTCATGTTCTTCTCGCCACCAGGTGTGCCTTTTTTCCTAATTGTCATCTGTCGAAACAATACCCATGTGGTTTGGTTTCTTTGGGTTGCCTTAACAAAGTCCTACAAACTGGCATAAACAACAGACATTCTCTCTCAGTTCTGGAGACTAGAAATCTGAGCTCAAGTTATCAGCAGGATTGATTCCTTTTGAGGGCAATGAGAGAAAATATCCGTTCCATGTCTCTCACCCAGCGTCAGATGGTTTGCTGGCAATTTTTGGCATTTCTTTGGCTTACAGATGTATCCCTGATTCCTGCCTTCATATTCACATGAAGTTCTTCCTATGTTGTCTCCAAATTTCCCTTTTTACAGGACACTAATCCTACTGGATTAAGGGCCCATCCGACTGCAGTCTGACCTCATCTTAACTAATTACATCTCAACCACCCTATTTCCAAGCAAACTCACATCCTGAGATATCAAGTATTAGGACTTCAACATATGAGTTGGGGGGATGGGGCACAATTCAACCCAAAACACCATGCCTCGATTCTCACGTCCAAAACTGGCACTTCATTTAAAATTATCCCCAAATTCCAAAGCAGGATGTAAGGTTCTCTCCTCTGAATTTACAAGAGTCATTTACATTGAATGACTTTCAAATGCCTTATAATATATGAAACACTTCCCTGTTTCCTAGTTATTCGCCATGTGCATTTTGCTACTAAAAATAGGATTTCTTTCTTGTTCATCTTCATGTTCTCCTCATGAATATTACCTTGCACACAGTTGGTGCCCTATCTGTGTGTGTGGAATACAATTGCAATCTCCTCTTTTGGTTTCTTCTTCTGTAATCACTTTTTCATTCTTTGTTTTCCTACTGGAAAGCTACAACTGGCAATACCCAGAAAAGAGCGTTCATGCCCTGGCAATGTGCATCACGACAGAGCTGGTCCGGTGACATGCAAGAACTAATACATTCCTGAACACTTAAACTTAACATGCAAGCGCTAATACCTTCCTGAACACTTTGGCTGACATTTTGGAAGCTTCAGCATATCAGTATAAACAACACTTATCACAAATAAAGCCACTTGTTCCAGAATACCAGGCTGGTTTCTTATATAGATAGTTACACATATATTTTTTTAATTCTCCAACTACCAGCAGAATACACTAGATTTACTGTTGAGAATTTGAAATTTTCATAATCTGCTAGACCTGCCACTGAAGACAAGAGGCTCTTCAGATCCCTAAAAGCCAGTGTTTTGCAGCATAATCCAGTCTACGCCAGGTGTCATTGCACCCAACTGGGAAGTTTATCTCTACAGATATGTACTGCAGAAGATTCCAGAGACTACTACTTTTCTTGATATTTCGATACTCCTGAGCAAAATAACATTTAATTACAACATATACATAAATATTAATAAATTTATACTCTGTGAACAAATTATAGCACATGATAGAATATCTTGGAAATAGTTTTTAAATGCTTACAACTAAAACTAGTATTTAAAATCATTATTTAAATAAGGGTAGTTAGCATATCCATCAACACACTCTATACATGTATTAAAACATCACACTGTATCCCATAAATATGTACAATTATTATGTGCCAACAAAAAGCAAAATAAAATGTCTTAAAAAATGAAAAATCTATACAGGAGAGAAATCAGGCAACACTTTAACCAAATGGTCAAAATGCAAGAAGACACCTATCCAAAAGCAGGCAGAATAGTTCTTTGTGAAGAAAGATATCCGTTCCTATGGGGGCAGATAGGCATGGTATGCCCCCAACTGTGATGCCCTGAGAAGGACACAAGAGCCTTCACGTAGTCCTGCCAAAAAATGCATCACATGAAGAGAGTTAGGAGGAAACATCAGATGCATACAAATTGAGGCATAGTCTATAAAATAAATGGCCCTTATTCTTTAAAAAAATGCAAATGTCTTAGACAAAAAAAGGCTGAGGCACTGTTCCAGATGAAAGAAGACTACTGACAAGAGATGATGAAATGCAATACATAATTCTGGCCTGAAACTGTACCAAGAAAAAGACATTGCGACCAAGGGCATTATCAAGACAAGGAGCAAAACTGGAGTATGGCCTGTAGTTCAGATAAATACAAGCTGAAGATTTAGGGTAGGGGGAAAGGGTATGACACATGCCATCTACTCGGAAGTGGCCCAGGAAAAAAATACGTAGATGGATCATATATTAATAATATATGTAGAAGGGGCAGTGGAGAGAGAGAATGATAAAGCAAATGTGGCAGATATTTACTATTGGGGATGCAGGTGATGGGTACATTGGAGTTCTTTGTACTATTCTTGCAACTTTTTTGTGCATTTGAAATTATTTTGGAATAAAAAGAAAAAAGCTTTTAACAAATGAAAAAGTCAATATTTAAAGACATGAAAGACTGAGCTACTTTGAGATGCCTCACTTTTTGCTGTTTATTTCACGCACACCAGTTGCTATTTAGTTTGTCGAAGGTTGCCAGCCTCTTTCACTGTCTCTTCTCTACCCACTCCTCTCAAAGATCTCCAAGAGCCAGCATGGAGACCTTGGTACCGTCTTCCTGCCACCCCAGCTGTTACTAGTTTCACTATTTGTACAAGAAGCTTGTTAGTCAGTAGAGTCTTTAAGTCAATGATTCGCATCCCTGACTGCACATCAGAACAACCTGGGGAAATTTTAAATGATGCTGCTCTCTCTCCATCCCAGATTTTCTAATTTAATTAATTGGGAAAAGGGTCTATTGATAGTTCTAACAAGCTTCCTGGTGATTCTAATATTCAGCAAATTTGAGACCATTGAACTAACACTTATCTCTCAAAGCCAGGACTTCGGAGCATGTGGTTCACAGACCTCTTGCATTAGAATCATCTTAGAGAATTATTAAAAAGGTACATCTGCAGGTCTTATCCCAAACCCACTAAATTAGAATCTGTGGGACTAAGGCCTGGACATCTGCTTTCAACAAGTGCTGAATGATTCTGAAAACTTAAAAATCACATTTCTAAAACAGCACTTTCCAAGTTTCTCTTGCTAGGGCCCATGAAGCTGTGACATCCCATCCCTCCGTAGCACAAGCCGTTGGTTACTTATCCAGCTGCCAGTTCTAGCCCCTTTCTCCCTTCCCACCTTCCACCATAGATGCCAGAAAAGCTCAATACTCACATTTGCAGCCTTCGTCACAATCGGTGATGGCAACAGGATCCAATTTGGCCAGTAACTCAAAAGGGGAAGTCGGCAAGTGGGACTGAGAAACTCTTGCATCTTTATAAGAAGGGCTTGTGCGAGCTCCATGCTCCTGGCTTTACCCCTTCCCTCTTTTTCATGCCTTGAAACTAGATGTGACGCCTTTCTTGTGATCATGGAAGGGCAAGCATAAAGGCAAAAGGCCAACAGGCTAAGACTGATGGAGCAGAAAAGGGGAAAGACCCTGAAACTTTGATGTCATTAAGAAGCCCACAAATGCGTTCAGCACTTCTAACTGGGAAAGCTGTGGCCCCTCCACATTGATGGTCTCTAATCCTCCACCCGATATTTAAGACTCATGAACTTGGGTGTTCTAGGACTGAAGGTGAAGAGGAGAGGGTGGAAGAGCCTGCTCACATCCTCTCAGACAACTCCAGCGCATCCATTTTCAATCTAGGTTCCCCTTCTCAATAGCCACTGGAGCTTTCCAAACACAGACGCCACACTCTGCCCCCAGAAACTCAGTTTCAAGAGATCTGGGTGAGGTTCAGATATCTGTTCTGAAAAGCTTCACAGATGCTGCCTGAGCAACCAGAGCTGATCACCCCAAGCCATAGAGGACATTGAAAAACAACTCTCCATTGTGAATAGCAACTCTCAATGGAACAAGGAAACCTTGTCTTCTCCCCTCCTCTCCTCAAGTCCTTGAGACAATGACTGAAATAGTTACCCAGCCCTCTGGTCACTGAAATTCATTTCACCTAATCACAGAGAACTTGCAACTTGACAAAAAGATGTGGATTCCTCCCTTGAATCCCCCAGAACCTTTCCATCTAACGTAAATGGTTTCTATCTAACATAAATGCTTTAGCACAAGGCAAGAATGGCCTAGTCTTCTAGTGTTTCTATATCAAGTCATGTTATTTATCCACAAACTGTTTCTGATAGGTGACCCTGGCTGACAGTCAAACTGAATTTCTGCAATGAACAAATACTTCTTAAAGGGCCTGAAGCTTTTCAGACACACATATCAATACCATAATTATGCATAGAAGTCCTGCCTGTATCATTTGATCACATTTTACTTAGCAATGTCAGTTTATCTATTCCCCCAAAAAAGAGAGATATCAATATCTTAGTCTGATTCTTATTACAAAGTTTTATGATAAATGAAATCCCTTTGCCTTTTAGAGCTATTCTTAGGATCTCCAAATGCAAGATGAAATTATTGGTACAGACCAACATGAGGTCATAGCAATGTATCAAATGGAGGGAATGTATTTATTGTAAAGGCTCCGAGAAGAGTCAGTGTATTTTAATTATAAAGTTGCAGACCTAATATTTTATTACTTTCCATCCCAGATATGTCACCCCTTGACAATGTGTTTCATCATTTCTTTTTCTCAGGCTCCCACTCTCTAAAACAAGAGTGATTACCCAGCATGGCTGCCAGCCTCATGAGCACTTTGAGACCCTGGATACTTTAGAGAATGTAGCATGTTGGGAAAAAAACGCAATATGAAAAGTATAATTTCCATAGCTAAAAGATGTTTGTCGTTAGTAGCAGTTATTAGCTCATCTATTTCAGTAAAATGATTCTCCATAGAAACTGATCTTCTTTCCTTGAACATGTTGGCCCAAATGAGACTAAGGCCTTGTAATTACCAGGAGAAGAAAAGATCATTTGAATTGATGCTGTTCCTTAAGCCTGTCTTTTTCATTTATTTCACATGAATCCTATGAACCACAGGGACATCTCATACCCATGCTTTTCATTAAGGAACAGGTAATGCATTTAACTTCCATTTTATGGCTCAGGCTAGAGAACACTGTGATCTGACCTCTGGGACTTAGAAATAAACAAACTACTTCCTCACCAATATTGGGATCACTTAGGAGGAGCTGGGAGACTGATTTTTATTCGGCATAGGAAAAAAAAGAGCAATGCATTTTGCAAAGGCAAAGAAAATATCCACAGCAAGATGATAGGAGTTGTCTATCGAAGTGTCAGACACAGCACCCACCTGGGCCTGCAGGCCAGGGGAGTAATTCCCTTCGACATAGCAGCTTCTAGGGGTGATTCTGAGAGGAAGGCTGAGGCCTTACCTCATGCACCCACATTGTCATTTAAGGCACAATTATATTCTAACTCCAGAGGGAGCAATCCTTGGAATTGGGCAGGGCTGGAGGGCGGGGGATCTGTGTCATTAGTTGGCAGGGCAGCATATGTATCTCTCCCTGGCCCCCATCACTACCTTCTCTCTATTTCACAGTCTTGCTTTTTCTAACATGCTCTCAGCACAGCCTTACCTATTATTGCTAACACATTATTCTTCATAAACATGGTGTTTGAAAAGGCGCCGCATTTGCAGAATGTGCTCAAGGAGAACGACTGCTTATCCTCATCTTCCCCGGCTATGCTTCTGATCATCATTCAAGGACTTTAAATGTTCACAAAATAATGTCATCGCTGTTTTGAAGAAGGAGAAACTATGGGGTGTGTTCTCCAAAATGGCTTTGTATAGACTCTTGGAACGAGTCAAGGCTGAAGCTGTCTTAGCCCCAGGTCTCACCCTTTCTTAGAGTTTACTTCTTACCTCCAAATGACGTTCATTCAGATTAACGAGGCGGTTTTTTGTTTATTACAAACAAAAGGCACAGAGGAGAAAATTATTACTTTGATTCAGAAACCGAATCCAGGAAGTGGGGGAGGTAATTGTCTGGTAGCTAAAGGGAAGTAACCATTGAAAGGAAGTGAATTTTTGACTCAGTTTTAAAACTTGATCTCAGGCATGAGTAATCTTCAAAGTGTTTCCAATCAAGAAAACTCATTTGCTTGTGTGTGTTGGAGGCAGAAAGTGTAATGTAAAGTCTAGAAAGAGTTTGAAGGAGAAAAAGTTTATAAGAAAGGAAAATTAAGAAAAAGAGAACCGTGCTCGCTTCAGCACCACGTATATATACTAAAATTGGAACAACACAAAGATTAGCATGGCCCCCATGCAAGGATGACATGCAAATTCATGAAGTGTTCCATATTTTTGAGTGTTTATAGCAGCGCAACTCACAATTGCAAAGATGTGGAAACAACTCAAGTGCCCATCAATACATGAGTGGATTAATAAAATGTGGTATATGTATACCATGGAGTTCTACTCAACTACAAAAAACAGTGGTGATCTAGCACCTCTTGTATTATCCCGGATAGAGCTGGAGCCCATTCTATTAAGTGAAGTATCACAAGACCAGAAAAACAAGCACCACATGTACTCAGCATCAAATTGGTACTAACTGATCAACATTTATGTGCACATTTAGTAATAACATTCATCGGATATCGGGCAGGTGGGAGCGGAGAGGAGGGGATGGGTATAGACACATCTAATGGGTGCGGTGCACACCATCTGGGGGATGGACATGCTTGAAGCTCTGACTCAGGTGAGGCAAAGGCAATATATGTAACCTAAACATTTGTACCCCCATAATATGCTGAAATAAAAAATAAATACATAATTCCAATAAAAATAAAGAAAAAGAGAACCATCTGTTAGATGTTTAAGGAGGTTGCTGCTCATCAAAGTCACTTAATATTAAGTTTGAAAGAGATGGGAATGTTGATACCTCACTATCTATTAATAGTTAAAAAGAAGATAAGGTACTTTGGAGTTTATTGAGACCTTTTGCGTAGATCTGAACGAACAAAGATGAGTTATGACTCAGTGACTAACTAAAGGAAATGAGTCAGAAGATGGTGTCTTTGGCTGTTTAGGCTTCAGCATCACTCGGCCAATGTGACACACAGTTTGTTTAAAGTCAAGAAGTGGAGTTAGTGAACACTATTTCTATTAGTAAGATCTCTAAGATTTTCCACTATAAAAAACATTTCTCAATCCCATGACTTTGGATTCAACTTTCCAGTGAAGTTCATTCTTGAAAGCTAAGAGGTTTAGAGATTTATATTTTCTTCCCTTTTTTTCCCAGTAAACATCTGCATTGATCACAGAACTTGTTAAAATTACAGAAAACTCATAAATACAATGAAATAATCTATAATCTCTCCCTGTGGGACATATGCATTAAAAAGAAATTAAATTAACAATTTGAAAAAGCAATCATGGCAACTCTGCAGCAGCCAGTATCATAAAGTAAAAACCTCAGGGTCTACAAAATGTTTAGTCATTTTATCCAATAAAATATAAAATATTCAATTTTTCTTCTTAGAGGGAAAGATGATCTTAAGTTTCTATTACATTTGGTTCTCTTATATCCAGTATCATAAAGTAAAAACCTCAGGGTCTACAAAATGTTTTTATCCAATAAAATATAAAATATTCAATTTTTCTTCTTAGAGGGAAAGACAATCTTAAGTTTCTGTTACATTTGGTTCTCTTATATCCATCCAAACGTTTGGATTCATATTCATGATGGATAAATACCTCTTTTTCAAGCAAAATTAGACTGTGGAATAATAACATGTTTTCTAATCCTACTATTGCTTTCTCTGTTGTTTTTTTTTTTTAATGGCTCTTTTCATCTGTTTGTCTACATGACAAACAAGTAAAAAAGTATGTCAAATTTCTGAGTTCTTATGGTATTCCTTTACAATCAGGCATAACCTAGCTAATCTTGTTAGCTAGTCAAAATAGTTTGCAAGAAAACTTTTAGTAGATTCTGTTCATTTTCTTCCTGTTACCCCACCAAAACATGTAAGCCTCTTCTTTTCTACTGCTCTTGACTTGATATTCATCCCAAATTTGTCCAACTGAGGTATGCACAAAGCCATAGCTTCATAGCTCAGGTATGACTGAAAACCTGATCCTTGAAGCCAGGGACATCAGTGTTGAATTTCAGCTGCCACTCAGAGTCAGGCTGATAGGAATGTTCCCAGGGCTATTTTATATTAGGTCATTAAATATGAAATGTCTGATTTCTAATCAAAAGTGTAGTTTATTATATCTCAAACAAGAAGCAGTACCTAAACTAATGACATAGGTTTGAGATCTTAACAGTAGCTTGTTTATGCCAGCAGCGAAGAAGCCTGCAGAGCGAGTGGAAATGAAATCATGAAAGGTGTTTTCCACAGCTTGTTAAAAATTGAATATTTTTTCTTTGCAAGAAGTGGTCCAAA
This sequence comes from Cheirogaleus medius, assembly GCA_008086735.1. NCBI lineage: Eukaryota > Metazoa > Chordata > Mammalia > Primates > Cheirogaleidae > Cheirogaleus > Cheirogaleus medius. The sequence goes on from VBSM01001562.1 coordinate 60,033,786, forward strand.
GCCTGGAAGAAGTAGTAGTCAGTTGGTGCAAGGTCTGGTGAATACAGTGGATGACAGAAAGTTTCCAAGTCCAGCCTCTGTGGTTTAGCAGTGTTGTTTGTGTGTCCTGTGGTCGAGCATTGTCTTGCAAGGGGATTGGCCTGTCTCTGTTGACCAAGCTCCACTGATTAATCACAAGCATCCTCATCATTTCGTCCAACTGGTTGCAGTAGACATCTGCTGTAATCTATTGACCAGGTTTCATGAAGCTGTAGTGGATAATACCAGCGCTAGGCCACCAAACAGACATCATTAGCTTTTTTGATGAATATTTGGTTTTGGACTGTGTTTCAGCACTTCATCTTTATCTAGCTATTGTGCAGAACACTTGCAATTGTCACAAAGAATCCATTTTTCATCACAGGTAACAATACGGTGCAGAAATGGTTCTCCTTTATGTCGTGACAGCAAAGAAAGGCAAGCTTCCAGACGATTTCTCTTCTGACACTTGTTTAATTCATGCAGATCCCATGTATCCAGCTTCTTTACCTTGCAGATTTGTCTCAAATGGTCCAAAATTGTTGGAATAGTAACATCAAACCTTGCTGCTAATTCAGTCATAGGTTGAGATGGATTCGCTTCCACTACAACTTTTTGCTTATCCTTATCCATCTTGGTCTCAGGTTGCCCACGTGACTCATTTTCAAGATTAAAATCACCAGAATGGAACTTCTCAAACCATTTACATATTGTGCATTCATTAGCCACATCTTTCCCAAATACTTTGTTGCTATTTCGAGCTGTTGGTGCTGCATTGGTTCCATGACAGAATTCATATTTGAAAATAATATGAATTTTTGACTTATCCATGGTTTCACAAAAATTGTTCTAAAAATAAAAAACCTTTGAAAGATAAACATAAGCCAAACCATGCATTGGAAAGAATGAGGATGTACCTTTGCAATAAAAATAAAATAAGAAGTATCAAAGCGAAATGTCAGAGATATCAACTGTCAAACATAGCACTTAAGGAAACTGGACATTTTGTACTTAATAACCTTATTAGTATATTATCCATATGCATATTTTTTCCTGAACCATTTGAGAGTAGATGGCATGTATCATACCCTTTTCCCTAAGTTAGCTTAGTCTGAAAAATTATCTGTTGGGATTTTCCAGAATGGAACTACAGGTAAGGGGTACAGTTTATAGAAAGCAAATAGCACCCATGTGCCAGTACTCAATTGCATGATGAGGAAGCAACCCCAAAAGGTGCAAATATTTAATAAAGGTGACTATTTACAATAGCTAGTACTTACAGGGTGTTTACCATGTGCCAGACACATTGGCATTTAAGGCACTTAATCTTCATTACAACCATATGATGAAGGTGCTATTATTATTATTATCTCTCTATTAAGGATGAAGAGATTAAAATGCAGAGGTTAAGTAAATTGCCAATATCATACAGCTAGCAAGTGGTGCTGCCAGTATTTAAAGTCCAGCTCAGAGTCTGCTCTCTTAGCCAGTATACTACACTGCCATTTATAGATTACAAAGGAAAGTTCTACTTACTGGTGAAGTGTATTTCTAGAAATGGAGTCAGAAAACCTTGCAGTTAAAAGCACCACCTTTTCCTACAATCTCTCTGTAGTCAGCCTTTACTCTAGGTGGTGATGTTAATTGGAAAGGACTTAATATGGACTTAAATTTGAGCCAGAAGAAACTGACGAGTCAACTGCTCAAGCAGATGAATTGATGGCTACAGCAGTGGAATGAGATTATACAGGCAGCTTCAGATATATAAACTGGAAAAATTCAGAGCAGCAAGAACTAGAGACCGCCTGTCACAGAAACAAGTATGTACTAGGAGTCCTTCTCTGGATTGCTATGGCAACTGTTATCTACACTAGATGATTTAGCAAGTGGTATAAATTGTCTCAGGTTGTTCAAAACACTTCATTTTCTCTTCCCAGTAAGATAGCAACTTATCTGAAGTTTGAATCTGTATTGTTTTGTGTATGTCTCACTCTATCAAATCCACTGTTAGACTCAAAACTGAGGTGAGGCGTGGTGGCTTATACCTGTGGTGGCTCATCCTAGCACTTTGGGAGGCTGAGACAGGAGGATCACTTGAGGCCAGGAGTTTGAGATCAGCCTGGGAAACATAGTGAGACCCTGTCTCTATAAAATATTTTTTTTAAATGTAGATGGACATGGTTATGCAGGCCTGTAGTCCCAGCTATTTGATAGGTTGAGGTGGGAGGACCACTTGAGCATAAGTGTTCAAGGTTGCAGTGAGCTACAGTTGTGCCACTGCACTCCAGCCTGGGTGACAGAGCAAGACCCTGTCTCTAAAAAACAAAAGGAACCTGATAGTTAACACATTTGTACTTAAGAATTAGGTTTTCATAATATTCTTTTCTTATATAACAAGTAACATACACAATCACAAAAGTAATATGCATTCATGATGGCAATTTAAGAAGTATGCACACAAAAACATTACTTGTCATTTAATCACCATTCTTATACTTGGGTGTATATAAGTTGTCTTCTCTCTCCCTCTCAGTACCTCTCAAGATTGTCATGAGATTTGAATGAGATAACAATACAACATATGTACTACAGAGTCTGGCATAAAGTGTTCAATAAATGGAAGATATTATTAAGGTAGTGATTATTATTTTCATCTTATGCAAGTATTTTTAAAAGGAAGATTTCTAGAAGTAAACTCACTCCTTTAAGAGTATGCACACTTTAAATTTTACTAGTAACTGCCAAATTTCCCTCAAAAAACCCACAACAGTTTACATCTCCACACAGTAAAAGGTCTTTCCCCACATCCAAACACTAAATACTATCAACTCTTATATTTTCACTAGTCTGGATGAAACATGATAATTCTATTTGTGAATTATGCATCTTTTTATTATGATTATTGGCCATTTGATTCAGTGAATTATCTGTTCAGATCTTAATCTCAAATGTCTGGCTCAAGGGAGCCTCCTGCCTCAGCCTCCTGAGACTACAGGCGTCTGAGCCACCATGCCCAGCTAATTTTTGTATTTTTCCTAGAGATGGAGGCTTGCTTTATTGGCTAGGCTGGTCTTGAACTTCTGACCTCAAGCAATCCTCCCGCCTCAGCCTCCCAAAGTGATGGGATTGCAGGCATGAGCCACTTCACCTAGACTCTCACAGTCTTTTAACTTTGTTTATAGTATATATTATGACTCTAAAACTTTAAAATTTTGTGTATTAAAATGTCAACCCTTCCTTTTATGGTTCCTGTATTTGGGGCTTTGCCTAGGAAAAGTTTCCCCCATCTCAATATTTATACAAATATTTCCCTATTATTTTATAATTTTTAACTTTTGAATACTAATAGAGTTTTTTAATATATCTGGAGTGTATATATACATATATATATAAGGTATGAATTAAAGCTCTGACTTTTTTCATTTCATGGATATATCCATTTATACCCATACCATCTGGTCAAATGTTAGACAACTTCTTTCTATTATAATATTTAATGTTTTGTCATAATCTCCGAAATAATACCAGCAGCCAAAATATGTATAGAATTCTACAAACATATCATCTTACCCAGAGCCTCTCTATACAAACTGTGCTTAGGTATTTTTAGTCTCACGCTCACTGGTGAAAAAATTGAGAATCAGAGAATTTAAACAACTTGATCAAGGTCATATATTAAGTTTATAAGGCATATCTTTGAACCTGGTGTCTAGATCTTTGGACCCTTGTCCCTCACACTTTCTACCATCAACCATTGCTATGTGAAAGTAGAGTATAATTGGAAAAGGAAAGAAGAATTAACTTCAATATGCAACATCAATCATTGAATATATTCATGTTTATTTATAATATTTGATCAACCATCATCACCTAGAGGTGCTAGATTTCTTTTGACAGGGAGAAAATCAAATAGATGCCCTAGACTTTTATTTTCCATTCATGACCCTCATGCCTTGAAAACCCCTGAGAAATGTAACCTCATCTGGTGTAGAAAAAAAGAAAGATAATAACCCAAAGATTCAATAATTTAATTTTTACAGTAAAACTGCACATCTTTAAAACATTACAGCATTTATCTAATTCAGGAATCGACAAATTAGTCTTCTCTGTAAAAGGCCAGATAGTAAATATCTTAGGCTTGGCAGGTCATGTAACCTCTGTCACAACCAGTTAACTCTGCCGTTGTAACAGGAGAACAACAATAGACTATATAAAAAAGAATAGGCTTGGCTGGATGCCAGTGAAACTTTATTTACTATGGTCATAGTTTTCTGACCTCTGACCTAAATTATCACAGGGGATCTTCCAGTTTCTACTCTTCATTAATGCGGGTAATAATGATGAAATGAAAAATACAAAATAGTAAGTTTGAGGCATGAGAATAATCCATAAGACTTCAATCTCTCAGAGAATAACATGGTCAATATTTTTCTTCCATATCTATAACTGATATTAATATCTTGAACTAACAGATGAGTTCAAGATATATTTTAGAAGAGAATCCATAGCACCCAGGACTCGCGAATGGACTGGCTGTACGGGAATCAGTGAGGACGCCAAGCTTTCCGGTGTGAGCAAATGGTGATGCCATTGGTTGAGGTGGGGAAGACTGGGTAGGAATACATCTGATGACGAGGGATAGAATTAAAAGTGCTGGACTGAAATGTTACTTTTGAAATATCTATGAAATATAAAAGTAGAACTGCCTCTTACACTGCTGTGCTCAGTGAAGAATTTTAGACTAAAATGATAAATTTGTGAGTCAACAGCTCATAGATGTCATTTAAAGCATGAAAATAGATGAAATTATCTAGGCAGAGAATGTAGAAAGAGAAAGCAAGATAAGAAAGGACCTTAATGTGCTTTTTGAATCATCCAAGAAAGAACTAAACATTGCAGCATAGTTTACCAGTGCCAAGAGGATTTTATCATATTCCTAATCTGGGTAAATCTATAATTTCTGTGCAGTAATCGCCTATATTTCTATTCCCCAAATAGTTTTTTCAAATTTATTAAACCACATAGCCCTTTTCCCAAGAAATTTCTTGGAGTCCATGTTTATCTAAACACAATTTTGGAAATGCTATACAAGATAATAATGATTCATGTACCATATTTAATATTTTTATAAATTCATTTTCTTGTACTCAACACCTTTGGTTGTCCAGTAAAAGAGTTAATATTAGCCTTCCTGGCATAAAGAGAAGTAGCAGATTTCAAATAATCTCTGCAATTCAGACTCCAGCTGTATCTCACTTCTATCCACCTAATATACTCAGTACGCTCCCTCTTGAGATGCTACCTGCTGAGGGATATAGACAAATTCTCTGCAGTGTAATAATTTAGAAAGAACAATGACTCAAAGAATGAAGACTTTCTTGTCACCTGCTCAAACATTATGTCCTACCCTCTTACAAGACCACTCTCCATTTCAGGAAGGCAACAGGGAAAGGAAAATGGAATATGAGATGAGAGAAGATTGAAGACGCTCAGCCCAATGGATTTAGTGCAAACAGCCACTCCATTTTCTGGGGATTGGGACAGGGGCAATGAGTTCCACTTTCAGCATGGTTGAGTAGCTCCTCTCAGAGCAACCCTCCAGAGATTAACAACTATATACTCTGGACAAGGTATAAAAACAATCAATTGAAAGCATTGGAGGGCAAGCAAAACAGGTGAAAAAATGGAGTGGATTTGATATTTGTAAGGAAAGAATGGCCCTGGATGAAATCCCAGTTTTTATAACTTTTAGACAGAAGGCAGTCTCAAGGATAAAAGAACTGAGCTGCCACCTACCACAAGGGAGAAAATAATTTTCAATTTTATTTTAGCCATGTTAACAGCCTTATTAAAAAGAAAAAAATCCAATAGTCTTTGAAGGAACATAACAGAATCAAGAGTTTCTATAACACATTATTCACAATTTCCTGGATACGATACAAAATTATTCAACATAAAAATAAGTAAGAAAAGACGGCCCATTCTTAAAAGAAAAGACAATCAATATAGACCAATCTTGAGATGACCCAGATGTTGAAATTAGCTGACTAGGATTTTTGAGCAGCTATTTATAATTATACCTAAAGATGAAAAGGAAAATTGTCTCATAATGTGTGAAAATTATGATACCTTAGCAGAAAAATGGAAACTATAAAAAGGAGTCATCAAGTGTAATACTGTTAATGATTTTTTTTCTTTGTTTCTTTCTTTTTTAGAGACAGGGTCTCACTGTCACCCAGGCTGAAGTGCAGTGGCAGGATCTTAGCTCGTTGTATCCTCAAACTCCTGGGCTCAAGAAATCCTCTGGTCTTAGCTGCCATAGTAGATGGGATTACAGGCAGGCACCACCATGCCCAGCCGTAATTTCTACAACTAAAAAAGTGCTATATCTGAAATATGGATGGTTCACCATCAAAGTGACAATGACAGAGGAAAGATCAGCCAACTTAGAAATAGATAATATGTGACCTGATCCTGACCCTGACCCTCAGTTTTGTGATCCATAAAATGTGCAAAATCAAAGCTACTTCACAGTGCTGTTGAGAGGATTAAATGAGACAATACTTGTAAAGTTCTTTGTACCAGGGAGCCTTGGAAGCAGGGGCCAGTGGGCAGAGCACACCTACTGTCACCCAGGGTCACCAGCAGCATGAAAGCTGGCCATCAGTGGGATGCAGACTGTCCATCTTCAGCACCACTGTCAGGGGGGCTGCCGGGTCAATGCTGGGGCATCACACTTGCTTGAAACTATGTGTGGCAGCCCTGTGGGCACCTAGTCAACCCTCCAGACTTTGACTCACCCTGGATGGAGAAGGCTAACAGAACCAGCAGAGTGGGCATGAAGATCTTAGGGGCCAAGGGGAACTGTAAGACCACCCCCTCGAGGTGCAGCACCCAACCCTAACACCAAGGGAGAAGAACAAATACAGACTGACCAGTCATACTCCATCTGACTGTGACGAACTGCTGTTTGGTTCCCAACCTGAGGCCCGGTGGATGACAAAGGAGGGTGCTTCAAAACTCCACTCCCTTTTCTGGACATTTCCAGCTACTCCCAGGGGCAGCCATTCATCTTGCCCAATGGAGACCCCACTGTGAGCTGTTCACCCCGCTGGTCCCTGGAACACAGAGCCCAGGCTGGTGGCAGACTCCAGGAAGTTGTCCGTGGTTGGGTTAGACTCTCCATAACCTCTGAGACGGGAACATTCCCAATCCCTCACCCAGCTGAATCATCCGGCCATTAGTGCCCCCCACACAAATTGGTTACTTTTGATGACCATGATCCTGTGGATAAAATTGTACTAGAGAAATACCATACCATCAATGGCCACAATGCAGATGTAAGAAAGGCTTTGTCTAGACAAGAAATGCAGGAAGTCTGAAGTTCTATGAGTGGAAGAGGAGGCAACTTTGTTTTGGGGGATTCATGGTGGTGGTGGTAGAAATTTCAGACCAAGACCAGGACCAAGAAATAACTTTAGCAGAGGATCTGATGGATAGGGAAGTGGATTTGGATTTAGAGATCTCTATTGTGGATGTGGAACAGGACCTGGCAGTGGCAACTTTAGAGGTAGCCCTGGTTATAGAAGAGGAAGAAGAGATTACATTACGGTGGTGGAGGACCTGGATATGGCAACCAGGGTGGGGATCCAGAGGTGGTTATGACAACTAGGGAGTGGGAAATTAAGGAAGGGGAAATTACAATGATTTTAGAAATTATAACCAGCAGCCTTGTTAACTATGATCCAATGAGGAGTAGAAACATTGGTGGTAGCAGGAACACGGGCAGACCCTAGGGTGGAGGATGCTGTGGTACAGGAGGCAGTGGAGGAAGTGGGGGTTATGGTGAGAAGAGCCAATATTGGCTTCTTCCTATTTGCCATGGGCTTCACTGTGGAAGTAGAACAGCGTGAGAGTCCTGAGTGGCAGAACAGCTTCAGGTTATGGAAACAACGTTAAGGAAACTCTTGTCTCAGTCTCCAAACATTTTCCTCTCCTAACTACACATCCCATTTCCAAAGAAAGTATTACCATCTTCTTTGTCTCAGTCATGCATAGATGCATAGATGTACAATGATATGGCAGAAGACACCCGAGCAGATGCCGACAGCCATTTTGTGAGTGGGTTGGATTATTTAATAACATTACCTTTCTGTAGAGGAAGTATTGTAAAAAAAAAAAATGCCTTTGATAAAGTTTCTTAGCTTTTTAATTGCTGTTTCTAGTGGTCTTTGTAAGAGTGTGGAAGCATTCTTTCTTTGATGATGTTAAATTTGTAAGTTTCAGGTAATATGTGAAATTTTTTAAAGATTTTTCTCAAAGTTTTGAAAAGCTAACTAGCCAGGATCCTGGTGTAATAAGATATAACTTTTTCCTTTTAAAAAATGTAAGTGTGTGTATAGAGTTAAGCTGTTGTGTATTTATGATCTAATAAAATAAATCTGAAGGAAAAAAGAAAATAGATCGATAAAAATTATCCAATCTGAAAGAGAGTAGGAAAGAAGATTGGGAAGAAAAAACGAACAGAGCCTCAGGGAGCCGTGAGATGAGATCAAAGGTCTACCATATGTGTAATTGGAGTCTCAAAATGAAGGGAGAGAATGTATGGTTCAGGAAAAGATTTTGAACAAACAATGGCTGAAATTTTTCCAAATTTGGTGAATGACCTAAATTTAGAGTGAACAGCACATGGTATGAATACAAAGAGGACTATACCTAGATACATCATAGTCTATCTGGTGTAAACCAAAGATAAAGAGAGAATCTCAACAGCAAAGAAAATAACACAGTGCACACAAAGGAACAAGAATCAAATGATCACTGACTTCTCATCAGAAACAATGGAGGCCAAAGGACGGTGTATGTTTAAAATGCTGAAATAATAATAAAAAAGGCAGTGTGAAATTTCATCTCCAGCAAAAATATCCTTCAAAAATCAAGGTCAAATAAAGACATTTTCAGATAAGAGAAAACTGTTTTCTTGTGGATAAGAGGAAACTATTCTCTTTCAGATGAAAGAAAAGATTTCATAACCTGCAGACCTGCACTGTGGGAAATGCTAAAAGAAGTTCCTCAGGTTGAAGGGAAATGAAACGAGATGAAAACCTAAATCTTTGGGAAATAATAAAGAACATCAGAGTTGGTAAATATATGTAAATATATAAAAGACTATTTTTCCTCTTAATTTTTAATTTTTATTTTTTTAATACAGTTTCCATAAAGACTTTCAAAAATTGCCAATGTTGACTATATTGCAAGTTATCATGGCAGGGTATTAGAAAAAGTTTTCAACTAGCAATAATCGCTCTTGGGATGAACCGCTTTGGCTATGATACTGCTGTGCTCAAAGCTCCTCTTAATTGTTAAAAATACATATGGCTGTTTAAAGAATCGCATTAAACCTATATATGAAGATAGATTGAGTTTTTCATTTTTATCTAAATGTTGTCAAGCTTAGATCTTAAAAGGTCATCAGATTTTTCCTAGCATGAAATTGACATTTAGATAGAATGTGATTATTATTTTCTGAAGTTAAATATACATTTTCTATCAACATTTGCTTGTCATGCGTTCTATTTGGATTTTTTCCTCTTCTTTGTAGAAAAATGTTTCTAGAGTTGACTAGTTTAGCAGGCTTCTAGCCTAATAGAATTACTCTCAGAACATCTCTTTTAAAAGGGAGATATTTACTAATGGACGTCCATTTGAGAGATTTCTGATTTGCTAATCAATGGAACAATAAATAATGAACACACTGCTATGTTGTCAGAACTCCTCGGTTCCGAGGAACCTTGCTCATTAAATCTGCTGATATTTGAATTAACACCAAGATCAAAACATGTCCCAATAAGGGAAAAATTCCTATGGCAAAAACACAAAATGTGCCCCCATCACCAAATTATCATGTAAAGATCCTCTAAGATCTTTTTAATAAATTTAAAAGTTTAATTGAAAATGCTTTCAAATTCTGATGGACAAAAATAAAGAAATCATATACTATTAAAAACCTAGAGCAAAAGTATACCAAATAAAGCAATTAAAGGCATGTTATGTTTAGATTCTTTTAATAATTTCTAGAAGTAAACAAAACAAATCTATTTTCCCAATTCCTGCATTTGCCGTCTGGTCATTGGTACTGCATGCTCCATCAATGCCCCAAGGTCTCTACTTCAGCATTAAACTCCTCATCTTTGTCTCCAAACATTTTCCTCTCCTAACTGCACATCCCATTTCCAAAGAAAGTATTACCATCTTCTTTGTCTCTGAAGTCCCAAACCTAAAAATTATTTTTAGTTCCACCCTCACCCCTCATAAAAGGATTTACCTTGTCCTGACTGTTACAGCCTTACCAGGTTCACTGCCCTCTGCTCAAGAGGAAGCCAGTGCAGCGAGACAGCAGGGGCTACAGCAGGGAAAGAGTTTAATATCACAGGCCCCATGCAAGGAGATAGAAAGAAGTTCTCAAATCCATCTCCCCAGGAATTTGGGGAGAAGTGTTTTTAAAGATGGTTTGGCGGGCAAAGGGCTAGGCAATAGGGTCTGTGATTGGCTGGGTTCAGGATGGAACCATAGGGGTGTAGAAATAGTCTTCTTGTGCTGTCGGTTCCTGGGTGGGGGTATCAAGACCACTTGAGTCAATTCCTTGGTATGGGCCACCGGTCTGGGTGGGTCAGCCGCTCTACCAGAATGCAGGGCCTGGAAGATAGCCTAGCCTTAGGTTTCACAAGGGTGATGTTCTCCATGGAGAAAGCAACGAAGAAAGCTAAAAACCTTTATGACAGTCAGCTGTATGACTCCTGAGTCATAAGCAATTATAGGAAAGCAAGCTAGAGAACAATGCCTGGTTTTATATATACCATAGTCCCCTATCACAGTTCTCACTTTGTGGTTCTTTATTAATTTTATAAAGGGTGGTTTCATGACATTTTTTCTTTGCAAAGTATCTGTAAGCTAGCCTTTTCTTACCTCTCCCTTCCCTCCAATCTAATTCAGGCTATAAAACATTTAACTTGGAGCCAAGAAGCTTGGATTCAGGGACAAGGAAGAGAGAGGTAAAGAAGACATTGTCTGGGCCTTAATAATAACTGGTATGTATTGAACATTTAAATCATTTCATCTAATCTTTACTACAACTCTATGAGACAGATAATATTGGTATCCTGGCATGAGAGGGAAGAGACTAAGGTATAGAGAAATTAAGTACCTTGCCCAGGTAACACATATTTTATTATAGCAAGTGGCACCTAAAAGAAAGCTAAATCTGTTTGAGTCTAAAGCTTACCTCTTAACCAGTTCAATACTGCCTTCCAGGGCCAGACACTGGGGCCAGTGGATAGTCTGATGGCATTGCTGTCCCCTACTCCTGCCAAGGCCTGTTCAAATCAATTGAGTTCAATGTTCAAAAACATGGCAGTCACATAAATTTGTTCCATGGATCAATACCTGCTCTGTTCTGGTGTGCTCTCCTTCACCGACAGTTTTAGAGAAAAGATAGAATCTACCTAGCTAATTGGCTCTACTTTCTAGTCTAAGGGCAAAAAAAGCTATTCAGAATCCCAGTGCCTTCAGTTTCTGCTAGGTTGACCCTAATTATTTGTAGCTTCTCTGCCCTCCGCCCCCAAGGCCATCCCTATTCAAAGGGAGAAGTATAAAATGCAAAAACTTAAAAGCTACTGGAGTTAAAAAAAAAAAAAAAAAAAAAATGGAAGGGCCCTGCTGCTTAGGAGGAAAGAAGCAGTTACAGTTGAGAATTGTATCACCAGTAGAAAGCAATTCCTGCTGGATCCTGAAGAGGCAGAAAAAGAAGAATCAGAAAGGGAGGGGGGATGCCAGTATTGTGTCCATACTGGAAAGTTTTTGTTTTGCCTTTTGGAATGAACCTTCTTAGTACAAAATTTGTCTTCAGCTCTGCATGAACTCTGCAGGAGGGTCCCAGAGTCAATGCTGGCGTAGCCTGTAGGACAGGCAGATGGAAGCCCAGAAACATCTCCTTGCACCGTCTATTTGTCATCTCAGCAGACAGCATCTGTGGGCAACTTTTCAGCCAGAGTCATGACTTAAGGAGCTGTACTGCTGCGTGAAAGTGGCAGGATCTGAGCTTTTTCTGCCTGTCAAAATCTGTGCCGGCTGGCACAAGCACAGAGATTCCTTTTAAAGTTGAATGTGTCAGCCAAATTAATCCCATTAAACTCTAAGTGACCTTCCACTGAGGAAAGCTCATTAAGAAGGCTATAGCTGTATTACTTATTCCTACTTTGTAATAAAAATCTTCTTAGGAAAACAGAATTCTTTAAAATGTCATAGAATATCAGAGGTAGAGATCATCTTAAAGATCGTAGTCTGCCATGGAGATCACCCCATCCAACCATCTTATTTTACAAATGCTTGGCATAAGAACAAAGATAATTCATCAGAATATATGAATTACCTAAGGTCTTTTTCCTTAGTTGGAACATAAAATACATGTACTATACAATATCTATAATTTGATTTATGAAATAAAATGAAACAATCAATACATTTTGATGTTTTCTTTTGCTCCCTTAAAATAAATCTATATATAATCTAAACCAATTTCTTGTCTAAGGATAGCTTGAAATAGCTCTTCATGTAAAGTTCTAATCTATACTATTCCTCTGTTGATTAAAATGTCTTCTCTGGCGAGACTGATCTTCTCTGCACCATTGAAATAAGCCTTGTTCTTACTCTTCACTTTCTTTCTAAGCTCTACACCATTCTTGATATTTTCTCCACAGGTTTAAGCTCGCTGCTTTCTCTCCTATGCCACTAGACATATCTTGACTTCCCTCTTTCTATGTATAGTTCTCCCTTGGTATGGGGTGGGGCGATTGGTTCCAAGACCCTCATGAATACCAAAATTCATGGATGCTCAAATCCCTTATATAAAATGGCATAGTATTTGCATATAAGCTACCCACATCCTCCTGAATACTTTAAATCATCTCCAAATTACTTAAAATACCTAATACAATGTAAATACTATATAAATAATTATTATACTGTGTTTTTATTTGTATTATTTTGGGGGGGTTTTGATCCATGATTTGTTGAATCTGCTGATACAGAACCAGTGGATACGGTAGGCCAACTATACCTATCTTTAAGTTGAACTGTAACATGGTAACAAGTTCTTGTACTTCAGGTTTGGGGCTTCCAATGCCAATTAAAGTTTAGGGAAAAAAAAGCAAAGTTCAGCATGAGATACATTATTACTATTATAATACTAACAATAGCTACTCCATAGAGTGCTTATTAAGTAAAGTAAAGGACAACTTGCTAAGTGGATTGCCTCATTTTGTCATGACATCTGATTTTATCAGAAGTTTGGTGATATAATCTCCTGCAGATCAGGAAATAGGTTTAGCTAGGTAATTTGCCTACAGTCACACAATTAGAAATAGTAGAACCAAGGTTTTAGTGCCAGTAGTCTGTCATCAGAGCCCTCTCTTATCTACTATGTCATTCTGCCTATAAACTTGTGATAGAGCCTACTTGAGATTACAGCGGAAAAGAATTTGTGACAAGATTTATTGGGCAGCTTCGAATGTCATGCTAAAGGCTGGTATAAAAAGGGGCACCTAACCCAGCCTGGAGCTGGGGACTGGGGAGGGAGACAAAGGAAATATTCACAAATGAGTTACCCTTAGAGCTGAATTTTAAATAAAAAGTAAGAGTTAGCCAATCTAACTGGTTCTGGTTCCCCAATCAGTGGGGAGAACAACTAGAAAAAAATAAAGATAATACGAAAGAGTGTGGTGTGTTTGGGTATGGCATAATATTTAATATGGATAGATGTCTTACAGTTTGTCTTCTCCTAGAGGTACCATTCCAGTTCTCCCATCCCGTTTCCTCAGAAGCAGTTCTACTTTTCATAAACTATCAATTGAGTGGATAAAACAGTAGCTTCTTTTGGTCATTTCTCTACTTTTGCCATCTCTGAGGATATCATCTTCAGTGTGATATTGGTTTTTTTGGTCTGAATTTCATAATGCTTCCAGCAAGTTTTCTAATAAGCCCTAGTGGATAACATTGGCATAAACAATCAAAAGTTGCAAACCTTTAATGTGGCTGATGAGGAATTAAAGTCATTCTTATTGTAATGAGAATAACAAAGTGCTAAATAATCTTTTTCATCAAGGGATCATTAAAATACTACTATTAATGTTTCTTTTATCTTGAATTTCCTTGCTTTTGTTGTTGCTGTTGAGCCAGACTCTTAAGAAATAATGCTGACCAGACCTTTTTTCATTTATAAGTTTGCTGTTTTTTTAATTTATAAGTTTGCTAGAGTCAACAGAAATTCTCTTTACTACAATTTAAATTTTTGAAGAAACTCAAGCTTTCCTTCTAGCAGGGTTATCTGCGTGCGTGTACAGGAGTCAAATGAGACTGTGGCTATTTAGCTTCAGAGAAGAAAGGGAGATTATTTATGTTTTTGTCCTAAATACTCTCAAGGCAAGTTCAGAAATACTAGAAAGTGTCCTGGTTTTATCTTTCATTCACCATTGCTATCTCTCTTCAATTTCTTTCTTTTGTGACTTCTCTTCTATAGCTCAAGAAGAACTTTGTTGATCATCATTACCTCAGGTTAAATTCAGCTGGGAAAGAAGTGAGACATGTGAGAGTTGATAAGCACAAACTTTCGGTTCAAATAAAACTGGCTTTTGAATTTTTCCATCCCCAAAGAAGAGTCGCAGGATGAAACTTCGGGAATGCTTGTTCAGCATGTCTCCCGTGCTTGCCAACCAACTGGGAAGGGGTGTCGCTGGGCTTTGGGGATATGATGATGAGAAAAACAAGACAGAGTCCTGGCCCCAGGAAACTTACAATCTGATCAGGAAGACAGATTAATTAGTCACGTAAGTTAAGGTAAACTGTGATAAATGCCAGACAGGAAAGGTAGGTGGCATGAGAAACACAAATGACAGGGCGATCCGGAACATTCTCTCAGGATCAGATGAGGCTTCTCTAAGGAAATGTCATTTCGGTTGTGAGGTGAAGACGGGTGGATCCTAACTAGGTGCGGAGTAGAAGATAAGGAGTGTTCGGAAGGGAGTGAATGGATCGTGTACAGCTTCTATAGGAAGGTTGGAGTAACCAGGAGCCATAAGAAATGTTTCATGATATAACTTCACGTGAAATGTGTCAGTCACTTTGAGAGGAAAAATAGAAAAGAGCGTCACAGTACTTAGCACAGAGTCAGTACAAAATAAACTCTGGATTCTATTCTTATCATTTTCCATGTCAACACACTGTCTCTTGTCTCTAGACACAGAGCTGGAGCTCTGCCCAGCCAGCTTCCAAACAGGCTCCTGAGGGCAACTCGTCTGTTCTCTGCCCCTTTCCATGAACATTCTAAAAGGTGTTCTATCACATAGCTGAAGTTTTTCTTGAATAAATGAAATTAATGTATTGGTCCTTTAACAAATACATGTTAGGTACCAGTGGTTAACAACAGCGACAGCTAACACTTGCTGAGTGTGTGCATCGTGCCGGGGTCTCCTACGATGGGGAGCAATCATGTCATAATAATTTTATGCAGCACGTACTTTCACCCCTTGTTTTACCAATGAGAACATGGAGGAACAGAGAGGTTAAACAGCTTCTTCTGGGTCACATACCTAGCAAGTGGTAAAGCTGGGCTCTGAATCCAGGAAATCTCTCTCTAGAGTGTGAGAGCTTAATCCCTACTCCGAGCTGCGCCTTTTAAGGTAGACAAGGCCTGTGCTCACCTAGAGACCACAACTTACTTAGAGAGAGGCAGGGAGATGGTGGAAAGATAATAAACAAGTAAATAAGTAAGCTGGATGATTTCCGTATGTGATTTATTTTAAAAAGGAATTAAACGGCGATGTGATGCATTAGGATTGGGGGGTGGGGAGAAAAGGGGACCTGCTGTTTTAGAAAGAGTATCCAGAAGCAGCTTTTCCAGGGAGGCCCATGAGAGCTGAGATCGGAAAGACGGAAAAGAGACAGCTCCATGAAGAGGTAGAGAAAGAATTTCTAGCAGAGGAAGTAGTGAGTACAGGATCTTAGGGTAGGATGAGATTGGTGTGTTGGAGAAACTAAGAAGGCCTGAGCAAGGAGGGGAGGTGGAAGGTGATGGGCCGGATCACGTAAGACCCTGCTGCCAAGGCCCAGGTTATAACTGTCATCTCAAGGACAGTGGGAAGCCAGGGAACATTTATAAGCAAAGAACAATGTAAAAAGATCTGATTAATATTTTTAGAATTTCACATGAACTTCTATTTGGAGAATTCATCTATCATAGGAGTCTAGAGTGAAATAAGAAAGACCAGAGTTACTGTTGTTAACCTGGTAAGAAACGAGCATGGTTCATACTAGGGTGTTGGCCCTGGACGTGGAGAGAAGAGGACAGAGATAGGAGTTAAGTCTCACTGACAGATGCAAGGAATGAGAAATCAAGGATGACTCCCAGACTTTTTGGATAACTACAAATCATGCCCCACCCCAAGAAAGTCAAGGGAATAGCAAGTTTGAGAAGAAAGTCATGAGTTTTCAGTTTGGATGTGAAATTTAAGATACCTCTCAGGCCTTCACATAAGAGTGTAAAGCATAACATTATATAAATGAGATTGGAGCTTGGGGCTAAAAATAGAAGTGAAAGAGTCATCAACACATACATGATACATAAAGCCATGGAGATCGCCTAAGTAGGGGAAAAGAGGAGAGGGCTTAGGTCATGGTTCCGAGACTTTGCTGGCTAGTTTACACGCCTCTCTGGGTCTCAGGTTCCCTCTCAGTTAATTGGAGGCAAAGCAATAATGATACATCCTCTCTCAGGGTAGAAGAATCTAGGACTAATATCCTTTCTTTTCTCTCACTCTTGATTGTTCCCCTACATTTCTGGCAGGTAAGGGGATATTTTTATTCTTTTCCCTAACAGGTTCTCCAAAGCGATTGAGTGATTGCTGAGGGCTTCCTGGAGCAGAGTAGAGAATAATTCTTAGATCACAGTTCAACTTTTCTTCCGTTGAATCCTACATGTGCCCCCTGCAGATAAAGCTTCGAAAAGGGCCTTATTCATTTTCCTTTCAGAATATTCATGATAGTGGGGCCAGCAATGTTACTAAACTCGTTATGTAAATCCAATCAATCCAAGTTGACATTCCACTGCACAGAGAAGTAAACAGGCACAAAGCTATATCCACCAGCCACATAATCACAGCTGAAAATTCAGTTTCAACACCAAGATTTACAAGGACCCAGCAGATCCTTTTATCAGTCAACCCACAAGTATTTACTGGGTGCCCTTAGGGTGCCTGGTACTGGACGAGGCTGCTTTTGTGAGCAAGCCAGCAGGTTCTCTGCCATCAAAATAGAAATTTAATTACTTGTCCATCCAAGCATTTCCCTTCAGCTTTTCTAGTATGCTTTTTTGTGAATGACTAACAGAATAGCTGTTGCAAAGGCAGCCTGCAAATCCCAGCTGGAGGCCCTGAGAGGAAAGATGACTCATCCATACCTGACGTCAAAGCCCCCGTTCCCTTCAGAGGAGTAGGAAGAGAATGGTAATGGCCCGGGTAGAATGACCCAAATGCCCTCCTCAGTCCCATGTGGCTCATAACTGCTTCCTCTTTCCCCACCTGGCAATGATGATTTCAACCCAAAGAAAGTTTAAACTGAAAACTCTAATCTCACTGTCAAGTTAACTGGGAAACTAGAAACAGAAGTCTTTCTTCCTGTCAAGCAACATCAAAGCTTTTTCATGAGTTCTTTTCCTTTGGAAAATATTAAAAGCATTCAGTTCCTTTCCTAGGGTGTTTTGTATTGATTTATATCTCAGTTCGTTCCAGCTGCTATAACAAATACCATAGATTGGATGGCTTAAACAACAAATATTTTTCACTGTTATTTCACAGTTCTGGAGGCTGGGAAGTCCAAGATCAAGGTGCCAGCAGATTCAGTGTCTGGTGAGAGCTCTATTTCTGGTTGGCAGATGGCTGTCTTCTCGCTGTATCCTCACTTGGCAGAGAGGGAGCAAGAGAGGGGAGGGAGAGAGACTACAAGTGCACTCTAATCTCTTTCTCTTCTTATAAGAACACTAATCCCATTATGGGGGCTTCACCCTCATGCCCTCATGACCTCATCTAAACTTAATTAGCAGCCAAAGGTCCCACCTCCAAATACCATCGCACTGGGGATTAAGGTTTTACCATATGACTTTGGCAGGGGGTGGCAGAGGAGGCAAACATGCAGTTAATGACAATTTGCTTACATCTCAGCAGTGACCATTTCCAGTTTGTCTTTCACTTCAGGATTTCCAAGGACTTTACCAGATTATGCAACAAATCTCTGACATCCCAGTGTAAACAAACAAATTCATCCTTGGAAACTTTTTGGCTACCCCAAGGTTTAGCTTCTGGGTATTTTTCCTGGAGCCTCCCACCTGGGCTATGCCCTAATTTACACCCCAGGGCAGTGCCATCAGATCCATTCTAAATCTTTCTGTTCTTTAAGAGGAGACTGGATAGCTAATTAACAGATCAAGCCTGAATTGTTTATGACCATCACTAATGGGTTAATTGGTCCACCTCTGAAGTCTTGTTTCAGGTCACATGTCTGGCTATACCAGCATCCTCTACTCACTTAGTTCTTTGAATTTTTCTTGCGTAAGAGTCTCGCATAAGAGTCCTTTTGGCATTTTTTGATATATTAACTTTTCATCGCATCTTATGATTTGTTTTGTGGCTCTTGAGAGTGATAAACTTACTTTATCATCACCTTCATTTTTGCATTTTTATCTTTTACTCAGAGTACCCATCACAATGGCCTGCATTGAAGGTTCACCTAATAATAATTTGTTAGGTTGAACTGAACTCACATTATGGTAACTTCTGGAACTAGAGTCTAATGGCATAAATCTAATGGTAGCATTTCAGACATTATAGCAGATGGGTAGGAAAAATAGTTTGAGGTTAGAAGGACTTTTGAAACCCCTTAACATATCCATATATATGCAACTGGTGTGGAGAGTTAGCCCTTTGATGTTTGTTCTGCCCCAGCTCAGGCTTCAGTGTAACATTATCACCCAAATTCACACAGGACTGCTCGGTAACAGGAAACCAATTACAACTTACCAAATCAGAATGAGAGAAGGACCTGGCCTGTGAACTATCACATTAGCAGAGGGCATGTACTTTCTAGCATACAAATCTGCTAAGGAAAGCAAATCAGACTGAGAAGATGCCCAGTGAATATTGGATAAGAGTTACACAGACATATTTTGAATAAGCTATGGAAAGCTACTGAATAGTCCTTTCCTTCTCTAGAAGGAAAAAAGCTTGGTCACTTGAAATTGCAATCCCACTCCTTTGGGAAATGCCTAGAGCCAGCATGATAAATTCTTATTCTCTGACTCTCTTTTCTAAATCTCCCTGTGTAAATCTACATCTGAATTTCAGATCTTCGTCTTATTTCCAAACTCCTTGCCTTTCCCCCTTGTCCTTGTGGGGCATCCCTGTGCTGGTTGTTATTATTGTCACTCTTACTAAGACTCTGCCTGTTTTTATGCTGGAGACAATTTAGTCAACCATCTGCCTGATAGCCCTCTAACTCTTTCTAATAATACTCAGTCTGGAATCTTCCAAATTTGGGTGTGCATCAAGAAAGTGAGGCCATTCCAGGAGCTCATGCTAAACAGATTCAAGCTCCAGGCATCTATAGGAGAATAAAAACAAGAGGGGGTCATAAATAATTAGTACAGATTGAAAATAGGCAGGTCATTCATGGTTATTGTAATATAGAGGATTATAATTTGGGGCCAGAGAGTCCCCAAATGAAGCATAGAATAAGTGTTGGAGGCATAATGGCATAATGGCACTTTGGTTTTGACTTAAATAACTTGTGTAATGTCACATGGGGTAAAGCTGAGATTTGAACTCAGTTCTGTCTGGGTCAGAAGCTTCTCTGCACTTCCCGCTCTATGTTGGGCCCAAGTGTTGCTGCTTCTCAACTCCAGGACTCAGCGTCTGTGTTTCCCTTGACTTGCCAGTTGTTTTTCTGTAGGCTTTTCATCTCTGTCAACAGTGGTTTTAAAGTAGAATAAGAAAAGTGAAAGTTATCTGTGTGAAATATATCCTCAATTTTCTTGAATGTCATCTCCTCTTGTGTATTTATTTCTTTGTCACATTCTTGAAATAAATCAAGCCAAATAAACTCCCCAACCTGGTATGTATGAACTGATGTTCCTACAGCCTTGAATGAAACTTTATTTTCTGGCTCCACCATCTGTCCAACATATAATACTTCCCACTGTGCTTTCTCTCCTCCTTCTCTCCTCAGAGGTGTGAATGTCAACTCTTCAGGGCCCTCCTCCAGGTCCTGAAACTCCTCAGAGGCCTAGGCCACCTCCGGAAGATTCCTGCTCCACTCTCTTGGATTTCAATAATCCCAACATTTTTTTTTTGTTTCCTAAAACACAAAGTAGCACGAAGCAGTTACTAACTCTGTGGTACATCAGGATTCCCTTTTAGCTGTTTCAATCTTCTATCCTCTTTAGCCAATTCTTTATATCAAATTCTCTCTGCTAAAATAACTGATATCTTCTTTTAGGATGGGATCCTAACTGATAACAGTAATTGATATCAGGAATTGGGATGCTCTGCCACCCTCTAGCTTACATGTATCTTCCCAAGGAGTCTAAAGTACTTAGTATCCCCTGTTCATCTCATTCCAATCAGCACAATGTCATCAACAGCATGGTGTGTTGTCCTTTGCAATGTCAAAATAGTCAATATCTCTGAAGATACATTGTGGCAGACAGTAGGAGAGTTGACATAGCCCTGAGCCTACACTAAGAAAGTATACTCTTGGCCCTACCAGGTAAAAGCAAACTGCTTCTGGTAGGCTTGCAAATTGGTGTAGAGAAAACAGCATTTGCTATGTCGATCACTTCATAACCAAGTTCCAAAGGCTTGGAAATTTGAGTTAGTAAAGATACTATATCTGGAACAGATGCTACAATTAGAATCACCATCTGATTAAGTTTAGGATTATTCACAGGCATTTTCTAACATCTATCTTCCTTTTTGCACAAGCCAAATAGGCAAGATAAATGTGGATATGACAAATTTTACCACCCCTGCATCTCACAAGTCTTTGAGGTCCTTTTGGGAAAAGACTTAGAGGAAGACTTAGAGTATATACTTGTAACTATGTGTGGTGTGTGTGTGTATGCTTCAATAAAACAATAATTACATTTGCTGAGCACCTACTAAGTATAAAACATTGAGTAAAAGATGAAAAGATAAAGAGACAAGAAAGCTGCCCTGAAGGAGTAATTATTTTTTTTTCTGGAAGAGCTTGACAAATAGAAGAAAATGTACACAGACAAATTATTAATATAATACAATCATTATGTAGTGTGATGGAATAGAAAATAAAATGTCATGGTGCGAGTACTTTATACAGAAAGAAATTTATCATTTTTAGGAAAGATCCCTGAGAAGGTACTAAATAAGTCCTTTGGAATTGTCTTGAAACCAGTACCAGCATTATAATCCACATCATATTAGAGTGGGATAGTGGGTAAGCTCACCTTTTATTTATACTTTTTTGCACTTTCTGAACTCTTTCTAATACACTTTTTGCTTGTTTTGTAATTTGAATAAATCTTATTTTTAAATCCTCTCAAACAAAAGTCATATTTCATTTAATAGCTACTCAAAAATCCTCCTTCCTGGATATTTCCCAAAGCCAGATGTAACTGTTAGTGGTGATAATGATGCTTCTGATGATGATAACATGACTTTATCACTGATTAGTTCTGTGACCTGAGCTCTCTCTCAGTTTCTTCAAATGTAAAGTGGAAATGCTAAGAATAGCTACTTAACAAAGTCATTGTAAGAATTAATGCATGAAGAGTCACAAAACCCGTACAATAGTGCCTACCACATAGTAAGAACTCAGTAAGTAGTAGCAATAATAATAATAACAAAAAAGAAAAAATCAGTAGCAACCAGCATCCACCGAGCGTTCACTGTGTGCCAGTCACTATGCCAAGCACTTCAGTGGATTACGTCATCTACTGTCCTAGCCAGATGTAACTAACGAGGTTGAGATTTTAATTTCAACTGCTTTAGTTATCCACATCCATAGTCTCGCATCAGAAAAATGGCAAGCGTGGATAGGTATGAATAATTCATTACTCCATTAGCTACTGATTTCTGCCATTCTTTTAGATCTTTCTACCTGAAAAACAATGGCACAGATTAGATCTTAACACCATGAGTTTGGGCCTTTTCCCAAAATTGGACAAAAGCTTTAGACTCCTCAAAGGCTGCCCAGCCTGGTTTTCACTATTTTGCCTTTGGAATAAGGACTGACTTCAGCACCGACTTTAGATGACAATCTCACTGTCAAGTGATCTAATTACTGTCATGGATGCTATTTCCACTCTTTTAATGAGGCTTCAGTCTCCGATTTTAAAAAGAAGAAGAAGGAGAAGGAAAAGAGGAAAGATAAAGGTGAAAAGAAAAACAAACACCCAGCTTTGAATATACTCTGCACTAGAAGTCACAGGTGGAGGTGCTTTCTAACCTTAAGTAAGGATATCTTTAATAAAATGTTCCTTGCCCCTGGTTCATCCAGATAAAGCCAGATCAAAAACCCCAATACAAAAGGGACAGGCTGAAATGAGAACTTGGTAGAAAAATATGAGATAAACTTTTGGTCGTGTCCTACAAATTGCCTGGGGCTCTTGACACTAAATTTAGTCTGCTGAGTTCAAGTCCACACCATAAATACAGTAAGAAGAGCCTCATATAACTGACAGACAGGCTGCTGAGTTCTTTGAGGGGTATAATTCACACATCAACACCAGTCATTCACATTTTTATGTGTCATTGACCCCTCAGGGACAATTTTAAATCATTTGTGGATAGAAAGTTCAACCAACTAAAATGTAAAATTTTTAATTTTTTATAAAATAGATCCTGTACAAATATTAATAAAACAAATGACCATAAGGACATCTTATTCTCCTTCTGGACATTTTTTTCTTCTACTTGCTTCCTTCCTTTTGCACAGCAGCAAAAGTCATTCATCCAAGAACGGGCTGACTCAATCCTGAAAATGTGACTCATACCTTCAGAAAATATTTAGTGACCGTTGGCATACACCAGGCCTTTATGCTAAACTCTTGGGAATAAAATGATGATCAACACAGAAGTCCTGATTTCAAGGAAATTATAGTCTAGAGGGGAATACAGATAAATTGGCAGGCAAGATGAAAGTGCTGAAATAGGAAAGCACCAGATATCAGGGAAGTACCCAGCCTGATTATATAACCATTAAGTGAGAGTAGGCAGGGATCAGGGAAGGCCTCCCGAGGGTGACACATAGGCTGAGATGAAAAGAATTTAATGTCAGCTTTTTATTCAACAAATATTTACAGAGCATCTACTCTGCACGGGCACTATTATAGACCCTAAGGAGACAGCAATACATAAGACAAACTCCCTGCCTTCATATAGCTTATTGAGAAAGAATGACAAAAAAGTAAACAATATACACATACTATAGCTGGGGGTAATGATAACTGCTAAGAGAAACTAAAGCAAAGAAAGTAAAGAAATAGAAATAAAGTAAAATAAATAAATAGAAAATGACAGAAGAGTTGGGAACAGCCACTTTGAGTGGGAGGCATTCAAGCACAAACTTGGGTCCAGTAGGGAAGTCAAACCTCGGCTCTGTACTACCAGGTGACACTTGCCACAAGCCATCAGGAAACCTCTGTGATCCACAACACCGAAGCCTGCCCTAACCACACAAGTGGGGGGGCTTGGCTGGGTGGCTATGCTGATCTTGGCTGGGCTCGCTCCAAAGTCAGGGATGGAAACCAACATGGCCAGAGCAAAACAGCCCCAGGGGAGAGCAACTGGAGAACAGAGAGGGCAGCAGGAGCCTGATTCATGTAGGGGGTGGTAAAGAATTATAATGTGAGGTAAGACGCAATGGAAGCTTTTGAAGGCTTTTGAGAAAGGGAGTGCCACGATGTGATTATTATTTGAAAAAGATCACTCCTGTGACTACAGGATAAACTGTAATGAGTCAACAGTAGATGTGACCAGCCAAGGGGGACTTTATTATCATAAAGGCAATATCTTGGCAATAAATGTTGGTGGCTTGGACTGGAGTAGTAAAGGCAGAGGTGATGAAAATAGATTTTTAAAATTTTTATAAATATTTTGAAGGTACGTGTGGCAGAGCTTAGAGGTGGGTCAGTGAGAGAGAGGAGGAATCAAGTTCTAGAATTGGGTTCTGCAGGCCGGACTCGCCAGGCACGCCGACAGCAATACAGAGTGGATTGCTTTGGTTGCCCCTGACACTTGCCCAGGGAAGTGACAATTGCCCTTGTCCTGCAACTCGGACAGCTGGCACCAGAAGATTCAACATGAGATGGACTATTCCTCACCCTTGGCTGTCAGGGGGACCGAAAGGGACATAAGCAGGCTCAAAGGTTGGCAGTCTCAGGCTTGAACCCAGTCTCTCCTGCCTACCAGCGGTGCAGGCTCTGCAAAGCTGCTTCACATCTCAGAGTCCCAACCTCCTCTTTAGAGTAGGAGTAAAATCCACCTCATAGGACCGTTGTGAGGACTAAATGGGAAAACTATGGATAAGCACCTACACTCTCCCCTGCTGGAGTACCACCGTTATGTGAAGGTGAAGGCAGCTTTAGTTCTATGGGTTGTTAATGAGTACTTTCTGGAAAACTATTTCTGGAACTCAAATATAATTATGAAACACCAAGTTAAAAGATCTCTTTACAATAGGAATTTCCAGAACCTGCAATAAGCTAAAGATGTCCTCTGATTCCTCACGAGGGAGAAGAGAGTACACAACATTTCTAAGTGTTTCTCAAGTATTGTTCAGCATGGGACCCTTATTTCCTTAAATACCTCCTGAGATGACTTGATCATTTCACATCTTGGAAAATAGTGGGGTAAAAGCATTGTACCCCAAGGACTCCTAGTAAATGCTTAGCAGAAATAACCATTAGGCCACTTGCTTTCTCAGGAGATCCAGTTCCGGCCTGCAGAGCTGCCAGGAAGGGCGGATCAGAAGAGTGGAATCTGAGACCAAGTTCAAGAGGTCAGATTCCAGGGAAAGTGTTTGAACAACATGGAACTGAGAAAAGAAGGCGAGCAGGGAGTCTGAGGTCAGAGGTCAGAGTTAGAGATCAGAGATCAAAGGTGGGAAACCAGAGCCCCAAAGGTAGAAACAGGACAAGGAATGAGAAGAGGCAAAATGGAGAGGATGGTAGAGACGAGACCAACAAAGTGGGAAAGAAGTTCGATCTTGGCTCAAGGCAAATCTTGTGATTGTGGGTTTGTGGCCCGGTGGCCCTCCTCCTGTACCTCAGCGTCTTCTGTCCACGACAGGGGCAGGGCCTCAAAAGGCAAGTTCTGATTAGATGACTGGGATGTTTGCGTGGATTTGCCAACTAGACAGAAGTAGGTTGCTTTGCACCAAGGCAGGGGTATCTCTTCTGGAGCAGCAAACATGTAGATAACCCTTGGAAAGGCTCGTGGTAGGATTGAAGATGTGCTCAGAAGGGGCCATTGAAGGACCCCAAAGATGAATGGCCTGTTTCTCAGTGTTGTACAGGGTTAGCCCTGCTGGGCCTGAGCCCTTAACCAACCACAATCTCTCTTGCTCCAGGTCACAAGTTTGCAGAGGAGCCCTGTGCAGGACCCTCAGTATCTCCAAGGACACCCAGGACTTTGAAATTCCTGAAATATACAGCCACATTCCTCCCTTGCCCTCCTCCTCTTGTTCAAACTTCCATTCCTCCATTCCAAGCCATTCTTGGCCAATCTAGGAACACATGGACATCCATTTTTAAAAACATCATGGGCCAAGAATTTGGCCTTTTACCCAACTGTTTCTTTGGCAAAGTTCTTCAATGCATTTATTGTCAACCAACTCACCGCTCTCCTAAACCAATTATTTTTCTGACTGCAGGGCATGTGTCTCCGAGGAATGCCTGCTGTCACCGCATCAGCTCAATTACAATCATTCAAGCACCCATAACTGGGTTTAGCTGACACTTACTGAGCACTTTCTGATTCTCAGGCACTGAGCCAAGCTCTTACATGCTTTACTTCATTTAATTTCCACAACAAACTTAAAAGAAAAAGGATAATATTTTTTCTAGTTTTACTGATGAAAAAACTGAGAAGTTGGGCAAAACCCTAGGTCCCACAGAGAATAAGTGCCAGAAGTGGGATCCAAACCCAGGTCCAACTCCACAACCTTACATACGACATGAAATGAGAAATCCTAGTCTAATTCCAGCACTAAACTTAGAATCTGGAGATGTGGGTTCCAGTTCCAAATCTATAATTGGCTACCCACCAGGAAAGGCATTCACTGGGCTTTTTTCCTTTAAAATAAAGGCATTGGATCATAAGATGATCATATTTAGGGCCCTTTCAACTATGGACTAGTCTACAACTGCAGACTATAACAGTCTATAGTCTTTGCACTTATTTTTCTAAATTTAAGACAGATAAAAGGACATTTATTGTATTTTTCTTTTTGAGATATTTGAAGTAAAGTTTTGGGATTTTTTTCCCTTCCGTTCGGTTCTTTGAGGCAGTCTTAGGCATTTCTCTGGATTCTTTTTGTTCTATGTTTTCATGCCCAGGATTCATCTCCCTTCTAATTTCATTGTGGGTGACTCCTACTCTGCCATGGGACGTATAGAGCAGAATTTTGGCAGTAGGGTAATTCTGAGCATCTGCTTTCCTTTATAGACACTGAGAGGTGGCTTTGCCTACATTCTCCCTGGCAGAGCCAGGGGCTGGGCATGTGATTACACAAGAGTCATTCAGATTTAGGCTCACTGACTTCAGGATACTAGCCGCCAGGGATGATCTCAGATAAACTCTTGGGGTGCTCTGGGCAACAGTGGGAGTCATGGTTCCAGGGTAGCAGGAGCTATAGCAAATAGTATGGCCTCTGTGCGGGTGGCAGCTTCCTGTCCAAGCTGCTTCTGTAGAGTGATTTCGGCTGTAGTTCTGCTGCTGAGCTCTCCAGGGCAATCTTGGGCCCTGACCATTTCCCAGTCTGGGTTTCTTGACACCTCATCAATGGGATGTGTTTTCTGATGTTCTTCTAATAGTTTGTTTTCCTCTCCTTCCTTCCCTCCTTTCTTCCTTCCTTCTTTCCTTGCTTTCTTCCTACCTTCTTTCTTCCTTTTTTCCCTTTTTCCTTTCCTTCTTATATTAGAGCTATTGTTTGCAACCAAGAACCCTATGTAATACTAATATTTAGGCTTCCATTTGACTTCCAAGTATTTCTTGGTGTTTAAAATATTTTTCCCATTTATTCTTCTGAAATTAATCTTTTGTTTATTTCAGAATATTACAGGGGTACAAATGTTTTGGTTATAGCAAAAGAAATAATTAATCAACAGAGTGAAAAGAAAACTTGTTGAATGGGAGAAAATATTTGCAAACTATTCATCTGATAGGGTACTAATATCCAAAATATACAAGAATTCAAATAACTCAGTAAGAAAAAACTCTCATTTAAAAGTGGGCAAAGGACATGAATAGATACCTCTCAAAAAAAGGCATACAAACAGCCAGCAGGTATAAGAAAAAATGTTTAACATGACTAATCATCAAATAAATGCAAATCAAAACCACATTGAGATATCACTTTAGCCCAGTCAGAATGCCTTTTATTTAAAAGACAAAAAATAATAGATGCTGGTGAGGATACAGATGAAAGGGAACTCTTACATGCTGTTCTTGGGAATTTGAACTAGTATAGCCACCGTGGAAAACAGTTTGGAGATTTTTCAAAAAACTAAAAATAGAAGTACCATTCGATCTAGCAATCCCACCATTGTATATCTACCAAAAAGAAATCAATATATCAAACGGGTGCCTGCTCTTGCATGTTTATTGCAGCACTATTCGCAATAGCAAAGATGGAATCAACCTAAGTGTCCATCAAAGGATGAATGGATAAAGAAAATGTGGCATATATACACAATGGAATACTATTCAGCCATAAAAAATAACGAAATCGTGTCATTTGCAGCAACATGGATGGAACTGGAGGTCATTATCTTAAGTAAAGTAAGCCAGGAACAAAAAGACAAATATCGGATGTTCTCATTTATATGTGAAAGCCAAAAAATTGGAACACATGGAGGTAGAGAGTAGAAAATGGATAACAGATTTGTCAGGGCAAGCTGGGGGCAATGGGTAGGATGAAGAGAGGAGGTAAAAGGGAATGAACATACAGTTAGATAAAAGGAATAAATTCAATGTTTGATAGGGGAGTAGGGTGACTATACTTACTAAAAATGTCCCCAAGTAGGCTGTGAGACCCTGGGTGTCACCTCCCTGATACAAGTGTCCTAAACACCAAGGCACAAGTACAGGAAGCTGTAAGAGTCCTTTCCTTTAAGTCAAGGTCTTTTCATTTATGGTACAATATCATCAAGTTTTAAAATGTGTAGTTTAATCAACATCTGTGTTGAGCATGCAGGAGTTAGAACATGTCTGTGAGTCTCAGCAGTCCACAAAGTCTTCCTAACACAGGCAAGATACAGAATCATAAACCTGGGAGCATTTCTCCATGGCCTTCACAAGTTAGCACTTTATTGGTGGAAAAATATCCTCTTACATGAATTAATAGTACAGAACCATTCTTCTATCCTGGGCATTTAGATTGCCGCTCCCCTCCTTTTTTCTGTAACTATTACAAAACTACTGCAAAGTTCATCCTTGTTCACAGTTTGAACACAGTTCACAGATTCTCCACACTTTGAATTATTCCCTTAGGTAAGATCAGAGAGTAGGCAAATTTGTTGTGGAAAGGGTCAGACTGTAGAAATTTTAGGCTTTGTGGACGATATAGTTGCTGTCTTTCTCCTATCTCTCTCCATCCTTCCTCCTCCTCCTCCTTCTCCTTCTTCTTTTAATAATCTTTTGAAAATATAAAGATGATTCTTACCTTGCTGAGTGGCCATCCAAAAACAGTCCACAGTTTGAAATTGACCCATGGACCATAATTTGCTGACCCCTGAGTTAGATTCTCATAATTCCTGGGTGAACAGGTACAATCATTATAATGTTTTTTATATACATACTAGCAATGCATGCTGTTTACCTATGTCATCCAGTATTGGGTATTATTTTTAGTTTTCTTTTTTTTTTTTATAAATAGCATTTGAATTTTTGTTAAAGACGAAAACACTTTGCTAAGGATTTTTGTTGATTTCTTTAAACATTCCAATTTTACCAAATCTTTTAAGAGTTTGTAAATGGAGTCCATGGCCCCAAAGAAATAAAATACTGCACTATGTCTTGTTTCCTATAATATGGAGGGACAGGGTAGCCAGGTTTTATCAGACTTTCAGCACACTGAGGCTGTTGTATTCCAGGGAGCACAACTGACTTGTGACCTTCTGAATCTGGGTAAAAATAAGGCTATCACTTTGGGATTGTCCTGATTATGTCAAAGGAAAAGACTATTTTAAAACTAGAGTCTGTCTATGATTAAGATCCTATTTTGTTAGATTTGTCCTTTTGGCATCAAGGGTGATATTAGTCTTACACTTGCTTTGTCTGGTGAAGCAAGAAATTTGTCCCGACCAGCTGCATGCTTGCAGCTCCCGTGACAGTGGCCGACAGGAGTCAGAAAAGAGCTCATGAGGAAGAGGGGAGGAGGAAGATCACCAGGGGAACACGCCCCAACCTATTTGCCATGAAGAAGACCTCTCCCTGGAATATATGTAAGAAATGGTATTGAAGTGCAACTCCATAACCAAATCATAAAATGGTGATCCAGTTCTTTGGGCCCTTTTCTTTGTTTTAGCTCCATGAAGCTATTTTAGGCAACATAAACCCTCTTCCCTACAAAAAAGTTAGTATAGCTCTTCTGCTGCTTGTCAGATGGATCCAGAAGAGAAACCAAAGGCAGCAGCTGACATTTATTGAGCGATCTGTTTCCAGAGCCTGACCTGAGCACAAGTGAGGAAACCAAAGCCGGGAGAAGTTACCTGCCCCAAGTCACACAGCTGGCAAGGGGAAGAGCCGGGTCATGAACCGCAACTCTCCAGGTCCAAAACCCACCTTATCGGACAACCCAGAGATTCTGGATGCCAATTTCAAGAGTTTATAAAATGGAGAATGGAAAACAATTGCCTTGGCCCTGGAGGGCTGAGCAGCTGGCATGGCTGGGCAGGGTCCACCTCTCCCCACGCCCTTCCCCTGCAGGTCTACATTACGGTTCCCCGGAGGAGCCGGTCCTAGGGCTGACGGACAAGCTGCCCTCAGCAGAGTTAGGATCTCCAAATCGGCAAAATTGCCAGTCACATATACTCACCCTTTGTTCACTTCGTCCTCCTCCCTTGGGAACATAGAGATACCTTCTGAGCCAGAAGAAACAAAGCCTGAATTATACTAATTTCAAAAATCCGCTTATAGTTTTTACCCAAGCCGTGCCAGTTCTGGCTCTCACCACATAATCCCAGGAAAGTGAGAAGGCCTGACCTCACAGAACCCCCTGCTCTCCACCCCCAAAACACTTTCCCAGACTTTCCCTCTAACTATCCCCTTCCTGGTCTCCATAATTAACTGTTTTCACATACCATACTACTGAACAACAGCATCTGAATCGGGTTGTGCATGGAGGGTCTCCAAGACCACCCTTTGGCTCAGAGATTCACTAGAAGGACTTATAGGACTCTGAAACTGTCATCATCACAGTTACAGTTCATTGCAGTGAAAAGATATTCAGGGGTCCTCAAAATTTTTAAACAGGGAGCCAGTTCACTGTCCCTCAGACCGTTGGAGGACCAGACTATAGTTTAAAAAAAACTATGAACAAATTCCTATGCACACTGCACATAT
The DNA here is from genome assembly GCA_008086735.1 of Cheirogaleus medius. Taxonomy (NCBI): domain Eukaryota; kingdom Metazoa; phylum Chordata; class Mammalia; order Primates; family Cheirogaleidae; genus Cheirogaleus; species Cheirogaleus medius. The sequence goes on from VBSM01001562.1 coordinate 60,064,724, forward strand.
CTTATTTTGAAGTAAAAAAACAAACAGGCAAAAACACCCGCATGTGGCCCATGGGCCATAGTTTGAGGACATCTGGAATCAGCAAAGGAATAAGGCACATGGGGCAAAGTCCAGAAGAAACCAAATGTGAGCTTCCAGCTGTCCCCTCTCAGCGGTATCACAGGGGATGCACTTAATTCTCCCAGCAATGATGTGTGACAACATATGCAAAGTGTTGCCAACCAGGGAGGCTCCCTGAGCCTTGGTGTCCAGGGGTTTTACTGAGGGTCAGTTACCTAGGCTTGCAGCACCCACGTGACTGATCTCAGCCCCCCACCCAGAGCAAAAAGAATGTTCACCATAAGTCACATAAGTAGGAAAAACTTATCTGGTGACACTGGCACAGCAAGGCCTGAGGTCTCAGGCATGCAAAAACACTGTTGTGAGGCAGAACGTTCCAAGGGCTCCAAGGTTGTATCTCAAGAGCCAGCCGGTTCCAGAGGCAGGTTTTTATTTAAAATGCGCAGAATTGAGCAACCCAGACATGCTGAGTTAACCCTCTCCTGTGCAGGCTGTCACCAGAGAAAAAGATCTCTCCCCTCAAATGGTTCTATCAGCAATATCAAGGAGAAAAAAGAGATAGCGGGGCCCTGAATCTATAGTCAAATGTGTCCAGTGGGATGTGGCAGGTGGGCACCCCATGGCCACGGTTTAAATGCCCTTCCTTCCATGAGAAGTTTGAAAGTGTGACATACTTATTTATGTAGTAAACATTATGTAACCCATCTGCATAGCAGCATGAAGCTCACAGCCTCTGGAAGTCTTGAGGAAGAGCCACCTGGTTGTCAGTGTTTGGTCACGTATACAATATTCTCTGTTCCTGCAGTACCTGATAAAATTCATTAATGCAGGGGAAAGGAGTAATAGGGGTAGTTTCACAGGAGCTGGCATTGAGCTGAGCCCTGGGTGGTGACCAAGAGTTGCCAGGTCAGCAGTGAGGGGGGCAGTCCCAAGGCAGGAAAGAAAAAGGCAGGATATTCCAGGCTGAGGACTCATGCTTTAGAGACAGGAGAGCTCAGTGCATTTATGGCTTCTGGACTATGATATTAGAAAGGTTGCTTTTCTAAGTCTTGTCTATAGGGTCAAGTTTGTAAGGCTAGTTGTTATGAGGTAGTTTACGGCAAAGGATCCCAACCTTTTTATGTCATGGGACTCATAGAAAATGATCCTGTATTTGGTACATTTCCTTTGATAAAGAAAGAAGGCTCCTCTGGGGCCAAAGGATTCAACAGCGTCAGGTCACCTGCACTCGGTTTGTGCCACTCGCACATCCCACAGCACACTGGCTGGCGGGGAAGCCAGCTGCAGGGCAGGCTGCCCACAGGGAGGCAGTGGTGAGGCACCCTGATTTGAAAGTCCTGCTTTGCCTAAGGATGATAGAGAGAGAAAGAGAGAGTGCAGTATGCTTTCCCAATTTTGTTTAGTTCTATTTTTCCAAATATTAATCTTTGCCTTGCGGTTTCTGTTGAAGCAGTTGAGAGCGAAGAGGCCATTTCCAGAGTATACATTTCAAAAGTAAACACTTGGTGATAACATATCATTAAGCCTAATTTTCTACTGCCTATAATTTGCCTTTGCCTCTAAAAGGCAATTATGAAGAATGATTGAGAGAAGTCAATAAAGTATAAAGATTCTTAACTCGGTTCTCAGCCTTTTTTTTTTTTT
>VBSM01001562.1:60067815-60086674 GCA_008086735.1 Cheirogaleus medius
ACTGATTGTCCTTCCTCTTCTACATAGTGAGTAGTTTCGGCTAGCTCACCTCTAGGGTCCCATCTGACTGCGACTTGATATTCCTTCCATTCCAAAGAACAAGTTCATGAGCCTTGTCAGTGGCACAGCCAGGACCAGTATAAAGGTCCCCAATTCCTAGACCATTTTTATGCTCTTGTTAAACACAAATGTGTTACTCAGTCTTATGGCTCAGAACATCCCAACCAGTGTACTATGGCCCACTTGTTTGCTCTGTGAGAATGATAGCTGAAAATCACACATAGAGATTAAAAAAAATTAAATCATTATTTTTCACAAGGTTTGAGATTATATTTGAAGAGTATTTGGATGTCTGCCCCAGAAAAATCCCTAAATTCAGTAATCATGTATTTCGGCTCATAAGATTTTGAATACAGAGAACACTAACAGAGAGCAGAGAGGGCTTTAATAAACATGTCTACATACAAATGACTTCCTCAGATAATCAGCTAGTCTGATTTTCACTTCATGATTCTTTTTATGTATGTAAAAGATTTAAATTTTCTTCTGACTTAATTTGCTCTATGCACTTAGAGTTTTAATGAATTTTTCAACTAATAAAGTATATACAAATTGTTTTCTTAAGATTATTACTATTATCATATGAGATTAGGTGTTTCAAGTAGAATTCATAATTGATTTTATTCATTTTTTCCATTAATATGCCTTGGTTTATACATTCATTTATCCATCGTTTCAATTCTGGCTTTTAATATTATAATTAGTCATAGTTTGATTCAATAAAATTTCATTAAGAAATTGTTTCCAGAAATAAAAAGATGCTCATTTCTAAAAACAGAAAAACATAATTTAATTAAATCAATTCATTATAGGAGACAGATTCTCCAAAATATATTTAATCCTACATAAGTGAAAGTGATATTTATATTTTAAGACTTTTTAGAAGTTTATTTTATTAAATGAAAATTAATATTTTAATGCTTCCAATTTTCCACTGCATTAATTTTCAAAATTATATTATTATACTTCAATTTTTCAATTTATTTTGTACCATTCTAAGAATGTAAATGACCTAAATTATTTTTTGAACTTAATTTATGACCACAAACACCAGCAACTCCTTAGTTCTTTGTTCTTTGCATTTATATAGTCTTAAGTTTTACAGATATTTTTCTACCATATTGGGAAAATTTTATTAAAACTGGAGGTTTCACAAATTGAACAGATTCCCACTTTCAAAAAAAATTGTTTAAAAGAAGTTTAAATCACTATTGATGCAGTATAGAATAATCTCACATTTGGAACCAAGTTCTTCATAATTCTTCTTTTTCTTCAGTGTAAATGTCTTATTTCCTTTAAAATGTTTTCAAATAAAGCAATAATGTCAAGTAAATTACACTGGTATCTTTCTACTAAATATCCATTTTACACAAGATTAACAGTTTCAACAAATGCAAGTATAAAATGAGAAATAAGTTTCTCTTATAAGTTATAACAATACCAGGTATAGCTCATAAAGCTAGTCATGAGGTCATGCTAAGAATAATAAAAGCCCACATAACTCACGATTACATAACTGCCCAATTTTCCAATGTGGAAATTCTCAATATTTTCCAAAGGAAAGAGAAATAGTACCACTTTTAAATAATATTACTAGTAGATAGAAGACATGTCAAGACATGGAAATAATTCTAATCTAGAAGACAGTTCAATCATAACTGTACCATCTCAGATTAATCAACCCCTGTTAATAACTGTTAAACCTTGAAGAGAAAAGCTTAGAACATTATTTATTCTGTAAAGTTGAAAAACAAACAAGTTAATAAAATAGTAAATGAACTTTGAACTAAGTAAGTTTGATGGAAACACTGCATAAGTTATGTACTGATGGCACAGATGGAAGGAGAAAACACTGAGATTCAGTTTAATGTGTGAGTTTCTTCTTGAAGAACTTATCAAAAGTTCATCTGTAGGCCTGAATTCCACATTAAATAGCACTATCAAAATGTGACTCTGATTAAGCACTAGATGTTATAGACCTTTCTGGTTTTAGCTTCATGTGACAAAGTAGATTTTTGCCATTTAACACCAAAGTACATTGCCTATGGGTGAAGTTTTATTAAGAGTTTGTCAAGAGTTAAAATAAGAATTGAAAAAATTTTTAATGGTCCTCTCTTTGCAAATTATTGGAAAATATTCATTGGCTTGTTTTATTTATATTCCATAGCATCTGAATGAACTTTGTCAAAAATTTCAGGGACTCATGAAATCATAAGAATTCTAGAGGAAAATGTAGGAAAAACTCTTCCAGATATTGGCCTAGGCAAGAAATTTATGAAGGAGACCCCAAAGGCAATTATGGCAACAACAAAATTTAGTAAATAGGATTTTATTAAACTAAAAACCTTCTGTACAGCTAAGGAAAAACATCAACAGAGCAAATAGACAACCCACAGAATGGGAGAAAATATTCACAAACTACACATCTGATAAAGGGTTAATAACTAGAATTTACAAAGAACTCAAGCAAATCAGCAAGAAAAAAAAAACCTATTAAAAAGTGGCCAAAAGATATGAACAGAAGCTTCTCAAAAGAAGAAAGACAAATTGCCAATAAACATATAAAAAATGCTCAACATCACTAATCATCAGGGAAATGAAAATTAAAACCACAATGAGATATCACCTTACTCCAGTCAGAATGGCATTTATTAACAAGCCCAAAAACAACAGATGCTGGCATGGATGCAGAGAAAGGAATGCTTCTGGTGGAACTGCAAATTAGTACAACCTCTATGAAAAACAGTTTGGAGATTCCTCAAAGAATGAAAAGTAGACCTACTATTTGATTTAGCAATCCCACTACTAGGTATTTACTCAAAGGAAAAGAAGACTTTTCATCAAAAAGACACCTGCACTCGAATGTTTATTGCAGCACAATTCACAATTGCAGAGATTGGAACCAACCCAAACGCCCATCAATTCATGAGTGGGTTAATAAAATGTGGTATATGTATACCATGGAGTATTACTCAGCTATAAAAAAGATGAATTAATACCTTTTGCAACAATCTGGATGGAACTGGAGACCATTCTCCTAAGTGAAGTATCTCAAGAATGGAAAAACAAACACCACATATACTCACTATTAAAATGGGAACTAACCAATGAGCACATGTGTACAGAGGGAAGTAAAACTCAGTGGAGATCAACCAGCAGGGGAGGACAGAGGAGGAGAGGGGGAAAAAAACTACCTAATGGATATTTGGATATTATCAACACTATTTGGGTGACTGATACACCTTTAGCTGGGACTTAAGCATTACAAAAGTGATCCATGTAACATAAAACATTTGTACCCCCTTAATATCTTGAAGTAAAAAATAAATTACAGCAACCATGTGAAAAAGTACATTAGCATTTACTGATAAAATTATTGATTAAGCCTTAGAAAACTGACATTAAACACAGTTCACCAGTGATGTGTCATAGGTGTTATAATATGAATCCTAAAGAAGAATTATTGGGGTTTAGAAGAACAATGTGTTTGATGAAAAGCTTTATCATTATTTTAAGAGACTTGACATGGAAAACAAATTTGAATGAACTAAAAATCCATTTGCTTTATCATAAGAATGTCAACTTTATATTTGTTAATGAAAGAAAGGAGTTGTTACCTGATTTAAAGAATGATCACATCATTAATTACATGTAAAGAGATGAGATTCTCAAAATGTGGGCGGATGGGAGAAAAAAGTTAGTGGAAGCAAAAACAATAAATTCTCTTCTCCCATTTGCTGTCAGCTACTCTCCTACTTGTGAAGTTGTCCCTAATGGTAAGTACCAAGAAAATGAACAGGTCATGTTAAATGGACTTTACCATGGGTACCATTTTCAAGCATAAAACCTGATTTCAAAAAACTATATTCATGAAAGCATACTCAAGTTCCTCATTTAAAAATTTAAAATAGTTTTTATTATGGAAGTTTTATAGAAATTTAATATTGATTATCTTCCTTTCACTTGATATTTTTCTGATAATTATATAACAAAAAGAAAACATGATTATTTTTACCAAGGCCCACAGAGGATGTCCTAAAAATCCCTCAAATTTACCCCAGTGTGCCACAGATACGTTTATTTTCTATGTATGACATTGACATGAAGAAGTCTGAGAAGCCCTGTGCATAGTTAGACAGTGTCTAATACAGAATTATCTAGAATATGTGTAGCACATTTGAATGAGGTTCAAAAGATGCCTTCATCCAGATATGGTGGAAAACTTCAAAAGAACATAAAAAACCGTGACAGATTTACATGAGGTCCATTCTTTTCAATTGTATTGAAAAATAAAGAGTTCTACCAGTGAAACAAAAAGTTAATAAACCATAAAACTGAAGCAGATCTAAAGTAAACAAAGTGATCAAAAATTATTAACTTTGATGCCATAATTGTAATCACATGGTTAATTTGAGGAAATAGTAGATATTAAAAGCCCAGTGATCACTTCATATGGTAATCTGAACTGTTTCCTTTGAATAATAGCTATATTGAGGAATCAGTCAATTTCCCCTTTGTTCTTCTACTCTTGTCTTGCCATTTTCCCTAAATATGTCTGCTGAGATGAACCAAAAAGGACATTTTCCCACTGCATTCTCTAAAGGTCTGCCAGAGGAGATCTCCTATAGAATCCAATAGAAAGCATACTCTTCTAGGAAAAGCACTAAAGGGTCCCTAACCACTCCAATATAAATGACATCAGTCTTCAAAACTAACATTGAAAATGCACAGGTAAGACATTAAAAGCAGGCACCAATACAAAACATGAGTTATTTTCCCATAAAATGCCTCATCACTTCTAGCACCTGGGTATATAGAATTTTCATTCCAGGAAGCCCAAATGTGACATATTTATAATAATAATGGTCAGCAGCAAATATTTCCTTTGGGGAGGAAAGGGTGGAAAGAGAAAAAAGGAGGAAATGAATCTACCACAGAGGCTGCAATATTCAACGCTGTAAGTAAGCCTAATAATAAGTCATCAAATATATTAGATATAAATTAAAACATATTTAAAACAAAATCTCCCAAGCAACTAAGAGTGCTTGGAACATAAGAGATTTTTAAAATAGTAGTAGAAATAATAATTATTGCTATCGTTATTAATCCTTATCAAAATATTTTTATAGTAAAAGAAGTCATAGATACTATATCTCCAGATCTCTTTATACCTTAATAAATATATAGAGTTTGTAGAAACCTCATTGGAGTGTCCCTTATATTTAATTAAAAGGTAAAATTAAAACCTCAGCCCAGATAGCAGCTTCTAAGGCATCAAAAACATTTATTAAGTTCTATACTATCTTTGGTTATTTTCTTTAATTCCAATTCTGAAAAAAATAAATGAATTCAGGACATTAAAATCAGATACATTGTATCTGAACTGAAATTACAGTATTATTAAGTGTATGAAAAACATCTAGTATTCTGTATAAACTCTGAACTATTAGCATAATTTTGCATTATTATACAATTTAAAAAACTAAACTTTTAGAAAAAGTATTAATGATATGATATTTACTTTACATTCAACACCAAGGATTATTAAAATGTAGTTTTCAACCTGTCAGTAGATGATCAAATGCAACAAAAATATACAGCAACTAATTTATCCAAATTAGCTTAAAAATATCACATGGAGTTAAAACATTGCAAACAAATATTGTCTATTGAGTTATGCAGCAGTTATTTTTAAACACCCAGAGCCACAATAAGCACACATAAACGGTACAATACAGACATAGTAATTATAAATATGTCAAACAACTTTAATTTTTGTTATTTAACAAAGAATCCCTTTAAGTTATTTTTGGCATGGTGCCAGAGGCTCTATCAAAAAACTGGATGCAAAGCATTGGTTATTTACAGGTTTACAACATGTAGCGCTCGGAGTCTTCAAGTACATGTAGAATTAAAAGGTAGGCTTGTTCATGTATTCTTCCATTGTCTGAAAGAGAACAATTAATTAGAACAATTTTCCCTTTAAACTGCAGACTGTGAAATCTTTTTCAGTCTCTAACTGAAAAACTTTTATTTGCCATTGTTGAAAAGAAGTTTTCAAAAGTATACATGGACATAAATCTTTGCATTCTAATCAAGAAAGGTGGTTCAAAGTCCCAGTGTAATTTGTATACATATCCATATGGCTAGAATTAAATAACTTTTGACTGAGAAAAAGTTAAGCTTGATCATAAAATGGCTGTCTGATAAGAGAAATGCAAAAGCAACAGTTGCCAAGATATCACTGTTGACTTAAGATAAATATGTCTGCTAAAACCATCATGAGGGCCACAACCGGGCACATGTATCGGAGAAGTCTGAATTGTATTTGTATAACATATGCATTATTACATGTATTGTGCAGAACACCTTTAATATAGTTATTGACAAGACAAAAAAGATAAACTGACCATAATTTTAAGAATTTCTGCCGTGTGTTTTGAAAAAGCTTTCCTCCAAAGTATACAGATCATGTTTCTTCATACTGTTCATCAGTTACCAAGTTTGCTAACATGCCACAAGGCCATAATTGTTTTCCAGCACTTTTTTGAAAAATCTTTGATCAGACTCACAATTACAAGCAGAGTTCAAAGTCACAGTGATGTTGCAAACCCTATACCATACAAGATGGATGGACTTTCTCTTGTACTTTCTCCTACTATAAACATATGTATTTGTATAAAACCATGGCCCTGGGGTTAAATCAATAAGAGAGCTCACGGGGGTAAGAAAGTCATCCTTAGGTGACACCCTGCCCTGCCTCTTTTGTTTGAGTCACCATCAGCTTCTTTAGCAATCAAGGCTGGACTTGTTCTTAAAGCTTAAACCCCAGGGTAAGTGATTCATTTGAGCCTACCAGGAAATACACTCAATGGCATGCACCAAAGAGACCAAGGCCACTGGCCACACAAGATTGATCAAGGGATACAAGGGTTAGAAATAAGGTTTTTTAACTTGTTCTCACCAGCTCTGTTTAGAATTCCAGAACTCCTCTACTGAAAATACTTGAGCTCAGTCATCCACATTTCCTTGTAAAGCTCTTACCTCCTAAATGGGCATTGGCTGAAAGAGCCCCATCCCCCCTACCCTGTACCTCCTCCTACAGACACTGCTCATGTCTTTTAGCTTAGCAGATGTATCAGACTGGCCCATGCTAGTTTTGTGGAGTCTACAGATTATACAATTTAAAAAAGAGCACAAAATTACAAATACAAAATCAGGTATGGAGTTTATTTAGAATGAGAAAAGAAATGATGGGAGATTATGAACTTTAAAAAGATGACAAATATCACAAAATACAAAATAGTCACGTTATTTTCATTAATTAATTGCTTGACATCCCTCTATCATACCTTATATTCATTGTATGGCTACATATCCTTTGCAGTTAAAATATCTTACTTTTGCAAATTTAACAAAAACCCATGATCAGATGAGGGCATTGTTAGGCCCTTCCTGCAGCCTTGGAAGGTGCCTAAGCCAGTCAATGACCCTGGAGTTGACACTTGGATTGCCTCTAGTTATTGGCACTGCTCACGCCAGCAGATGACTCAGTCTGCTAAATGCCACACTGGCTGCCCTGGCTGGGCTGAGCCATGCTGTTACTCAAGTTACGTGAACCAGTAATGTAAATGTTGGTATTTTATTGAGCTTGCCACTTTAAGAGTTTGGAACAGATTTTTAAAGAGGTATGCTATTGCTTGAGCCCATGACGTACCCCCTGACCTCTCTTTAACATGCTCTTAGGTGAAACATCTACTGTTTGCCGGTCCCACTGGTCATCTTAGGAATTGCAACCTCTGCAGTTAATGACCACTATCTTCTTTATTTTCCTTCTAATAACTGTGCCATCATCACATTGGCGTTACTCCCAAGTAAGTCACCCCACTCCCCAGAGAATTAAACTGCTCCTTTTCCCCCCTATTTCAATGACTAGCTCCACTCCACTCAGAATAAGCTTTGTGTATTTGGAGATTTGATACTATATATCTTCTTACTAAATAGGTAGATAGGCACAGCTTTTTTTGTTTTTTAATTCTAAGAAACTCTTATTAACTGGTAGTTAGGAAAAATTCCCAGGGGCTACCTCAAGGTTTACAGTTAAAACAGTGTCACAAAGGCCTACCTTAACCTTCAGTAACTACAAATATGTGCTTAGGTCCAAAAGGCAGGAAAAAAAGAAAGCAGTCATTTTCTTTTCTTTTATGTAATTATAGTATATGCTCCTATCCATTCTAAATTTTTCTGATGCAGACTCCATATACAAAGTCAGTCTTTCAACAAGTTCCCCAAAATATTCATTGATTTCACTGAAGTGAGCACCAGAGGCCAAGAAAACACTAATAACAACAAATTCTCTATTTGGCAGATGTTATTAATTCAACGAGAGCAATTTAGAGGGCATCCATGACATTGCCTGCTCACTTTGGGGACACGGGGGCTAAATGCAAGGTCCCCTGAGATTCACCCATCAAGACCTTCCACTCAGTCACCAGGGACATGAACTACCAATTAGTGTTTAACTGTGAAAGAGCTCACACTTGAAATACCTGTTCCTCAGATTTAAATGGAACTAGAAACACCAGATTCATGGCAAGCTCTTTAAAACTCTATTTCCTACAGAGGGGATTTCAAATTAATCCAGGTGTGTCTTGGCCCCAATTCAGGGAGCTTTAATTACTGAAGTGCCAAAGACCCTGTTAAGAGTCTGTTTCTCCTATGAGGAGATTCCACAGTAAGGACCCCAAGGATAGAATTATAAATAGCCTCCACCCTCACCCCCCACTCGCAGCATATTTTAAGAAATGCTGTTCTGTAGAATTTCCAAGCCACTGATTTCGCAAGTACCTTGTAAAATTCCCTTCTGTGGCATTTGGAGAGAGCCAGGTAAACATTAGAGAGTTTAAATGTATGTTTTGAGGTGAAAACACCTCTAGTAATGAATGCATTCGCTTCCTAATAGGCCCATGGAGGTACTTACAGGTGCCCACTCGAATAGACCTCGTTCACCGTGTACATTCATCTGAGGACAGAGTCCCTCAGTGGGCAGGAGCAAGTAACCCACTCAAAGATGTGCCAAAACAGTTGCATGGAAATCATGCCTAACAATGTTTTATTTATTAACTTTTTTTTCCTTGAGACAGAATCTCACTCTATTGCTTGAGCTAGAGTGCAATGGCATCATCATAGCTCACTGCAACCTCAAACTCCTGGGCACAAGCAATCCTACTGCCTCAGCCTCTCTAGTAGCTGGGACTAGAGGTGCAAGCCACCATGCCTGGTTCATTTTTTTTTTCTTTCTATTTTTTTGTAGAGCTGGAGTCTTGCTCTTGCTTCCGCTGATCTCAAATTCCTGTCCTCAAGTGATTGTCCTGCCTCAGCCTATCAGAGTGCTAGGATTACAGATGTGAGCCACTGTGCCCGGCCACATTGTTTTATTAACTTAATCAGCCTCTTATTTCCAAATAGCAGGGAGAATGGCTTTAACCTCAATGTTTAAAAGGTACTTGACAATGCTCTTGACCCTCTTGACCTACTGTTATGAAAATAGGAAGATGGAAAGACCCACTGATGCTGGGGGAAGAACTACCTAGGGGTGGCAGAGCTGGGATGGAACTCAGGCTCTCGGGCACCAGCTTGGGCTGGGGCTGGTCAGATCACTTCATTTGGGAGGGCAGAGGTCAGTGGGAGGAAGCACTCTTTCTCAGCATCCTTGGGAGAACTGAAGGGGTTAATGTAGGCATGTTCCCTTACTAGGTATGGTGCAAATCTGGGCTGCTTCTAAAAGAAAAGTCCCAGTATATTTTATATAAAAATCACAGAGAATCAGCAGGACCCAATGGATGCTTCAGGGCTCATTTATACCTCAGCAAGCAAGCCACAGTGTTCCCCATTTATTTGTGCAAACAGGAGCACACACACAGCCTTCCCAGGAGGTGTAAGAAATTTTAATTAAAATGATAAATGCCATCTTCAATAATAAAGCTCTAATATCCCTGGCAAATGAAATAACTATGTACTGCTATTCTCCTTTCCCAGGGCAGCACAGATATTTTAATGAAAGTCTTTTTATATATCTCATAAAATTATTCTTGAAGAGAATAGCACTGAGCATTTGATAACCTTTTTGACAGTGAGGTATCCTCACACTAAAAAGCCCAGCCAGACATGAAGAGCCAAGACTCAGGAGCCGAATTGCCTGGATTCAGATCCTTATTCCACACTTACAAGCTGTGTGAAATTGAGCAGGTCATGTAACGTCTTGACATCCTAATTTATTTACCTGTAAAATGGGGGTAACAAGACTACCTACCTCTGAGAGTTGCTGTGAGAATTAAATAAGCTAGTATGTGTAAATGGCTTAGAAACTGTAGCCAGGGCACAGTGACTGCTCAGTAAGTGTTGGCTAATATTATAATTATTAACACTATCATCATCATCATCATCATCATCATCATCATCATCATCATCCTGGCAAGGGAAACTGTACTGACCTCTTGTAACATATCAGAGTCTTCAATGGCTTTGACAGCAGTTTTCTTGGATGTTTCCTGAACTTCTCCACCTATTATGAACTCGTCAAGGATGAAATAAGCCTTTTCAAAATTAAAGATAATATCCAGTTCACAGACCTGGTAGGACAAAAACAAATGATTTGATGAACTTGCAGTTAAGTTATATCAGGGGAAACACATGCCAGTTCTCAAGCTTTTTCAATGTTTGCACCCTTGTGGCATACCAAAGATCAAAATATCAGATGGTATTTTAAGGACAAGAAAATAGAACGAGGGAATTCCAGGCCTTTAATGAAAAGTAAAAACACATTCTATTAAAGCAAATCACGTCCTTAGATAATAATGTTTTACGTTGCAACAAGAAATCTGAGACTCAGGAGAGGAACGAGGCCGCTCTGCACACGGGAACGCGGGGCCCCAGCTGCATTCCAGGCAGGAGGGCAGAGCTTTGTTTCCCCTCTCTCTGGTCTGTAAATCTTGGCTCCTAGCTTTAGGATTCTCTCAGCAGCTCACTCTTCAAAGGCAGATTAGCTCAATTGTGCTAATTTTTCTTAAAATTATGTCACAGGCCAGAGGTTCTCAAACTTTGGAGCACACCAGATTCATTCTCAAGGCTCATTAAAACACACTGTGGGGGTCTCACCCCCAGCAGGTTCCCGGGGGATGCGGCTGCTGGTCTGGGAAACTTCCCATCAAGAACCACTGTCACAGACCAAGCAGTCTCAGAGACTTGGGTATTTAACTGTAGCAAGTGGCAAGACCACAGCCATAATCCAAATAAGGCTCATGTCCAATGCCTCCACCAGACAGCTGTTCAGGCACTATCCTTGCTGTCTTCCTTCCGACCTATTCCTCACTCGCTGACACTGCCCTTTCGCCTTCCACACCAGACTCTACCCACCCAACTGAATGAAGCTGCCCTCCTAAAGCTCTGCTCATTGAAAGTCTTCAGTTCTTCCCCACATTCACCTCTCCACAACATCTGACACTCTTCACCAATCTCTGTTTGTTAAAAATCTCTCTCCCTTGCTCCCTAGACTTTGGCAATACCATTTAATGCCCATTCTCCCCTCCATCTCTGACGATTCCTTCTCAGACTCCCTGGATGATTCATCTCCCCTCCTCCTTGCATTCATTTAAGGAGTATTTATAGCATGCTTACGACATGTCCATCAGCAGAACAGGCAAACTTCTCTGCCCATGTTGCTTACAGTCTAGCAATCCAATCCATCTTCTCCTTGAATATTCCTGTTCCTCAAGGGAGCTTCTTCTTTTTGCAAAACTCATATTCTCCCAGACAACCTCACTGACTCTCCAGAGCTGTGTCTAGCATGCAGATGGCTCAACAATCCTAGATATTTAGCTCTGATCTCCCTCTGGGGTGCTAGTCCAATACTTTCACCTGCTAACTAGACATCTCTATCTGCCTATTCCTCAATCCATGTCACCATGTCCCAAACCATTATCAAGCCTATCCTTTTTCCTTTAGTCCCTATTTTGCCTAGTAGTTGCAACCTCTTTCTAATTGCTCGATCTAATTTATTCTAGAGTTCAACTTATTTTCCCCTATCCCTCATTCACCTCCCTCCCTTGGTCTTATCTCTCTCCATTTGGTCATCAATTCCCATTGATTCTGGTGTTTAAATGAACCCTAAACCTGCCTCTCTTCTCTGTCTTCACCGCCACTGCTCAGGCCCACAACACCTCTCACTTAGATCATTGCAATGACCTTCTAAGATGGTGGCTGTGCCTGTTCAAGGCCATTCACCACTCACTCTTTGCTCAAATGCGGATCTTGCGCCTCTCCTGTGTAAGGTCTTATGTTCAGGACAAAGCGCAAGTCTTCAGCACAGCATGTAGGAATCTTTACCAGGGCTCTGCTCTCTGGTTTCCTATGCTAGTGCTCATCTACACGTGCCACAAACTCACAGTGTTCTTTCATGCCTCTTTCCCTCGCACATTCCAGCAATTCTTGGAAGGTTCCCCCAACTGTCCTTTTCTTTATTCTCCTGCTGGCAAAACCAAGCTCATTTTTGAAGGCCAAATTCAAATGTCACGGGCAATTCCCCAAATCCTCTTTTCCCTGTTCAGATTTCACATCGCTTCCTCTGGGTTCTCACGTACATCTTCTGTGCACTAGTTTATGCTTTCTTATTGAACACTAATCACTCCGTCTGCACTGTGGGCTCAGGGCAGGACCTTGTCTGAGTCATCTTTATATCCCTGGTATCTGGCACATAGTAGGACTCAATCAATGTTTGTAGGACAAGATGAGCCACCACCATTTAGGCCTTGTTTCTATTATACTGAGGATTCATGGCTTCCCCGATAAATAATTCTTTGATTCTACTTAATGCTGTAACTTTACCTAAAATAAATGTCCGTGTTTTAGCAAATTGCTCCATATGTTTACAAGTTAGGTCTATAAACTTGCAGACTCCACAAAGAACATAGTTTATGTTGACAGTGTATATCATACTTTATTTAAACAATTCCTTTATGATTATGGATGGACTTTTGGTTGTTTTCAATTTCTGTTATAAATAATGCTGCCATAATTTTTGTTGTTCATCTATATTATTGTGCACTAATTTGAGTATAGCATGGGAATAAATTTCTTGTGGAATTGTTAAGTCAAAGAATTTGTACATTTAAAATTGATAAATACTACAATTTGGTCCTCTAAAATAGTATATAAAACTTACAAATTCTAGTAACAGTGAGAATGAATACCTATTTATCCATATCATCACCAGTAATGGATATTTTCTCTTAATTTTCAGATGAACATAAATTAAATTTGCATCTCCCTGCTTGCTAGTGAGGCTGTACATCTTATGAGATGTGTATTGGCCTTTTCCATTTCATGCTTTGTCTATGAATTGCTTTTTGAAGGCTTTGTTTTTTCTGTTGTGATATTTATCTCAGGGATTTTCATGAATTCTTCCTGTATCATGGAGACTATCCCCTTTCCTGCCTGTTATATATATTGCAAATATTTGCTATGTAGAAGTTGGAAAGAATGAGGTAGATTTATATAAACAGACATGGAAAGAGCTCCAAGATAGACTTGCAAGGGAAAAACAGAAAGTTGCAGAGTATACGTATAATTAAATCCCATTTATTTTTTTTAAATTCTATATGTCTAGAAGAATATGTTAAAAATATGCATTATTTTGAAATTTCAAACAATATAAATAAACAAAAAGCATCACAGTAGCTCAAACATCTATGCACATGAAAGAAGGTATGAGAAGTAAGCAGTTACCAGAGGTCAGAAGAGGCAGAAGTCAGGAGTTATAGTAGTAATAGCTGAGGAACCTCAAAGTTCAAGGCAGCTGTAGACCAGGAATCCCAAGACAGACAGGAGCCTCATTAGGAGAAATCATCAGTTAGAATCCTGCAAAGTGAACCTGACAGACACTAATGCAAGTTCTCTAGGAACTTCTTATACCTTACTCTGAGAGAAGCAACCCATCCCCAGGCCTGTAGGGCCCTCCGCCAGCCATGGGGCAATTAATTTACTGCACCTAGTTTCAAAGGATGAGGATAAGGTAAGGTGGCATGCAGAGTCAGATACACCCAAAACACACACACACACACACACACACACACAAACACAGACACCTTACTATACAGTTACTATCTCTAGATCATAAGAGAAACAGATGTACCAGTTCCATTGGTATTACAGAGAATGTTACAAAAAAGCAACTATTTCGTATGTAGCAACTCTAAAGTGCCATTCTATTGTTATTCTTTGAGTCTACTCCATGGGCATTCTTGAGCCATCTGAAAATATGAAGAGAAAACATCCAGGAGAATCGTATATCAAATTCATGTTTCTTCAGCCACTCAGTACTCAAATACTTCTAAATTACACCTTAAGGTTTTGTCCCAGTACACTGAAAAAATGTCCTTATTGCTCAAGTGACTGCACTCCCTCTGATTATGCAAACACACATGCTTCCTCCTCCCTCACTGTGTTAATAAACACACGAGGGTCTTTTCTGCTCTCAGGTGTCTAGATTCTAGAAAAGCTTACAAAAGGCAGAAACTGATCAGTTAACTTTATCTTCAGTTTCCTTAGCCTTGTGCTTTACTATAATTTGGCTTGAGGTTCTTTTCTTACACAATACATGGTGTAGTGGGATTATTTCTGGCATTTCACCAACTAAATCCTTCTGGACAGAGTCTAAGAAACACCTGCCCATATTCAATTCTGTTCTAAAGTGAATACAAAAAGTTTCAAGTTGATATAGTAAATGTTTCAGATAATAAGAAACTATATAAATACTATAAAGCTACATATAAAATAAAAATAATTATAATGCAAGGTACAACTATATAGCAATTAATGATTTTTTAAATATTGCTATCACTCTCTCTCTCTCTCTCTTTGCCCCTCACAGCAGCTCCATGAGGTCAGCAAAATAAATACTTCTTATAACCTTTTAAAGGTCATTTTCTTCATCTGTAAAATGGAGATACATGATGGGCCCCAAATCATGGATCTGGTGAACAAGTGAGCTGACACCAGCATCTACCTGGCCGGACTGAGAGTCCTCCTCCTCTTACAACAAAAAAACCTCTCTAAATCAAGTTCATAAGCTGTCTGGGACACCAACATCCACACACTCTGAAGACATCAGTAAGAATTCACATTACTGTTTGTAATGGGAAACTATGGCAGGTATCTAAATCCTCAAACAGATCCTTATCTACTGTGAAACTTTGAGGCATTTCCTCTGAGCCTCTATAAATTGGAGTTAATGCTACTTACTGAAGATCGAAAGATTAACTGGTTAATCCTTGTAAATCTCCTTGGAATTGAAAAGTGCTAAAAAAATACATAACTTTGGCCGGGCGCGGTGGCTCACGCCTGTAATCCTAGCACTCTGGGAGGCCGAGGCGGGTGGATAGCTCAAGGTCAGGAGTTCGAAACCAGCCTGACCAAGAGCGAGACCCCGTCTCTAAAAAAAAAAAATAAATAAAATAAAAAAATACATAACTTAAACTAGTAGCCAGAGATTTTGATTCACCTGTCTTTGGAAGATAATATTTTCAGTGTTATAAGAGAAGCTCAGTACAAAGTTTTCCCTTGGATAATATAAGGGCAGCATTCAAGAAAAGCTTTAGTATTAACACAAAGAAAAGAAGACCAAAGAGAAATATATTACTCCTGAGATGATGTCAATGAGAATCAGACTGGAAGGCTTTGCTCATCACTGTTAATTAATAAGAACTGAATATCTACTGGGCATATAGCCTTGACTTGCTCTTAGCTGCTCTTAACTTAATGAAAGATTCATAGAATGTTTTAGTGAATTACATTTTGGTACATGACAAAGACAGAGCTTCTAAAGGTATAAAAAAAATAGGACAGAAAATTAATGTTGAACTAGGAATTCATTCTGATTCTCCTTATACTTTAACTGGGCTTAGCGTTGGTGAAGGTCACTCAAATTTTCTCAAGAAAGCAACATGCTCTGAAATATCTAAAATTTGATCAGATAGATTGAGATCAAAATTCAGCCCCAACTCACATTAACACACTTGGTTTAATCTAGGAAAAGGCAATGGGTCAAACCAGAGTTCAGAAATGAGAAAGAAAAGGCAGGTTATGGGAAAGCCCAGACCTAGGAAAACTTCTTCAGGCCCTTGCAAAAGACCAAGTCTGTAGTTTATTTCAAAAGAAAGTAGCAAAATGTAAGAATTCATTTGAATTATAGAAAGCATTAAATTAAATAAGATCATATTTGAAAATATGCTATTATATATCTTCAAATTTCTCTTTAAAAAATGAAAATGGGGGGAGGGGCAAGACGGCTAACTATAGACATCGCCTGCTGGACTGTCCCAGAGGAAAGGAGGGTTTTGGATGAAGGAGAGGGGAGAGGGGATGCAGCCCAGGTGTAGATAGTAGAGAGAAGTGCTGGAGCCTGCAGGGGACCTCAAAGAGGAAAACTGGGAAGCAGAGAAGGAAGAGGATAAAGTAAAAAAAGACATTGGTGAGGACCAAGCCCAGAGAGGCTCAGAACCCAGTGAAGGGATAAGGGAGAATCCTTTCTCCTTCCCACACTCCTTCTGTGATCAGCAGGCTACCAAGTCACTTGGAAGCTTTACCACCCCCATGAGCCCAAGTACTGTGGCAACCACAGAATTGTGAGGAGAACTTGCATGATCCCAGAGCTTGGACATTCCAGGCGGGGTTCCCCTCCAAGGACAGTGACCTGACAGACTGGACAGCGACTTTCTCCCATTCAGAGTCCTATGCTTCCCCACCCTTCCACCACGCACTGCAACCAGAAGAGCAGTTTGAACCAAGAATTTGGTGAGCAGATGCCTCTCCCCAACTGGCGTGTTCCCCAGTCTAGGGTTCCCACAGAGAGTGGGGCCCACGCCTTTCCCCTTGAGGACCTGCAGTGAACCTGGGGTGCCCAATCTGGGAGCTCCCTGCCTGCCAGCATTTCTCAGAGACACACGCCAGCAGGTCAGATACATCCTGACCTGTGTCTGGATCCAACCCCATGACTCAAGCAGGTTGCTGGAGGACACAGGCGGGAGGCTTGGGGGTTGGACTCGGGAGGTGAGAGAGCTCATGTGGGAGGAACTGATGGAAGAACACCGTGGCAATCTGGGAGAGCACCCAGCCCCCTCACCCTCCACAGGAAATCCACACTGTTGGACTAGGCAGGTCCACCAGCAGGGAAGATCACAGCCTGCAGTGCCATAAATAACCAAGCTCAGGTGCCCTGGCTGTCAGGGAATTGTGGCCCCTCATTCACGAGCAGCCTTCCTGGTCTGGAGAGCTTGCCTTGACTCTCCTCCCAGCGGTTCCCCCTAGTGGCCAGGAAAACAACCTCTGGGCCCTGCTGAAGCTTTACAAAGCATTCCAGGCTCGCACAACCTAATCACGCCTTGCCTCACTCTTCTAGCTACGTCTGCTGTGGTGGAGAACAAGTAACCCCTTAGGAGCTATAGGGCACCTCCAAAGCCTGGGGCATTCAAGGGCTCCACTGGAAGGACTAGAGCTTATCACAGGCACAAAAGAACATCTCTACAGTTGGCTCTTCCTGCAAGCATCAACCACTAACAGGGAGAACAACTCTATAGCTCATCACAGCATCTACCAAATCAATCCAACAGGGCATGGCTGATCCCCACTCACAAGTATCATCCATCATCTCAGAGATTAAGCTGGGGATCCCAATGCAATTCACACCGCTGGAAGAGATGAAGATAGCAGGATAGAGGTAAACTGAGAGGACACTGTTTTTTAAGTGAGAAACAAAAGTTAAAGGAAGCTTGATCTGTCTACTTCAGACCTCTGGGATGATGGAGGAGCTGCTCAGAATCTGTGCAAAGACATTCCACTGGAAAGCACATGCAGCAGAGATTTAGTGCCTGCTAATCCCAGGTTTCTACAACCAACAACATCCTGAACACTCTGGTACATGGAGCCAGGTCTGCTCAGGACCCAGCCTTCCAGAAGTAGCCTTTGCCTCATCCCCACCAGGCCAAGGAGGGAACAGATGCTCCTCCGTGTCATGTCCTGTGACTGGGGGCCAAGCATGCCTCCTCCTGGCATGGGAGCTGTACAGAGGAGGAGTCTCAGACACCACAGGCACCACTTGGGAATCCTGGGGTGACTGCCTCATTGGGTCCTAGATGTGGGGGGAGAACCTTGGCCAACCAGCAGCTCCTGCCCACTTACATGGACTCTGGGCCACCAACAAAAAGAAGCCAAAACAATATTTCAGGAAATCAATGAAAAAACTGAAAGTCACTAGAGAGTTAGACAACATAAGAAAGCATATAATAGAACTTAAAGAAATGAAAGAGTCATCTAGGGAATTTCAAACACTGCAGAAAGCTTTAACAACAGGCTAAACTAAAGAGAAGAAAGAATCTCAAAGCTTGAAGACAGGACTTTCAAGGCAACCCGGTCATTCAAAGAGACAGAGAAGACTATAAAAGAAGAGGCAGTCATTCAAAGAGGCAGAGAAGAGTATAAAAAAGTCCAAACAGTCACTGAGAGAGATATGGGACTATGTGAAGCAAACTCACTATTCTACAAGGCCATAGCAACCAAAACAGCATTGTATTGGTACAAAACTAGAGATGTAGACCAATGGAACAGAACAGAGAACCCAAACATAAAACCATCCACCTACAACCAACTGATCTTTGACAAAGCAGACAACAATGTACACTGGGGAAAAACACTTTATTCAATAAATGGTGCTGGAAAAATTGGATAGCCACATGCAAAAGAATGAAAC
>VBSM01001562.1:60086774-60116944 GCA_008086735.1 Cheirogaleus medius
TCCGATAAAGGGCTAATAATCAGAATTTACAAAGAACTCAAGCAAATCAGCAAGGAAAAAAACAAATAACCGCTTTAAAAAGTAAGCAAAAGACATGAACAGAAGCTTCTCAAAAGAAGAAAGACAAATGGCTGATAAACATATGAACACGTGCTTAATGTCACTAATGATCAGGGAAATGCACATTAAAATCACAATGAGGTATCACCTTTCTCCAGTTAGAATGCGTTTATTAACAAGTCCAAAAACAATAGATGCTGGCTTGGATGCAGAGAGAAAGGAAGGCTTCTATACTGTTGGTGGAACTGCAAATTAGTACAACCTCTATGGAAAACAGTTTGGAGATTCCTCAAAGAACGAAAAGTAGACCTACCATTTGATTTAGCAATCCCACTACTGGGTATTTACTCAAAGGTAAAGAAGACTTTTCATCAGAAAGACACCTGCACTCAAATGTTTATTACAGCACAACTCACAATTGCAAAGATTGGAATCAACCCAAGTGCCTATCAATTCATGAATGGATTAATAAAATGTGGTACATGTAATATCTACCAAAAAGTACTACTCAGCCATAAAAAAGATAAATTAATACCTTTTGCAACAATCTGGATGGGACTGGAAACTATTCTCCTAAGTATCTCAGGAATGGAAAAACAAACACCACATGTACTCACTAATAAATTGGAACTAACCAATGAGCACACATGTGCACAGAGGGAAGTAAAACTCAGTGGAAAGCAACCAGGGGGAAGAGGGAGGAGGGCAAAGGAATAAGCCAATTTAAAAGTTACTATGGACACTATTTGGGTGACAGGCACACCTTTAGCCAGGACTCAAGCATTACAAACACAATCCATGTAACCTAAAACATTTGCACCCCCTTCATATTTTGAAATTTAAAGAAAATGAAAATAAATTTAGTACACCAGGAGACGGAGAAATAAAAGCTGGTCTAGCTGTTTTATTATTTCTATATATTGACCAACAACCTGAAATCCAGGAAGCAGGGATTTGTCTTATAACATCATTTACAAGGGAGAAAAAAAAAGGAGGGAAGAAAAATTCTTTTCGAAATCTTTTGAGTGCTCAGCCTTATGAAAAGTGCTACCACAAATCTGATAAAACCCAAACAATCCTGCAAATACTGTTCATTTCATTAAAGAGTATACAGAAAACTCTTCCAGAAACAAATTCTTCTAACAACACTAAAAATCTTCAGTGAGCAAGGGAATAGGGAAGAGGTTATTGCTCAGAAGAAAATATGTTCTAAATCGAATGATTTATTTCTGAGACTGTGAACTGGATTAAATGTTTTAAAACATTTGCTAAAATCTAGCCCACAACTGGTTACAGGTGGTGGGGGGAAAAAAATGAGTCTCAGGTTGTGATCTCAAGAGACTTGTAATTTGGTGGCCAAGTAAATCCTTTACCAATTAGGGATGCTGCAAGGCTGTTTGTTGTCACTGGATCACTGATCACTGTCAGGTATATAAAGAGAAAAGCAATGAGGTTGGAAAAGTGGTCTGGGACCAATGTTTTGAAAGCTTAAATGTCAAGCTAGGAGTTTTGAATTTTTATTCAATGATGACAACACAAAGTGACTGCAAAGGAATCCCACACCTATATTTGTGTTTCATAAGGAAGATGGTGCTTAACAGGCCAAGATGGGGAGCAAAGAAAAGCCCAGAGGCATAAAGGGCCATATGTGAAGTTTAAGAAAAAAGCAAAACTGAAATCCCAAGTAAACCTATACTAGCGACAGTGGAAAGAAGGAGATGGATTTTAGCCCAATTTGAATAGACAGAGACAATGGGTAGAAAAAGATGAAAGAAACACCTTCCCTTTGCATTGAAGGACCATGGAACATCATAAATTCCAATCATAAAGCAGAACAGGTTTTCAAAAGATGAGTTTGGTTCTCGACCATGAGAAGCCCAGTGGAGACCACCACCAACAAATTGAATAGTCACCTAGTAATGGATTTCCAGGAGAGATGGTAAGGTGACACACACAGGAAATAGGAAGAGACAGGGGGCATGGGCAGGGCAGGAAGAGGAAGGGAATGCAGTAGATGAAACCAAGGGAGGGGCTTCAGAACTATAGGACAAGAATCAGCAGAAATCAACATCCTGTTGCAATAAAGTAGAGCAAATTTAAAGAAAGCAATGTGATGAGCAAGGATCCAGTGCTGCAGAGAGGTGAAAGCAGGTGAAGACTTAAGACGTGTCACTGGAGTGGACCTGTAGGGAGGGCTCAGTGTAACTCTATGATCTCCTTGGAGCAGTGGAGATGGGACCCACACTGTACGCCACTGCAGAGCGAATGGGTTCGCAGGATAGGGTTCGCAGGATTGGGTTCGCACCTGCCAGAGTGTATTACTTGGCAGAAAATGCAAAAAGATTGTCAAATAGCTATGGGAGGGAAAGGATTTAGATTTTTTTTCTGGTGCTTTTTCTTAATATTAAAGAACATTTGTAGTTTAGAATAAAAAGCTGGAGAAAGTATAAAAAGTCAAAATAGGAGAGAGACGTCAAAGCCAATGAGGAATTGGGGACAAAATATCAAGGAATCCCTCAAAATTAAATTCTGGTTCACAGAAACAAGGTGGCTAGTGTAGCTGTGGTCTGAAGATAAATGCACACCCTCCTCTTTAAAGCTTTGGGTCTTTCATTCACTAAGAATTACAGGTAGGGAGAAAAGCTTTGTATTTTCATCCTAGGTGGTCTAGTGTGATCCTTGGTACAAATGTAATTTATATTTTAGATTTGAGAGAAAGAAGGGATGTGATGGGAGACGAACTAAACTAAAATGGAGATTGTAACTGATACTAAGAGACCAGCACAACACTTACATTTCCAAAGTATTTGTCCAGCAACTCCACATAACGATGCACAATCTCTAGTGTCAAGAGCTCATTGTCCTGATTTTCTACTGCACAGCAAAAATATAAACTAGCATACCTTGAAAAGAAAAATAATGAAGAAAAGCAAAATATGATGATACATTAAACAATCTGAAGATGATTTTTCCCAAAGAATATGCAAAGTCACCTCCTCCCCTTCAGAGACTCTCCCCATCCAAGGTTGAAATCATTCGTCATATTCAACATCCTCCAGAAATATAAATCAGAGTATGTTGTGGTGATTGGATCACTTCTGTTAATTATGTGAAAAGCTCTCAACAAAACCTCACCTTGAAGAGCTATAATCAGGGAGACAGAATCCTTTGGCCCATGATAATCAGTGTCTGTCCATGCCTCCCTCCAGCTTGTAGATCATTCATTGTAAAATGGAAGCCTCCTCACCAACACTCACCAGGTCCCACGCTCCCTACACTGTCACTCCATGCTGTCCTTCTCAGCCACTCTGTGTGTGTCTCCCACCCTCAACTTGTCAAACTCTAATCTCGGACCCAGCAAAAGGAGCTCTGCAGGAACTTACTGGTTAATTTACTCCATCAAATATCAGTCTACAGAGGTTATTTCTGTTTGTCCAATCTGATTTTATAAACATCCTCTGCAAGAACATTTCTAATGTGTGTTTTCCCTCTAGAAGTTTTAGTATGATGTTGGATGCAGAGTCAGGTCAGCTGTGTTCTGGTCCTGGCTTGGGCAGGGTCTTCGTGGGCAAAATTATGTTACTTCTTGGGCCTCAGTTCTCTTGTCTATAAATTGAGGTTCCTTTTTAGTATAGTCTTGCCATAAAGACCATAAAAAGAATATATAGGCTTTAATGCCAGAAAGATCTGGATTTGAATCCTGGCTCTACCAATTACCACTCAATTACTGTGCTTGGGGACTGATTACTAAACTCTCTGTGTTCACATTTTACTCATCTACAAATAGGCATAAGGATAGTAAGAGCTGCCAGTTGAACATAGTCTCCATCTCTCTATCACACTAACATGCATTTTTTCCATAGCATTTGTTACTAACTGAAAATATTTTGTTTACTTAACAAATAAGTATACTCCAGGAGAAGAGGAATGTTATGTGTTTCGTCTACTGCTGTATCTCCAGCCATTAGAACAATGCCAGGAATATAACAGGTACTCATAAAATATTCCTGGGATGCATGCGCGCACTATCAATGTGTAGTCTGAGTACCTAAAATCCATCCTGGCACATAGCAGTCCTTTCAATGAAATGAAAGTTCTTTTCTAGTGAGTCTACTGGTACAAATAGCTGGGCCCCAGCCTTCAAAGATTTCAGTAAGTGATGGCATTGGTATTACAGTCTAAAATGTCCAGGGTTAGAACAAACCAAAGCAATAATGAAAAATTCAGTTCTTATAAGGTTACTCACACCTTTTATAAACAAGTTTTAGCTCCTTCCAGTCAACAAAGCTGCTTGTCCTGTGGCCACGAGAGAGAATAATCTGAACGATTTCCCGGGTGATCTTCTTCCTTTCTTTGTCGGGCAGTGTCGTGTACCACTTCTGCAGACGCAATTTCCCCTGTCGACTGAACAGCAGTATGAACTGGATCTAGAATGAATAAAGGGCAGGGAAACCAGAATCTCATCAACCAAATCATTCTGCATAGACACTGAGATTCGGTGGCTGGATTTACAAAAAAAACTAATTCTGAACAGATGAAAAAATACTTAACAGCATGAAAACTATCATCTGACACATTTTACCCATCAGAGAAAAAGGAAATGTGTACATCCCAAACAAAGCTTACTTCTATTATAGGAGAAAGATAAGATTTTTATTTTAATTCTTTTAAAGAGTTATAATTCCATTATAGAGAGCAAAATATGTCAAAGGAGCAATAGTACTCTTTTGAAAAAACATTAAATTCTTCCTTCACAAGCCAAAAAAAAAAATGTTAAGAACAATGGCAGGGTTTTCTTTAAAAATTACACTCCATATTACAGCTATAGAAACATATTGTTAATATAGAAAGAAAGAAGAAAAGTAAAAAATGGAGGAAAGAGTGAGAAAGCAAGAAGGGAATTATATCCTACGTCTTAAATATAAGCTCTTTTCTCCACTTTCTAGGTTACGTGGCTGGAAGCTTTAGAATCAGACATCTCCAGTTATAATTGTCTTTGGCATCACAACAGATTTTTAACAATTTAGATGGTGTGTTGGCTATAGTAGGAAGCAGCTTGATTTTATTTTCAAATGTGTATTTGAAATGAAGGTTCATATTTTATTGAATTTTTAAAAATCTAAATGATTGGAAGACATTGTAACATCTAGAAATTTACTTCATAACCTGGGAGGTATGGTAGATTTGATTTTCAGAAATTGTCAGATGGCCTAATCTTTATGTTATGAGAGTTTAAGTTTCCTCAATCTACAGTATTAGATCTGGTTTAGAATCATAATTTATTTTGTTGGGTTTTTGTTTTGTTTTTAAAAAATAAAATGCATTGTTACAGTTAATTATGTCATGCAGAAAATAATATATATTGGAGCCAAAAATAATTAAAAATCTTTTGAAAATTTCTTACAAATAAAATATTCAATTCTTCTTTGAAGAAACTTGGCTCTAAATGACAGAGTACAAGCCACGACTGCTCACTAGGTGGCGATATCTGAGGGTCATATGAAACCAGGCTCCTTACTCAGAGCTTCTCCTAACCCCAGCCTACAGAATTGGAGGTGTTCTTAAAAGCTCATCTTCTGTCTTAGAAAGGAAATATCTGTTATAAAAAGTATCTGAGTACCAAGGCTTCACAGGTGATGATAAAACAAGTTAAAAAGCCCTGCTCATCAGAAATATCACCCTCAGTCTGGAATTTTATTTTATTTTATTTTATTTTGTATTTATTTATTAGAGACAGGGTCTTGTTCTGTCAGCCAGGCCAGAGTGCACTGGCCCAATCACAGCTCACTGAAACCTCCAACTCCTGGGCTCAAGCCAACCTCCTGCCTCAGCCTCCCCAGTAGCTTGGACTACAGGCACAAGCAGCCACACCTGGCTAATTTTTTTTCTTTTTTAATTTTTTTGTAGAGACGAGGTCCCAATATATTGCCCAGGCTGGTCTCAAACTCCTGACCTCAAGTGATCCTCCCAACTTGACGTTTCAAAGTGCTAGGATTACAGATGTGAGCCACCACATC
This sequence comes from Cheirogaleus medius, assembly GCA_008086735.1. Lineage (NCBI taxonomy): Eukaryota > Metazoa > Chordata > Mammalia > Primates > Cheirogaleidae > Cheirogaleus > Cheirogaleus medius. The sequence continues at coordinate 60,092,852 of VBSM01001562.1, forward strand.
TGGCCTGGAATTTTAACACAACATTTTCTTCAATACCCATTTCACTATCAGCATAGGTATAAATAATTCAACAACGGAGCACAGTTACTACCTTCTAAGAAGCATGTTAAGAAGGATATTTTTGCTTCCAAGAAGAAATCACTGTAAAAGTGACTGACATTCTAAAGTACAAACCTGAATGGTTATAGAATCCTAACACCTCAGGATCTTGAGAATAAGGCTTAGCTTTGCATCATCACCGATGGGTGAGATTATTCAATGCAATGTCTAGTGAATGGTCAGATTTTTACTAGAGAAATGAAATCCGCATATTTGCTCAGTATTCACTTTGTAAGTCCTGTCAGAAATTTTTTTTCTTCCCACCTAACCTAAATCTCTTCTGCCACAATTTAAACCAGTCCTCTCTGATTTTATCCATGAGTATGTAAAAAGAGAATGTATACACTATCCTTGGAATAACTAACTCCACATATTTGAAGACAGCCTTTAAGTCTTTCCTTCACCTTTTCGTTCCAGAATGAAGAACCCTGGTTTTATGTCATATTTTTATTGGTTCTATTTTCAGATCTCATAATCATCATTGTTGAGAGTCCTCTGGGATTTCTCCATAGGCTAAATGTTACTTTTAATTCAGGGCACCTAGATCAATGCTCAGAGTCCTACTGAGAGGCTGGAACTATTGCTGAGTTTAAGGGTGGATTCCTTTCTAGTTCTGTGTTGGAAACTTATCTCAAGATCAGGTCCCTGCTTTCTTAACACCAAGGATCAACAATGCAGAACAATGAACAAAGCACAGCTTTTCATTCTAACAACAAATTCAAGGATGATCAGAAACATAACATGCACATCCATAAAGCCCATATAAAATATAAAAATTCCAAATTCAAAAAAGGCAACACATAGATTCAAGTTTATCCAATAATTGCACTACATAAGACAGTGTTCAAAGATTTCGCCCCGTCAAGTTCTGCTCTGCTCAAGGACTGGGCTTGCATGACAGCGGCTGGGCTGTCACCTCTCCAGATTTACCAGTGTAGCTTGAGCGAACTGGCAGAGTGAACTGCAATGATTCGCGAGAGTTCATCACCTCCAGCAATTAGTTTTATCCAATTTATCAGTTTAGTCATCCAAAGAACATTTGAATAATACTCTTCAAGAGGTTAATCAAATACTGTGTTCGATTAGCATTAGCTTGAGAGGGGGAAAAGGTAGTCGAAAGGTTTTTTCAATATTTGCCAAGAGCCAACTTAAATTCAAGTTGATGTCATAAAAAAAAACTTCACCTGACTTCAGAAAACAACACCTCAACATCCCTTTTCAATAATATCGCTGGGAAGAAAGGAACAATAGAGAGATGCAACTTTCTCCTGGGAAATGCTAACTCCAGCAATAACCATAAAATTTGACAAACTGTGTTGAGCACGGTTGACTTCTTACACTTGTCCCAAATGCTTGGCCTCAGGTGGGCTTCTGGCTCCACCAAGACCTCCCATCCCCACCCCAAGAGGAGCCACTTCTGTCAGCTGCCATTTTGAGGGGTCTAGTTTGGTCACAGATGATCCCCCAAATCCAAAGATGTCAGGTGAATCAGCATTCATTGTCCTCAGAGTGTTCACTAGAGCAATCCATGACCTAACTGGCTCACCCCCAAATTCTCACTTTGACTCAAAACACAAACTGCTCTGGGTGTTTTCTTATTATATGCTTCTGAAGCATGCCCAGGGAGGCACCACTAGGCCTTTGAGGGAAGTGCAAACCACAATATTAGCAGTATGTTTAGTGTGTTACTCTAAGCCAGTGTTACCATCTTCCTTTTAGTTGAAGGTGAATAGTCAAAGCTTCCTCTAGCAGCCTTGGTTCCTCATGTTTGCAAATCTCCCTGCTCTTGACTTGGACCCACAAAATTGACCCAGCACCAGCTTCCAAAAAGAGAGACATCCAGGAACCTTTCCCAGTCCCCAACACTGTCACACCATGAACATCACCTCTTCAAGACTAGCTTGTATTTCAGGACACAGAATAGGCTCCTTTCCTCTAATTCCATCCACCTGATAGGCCACTCCTCTGGTGGCCCAGATCACTTGACACATCACTTAAACACTGTTGCCATGATCCTCACCTCCTCACTCCCTTTTCCAATCCCTGCAGCCATTCTACAAATTCCGAATCTGGATGAGCCCATCCACCCTCATCTTTACTCCTATATGGAGGCATCAGGCACACCAGAGAAAAAGCACAGAGGGCTTTGCAGATTGGTACTACCATACATGGATGATGGCTGAGCCCTGCTGAATCTCCAGTGGGACTTGGAAACGTCCCATGTACCTCTTAATGCAAAGGATTTTCCAGCATTTTCCCCTCTATGCCCCACATGGATCATTCCATGTCACCACCATGCCCCTCAGAGTCCCAGCTCCACCCTCCCTTCCTGACTCCGAGGAGAGGATAAAAGCCATTCTGGGGGTTTCCTTGGCTTCTCCCACACCCCCGTACCCCTGTGAACAGACCTGGTCACACCCACAGCCCAACCCAATGTGTTTTCTTCCTGTGTCAGGAAACACAACATCTTCTTATGCCCTGGCTTTCAACCCTCACCCATCTCTTGGGGAGCATCATTTCATCATTCCTGCCGTCCTGCCTGTGCCCCATTCTGGGGCTCTCTACCTGCAAATGCTGGACAAGCCTACGTCTCTCTCAGCTTTGAAGAGCAATGGTCCTCTCTAGAACTCCAGCCCTCCTGAAAGGTGACTCAGCAGTAAGTGCCAAGCCTCCTCAAGTGTCCATGCCTTTGGAATCTGTAAGTCTACTTTTAAAATCTATCTTAAGAATGTGCCTTAAAACGCAGATGATTATTTAGGCATTAGATGTTTACCCCAGTTCTTTATAGTAACATACAAAAAATAGATAAGACTGGAAGACACCTAAATATCCAAAAATAGAGAAATGTTTAGATGATATGTGTTAAATAATTTCAATAATGTAAGAATGCCTCTGATATAATGCTAAGTTAAACAAAACAATATAAACTTGGGTGTGTAGTATTATAGCAAAAATATAAAACTGTACTTGCAAAGAAATTATATGAAGGCAATACACTAAATGGTTAACAGTAGTTATCTTACAATAGTGGAATTATAAATGTTATTTTCTTATTTGTACTTGCCTGGATTTTCCAAAATTCATATGTATGATTCTATAATTAGAAAAAAAATGCTTAATAAAAATAATATTAGTGAGTTCAATAAAAATCAGTCAACATTCTATCTGAAGGCCTAATACTAAGTAAATGCCAAGGTTCTTTCAACAAATAAAACTGTATCTCAAAGACGCGGCGCACTATTCGGGAACCCCTGGAGTACGGCAAAAAGAATACGGACTGTGTGGTTGCCAGTGGCGGTGAAGGTATGTAGGTGAGGAATAAATAGGCAGAGCACAGAGGATTTTTTAGGGCAGTAAAAATACTCTGTATGATACCATAACGGTGGATATGTGTTAGTATAAATTTGTTCAAACGTATACAATGTCCGACACCAAGAATGAAATGTTAGGTAAACTATGGACTTCGGGTGATGATGATGAGTCGGTGGAGGTTCATCAATTGTGACAGATGCACCGCTCTGGAGGGATGTTGAGCAAGGGAGAGGCCATGCATGCATGGGAGCAGGAGGTATATGGGACGTCTCTGTACCTTCTGCCCTTCTGCTCAATTTTGCTGTGAATCTGAAACTGCTGTAAAAAAAATATGTCTCAAACAAAAAAGGAATACAAACTGTGTAGCCAAAATGTCCCCGAGCTGTATGACTAAGATGACAGCTACGTATGCATAGGGACAACGATGGCAGGTAAGGAGTATACAAAAATGATCGTTGTTGCCTTGATAAGATGTGGGAGCCATAATAATTATTTTCCTTTAATTTCAAAGCAATATTCTTTAATTCTGGCAATGAAATGAAGAAAGTGAGGGAGCGAGGAAACATGAACCTATAGTTTAGGCTTTATTCACATTAACTAGAACACTGTTTTTGCAACAGCAGGCGGTGATCCAATGGGTTATGAAACAAACTTAGTGGATCACAACCAACATATTTTTAATGAAATAGAGTAGAACAGAACAGTACATTTCAGAGTAATCACACATAATAGGGATAAGTATTGTTTCAATGAGCTTTTTTTTTTTTTAGAGACAGGGTCTTGCTCTGTGACCCAGGCTGGAGTACAGTGGCATTGTCATAGCTCAATACAGCCTCAAACTACTGGGCTCAAGTGATCCTCCTGCCTCAGTTTCCTGAGTAGCTGGGACTACAGTTGTGTAGTGTCCTGTAGTGCACTGTGCCCTGCTAATTTTTTTACTTTGTGTAGAGGTAGGGTCTCGCTATATTGCACAGGCTGATCTCAAACTCCTGGCCTCTAGTGATCCTCTCACGTTGACCTCCCAAAGTGCTAGGACTATAGGTGTGCACTACTACGCCAGGCCAAGAAACTGTTATTCCAGTTGCATATACTTACTGGGTAGTGGTGTAAAATACATTTCTTGCTATTGGAGGAGAAAGAAGAGGAGGAGGAAGAAAAGCAAGACAACAACAATGACCCTGAGCCCAGTGACAAGATCATTTACAACAAGGTAAAAAAGCAGAAAAAAAAATGTTTAAACACAAGGCTGGTCAGTAAGGAAATGTTAACAGAAAAGCAGCTTTACATTTAGTGTTAATATTTAAACTCTTAGAGCATGCTGCATAACAGGAAGAATATTCATATATGTGAAAATGGTTTTTTTTACACATACGAGAAGCAATTGTTTGGGCAGGGCTCTGGGTGTGTCAAACCACTGCATTTTAAACAGTCAGAAAGCCAACCTTCTAGAGGTGGAGTGTAAGACAAAAGAGCTAATATGCTTATGAAAGATAGAAAGATACCTCTTTTGAAGCAGAAATGAACTCAAACATTTTTTTTTAATGCTAGCAAATTAAATAAACAAGTAAAATGGAGAAAAATGCCTCACTTGGTCATGGTGTCAGTTTGAAAACACTCCACCTGGCAGTCAATACCCTTTTCTCATTTCAGGATTCACCAGAGATGATCTCAGGGGAAATAATCACATCAGCAGATAAAATACTTGTATTTCAGAGAGACCCTACAGCATAGCTCATTTATTGATTCCAGCAATATTTATTGAGTGCCTAGTATGTGTACTATAAAACACACAAATATGAGACTTGGCCCTCTACCTGGAGGAGCTTATAATTGTGATAACAAATCAAAAGAAATTTCAAGGTAAATATATTGAATTAAGCACAGGCCTTTATCTCCTCTCCCTGCAAAAAATGCTAATAAAATGAGAGTGGTAGAATTTTCAAAAATGTATTAAGCCCCAAAGACTAAGAGAATGGCAGAGGAGATGACAGCAGCTGAGAGGCTTCAACCCCATCTTTGGAAGATGGAAAGGAGACAGACGTATGATGATTGATTTAGCGAAACAGGGAAAGTCAACACTTAAAAGGTGAATTCCAAACAGAAACCAACCAACTCTCCCCAGAGAATGCCTGAGAGCAACACTTGGGGGAACCATGTCCCTAGAAGACAAGGAATAAGCAAAGTTCTGAAAACAAGGAGACTGGCTGAAAGTCTGCCTATAGGGTAGTTGACATTTGCCACCTGCAGCATTTCCAGGGACTACAGCTAAGTGAGAATGTATATGCATACGCATACACACGCGCACACACACATCCCATGATCAGTTTCCAATTGCTTTATTCAAGGATTCAGAACTCCAGCAAAGCCCATGCAGTTGGAGGACCTCTTAGCATAGCTTGCCCCAGCCCCCAGAGTCAGTAATGGACAGCAAGCAGCTGCTACTGACATTGTGCATACAAGGCAAGGCTTTACCTAAGCTGAGAAGCTCAAATGTGTGCAATGCCACAGTTCTTACATACTTAAGGCTTGCATTATCACTCAGAGGCCTTACATAAATCATCTGTGCCCGTAAGAATAAATAAGTATAGATGCCTGCAACTCCCCTTAAACCTAATCTTAAACCGGACCTTAAACCTAATTCAGAGCCTGCGAAGCACTTATCTTCATCTCGGAGAGAAAAGCGTTCCTGAGCCTCCACCTCTAGTCCGTTGTACAGAAAAACCCATCTCTTCATTCAGGAGACAGAGTGATTTTTCCTGAAGATACTAAATGGCAGAGGAAAGACCTCTACATACTAACAATGAAGGCTACCAGTCAACCTGACTATGCCCTCGGAACTGCCTGTCAGCATTTTAGCACTCCACTACCAAATATGAGTAGAGGCCAAGGCATTTGAAAATAGTCTCTAAAAAGAAAGAAAGAAACAGAAACAAATAAAAAAAAGTAAGACATGAGATACAGTAACAAAGCGTGAAGCTGAACAAATTGTTAAACACACACCCACACAATATGCTCAGAGTTAAAAGATGGAGTTCCTATATCAATAAAACAAAAACAGGGTTCTACTTTTTAGAAAAAGAGACAAGAAAAAGCTCTTGAAAGTTAAAAAGCATGATAACCAAAATAAAGTCAAATGAATATCCAAGAAATTGGAATTAAAAAAAAAAATAGTTGTAAGCCAGGCATGGTGACATGAGCCTGTAGTCCCAGCTACTTGGGGGGCTGAAAAGGGAGAATAAACGATCACTTGAGCCCAGGAGTTCAAGGCTGCAGTGAGCTATGATCGTGCCACTGCACTCCAGCCTGGACAACATAGCAAGACCCGGTCTTAAAAAATTTTTTTAAATAAATGGCAAATTAGAGGAAAAGATAAAATTATTAGGGGATCAACCAAGAAGGTATAATGTCATGAAAGATAGAGTGGAAATCATAGAGAAGAAGAAAATAATCAAAGAAATAATTCAAAATTTTTCCAAGGACAAAGTAGATGAAACTTCCAATTAGAAAAGCTCATCAAGTGTGCACCACAATGAATTTAAAAGTACATCAGCAGTTCAGAACGACCAAGATAAAGAGAGTAGCCTACGCAATTCCAGAAAGACAGTCTACATGCAGTGGATCAGAAATCAGAAGAGTAGCAGATCTTCACCTACGATACTAGATGTTGTAAGATGAGAAGTCTACGTCCAGCCAAGTTATCAATCAAGTGAAACAGTTGAAGGAACATTTGACATTTTCACACATACAGTGACTAAAAATACAAAGAAAAAAATAAATAAATTTACCTCCAAATTTCTTAAGTATTATATTTCTTATGAAGCCACTGGAGGATGTACCTCAGCAAATGAAGGAGTAAATGCAAGAAAGAGTTAGCTGTGTTCTCCGGGGCACAGGGAGCCCAAAGCAAAATGGTGGTGAAAAGACAGGCCAGAGTGACAGCCATGCTCAAGGCCAAGAAACCACCAGGCTCCATGTGGAAGAGAGTGTGTGTGTGTGTTAAGGTTGGGGGGCAGGGTGGCCAGAAGAGAAGTAAATGCTCAATTCCCATAACAGGAAGTCAAGAGATAACATAAAAGTGATGAATGGAAAAGTACAACATAAGCATACTTCTTAGAAGTACAGAGACAAATAGCAAAAGAAAAGGCTGTAGTTATTGAAAGTAATTGCTCCAGGGAGGAAAAGCTTGGGAAAGGAGAGGGGGTTGCCGTTTTCATTATAAATTATTGAACTCTATTTGATTTTTGAAATTATGTATATATCTTGCATATTACTTAGATTAAAAAATGAAAAGTAATTTTAAAAAGAATAAATAAGAGATGGTGGAGTATTACATTTGACAGTGACATTAAAAACCTATTCTGGGATGTAATTGTTCCCTCTCCTTCCCCACATTAAACTCAAAAGTTTAGAGGAAAAATCCTTAGAGACCTTAATTGTTCTAAAATGATGAGCTATCATTTGATTCTACCTAATGCAGTTTTCAGTTCAAAGAATAAAGGTGCCATTAGTTTACTAGCTTCTAGGTGGGCTAATACATTTTAATATATGTGCTGACCTTACTTTGAGGCATACAACATTTGATCTGAATTCTAATGGCCCTAATACAATTTTTTCCAGCTTTATTGAGGTATAACTGACAAATAGGTATTTACAGTATAAAACATGATTTTTATACATATACATTGTAAAATGATTACCACAATCAAGCTAATAACATATCCATCACCTCACAGTTATTTTGTGTGTGTGAGAACCAAAGTTTTTACTGATTCTGTGCCTATCCTTCATGTTTTATTAAGTCACTACATCCTCCTCGGCCTTCACCTTTGGAATAAAGAAAGCTCACCTGTTGAGACTCTTTCCCTACCATGGATTTCTTAATTCCATGATCATTTTTCATTTTTCTTCCTAAATCACATCTAACTCCATTCCTTGCTCTTAACAGGGACTTGCATATTGGTGGAACTGTTAAATTTTCAGAATTGACAACTAACCCTGTATTAAAATTCTGGGTAGAGAATTGCCTGGGGTTTTCTATAAGGGTTAGAGAACACTACAGTGTTCTTGAGGTAGCTTTCCTTAAAAAGCTCAGGGTTTTATTTGGCCTCATAATCTTACAACTGGGATTACTTTCCTCCAGATGCAATATACTCAACTAGCACTCATATTTGCCAGATCTTCTGGCAGCTTATTCTGACTGTTTTAACAGTTCTCTGGCCGGAATTGCTTAATAGCATCTGCAGACCGAAAGGCCCGGCTGCCCTCTTCTTTCTGCTAGATCAATTATAAAAATGTTACGCATGACTCGTCTGCACACTCATTCCTCCAGGGCTCCACCGTTTACCTTTCCATGTAGGAATGAGCCTTTTAACAATTATACTGATTTCCTTCCTCTAAGCACACTCTGAAAGCCACAGCACCGTCTCTCCAGGGCTGCTACCTCCCAAGCAACTCCTTTGGTCTGGACTCCCATCAGAGGGGCTTTCTGAAAGTGGAAAAAGGGACATCCACTATTTCTCCACCAGCATGGTGTATTCACCTTCGCAAAGGGCTCCAGCAACATACAGTTCCCTCTTCCACAAGCCAAACTGTCTTCCTTTTGAAAAGGTCATTCATGTACCTTTAGTGTGGATTTTTACCAGCATGTTCTGGGTAGAAACAAGATTTGCCAGACTGAAGTTTCCCAGATGTCTTTTACCCATGTTCTTAGGATGAAGGTTCATTGACATCTGCCAGTCCTCTTAGTGACCCTTTGAAACAACCTTGTTATGTGCCACAAATTAAATGTAAGCTTTTCAAACTTGTTCGATGCCATCCAGGCAACATGGTACAACTTAACAGAGGCTTCAGATTTGATCCAGGCCCTACTGGGCATTTGTCGCTAGGCCAAGCCACATCTTTGGCCGGTAGAGGGAGGCAGGAGAGTGGCTTGGTTGTTAAGTGGGAAGAGTTTGGTAATTGGAAGCTTGAGAGCTGACATTTGAATCCCATCCCGGCTCTGTCATTTCTGAGCTAAGTGAACTTGGAAAAATTACCTGATCTTCCTGGTCCTCAGTCTCCTCACTGATAAAATAGGGATGACAATAGCAATGACCTCAGTGATGTTAGGAGGATGCCATGGTATCACAACATCAACCTCTCAGCAGAGTCCGGCACAGAGTGAGCACTTGGTAAATGTTTGCTATCACTAATAAATCATTCAGGAGTCAGCCCTGCTATTTACCTCCATTGAGCCAAGCAAAAACATTCTGTTCATCCCTTTGGAACCACTCCATTACTAACCCATTATTTTTTTCATTAATTAGTTTCCATGTTCTGATGGAGTCTCTGACAGCCATTTCAGAGGTGCCTAGAAAGGCATCCTTAGGTAACAACAAACCATCTGATTTCTACCTGATTTGCCTACGTTGTCTTGTCTCCTCAATCACCTTTCCCATCCTAAAAGGATGAGGTTACCCCAGAGACAGCCCAAGTTTGCCGGTAAGTCATTTGGGGTTCCTTTCTCTCTTTTGACTGTTTACCGGTGGTCTTCTGATCATGGATTTCTCCATTCTCTCCAAGGTTCTCTGTAAGGTGTTTACTTCAGGGTTCCCCATTTTTTCATTTATGTGTGTGTTTTCCTCTAGTGTCTTTTTCTATAATTGAGTAATGGCAGCTATTTTTGTTTAGTTACTAGTCTTTAATGTCAGTCCTGATTCTTTACATCACTCCTCTGTGAAGAATCACTTTCCCTCTTTTCCCACCCGTTCCCATGTGCAGAGAAGTCATGGTTAGTGGGAAACAGAAGGCAGGTGTGGCCTGAACTAACTGTCAGCTCCTCTCTCTAGACCTCATGCAGAGCAGGGTCACATATTCAGATACCTTTCCCGGGCTGGGCAGAGGAAGGTAACATATTAAATGAGGGCAAAGGTTCAGTGTAATGTAATAGGAAGTGGAAGAGACAGCAGCAAACAATAAATCACAAGTTCCAACTAAAACGGTAGCCACAGCTCAGCCACAGTAAAGTGTTGCCAAGAAAAAAACTGTCAATCACTATTGCCAGGTCTTCAGATTTTTTTTTTCCAAAAGAAGCCTGAAATTTGGGTGATTAGGTGAAATACTGGGATTTTTTTTTAATGCTAGCAATTAATAATAACAGTGAAACACTGTTTAAGCTAAACAAAGCATACTGCAGGTGGACGTGGTCCACAAGCTGCATGTAGCTGCAGGCCCATTTGGGCTGCCGAATGAGATGATAGCTGACGTCCCTTATTGCAATAACCTTCTACTGGGCTCAAGAGGTTTCTCCTTTCTGTGGTTTCTGAAACTACCAATTTGAGGAAGTGGTCTTCTCACCCAGCGACCTTGCTTCCACATCTCAGCCTAATAGTATTGTCTATTCCAGGATCAAAGTTTCTCACTTGCAAATCAAATTTTATAGTTTTTTTTTTTTTTCTCTCTCTCAAGATTTCCAGCTCAGGATTCTGTTTCTATCATAAAGAAAGGGAAAATTGATATGAATGATTAAGAACTACACAATCTTAGATTCTCATTTTTGGCCTGTCAGCTTTTTTTCTGAAATAAAATGTTGAAAAGCAACCACCTTGGCCAATGTATTTAAATTCTTTTCTCAATCCTTGCACACCATCTGGTGGCAGAACTACCTACTCATAACAAGTGAAATGCTCACTGAGGATGGCAAACTAAGTGAACAGGGGGAGGAGTAAAGAGGAAGAACAGAATAAGAGGAACAGTAGAGAAAATGGAATGACATAGAAACAAAATATTGACAGGTGTTAAGCACCTATAAGTAATCTACAAATTGAAAGGTTAACTGCTGTGAATTAGCAAGTGGCCACTTCTGTAAAATGTTAAAGTTCTGTCTACAAAAATCCCTCATAAAATTGTCTGGGATCCATCCACCTGTATTTCACGATAACATTTATTAGAAGAAAAGAAGGAAGAAAGGACAAATGAAAGGACAGAATAACTAAACTAAATCCTCCTGTTATAAACTAAACTGTGTTCCCCTCCAAAATTTATATGTTGAAGTCCTAACTCCCAGTACTTCAGGATTCAACCCTATTTGGAAATAAATTCATTGCAGATCTAGCTAGTTAAGATGAGGTCATACTAGAATAGGAAGGTCCCTAATCCAATATGACTGGTGAACTCATAAAAAGGGGAAATTGGGACTCAGACATGCAGAAAGAATACAATATGAAGATAAAGGCAGAGATTAGGGCGATACAATAGAAATAAAGGTACACCAAAGATTCCACAAAAGTTCAGAGAAAGGCATGGAACAGATTCTCTTCCAGAGTTCCCAGAAGAAACCAATCTTGCCAACACCTTGATTTCAGAGCTCTAACCTCCAGAACCATGAGACAATAAATTTCTATTGTTTAAGCCACCCAGCTCATGGTACTTTGTTATGGCTGCCTAGCAAACTAATCCACAGTCTATCTCTGGCTTTGAATTTTATTTATGCCTTTTTATTTTTAATCTCAAAAAATCACATCATTGTCTTCTGTCTCATTACAATTCAGTATCATAAAATCAAACCATCTACATTCCAGAGATAAAGTCAGCAGATTCCATTCGGCTTAGCAAATATTTGTTTAGTATCTACCATAGTGAGGTATTTAAAATGAAATAATAACTCATTCCTAGACTCCTAAAATGCTAGCACTAGAAAGTACATCAAAGCTGATTTGGTGCAAACCTTCCCATCTTAAAACTAAAGAGATCCTCTCTTGAACATAGATGTAAAAATTCTCAACAAAATATTAGCAAATTGAATCCAACAATACATAAATAGAAATATACACCATTAACTAACTGGAATTTAGCCCAGGATACAAGGCTGAATCAATATTCAAAAATAAATTAATATAGTTTATCACATCAATAGGCTAAAGAAGAAAAATCACATGATCCTATCAGTAGATTCAGAACTCAGCTGAGCATATAACACTCTCCCACACAAAAAGATCAGACAAAGCATTTGGAAAAACCCAACACCCATTCATAATAAAAACTCTTAGCAAACCAGCAATAGAGGGGAGTGTCCTCAACTCGAAAAAGAACACTTACAAAAAACTACAGCTAACTATATTTAACAGTGAGAAACTAGAAGTATCCCCCCTAAAATCAGGAACAAGGCAAGGATGGCCTCTTTCAACACTATACTAGAAGTCCTAGCTAATGCAATAAGACAAGAAAAGGACATAAAAGGTACACAAAGTGGGAAGGAAGAAAACTACAGAAATCAAGGCCCAGAGAGCTGGTGACTGTGCCCTCGCTGGTATTGTCAGTAAGTGGCAGAATTAAAATGATCTCCTCACACCCACCCAGGGCTCTTTGCACTCAGAGCCTTAGACCACATTTTCTTGTGCACCAAAGCTAAAACTACTACTGTTCTTCATTTTTTCAATTTATGCAAATAATTATAACCAGACAAGTCCTTTCCTAACACAAGAGACCTATTTATCATGGTGATGCTTGATGTGGTTAGCCTGTGCCAGACACCAGACTAAGCACCTTACATGCAGTACCTCATTTTGTCTTCTTCAAAACCGTAAGAGGTAGATACTATTATTAACCCCATTTGATTGATAAGGAAACTGGGACCCAAAAAAGTTAAGTACCTTGTTCCAGATCAATCAGCTAGAGGGTTCCAGAGTTGATTCCAGACCCCATCCTCTAAACAGAAATGCAACATTGTCCCCTGGAGGAGAAAGCAAGGGCATGTACACTGGCACCCACTGGAGTGGCCTCACCCATTTTTAAAGTCACTATGATCCTGAACCATCTTTATAATGAGACAGTACCTCTTGAAGCTCCCTCCGCCCTATCCAATACCAAGGGTTTCTGTGGCAATCATAAAAACAAGCAGCAGAAGCCAAAAGGCCCGTGTTGGTAGAGATTAAGATAGAAGAAGTAAATATTCAACTGAAGACAATAATGACAGTAGCGCTGAATCACTCTGGGTCACTAGTATTACATATATCACAGAAGTGACAATAAGATAGGTGGAAAAAGCTCTAAGCAAAGTTTTTTGAACTGACAACTTTGTGCTAAGAGAAAAAGATACCTGAGATCATAAAAGTAGTTTAGCTAGATCAAGTGTGGGCCTTCATCTCTTCTGAGAGAGCAATGAGGAACTTGAACTTAAAAATTGCTTGGATATCTCTACCAAAAGTCTATAACGTTATTGAGAGGAAGAACCACTACTTCCTTTGATATTATAAGATAAATAAACAGGCCGTGTATTGGCAGAGAAGCCTCTGTTTCTCATAGAAATAGGGTGGGAGGATGGCAAGGAAGAAGGAACAGCCACCGCCTGCTGGGTTTTCTTCCTTAATGATAATACATTCAGTTTTATCTTTCTTCCTTTCTTTCCTTCTTTCTTTCATGTATGCATCCAGCAAGTATTACATATTTACTGAATGCCTAACGCCAGGCCCTGTGCCAAGAGGTGAGGATGCCACCAAGAACAGGACAGACAAGTTCCTACCCTGATGGAGCACACGTTCTAGTGCGGGGAGACGGACAATGAAACAGTACGAATTATATTCCAGCGTGATGTGTTAAAGCAAACAGCACAAGGAGCTAAATAAAATAAACTTATCCAAAGATCAGGGAACCCTTGAGGAAGTGACTTTCAAGGTAAAACCTGAAAGATGAAGAGGCCCAGTCCAGTGGAAAGGAGAAGACGAAGGGGAGAGTAAAGTAAGAATGATGAGGCAGAGGGAACTGAGGGCGTGAAAGCCACAGAGATGGAAAGGATGGGGTGTCTTCAAAGAACTGAGACCAGGATATGGGGTGGTTGACAGGAGAGAAGGGTAGGGAGAGGTGACTCAGGAGCAACTGCAGAGGCAGATACAGGGAGGGTCTTTTTGATCCTTAGAAAGGATTCCTATCTTAAAAAAAAAATTCCTATAATTCTTAGTATGAGGAACTGCATTAAAGATACAGCAGCTCTTAAACAACTTTAATAAATAACCACTCAGATCCCAAATGCAGCCAATCCCAAACTGCTTTAATAGTGTACTTTCTTCTCAATTACTCTGAGACACGTTCGACCACAGTGTGAAGTAAATTGGTTCACGTTTCATCACTGGTTTCAGAAAGGGGCATTTTGTTCTGAAGTTCTGATTTCACTCTGCCATTCACAGTTCTCAAAAGAGACATCTTTCTAGAAACCAAAGAATCTAGGAATATTTTTGAACAACCAAGCATTTTTTGTAGATGAAATTACAATAAATTTATATCCTTGGCTATATAAACCAGTATATGGTAGCACCAAAGTAAGATGGTTGTCCCATTATATTAACTTAATTGTGATAAAATCTGAACATTTCCAGCCTCTGCAATTTCAGTATGGGTTCATAGTACAGACCAACCTTTTTCTATGACTGCTTGAATCCTGTTTAAAGCAATTTTAAACTGTAATGATGTTATCAAATGCAAACACACCATACATATCCACCAACAGCCAAGTAAGAAGTATTGTTTTTCTCCTTGTAAATCATTGCTACTCAATGAAGACAATCCACCCCAATTCCAGGATCTTCCATCCTCAAACAGGTCATAGAGCCACTTATAAATTCACTCTTTCAAAAATTTAAAGCTTTATTCAAAGCCAAATGCAGCCAATTAAGTTTTTTATTTATACACAAGGTGAGTCAAGTGGAACTAACATGGCACACAAAGATTGGATGCTATCAGCCAGGTTTACAATGCCCCAATTTCATGGTGCAATTTTAGTTGTACTAAATGTTACTGCTCAGAATTCCATACATAATTACTTTTTGCTTCATGCAACAACTCATGGGTTTTATCCTAATGGTACCTATGATGGTGGGAAAGGTGGTGTACTCAAAGAAAATTGTTCTTAAAAGTCCCAGGATGGCAGATCACATTGTTTTGGGGATGAAAATTGTATGCCTAACTTTAAAAAAAAAACAATGTGGGAAAAAATTTGAGATAACTAAAACAAGCAAGAAGAACCATAAAGATGGAAGAGTTGGTTCCAAAAAATACTAAATAATGAGTACAATTTTCCCAATCTTTGAAAGGTAGAATGGACAGCACGAATGTGGGGTGCAAGAATGTCCTGATTCAAACTTAAACAGAATGTCTAATTGTGTGATCCACCCTACCCTTCATCTCCATTTGCACAGGCTGAACAATGCACCTTTAAAAATAATGGTGGGATGAGAGTCAGGTAAAGTTAGATGTATGGACCTCCCAACCCATAGCTGGGTTCACACTCCTTAATTTAGGTCCCACCCATGGTTCAAGCCTGAAAGAAGAACAGCTGTCAGGCAAGGGCTGAGTGTACATCCCACACCCTCCAAATTAGGGGCTGTAGACCTGTGCTGCCAACAGGAACGCATATTTACTAATTAACTTCACAATGTACCCTCAAGTGAGCATGTCTGCTTTGCCAATGCCATAATTTCCTTTCTTCTAGTTTTCCAGGTCACTGATTCTAAACTACGGGAAGATAGAAAAGACTCAGATCTTCTGAATCAAATGAAAGGAAGGTGAGATTTTTAAGTAAGGATATTAATGGTAAAATCTGCAAATTATGTTTGTGTGTCCATCTCAAATATCCACATTTAGGAAATTTTGCAGCAGTATTGCAGGGAAGGGAAGCTCCAGTTCTAGTTAGTTGAAAATCACCTTAAACTAATAGCTGAAATTATCTAGGCTTAAAACTCAGATGTGTACAACTATGAATCAAATGAAAAGGACCTGCAAGAAAATATTCGTAGAGAACCAACAGCAGAAATGAACTTGCCACTGAATGGCCAAGGAGAGAAAAAGCCAGCCTTGGGCAGAAGCCTTGAAAACTTGGTAGTGGGCTTAGGAAGAATGAAACAGTGACTACTGCAGCTTTAGCATATGTTTATGTACAATTTCCTGAAATACTTCTAAAGATTGTGTTTTCTGCCTTTTATGCTCATAACATACAATGCTATACTTATGATAAAAAGACAAAATTTAGTCTCAAGTTTATTCTGCTAAATAATCCATCAGACACTTTACATGTTTATCCAAGAATTCTGAATTACTTTTAAAAAATATATGTTAATGCCTCATTGTAGTTCAGAACTATATCTAACTTCTTATACTTCTTAAGAAACATATTATGAAAATAATTGGCATTTCTTGAAGGCTGATCCTCAGACTGTTTTGCTTTGAAGTTTCATTGAGTTGAGTTGATTTTTTCCTTTTGCTTTATTTTTTTTACCCATCTCTTATACATAATTTAGTTCTAATTTTTCCAGAACTTTTGCAAATGATGATTCTGAGGTTAAATTTGAATACTTTTTGTGCCTTCATTAGTCTGAGTATACCAGAAACCTCCATTTCTAATGTGATTGGCCAAATACAGAATCAAAAATGTTATAGAAGTTGGCATTCCACTAAGAGATTTTAACAAATTACAAAGAAAAAAAGAACCAAAAAGAATATCAAACTCTTAACTTCTAGAAAAATAAAAATGCAGTCAGACTTTGTCAAACACTATAAAAACTGCATAGCTCTCTGCTTGAAAAGCAGGCATGCTTATCAAGTTAAAAAGGAACTGGCCAGGTTCCAATCAGGTAGATGTCCACATGCTTTCATTACTGACAGTGTCAAGCCCAAATAACACTTCCCCGTAATCATGCCAGGAAATGCAAAATGCATGTCATGTGAAAGTGATGGTCACATTTCAGTTTTTGAAATAAACAAAGAATTATTTTTATATCATTTTAGCTGTATATAAAATAGATTCTCCCTTTTACTTTCCCTACTCTCAGAAGTGGACTTTATAATTTCAATCTTTAGAATATGGATAAATTCTTATACATATATGTGTGTGTAAGTGATTGAAATTGAAATGGCAAACTTCCTTTTTTGGGTTCCAGTTGTTTGAGATATTGTTCATCTTTACTTTATAATATTAGTATCATAAGAAAAAATTAATAGTATATAATACCTTAGATTTCCAAGGTTCCTTTCAACTTTATCCAACACTAGACATTTATCCACAAGGTGATGATAACCATATATTCTTTAAAATAATGGGATCCAGAGAGGAATTCTCAGGTCAGCAGTCATAAAGCATTTTTATATATTTCTCAGAAACCAAATATTACAGAATTTACACAAATACCATATTCATTGATCAAAGTCTTCCTCCATTTATGCACATAGTTATGTGAGCCTTTGTGTAAGGTTGAGACAGTATATTCTGGTTCTCTTTCCTACTCCTTACTCTTAGAGAAGTGATTTTCGAGTTTGGGGGATTTTTTGAAACATGGAAACCCTAAATCTAAATAAAATTAGATTCATCTTAATTGGGAAGAGTAAAATGTAAAATCTGAGCAGCTCTGGTTAAATAGAGTTTGGGGGGTTTCAGGGGGTCCCACGGAGCCTGGCCTGAATGCCACTGCTTTTGAGGGCAACATGTGTTGTTCAAGTAGTGGAGGAAGAGAGGAGTGAAGTCAGGAATGTGCAGTAAAGTCACAAAAATGAGTAAACTGAACTCAAAACTACCAGTAAAAACAATGAAAAAACTCACTTTTCTTCTATTATTGCTTCATGTGCACCACTTTGACCCCAGAATGCATATTACAAAATCTCAGTGAGCAATTTTTCTATGACTTTCAAAGTCTGCCTTTTGGAATTCATGTCTAGGGATGGAGTACAGCATCTCCATGCAGTACACTCATGGGCCTTAATTGTCTGTATGAGCCAAAGAACAAGAGAGTAAATAGATCAAAAACTTGGTGAAAGAGTGAATAGTACAACAGATAATAATAATTTATTACTATTATACATTATTTGGAATATCACTTACCACATGTCCAGCTTTGTGCTAAATATTTTATATCACTTCATCCCCATAACACACACGTGAGGTGGACAACAATGATTTTCCATCTTTTAAAATGAAGTAACTGAGGCTCAGAGAGGTTAAGTGACTTGCCCAAGATCACACAGCTAAAAGTGGGAGAACTAGGCTTAGAAGCCAGGCAGGCTGGCAACAAATCGGCAACTGAATATTTTTACCAACTATAGCTCTGTTTGGAGGATAAAGCCAGGCTAAATCCTCTTTGACACAGCCCCTGAATCCTTTCATAAGCCATTTCCTGAAAGATGGACCCTATGAATGCCAATGCATGGGACAAGCAAAGACCATAAAGTCCTCAGAATCGGAGGTAGCCCCTTTGAGTGAAAGGCGTAGAGAGGGAGGGGCAGCCCTCACACCCACAGAGAGTCTCAAATTTAGAATCGTGGCATCATTCAGCCCCAATGGGGCTGAAAGACTGAGACGTTCTTCATACATCAATAAACGCATGTCCCATTACAGCCTAGGCTCCTGGCATGCACAGCAAGGGTACTGATATGTTTTATAAATCCTTAAAACATTTTGCAGATGGCAAAATGAAAGTGTCCAGCATTTTATGTATGATACATGCACTAACTTGTTAAGCATAAGCCTTTAAAATGTGCCATAATACTTACAGCCTTGTTCAGACATTTCCTAATTTTATCACATACCAGTGGTTTCAGAACATGGAAGCAGCCTGGGCTTTCCAACCCTGGGAAGCCCTGACCCTCTGTGACTCGGGGAGGGAGACTTCCCGGAGCAAGTTGGAGGGAAAACGGTGAGATGGGGCGTTGGTGGACAAGGCTGGCATCATCAGGGATCTCACATTCTGCTCTTTGTTCTTCTCTGTTAACAGCGGGAAGTGGCTGTTCTCTGCTTTTCATGTTCTGTTCTGCCCCATCTAGTTCACAGCTGGCAGCCTCAGCAGAGACCATGTCCATGGTATTAAGTTTATTAAAGAGGCAAAAATGACAAAAGGTTGGCCTTTCTGCTCCTCAGACATCACCTAATTCTGAAATCAAATACTTGAAAGGTAACATTTAAGCCTTCCCTGGCTCTCCAGGCCGAAATAATCAGGTGCATGTACACGGGACAACTTTTCCAAAGGCCCTAACAAACTTCCCAAGCAAAATTCTCACCGATCATGTGAACATCCACTATTTGCAAAACATTCTCATTTCAAATACAGAAACTCCTAGTTGTACTTCAATCAAAACGAGGCTTGTATATTAAACTAAAAAAAATATGACAAGCGTTCTAAGACCGTACAGGAGATTTCAGGCAGACAATAAGCACAAAGACCCAATCTTTATTTTAAATAAACGTGATTTAGCATTTGACTTAGACTTTAATTCATTTTACCAATAGGGTTGACAGAGTTAGTAAAACAATACCACTGATTCTGAAAATAAATATCAATGTTATATAAACCACACTGGAAAATCTTTGAGTAATTTTTGCTATCATGCTAAGGACATAGTCATCAGTTCTCCTTGCTTGGTAAATTTTAGTTGTGGGCTCTAGTCTATGACACATTTTCTTTTTGGAAGAGTTTGGAAGAGCAAGTTCTGGGAGAAACCAGCCAGGGTTGATTTTGGATGCAATTCAAGGAAAGCAGTGAGATTGAATTAATTAATTACAGTCAGACCCAAGTAATGATTCTTTAGGGTCTGACCCAATTCTCAAGATAACAATCACTTTCCCTGCTAAGCATATGAACCACCTTCAAATTCCTGAGCACCGTGGTACTAACTAACCTAAAATGAATGCATGCATAGTTTTGTAAAACCAACCCAACATGTGAACCATGTATGAAAAAATTAAGTTAATGGGTCCTAGTTTCCTAAGAAATCTAAAAATGTTTTAATTACACAGCAAATACTCCAAGCACATAAATCATTCATATGCATACATTACTGTGCATTCCACAGAACATAATACAGCAAGTCCTCATTTAACATCTTTGATAGATTCTTGAAAATTGCAACTTTAAGTGAAACAATGTACTGTATGCTCTAAGAACTTAACTCTTATTTATATCAATTAGCCTATGGTAAAGTCCGTTTTGTTATAGAGTACATCATTTCACTTAAAGCCACAGTTTCCAAGAACCTATTGATGACATTAACTGAGGATTTGTTGTATTACTTTGTCGCCAGTTGTGTTAATTGGATAAATGAGGAATGGAATATATTTGATGATAAACCTCTACGATAGACAGTGGATAATTATTCCTTCGATCCTCACGCATTTGGAAAAAAACTACTTTAACCTATCACTTGTCAAAAACAAATCAAGAGATCAGATAGTCCTTTTTGAGCAAAGCCAGGTTTCCAGTCCACAAACATGCACTATTGCTAAGAAACGCAGGAAATGTGAGTAGCCACGAGCCATAACAACCCTAATAACCACTAGCAAGGGACAGATAGCAAGTATTCATAGGAGGTCATGGATAGGTACCCCATAATACCTGTGTCAGTGACTGAGCTCAAAGGCTAGTAAGTGGCAGAGAGAGATTCCAACACACATCTGTCTAAAGCCTGAGGTCTTCCCATCTCCATACAGCAGTCCTTCCCAACAATCAAATGTGGTCTTCACATATGTGCAGTGTAAATGGGCCAACAGTAGTCTTTTGGGTCTATGTTAAATAGATACATAATGCTAAGGTCAATGTACTATACTATTCATAACAGACTACAGATAATTCCCATAATTTGGCAATTAAAATAAAATAGCCCATAGGCAGCGAGGTTAGCCCTCTGCTTGAGAGGTGGTCCAATCAACATGACCATGGAATAGTCTTAGTACGATACGGCTGGAATGACAACCAGAAAGTGGCTTCAGGATCTGTCCGAAGAAAGATTTGTCAGCAGCAGTGTTTTGCTTAGAGTCCTGGAAAAAAAGAAGACAATTTGGAAGAATTTGTGAACACATCTCCAGCCGAAAAGATGCCCTGTCTGGTCTCCATGAAAACCTGCTGTTGACCTGTTTACCTGGAGTAGATACAGATGCAACTGTTATGAGTTAGAGAACATTAGAGGCTAACTATTTGGCCTGTTAACTCTTGCTACTATGATTCTAAGTTCTCCCAAGAAATCTGATTATCATCTAACTTCACTTCTCTAAGAGTCTCCTCCAGGAAGACAAGCTGACCAAATAATAGGAATTTGGTATTCTACATGACAATTATATTCATCAATAAAATTGGCCCACTGCATGGCAGGCATATTGCTGGGCACTTTTACATATGTTATGTTGTTTAATCCACAAACCTAGGCAATGTATCAGATTGAAGAACAAAAATAAATTAAGTTTTTGACACTTGAAAGACTTTCTCAGAATCATCAAGATACAAGTGGTAGGAAAGACATCAAAATGCAGCTTGGACTCCATAGCTTTATAAGAAATGCCCAAGGTTTAAGGATAATCCAAAAGGAAAAGAGTTGTGTGTAGACTTCCTGAAAGGATGTGCAAAATTTTAAATTTATAAGCCCAAAAATTTTAGCCTATTTTCAAAGTTGTTCTTATCCCAGAAATCTTTAAGAACTACCAGCTACTTTGAAGATGACCTTATTTAATGGTCATAGATTGAAGCTTCAATCATGGGGAAATAGTTTAATCATATTTTAATTGACATTAAAGTAACTACAAGGCTAGTCGCTTGATAGTGAACCAGGCCCCACACCCAAATCCCATTATATGATTCTTTTCAAGGCCTTTTTCTCCTCTCATAATGTGATGTGATTAAGAGTGGGCAGTGAAATACACATGCATTTGTCCTCTACTTGGTGGCTTCCAGCACCCAACATGAGAGTCGTACAGTGAGTACGAGAACCACACCCAGCACGGGCCCATTTTGGGTTCATTGCAATCAGCCATGTGCGGAGAGACTTAACATCTTCAATTTTGAAAAGTTAATTTTTATTTTTTAATTAGACCTGCCAAATAGCCAAATTGCCTTAAGTTTTTCCAAAGGAGGATGCAACAGATATTTTCAGGTCTCTTTTGCTGGAAATAACCATTTTTACGTTACACAGTATAGAAAAGCACACTCTATTTTCTCACTTCTTTCCCTTGCCAAACATTTTAAATAGTTCTTTTAAAATTCAGAAGTCTAACCTAATTTTAGCAATGTGTAGCTACAGAATAAAGTCATTGGCACCCATAAATAATTATAGCAGTTGGCAATAAAACTGACATTTAATTATAAATCTGTCAAGAGTGTTATAAAAATACCACTTCAAGATGCTTTGTAAAGACAAGAAAGGCCTCTTCTGTTTGTGACTATCTAATTTCACAGTTAACAAAAAAGAATTTTGTGTCTTTTTTGGACACTTTTGCTCAAGGTTCTAAATCTTTAGCATTCATAGCCAAGACTCTAGTACAGAATATAATTCTAAATTGGAAGTATATTATAGAAGCATTCATGTTGCAAACATTTGCTATGCACACAGTGATTATTATAAAGTTAGTTATCTCATATATTCTTCTCTTTGAACTCTTACTGATAGAGTACAATGATATCTACTGGTTATATAATAAAAATGAGCTCAAGAAAAAATGGGATTTAAAAGCTGGTTGTATTAAAAAGTCTTAATGTAACTCTGGTTAGAAGATTTAGTGCAGTCTTTAAAATATCAGTGTTTTGACCCTCAAACTTATTTGTATGGAAAAGAGATTGCACCAATGCAAATTTTATTGGCATAATGTTTGCTAAGCTTCTTGTTCCAAAAATTACTTTCTATCATGATTTAAAGGCACTGTTGATAACAATTTTACTAATAAATCAGACAAGCCCATTATTTCAAGGAAGGTCACTTTAAAAAAGGTTTTTTTTCTCAGACTGAAAGTCATTTATCTTGCAATTGACGTAGGATAAACGTCTTTTCCCCAATGTTTTATACAAGGCACCAGAGTTGAAGTTTTCACATTCAGTCCATTATATTTTTAAATGTTTTATTCTTAAATAAGTTTAATGGTTTGGAATTTAATAGGCATTGACTGACATAAAGATGTGCAATAAACATGTATTGCCTGGATTTTCTTTCAAAATGGCTATAGGCAAAGATGAGGTCAGGTTTTTCTGTGGTATGGGTATGATTGTTTAACTTATATAATATAAAAGAAAATGAACATAAAACTCTAAATTTCACTTTAAAATTTTAAGTCTGTAACATCTATATGTGTACACACTATCCCGATCATCTGAGAAAACCACAGAAGGGCAGACAGAGATTTAGTTTAGGTGTTTTCCCAAGCAGTGCCTATTACATAGACATATTCCACACCTATGAAACGGTGATTCTGAACGAGGGTCTCAGGAGAGGGCCAGACCTTCCTGCACTGCCCTCCAGACAAATGACGAGGAGAAAATTATTTGTCTATCAACAACTTCCACCAAATGACTCCACTTTTTCTCAGGGACTAGATTTCTGGTGTTCTTTGGGTTTGTTTCCCAAACTCATTCCCACATGCAGATAAGCCAGTCTGTTTGCAGGCTCTGAAACACCTTGCTAGAAACCATCTTACTGCCCCAGGTCCTTCCTTCATGTCTAAAATATGCTCCACACTAACCCGAGGCTATAACAGCCTTTGAAGACCCCTCTCAAAATGCACACTTCCCCATTCATCCTGACCCTCCCGCCCACACCTTCATTTTGCACGTCCTTGAGAGAAACCCACCACTCAGGATGGCGTCCAGGCTATTCTATGGATGTTTTCCCTTCCCATAGGGGCAGAAGCATAATCAGTTTTGTTAATTTTATATCTTTTAATAATAGAATTGGACATTATTAAATATTTATGCTGGT
>VBSM01001562.1:60117044-60127822 GCA_008086735.1 Cheirogaleus medius
TAATTGTGATTTGTTAATTCTTGTATATATTATTAAAATAAATTTGAAGTTGAAAAAAAAATTTTTTTCAATAATGTCCAATTCTCGTGGGTATTCATTAAATTTGTGCCTAAAACAAAATAATAGTGCCAGGCTTCTTTTCCACTTGATCTGATTGAAGCCAAAACTATACTAACTTACTATGGCACCTAGACATACACAAAGAAATGAGTGAGCAATGCAAGGGCTCCATATACAGCTTCATGCACTCTGTGTGGGAATGGCCGTAGGAACTTCCTGCCAGCTGTGGGCATGAAAACCCCACACTTATGAGCTAAACATGGACAATCCTAGCTCCTGGGCAACAACAACACAAGGACATATGGCTCAACAATTTAGCATCAGGCCAGGCTTGCTTCTGATTCTGACACACTCAGAAAATAATGTATACTAGGTTTGGAGAAGCATATTATTATTTTCTTGCAGCTCATAACAGACTGTGAAAGCCAGAAAGGATTTTTAAGATTATATCTCAGGCCCAATTTCTCCTCATTTGACAGATGAGGATAGGCCCCAAGGAAGTGAGTTGACCTGGTAAGGTTGCAGTCATCTGCACAGCTGAGTACAGAAACTGAGTCCTCATCTTCCAGCCCAGCAATCCTTCTAAGCACATGCTCTTCATCTGCCTTTCTAGTGATGTCTGTCTTAACTTGCTATCAAAATAAACTCCCCTATTATATCAAACTAAAAATCTTCTGCACAGCAGAAGAAATAATTAACAGACTGAAGAATGGAAGAAAATATTTGCAACCCATACATCTGATAAGGGATTAATGTCCAAAATATATAAGGAACTCAAAAAACTCAATAGCAAGAAAACAAATAACTTTAATTAAAAAATGGTCAAAGAACCTAAACAGTCATTTCTCACAAGATATACAAATGGCCAACAGATATATGAAAAAAAATGTTCCACATCACTAAATCATCAGGGAAATGCAAATTAAAAACCACAATGAGATATAACCTCACATCTGTTAGAAAAGACAAAAGATAACAAGTGTTAGCACGGTTGTGGAGAAAAGGGAACCCTGGTACAATGTTGATGGGAATGTAAATTAGTACAGCCATTATGGAAAATAGTATGGAGGTTCCTCAAAAAATTAAAATAGAAATACCATATCATCCAGCCATGCCACTACTAAGTATATATCCAAAGGATATGAAATCAGTATGTTGAAGAGATGTCTCCATTCCTATCTTCATTGCAGCATTATTCACAATAGCCAAGATATAGAATCAACCTGAATGTCCACAAATGGATGAATAAAGAAAATGTGGTATATGTACACAACGGAATACTATTCAGCATCAAAAGAGAAGGAAATCTCTCATTTGCAAAAACATGGACAAACCTGGAGGACATTATGTTAAGTAAAATGAGCCAAGCACAAAAGACAAATACCATATCATTGCCACTTACATATGAAATCTAAAACAAAGTCATAGAAGCAGACAATAGAATGGTGATGTCCAGGGACCTGGTGGAGGGCAGGGAGAAACTGGGAAGATGTTGGTCAAAGAATACAAAATTTCAGCTAAACAATAGGAATTAGTTCAAGAGATCTATTGTACAACATGATGACTATAGTTGCTAACAATGTAAATACAATAATATACTTGAAAATTGCTAGAACAGTAGATTTTAAGTGTTTCTCACCACAAAAAAAATATGTAAGGTAATGTATGTTAATTAGCTTGACTTAGCCATTTCACAATGTATACATATACTAAAACGTCATATTGTACACATTGTACACATCACAATTATATACAATTTTTATTTGCCAATTTAAAAAATAATAAAGAAATAAGCTTCCCTTCTCAAAACACATTAAAGTGGTAGAGGAAGAGAGCTTGGGGGCAGACATATAGGGGAGTTGAAAAAGGTAACAGTAGGTAGTTTTTTAGGGATACATAAAAACGTTCAAAGAGATACACAAGTAATCCACTCAGAGACAAAATGCACACACAGACACTGAAATGCACCCGCAATTTCAGTAGCATTGTACCTCGTCTGCCAAGACGGCAAGGCCATCTGAAAACCATGCAGTTGAGTGAAGTGAGGCTCCTCCTGACTTCGGACGAGCCTCAAGCTACTTTTAACCCACTTCCCCAAATGCAGAGGAGGATATTAATATTTATTTTTTTAACTCCAACTTTTTTTAAAGTGTGTTCTTTTTAGTTATCTGGAAAATCCACTTGTGAGAAATGTCACTCGCTGATAATGCTGGACAAATAATTTGTTAGGAGGGTTAACCGGAGGGCAGAGTTAGAGGGGAGAAAGGGCGGAGATGGGAGAGTCAGTATGAAAACAGTTCCTTGTGGTTGACCTTCACCTGGCTGTCTTCCAGGATTTAAGTTTCCTTAATAATTACTCCCTTTCTTTATATTCCACTCACTGACTCTCCGCACTCACACACATGTCCAGGCACTCACACACACACTCTTTTCTGAAAAGCTGAAGACACGGTCCCCCACCCTTGTGGGCCCAGCCCAAGGCCTCCTCCTCCACTGAATTCCTGCGGCAGCCATATAATTTGAATGACACACGTCGGAGCTTAATTTTCCACTCCCGTACTAGTCTAGATTTGCTACGCAGGTGAGAAATTTCTCCCCAACAACACAAGTGTCTTGTAATTAAGAAACTGATCTTACAGTTGTGGGTTTTTCTTTACTAAGAAAGAAACTGCAGTTAAAAACGCAAAGATGAACAAGTGGGAAATACCCTGAAACATGATAAATGTATTATTTCTACATTTATCATTTCCCCTGGACAGAGTAATCAACTTTGAATATATCAACAACACTTATTAGTTGTTTAATTTTTTTCCTATAGTAAATATGCTCTGGTCAGATTCCTTCTGGAGTCCTCTGAGAGGCAGATTAGTCTTTTTGTTCTGTTTCAAGTCATCCAAGGGGAAAAAAGACACTGGAAATAAGGGACAGAAGTTCCAGGCAATTTTTAGGACGACTTTGAAGTTGAATAGAACATTAATAACTTGGGACCCTATTCCTATTTCATAGCGACACTTGATCTTTCTTAATGTGAATTTTTTTTAACTTTGTTCAAGAGGCTATGCTTAACATGTTAAACTCAACATCCTGCATGGTAATGACCACTTAAATGTTTATTAAGAACTTTTAATTTCTTCCTACTGCAGCCTATTCAGCACTCATTAAAAATCTGTCCCCTGGGCCCTTTACACTGTGACAAAGATGCTTTCAGTTGCAATAGAATTTGTTAAGAGGTGGGCAATGGCACATCCATCATACGCTTTCAAAGTTTACCACTAACAAAGTTCAGGCATCTATCCAAGAGATGAACCTGACTTATTATAGATTCGGGTCTTTCCCTTGCCCCTTATTTTTTGCAAAGACTGTTGATGTAGACTAGATTACCTGAATTATTCAGTTATTAATATCGTGACACCAAGTGGACTTTGAAAGGCGGGACTCATATGTTGTGGACTTAGAATTAAGGATGTGACTTCTTAGCAAAGAAACTGAAAGTATGTACTTGTTCACACAATAAAAGAAAAAAGTTCTTCATGCTGAGTTTTGAATCACACTTTTTTTAAAAAAAATGTGATATTACTATAACTCTTACCTTTCTCCATCTCCCCAGTATTTATAGTCTATAATATTTTATTTTATCTGTTCTCAGGAAAAAAAATTATCAGGAAAAAAAAAAACCAATGGTCTATTCTGAAGTGTTTTCATTAGGTTTTTCCTATTTCTCTTAGAAATAACCCTAGCTAACACGTATGGATTGTGTTCCAGGTGCCAGCCTTGTGCTAATTGAACTGGATGGGCTCATGCAATGCTCAAGCAACCTTATGGAGAGGGATGAGCAAAGCATCGAAGATCATGGGGCTCCCACACGGGGTTTGGGGGTCACCTGCCTCACCACATTCTCCTCTCCATCACATGGCACTAACACCTTCCTCTAGAAGTGAACACGGGAAGGCTTCATGAAAAGCTGTGCAAGACACCTATGTTGTCACTTCCATAGGGAACACGCAGCAAAATGCGTACACAACAGAGATGTCTCTTCTGACAGCATGTTCTGTCACCAGGTGGAATTCTGACACTTCTTTTGAAAGAAATATTAATTTAATTTTACTAATATCTCTCATAGCTTCACCTTCATGATGAAAATCTGCTGCGTGATTTTGGGGGGGCGAGGTTTGGGAGAGGAAGAGGGGAAGAATGGAGGGGCTGTGCAGAAGACACTGAAACTTGAGGCAGAACAATTCAGTGATAATCTGAATCTGATACCAGATTTGACAAGCCTTTCCTGACTCTTTCAAGAACGTGACTTCTCAATCTTGCTGGAACATTCAGCTATCTACTAAATGCAGAGAGAGGCTAACCCCAGATGGTCTAACAAACATCTCTGTGTTGTAAAGGTACAGGATGCAACTAAAAATATTATTTTGCCTCATTACCAAAAGTCACTGAAGTGAGAAAGAGGAATCACATTTTTCCCCCTCAGCTATTCTTAGTTTTCATAAAGAAGGCAAAGTACAGTCAGGAGTCCCAGAAGTCTGGCCCAAAGCCCAGGTTAAGTAGGTAGACAGGCAGGTGGTAGGTAGGTAGGTAGAAAGTGTTTCTGAGTGTGCACGTGTGTGTATATGTGGGCATGTTTTAAAGAGGCCTCTTCTGCTTCTATCTCAATTCCAGACACACTCAAGCCTGAGAAGTTACAAAGCACAGGGAAAAACAAAACAGTGTTTAGCTGGAGAAATAATATAAATGACTATTTTTAAGAGTCATTTTTCATGTAATTTAAGATATATTACATGCAAATGGAAAAAAATTGAGTGTCTAGAAGGATACACAATTTAAAAAATGAATCTTTTTATCATATCAGATGCTTATAGCCCTTTCCCAAAACAATCTCTTTCTTCTATACCCTTCTGAAAGCTTTCAGTTTATATATATAGGCATATATATATCTGTCTCCTTATTTTACACAAATGGAGAAATAACATACAGGATCTAAGGTGACAAATTATATCACACCTAGATGAACAAGGTAAACCCAGGAGGGGGCTGGGGAAGCCCTGACATCCGGCATCCAGGGCTCACTGCAGGGACATGGACAAGGGCACCAATCTGAAACCAAATGCTAGGAGATGGATATGTTTTCTGAACTCTCTGCTCAGTCAGAACTGGCTCAGGAAGTGGCCAAGGGCTGGCTGAGCCAGCTGGAGGAACAGCCCCACCTCCTCAGCCCAGGCAGGGCTGGGGGTGGCAGGGCCCGAAGTAGCCACCAAGGCCAACACTGCTCCCTACTCCAAGTGCCACTGCTGGGTCCCCACACCGCCCAGCTCAGAAAAGTCTGCAACTTCTCATGAAGTAGAAGAGCGATGATGTTCTGATTAACCACCACTTAACAGTAAATTCTTCTTCTCTGTCATTGATCTAAAATATTTACACAAAGTTTAGTTATTAAAACTGAGCTCCATCCATTTGTGTCTTGACCACGGCAGCTTTTGTTCTACAACAGAAAAACTGAGTAATAGTGACAGAGACTGTAGAGCCTGTGAAACCTAAAATATTTACTATCTGGCCTTCAGCAGAGAACTTTTCTTGTCCTCTGCCTTAGAACACTGTCCCTCAAATTTTTCTATCCAAATAACTCTAATATCAGGAAAGGCAGGTAGCTTCATGAGATCTGGAGGGTTAGCCTGAGCAGCTAGCCATGAACAAGAGACATCTTAGGGTTTTGTCTTTAAAGTGTGTGTGAATTTTGCATCTTGGAGCCAAGTATATCTGTGTTTTAATATAAAAATATTCTTATTCTAAACAATGCTCCAGGGATGAGTCATGTTAATCCCTTGGCATTCCCCCCTCTACAAAATGAGTACACAAAGGGTACAGGCACTACAGTTTGCAAACCTGTGCCCGCATTCCTCCTCTTTAGTGTACCCAGTGTGGAAGGAAGGGGTAGCATGTAAGTGTCCACTGAACTTCAACCCAAACCAATCATTTCTTACCGGCCCAGCAATCATGTTAGAGAAGCTTCAGTGAGGACATTAAAATATAGAATCTCTAATGCCGTTATCCTTGACTGAATGTACTTTAGGTCTATGCCTCATCGCACTGAAAGACTAATGAGGAATCATGTTATTTTCCCCAGGCAGATTCTGAAACTACTGAGAACGTGCAATTTCAGAGCCCAGCAATGCCTGTCAGAAAGTTGTTAGACCTGGGATTTGGGCAGAGATTTGCTAAAGGCCAGCTTCCCAATGGTAGTCGATGACATTCCATTTCTAACTTGAACAATTTTGTAGGACTCCCTTTCCACTGTTAAAATTCTTAATTTTCTCATCATTAGCATCTACGTAAGAAATACATTCTCCAGCTAGTCAGAGTGCTAGCTGGACAGTTTCCTGTACCACTGAGAGAACTGTAGGGGCATTTGCCTCTGATATCTGTCTATATTCTTTCATATCACAGGATCTGGGGGCTTCAAATGGTTTCAAGGGAGTTTTCCTGGGTAAATGGCTAGGATACTTCCAGAAAAACAGAGAAGTTTGTCAGGAAGAGGAGTCAGGGAAGAACAAGATATACCAGAAAGGAAGACTCTATGAGAGGCAAGAACAAGCCGCAGGGAAGAAACAAATCACAGTGAAGTCTCAGGTCACTGGAATAACCTCTGGCTATAGTAACAACAATATAAAATTGAAGAAACAATTCATGGAGACATGAAGAAGTGCTTAGCTCTGGGAATTATTAAAGGAGTTGTCTTCATTTGTGTGTGAGTCAGGGAGGAAGAGGGAATTGTTTTATCTATTATGTCTTAGTCCATAATGAAATAATTCATGGGACACAAAAAAACAGACATTGACAACACAATGCAGCAAATGCACAGTATGTCATTTCCTTCCAGCTGTTGTTAGTAAAATGCCATACAAAAACTGTAAGCAGTTGACTGTATTCACCACCAAAAAATCAGTAATGGGAACTCAGAAGTAAGAATATGCAATGAGGGGTAAATACAAGTCTCACTGGTGGTGTTAGGAGACTGGTGGGAAAGGCCTGTTGTAGGTGAGCACTCTTGGGACAACTGAACACCACAAAGGATCACTTTTCTCCCCTATTCCCCAGCCCCTTTACCCCACACTAACTGCTGGCCAGGAGCCCAGACCAAGCCTCAGAGGAGGAAAGTGTCATGATGGTAATAGACTACCCTCAAACTGGAATTTAAACTGCCAAAAATAACTACATGCTTATTGCAATTCATTTAAGTCTCAGACAATAAAATTGATATATGAGGGAGAGGGGGTGTGGCGGGATCTACAGGTTCATAGTTCGGTTTCTCCACCCTCACCCTCTTCAACTCCTTTGCACTTTTCCTACTTCTATGTAACACAATGAATGTGGGAAACTTTTTAACCTGATTTAGGAGAAGGGTGTACTCATGCCTTTTCAAACTAAAATGAATTCTGACAAATGGCTTCACAGTTCAGTTTGGCAAATTCTCTCTTTCTCAAGTCTGATTTAAAATCATACACATGAAAAAATCCTCAATTTTTTTTAGCATAAGTCTATCTCACTATACATAAATAACATGCACTATGAGAACTAGATGTGCAACACAAAAAGGTGATTGTTCATATTCCCAAAGCAGTTGCCAGTTGAGTTTCTTTCAATAAGTGATTCTATTTTGTTCACAATTATGGTTTTAAAAGTCACTTCAACTTTTCAGAAACATGTGGACTGCATGAATCGAAGGCCACTTGCATTTTCATTAAAAGGTTCCCCAAAAGCCTTTCAAACATCACCCTGTAAACCCTCACAGCTATCCTCTTAAAGGAAAATCAAATAATCAACAAAATCCTCCTTCATCCATCAACACTGTCAACCATTCAACAGTAAATTCTTCCCAGTAAGATTGGTTAAGCACACTGGGCTCAGAGCCTGCAGGATTCCTGAAGCACAATAACCCTAGCATTATTTTCTAAGGGAGAGACATCTAAAACAAAGGCAAGCTGGAGAAGTACACAGGTGACTCAAACAGTATGATCCAGACACAAACACAGCCCCAACAAGAACCAGATATGAAGTCTCTGTGCTAGAAACCGGTACAACAGAATCAAGAGCCATCTTCTGTGTGTAGAGTGCTGGGGGCTTAGGTGCTGGAAGTACCTGCCAGTTTGCTAGCAGAAGAATTAGCAAGAGTCAGGAACAGAACAGAGGGAAAGATAGTCACAAACTGATCCCCAACAAAGATCTCAGAGCCGCTGGGCACTCAGGAGGGCTGCTTACGCTTTCCTACCACTTGACATGATAACAGACGAGAGGTAATGGTTACAGAGCACTTAGAAGGGGCAAAGCTGCTCAAATCACTTTCACACGCAGTCACTCGTGGTATCTGTCACAACTCCATGACTGTGATCATAAAACATTTTGGATGCCTTTACACTTTTAAAAATTGAGAACGCCACCCAAAGACCTTTTTGTTTCTGTAGGTTATATCAATTGATATTAACTGCATTAGAAATTAAAATGGGAAAAATTTAGATATTTAATTCATTTAAAAATAATAAACATGTTACACATTAACATAAATAACATTTTTACAACCAATAACACTTTCCACAGCAAATATATATATGTATGCATATATAAACATATATAAAAGAGTGGCATTGTTTTACATTTTTGCAAATCTCCTTAAAATCTGGCCTAGAAGACAGTTGGACTCGCCTGTCTGCTTCTGCATTCTATCTCTTTTGTTATCTCAGCTCACGTAGGCACAAGAAAACTTCATTGTAGTGTTGTGAGAATGAGAATGAAAAGGGCAAATTAGTGTCTTAGTGTTATTTATTAAAATAGTTTTATTTTATTAAATAAACTTCCACAAAATGTCTTGGGGACTCCTAGGGGTACCTAGGCTACACTTTAAGAATCCCTGCCTTATGAGTTACGAGCAATTATCTCCACTTCACAAATGAGCAAAGTGAGACATAGGTCAAGGAATTGTCCCAGGACGCCCTGCTAGCATAGCTCAGAGCAGGTAAAAAGCAAGGAGCATAATACCTACCCTCATTTGGTTGTTGAAAGGACTGAATGAAATTATGAATGTAAAGAGTTGGACATCCTGCTTGGCTTATCACAAGTGCTCAATAACATTAATATTCTCCATTGTGCAAGCCTGGTAAGAAAAGCCAGAGAAATTCCCACACTTCGGATCAATTCATCATATAATACCAGTAGGAAAAACTAAAACTCCACAGCAGGTGCTATCTAGGGCGCTTTTCCTTACAGACCTTGCCCCAGCCCACAGGATGAAAGCAGCCTTTGGCGACTCAGAAACGCAGGATGAAATAAGGATGGCCTTATTCCATCCTCCATTAGGCAAATGACATCGACGGGCTGGGCACGCCGTCACCTTGTTCTTTGGGAAACTTGAGCAAGCCAAGAGAACTGCTCCATTATTTACAGCATCCTTTTTGCATCATGCCATATTTATGAGGAACTCTCAACAAACAAAAGTGGCAGCCTCTAGTGTACGCAGCTGAGCCTCTACTAGGAACCAGCACTGGTGGTCTTCCCGTCCAGGTGCTCAGCACTCCACAGTTCTCCTTGTCAATCATCGTTCTTAACCCCCTGTCTCACCTGCTCCAGCCTGCTGTGGGCCACCTGGGAAGTGAGTTCACTTGGGGAAGTGGGATCGGTGCAGTTCACACCACCGCACTCTTAAAATGCTGACCCTAAACAGCAGGCAAGAGCAAGAGGAACCTGAGCTGTTGCTCTCACCCAAGTGCAGGCCAGTGCAGCACTACAATGGTCTCCCAGCTTCCACCTTGACCCTCCCACATACACGGCCCAGTCCGTTCTCCACCAACAGCCAACGGGATATTTAAAAACGCAGAATTGATCAGGTCAGTTTTCTCGCTAAAACGTTCCCAAGGTCTCCCCACTCATCTGAAACAAAAACCAAACTCCTTACTCTGGCCTATAAGGACCTGCCTCATCTGGCCCCCACCCCCCTCTCCTGCTACATTAAGGGCTTCTTCCTCCCCTTTGCTGTCGCTGATCCACCTGTAGCGCCCCACCAGGACCTCCGGCGGCTAAAATATCACCTCTTCAAAGATGCCTTCCTTGAATCAAAAGTTGCCTCTTCGCCGGCTGTACCTGATACGTCAGGGCGCTGCTTACTCTCGGAAGTTATCTTCATTTTACTCGCACGTTACACGTGTCCCTCCCTCCGCATCCTCCTCCCAGAGTGTAGCTCCCTGAGCGCAGGGGGCTCCACCTGGTCCCCCGAGGCATCCCACTGAGCGCTCGGCAAAAGCGGACCGAATGAATGAAGCCGCGCGCCGGGAATTCCGGGCAGGCGTCCGCCGCGGGCCCGCAAGGTCCGGAGCGGCGGGGCCACCGGCACGCGCGGCTCCGGGACCTGGCGGGGTTCGGGGACCCGGCGGGGTTCGGCCCGCAACCCCGCCCGGCCGCGCGCCCGGCCCCGGCGCCTCAGGTGCCTCCGCGATCGCGCCGGGCCCGGCCGCCCCGCGCCGCCCCGCACTCACCATGGTGGCCCGGCCGCCGCCGCCCCAGCCCCGCCGGCGGCGAGCGCGGAGGACGCGAGGGCGAGAGCCGAGCGCAGGAGCCGGCGCGGCTGACAGGTGAGGCGCCCGCCTCAGACCATGGCTGCTTCCCACAATGCCCTCGGACTGAAAGTTTGCAGACTCCGCCCCGCCGGCTCCCTCCGCCCCCGGCCCGCC
>VBSM01001562.1:60127922-60141583 GCA_008086735.1 Cheirogaleus medius
AAAAAAAAAAAACCCTCTGCAGTCCAAGGCAAAGATCTTTTTAAGCAAGAGACGCCCTTTCAAGAGGTCTCGCCTAAGACTATGTGGTGTCGAAGATTGGTTCTCCGATTTTTCCTCCCCTTGATTTTTCTTAAGTCTAGGGTTTTTACCTAGGGCGTTGGGAGTCTCCAAACTCCTAAACTATAAGCAGAGTTTGGAGTGTATATTTATGTTCGTTTGGAAAAGAGAGTCCACTGCTTTTATCAAATGCCTAAAGAGATCCGTGACAGTAAAAGTGTTAAGAACCATGGCCCTGGCAGTCCCCAGACTCCAAATCAGCGAAAGTCCTTCCCAGCATCTGTAGTGCACCTTCCGCGGGCTGTGGGCCAGCTCAGGTGACTGGACGTAAGGAGAGCTCCATCCACCCGCGCATTCGTGCCACAAATATTTATCACTATTAACTCCATGCCACAGGCCCTACAGGAGGAGCCTGGGGACCCAGCTGGGCACAAACAGATCATCTTTCTCCTGGAGCTTACAGTGTAGGATAACACATGGTAAAGTAAACAAATTATGACAAAGTAAAATGAGTGGCAAGAAGGAGACATTTGGGTTGCTGGGATAGGCACAGGGAAGCTACTCTAATTTAGCTGAGTGGTCAGGGAGGGCTGCCCCCTGAGGAGGTGACAGGAGACCTGGATGTGAGACCAGTGGTCTGAAGGAAAAAAAAAGAGTTATCCTTCTGAAAAGACTCCGAAGAAAGCCTCTGTGCCACCGACGTGATTGATCCTATGAAAAGCACCCAGAGCTGTCTGCTGCAAGGGTTTTATCACTGGTGGGAAAGAGATGGGATTTCTAAAAGTGAATTTTTTTTTTTTTTTTTTTTTTTATGTGAGACAGAGTCTCGCTCTGTTGCCCAGGTTAGAGTGCTGTGGCGTCAGCCTAGCTCACAGCAACCTCGAACTCCTGGGCTCAAGCAATTCTCCTGCCTCAGCCTCCCAAGTAGCTGCGACTACAGGCACGGGCCACCATGCCGGGCTAATTTTTTCTATTTTTAGTAGATATGGGGTCTCACTCTTGCTCAGGCTGATCTCAAACTCCTGAGCTCAAGCAATCCTCCTGCCTCAGCCTCACAGAGTGCTAGGATTACAGGCGTGAGCCGCTATGCCTGGCCTCTAAAAGTGAATTATAAGGCTGAAGAAAGGTCAATGTTCTTACCATAACAGTTAAGACAAAGATTAAAGCAGGAGAAAGTTCCCTTACTGTGTGGCCTATGTTGGAGTGGGTGTGATTCGAGGAAGAGGAAAAATTAACTTAAAAACTGTTGGGGTCCTTTGCCTTCCCTCCTGACCTTGCTGAGATGGGCAGTGATGCTCTCTTGGGCTTCTGCCATCTAGTATTCTTCCCTCCAGATTCTCACACCATACACCAAATCTCCCTAAGAGGGAGGTTTTCAGTGGGCTGGACGCTTCACAGGTTATCTTAGCTGCCCTCAAGACGATCTGTAAGGGAGGCCACCATGGCCATTGTACAGATGAGAGCCTGAGGCTCAGAGGCGGCAAGGCTAAAGCAGGCTCAGGTAGCTACTAAGAGGCAGAGGTAAGCGTGGAATCAAGGCGCCAAGACTTAAGCTGATTCCCCCTGAAACCCCAGCCCTGGACGGCCCACTCAGGACACAACAGTGGGAAGTTAAGCAGTGTTTATTTGGTCTCCCATTTGGCTCAGAGGAATAACTTGCATTTTGGAGTCTTGACTTCTCTACCCCATCTTTGCTCCCTTTCAAACTCCTAACTCCAATTAGGTCCACCAACAGTGAGGCCAACCCCAGGGAGGACCCAGAGTACCCTGGAGCTCAAGATGTTCCACTGCAAAGAGAAGTTCCCCGGTCAGGTCATAAAGGGGCTTTTAGATTCAAAATCTGCTCTCCTAGGAAGAAGCCGGGTGCACAGTGTTTCAGATTAGGTCGTCTGAGTTGATGCACGTGATTCAGTGTGTGTACATTTATTTACAATACAATACCGTGGCATTTGGTCAACTTGATTTAGGAGTTTCACTTCTCAGATTATTCTGTAATTAAATATTAACAGAAGATGCAGAGAGAATGCAATAAAGGCCACCACCAAGTCCACAGCAAGGGAGAAGAGCAAATTGGGGACGTTATAATAAAGTAAAATGATAAAAGTCCATAAACCAAAATACCAACTTTCTAGAAACTACTAGAGATCAAGCTACGAGTTTAAAACAATAAAAAAAGGAAAGGCCAACTTCAAAGTCAGCTTATGCAATGCCTTCCCAGGCATTAATTGAAACCTGGTCTTATTAATGTCTTAAATAATCAACATCTCCAGTAATCCTTTCTGTAGTGTCTAGGAATTCATCTTGTCATGGTGAAACATTTCGTTTGAGGACTTAGGTTCTTTAGAAACTCCCTTTACTTTTGAAAAGAGGGCATTTTTATTCTAAATTAAAGAACCCTCCCCAATATATTTCTAAAGAATATTTCAGAACATTTTTAATTACAAAATAATATAAGTTCATCGAGGAGTTGGAAAATACAGAAAAGTGTTCTAAAACCTCACACTAATTCTACCATCAAGAAACAACCATCGTTGGCTGGCACGGTGGCTCACACCTGTTATCCTAGCACTCTGGGTGGCCAAGGCAGGAGGATCACTTGAGCTCAGAGTTCAAGACCGGCCTGAGCAAGACTGAGACCCTCTCTCTACTAAAAATAGAAAAAATTAGCTGGGCGTGGTGGTGTATGCCTGTAGTCCCAGCTACTCAGGAGGCTGAGGCAGGAGGATTGCTTGAGCCCAAGAGTTTGAGGTTGATGTGAGCTAGGCTGATGCCACGGCACTGTAGCCTGGGCAACAGAGCGAGACTCTGTCTCAAAAAAAAGAAGAAGTAACCACTGTTATAGTTGGTATATTTCCTTTCAGATTTGTATTCTGTAGAGATAGAAGAGGAGAAACAAAGAGATTTAGTTTGTAAAACAAAAATCGAAATCCTACTGCTATGGTTTGAATGTGTTCCCTCCAAAATTCATGTTGAAACTTAATCTCTCTTGTGGTAGTTTTAAGAGGTGAAGCCTTTGGGAAAGAGATTGAGTCCCAAGAGCTCCGCCCTCCTGAATGGATTAGTACCTTACAAAAGGGCTAGAGGGAACTAGCTCAGTCCCTATATTTCTTTCCATCCCTTCTGCCATGTGAAGGCACAACTTTTGTCCCCTGCAGAGGATGCAGTAACAAGGCACCATCTTGGAAGCACAGACCAAGCCTTTGTAACTGAAATGAACTATTGATGTGTTTGTCTGCCTACACATGATGGAAAGCCAATTACCAAAGCACCAGGTTTATTGTCAGGTAACTGACCCAGAAGGAGACAGGAGTCAAACTCAGATCTGTCTCCCAGAGCTGGGGTTTGGGGCAGGTTGTATAGTCAGAGGGTAATGAGGCATGGTCTGATTGGATCTTGCAAGGGAGCAATGCCAGGGGGCATGCTCTGACTAGATCCTGCCATGGGTGATGGCAGGGCTCAATCTGATTGGATCCTGGATCGGGCCATGCAGTGTCTGCTTCTGAATTCAGTCCCCACTCCTTGGTCCAAACACTTAGGTTCCACCCATGATTACACGTTTGGTTCATCTGCTGCTCCCAATAGTAATATCTCAAACAGTTACCCATGACTATCTTTGTATGCTCTCCTCTTGCATTCTTTTGAACCCAGTCCCATTAGGCTTCCCCCACCACTCCACTAGACCACCACTGAGACCATCAAGGACATCACCAATGAGATCACCAATGAACTCATATTGCTCAAGCCAACGGGCAACACTCAGCCTTCATCTCATTCCACCCATTGGCAGCCTCTGACCACCATCCAGGAAATGCTGTTTCCTTGGCCTCCACGATACCCCTCTTGGCTTTCCTTCTACTTCACTGCACATGTCCTCTTGCCTTTGCTGAATTCCCCTCATCTTCCAAACCCCTGCGCATTGCCACACCCAGGCTCAGTCTTTGGACAGCTCTTGTCTTCACAGTCCCTCCGTAGTTCAGCCGGAATGTGGCATAAGTTAGGAGAGTGGGTGTTTGAAAGCTGCTAGTGCTGGTTTGGACGAATCTTTCAAGAGCACTTATGCCAGTCAAATAATATAGACAAGGAAGAGATATCACAGGATTTTGAGTCAAGATGAGGACGTGGGAGGGGATGGCAGGCAAGGGGTTAGTGGTGTGCGGCTAGAACAAAGCTGTGCCTGAAGGAGATTAGCTTGAGAAGGCATTTAGCTGCGAGGCATAGGGACATAATGCCAGAAGGAACTGTTCAAACAGCTCGGTGCCCAATTGAGCGGGACTTAAGATGTATTTTTGAGATTTTTGAGAAGAAACTGGTAATCTGGCCAGGAAATTCATAGACACGTACAGGCATACACACACACACACACACACGCATCCCCAGTGGAAGCAAAAATTCCTCAAAGATTCAGTTCCTTTAGGTTATGGCTTGTATTGCTTGTTGAAATTAACCACCCGGGAAGGCAGTACACAAGCTCTCAAGTTGTTTCCATTTCTACATGAGCATGTTCACAATATGCTTTCCACACAGTCAGGATTGGTGGAAAGAGGGGTCTGAGTCCCAGAGCCAGAGCCATGGTGGGAGGCAGATAGACCACCGAGGAAGGTGCAAAAGCCAGCGAGTCGGATGTTGCAGGTGTGGTCACCGGGGGATGTTGTCTGTGTGGATGCATTGAGTAGGTCCCTCCCTTTTCAGGGAATGGCCTGGATTGTCAAACCGCTTCTGTCCCTCCATAGTTAATTTTGTCCATTATC
The DNA here is from genome assembly GCA_008086735.1 of Cheirogaleus medius. Classification (NCBI taxonomy): domain Eukaryota; kingdom Metazoa; phylum Chordata; class Mammalia; order Primates; family Cheirogaleidae; genus Cheirogaleus; species Cheirogaleus medius. Next base: position 60,132,728 of record VBSM01001562.1, read on the forward strand.
TTTAGGGACCACAAATTCACTAGAAAAATTAACAAATAAAAAATAAAAAAACCATAGCTGCATACATATCACCAAGAGTGGTCTGGCCTATCGTTTCTTGACATCCTGAAGGATTCTCGCAGACAGAGCAGGTCTGTGAGAATGTGAAATTATTAAAGAATGAGACAAACATCCCTAGAGTTACCTTCATTTCTGCCTGAGAGGTTTAATGCTATCTTAATCCAGATTACCTACATACACTAATTAATACTTTGAATTCAAATTGTTCTTTCATCACACTCTAAATGATAGATTGTCTTTTAAAAACAAAAAGGGTGTTTGTTCAAAGGCAAAGAGGGCATTTTTTGTTGTGTGATTATGCAAAATCCTTCCTGATAGCTACTGAATTCTTAACAATAATCTTTGGAATCTGTAAAGAGACATGATTTACTTGGCCTTCATCAAACAAGATTTGTCAGGAAGTGAACGGAGTCTTTAAGACCAGAGCCCAGGCATAATGGTGATGTGGTTAAAGGCTAACTAAACTAAAGATAAGTGCACCAGGGGGAGCAGCTCCTCAGTGTCTCATCTGGTTAGTCTTGTTGAACACAAAGTATTTCGCCAAAGCATGCCGATGGTTATCAGGGCCACACCAAAAAGAAAAAAGAGGTGACCTGCAGATGCACCTTGATGTCGGCTTGCAGTTACAGTCACAACTAAAAATGCAGTGTATGTCTGGGTAATGGGTGTGGAGTGAGACTCAGAGCCACTGAAGCAATCAGAGCGTGTGAGGTGAGGACCAGCCTTTGATTCAATCCTATGGTCAGTTCTGGCAGACTTGCCTTCCCTGCTCTAGCATCGTTCCTGACCGCCGTGTCTCACTCTTGTCTGACTTTTGCTACCATTTCCTCACCACCCACATCCATCCTCTGGAATTCTGAATGCTCAAACAATTCCCATGTTCCAGGAAGTTCTTGGGGTGGCTGGGCAGGCACATGTAGTGGCCTAAAACAGGAGAAGTTGTAGGTGACGTTGATGAGTCGCGCAATACGTAGAAGTGATGTTTGGGGGCAGATCAAGGGCTGTGTAGGATGTGAGAGTTCCATTCATGAAAGGTCTGAACCTTAATGCCGCCATGGTATCATACATTGCCAGCCCCTTGGCCAACGTGCTAAACTCCTTAGCTGATATTTACATTTCAACATCAACCAGAGAATCATTAGCCCTGGTGCTCCCGATGAGTAGCAATCGGGGATTTTGCAGCTTTTAGATGAACTCCCCATGTGATCCTGCATCCATGTGTAGGCTGAGCATAAATGCAGGGTTACTAGATAAATATATATATTGGGTGGGGGACTGAACCTCAAGGCCAGTGATTCGAAATCAAGAGCACGGGTGTTGGGGGTGGGAGAACAGTCACAGTCACCTATCCTCAAGTGAGTTGGAACAGGAAGGTGTCGAGAGTTGATGCCTGCCCTGAGTGATGTGGATCCATAGACCTGTGCTGAGCCCTGGCATTGTCTTGCGGGAGGAGAGCAGTGTCTGAGTGCTGGTCCAGCTGCTTCTCTTACCAGCCAAGTGGCTTTGGGCAAGATGCTTATTAACCTCATTGTGTCTCAGTTTCCTCATCTATAGAGTGAAGATAATAATTCGTATGCTGCCTAAAGATGCTAGCAAGGATTAAATCGTCAGCACTCAATAATTATAGCTGTTAGTACTAGTAGTAGTAAATTTTAATTAGTATTAACTTGACAAAAAAGCTGCTTTACATACTCACTGATCAAAATGCCATTTCCAAAGCATGTTAAGATGTGCCTTCTTAAAAGCATGTCTAAAAGCAATGGCAGAGCTGAGTGGGAAGTCATGGGATGTCACCAGCAGTGTGAGCCACACTCGCATTTCACATGGAACCCAACAAACAAGCAGAACCGAAATCTGCCCACATGTGCAGAGTTTGGGAGATCACGCGGCACACAGTTCTGCAGAGTAAGTAATATGAAAGCACACTGGTGTTGGTGGCTCTGCAAAGGTGGAGATTAACTGTGACTTGAGAAAATGCCAGCAGGCCGTTTTCAACATTCAGAAATTTGTGTGAGAAAATACTTTCCCTTCTTCTGTGAAAAGCAGTCAGGTACGTTGTCTTCTAATTTTTGTCCTTATGACACAACATTATGTCATCATAAGCTTCTAGTTACAGGTTGGCTTTTTCTAGCATGGGTCTAAAGAGAGTTTAATAGGTAATAGGTATTGGCTGTAAATCTTATCTTTAAATCAAACATTCTAACCTTTTGACCTAGTGCTTTAAGATGTGGGTGAAGCAAGCAATTGCCAAGAATGCATTAAGCATCCCCCTCCCCTTATCCATTTTCTTAAACCACATTCTTTTCCTTCACACTTCTTTCCTCTCTTGTCCCACATTTTAGAAAGTACAGAGATTGTTCCAGATGTTCTGTAAAAGTTCTCTCAGGACAGTTAAACAACCTGTTAAACTTCTCTGGAGTAAAATGCAGACAGCCTGGGATTCAAATTTGGGTTACCTGGCCCCCAAGCCTATTGTCTTTCCACTGCTGTTATCTTGTGGCCTCCAGCACGTGTTTTACCCAGACTATGAACTTTCCTTTGTTCTTGTCCTCTGCATTCCCAGCTCATTTGGCTGTATGTCTTTCATCCAAACCTTGCAATGTTTGTGGGCAAAATTCTGTAGAGGATCCCCTGTCCTGCAGGCCACATTCACACCTCTTCCTCCAGCCTGAGCTATGGAGTTGCTACCCTGGACACAGGCCAGGGTACCACTGATTAGAAGAGAGAACTCAAACGCCCGCAAGCAAAAGTCTTGCTATGGCCTTGAGAAGCCATGAGGATGCTGGTTCCCTCTCACTATGGCCAGGGAGCTCAGGCTTGTGCGCACAGCATCTCTGAGGGATTTGCTAGAGCTAGCACGCCCAGCCCACAGGCCTGAGAAATGCTGGTGCAGGAAACCTGTTCAAATGTATAGTGAGGTGGCTGCAAGCTCCTACTCTACTACAAGGCTTTGGTTTTAGTCCTGCCTCACCATATGTTACCTGTGCAACCTTGGACTAATGACTTAACCTCTCTGTGCCTCAGTTTCCTCATCTGTAAAGGGAGATAACATTAGTACCCAACTCATAGTTTTGTTGTAAGAATTCACCACAATAATAATCTCTAAAACGCCTTTAGCATGGTGTCTGGTACCTAGTAAGTGCTTAGTAAATGTTCACTGTTCTTGTTGATGATACTAGAGTTTGTGAACCACTGTCCTAGGCAAACACAAAGATCTTACTTGGACTGCATCTGCCCCGGGACCAGTAGAGGAGTTAGAGTTCTGACTTTCCCTCTCTACCTGGGACAACACGCTCCACAGGCTCCAGAGCGAATTATTTTTCAGTTCACTCAGTTCTAAACACATAATGAGTCAGTTCCCTGATAAGAAGTGAACCCCTGAGGCCTGCCTGGGTACAGAATGCTAGATTCAAGTTAGAGGCTATACCTTGCTTTCTAGCACAGATGACTGGAAAACTTGTATTAATTATCAGTTAATTTATTAATAATCATTAAATGATTAGAGACTCCTACAGCCACTTTCTTTATTCACAAGCACCTCATCTATTTCCCATTATATATTTTGTTATTAAGCCCAATTCAACAATTCTAAATTAAGTGCCTAAGTGCGGGGTACTATGCTAGGTACGTGCGCACCAAGAAATGAAATAGATGGTTCTCCTGCCCTGGGGGAGTTTACATCTAGTGGAGGGACCAACAATAAGCCTGCACACAAACAAAAATAACATAATTGGAGATTGGGTAAGTTCTATGGTGGATAACACGAGGGGCTAGTGATAGAGAAAAATGGGGAATTTACTTAGATGGGGGAATTCTGAGAAGAGACATTTAACCTGAAGCTTGAACGTGGACCAACCAGGTGAAGAGGATGGGAGGGAGGCCAGGTGAGCGCCTGAGGAGCTGAATGAAGGCAGGAACAGGTGGCACGAGAAGATCCTGGTCCCAGGTAAGGTAGGCCTGGTGGGCTCTGACCAAGAGCTGGGATTTAATTAGAAAAAGAACCTCTTTTTTTTAGCTTACTGTGCAGAATGGTGTCGCAATCTCATTATTTCTCATCATTAAAGAATTTGTGAACAAAGCCCCATTCCACACTCCCCCAGTCCCTTCTCTTTGAATCCATTTCCAGAGGCTGTCAGCTCTCCCAGGCCTTGGCAGCAGGCTGTTTGCTTATCCAAGCCTCCCTCTGCAACACAGGAAATCATATTCTGGGGAGGTGGTTATTGGGAGTGTCCCACATTTTTCCCTTCTCCCATTTAGTAATCATTGAACATTTGCCTAGATAGTTCTCATGCATAAAACCTATACTTCCAGGCAAAATGAAAGTCTGAATATTTGGAGTTGGACATCTTAATGAATTTCCCAAAGCAGTACATAAACATTTTCTCTTTTTGCCCTGGACTTTAAAGACTAGATTCTAACAGTCCTATGAGAGTTAAGTGCTGTTAACTTTTCAAGAATAACCAAGGTCATTTTAGCCCATGGCATGGCAATGGAGACCTCCTATGTTCATTTTGAGTAATAGCTGCTCGTGAGAACCTTTTTCCCCTCTGATCTGAAGAAAATTAATGGTATTACATAGGAAAATGTTCTTCATGCACGAGGGCCATTCTTAAGAACTCTGTTCATTCATTCATTCAATAAGTATATTTTAAGTATATTTAAGAATATTATTTAAGTATATTATAAATATTATTTAAGTATTTAAGTAGTATTATTTAAGTATATTAAGTATATATTTAAGTATTTAAGTATATTATAAGTATATTCAATAAGTATATTTTGTTGATCTGATCTTCTGGCCCCATCTGGCACATAAAAATAGCTAAAATTTACTGGGCATTGTGTATGTGGGCGAGCGCTGTTCAAAAAACCTTGTATGTATTATCATTTAATCTTCACTATAACATTTTCTGTAGGTAATTATTCTCCCCACCTTACAAGTGAGGAAATCAGAGGACAGAGGTTAAATAATTGGCCTGAGCCCACGTGCTCCTGAGGGGGAGTCTAATCCAGGCAGGCAGTCTATAGCCCTGCCCCTAACACCCTCCAACCCCTGCTCCCAGCACAGCCAGCCCAAGAGTGTGTCCTCAATGCATACATGTTGAACTAATCAAACTGGAACTTACTTCAAGATCCCCCTGAGGAATGTTCCAGGGTTCCAGATTATGCCAGAGCCTTTCCTTCCTTTCTGGGCCCTGAGGCTTCTCAGCTCCGCAGGTCTATTGCTGTCCTTGGTGGGTGTCTCCTCTGCTGGACTTTCATGGTCATCTTTGGAGAGTGGCCTCACCCACCCCTCCAACCCTGCTCTTCAGTCTATATAGGTTCCCTCTTTCAAGAAACTGGGTAACAAGCATCCCTGGGGCTGGGTCAGGGAGCTCTTAAATGGCACTGCCTAGTAATCAGCCTTTTACGAAAGCAACCTACGTTCTTTTTAGGCCATGAACCAGGAACTCAGGATGGGACCAGGCTGCAGATGGCAACTCTCTAGCATGGAGTGAGCTTTGCTCCGCAGGGCACTTCCTACACAGGGCTTTCTTCTCCATCTCCTCCTTCCTCAAGGCAGGTTCAAGCTCCAATTCATCTCCATCATTTCCAGTTGAAGGAGCGGAGAAGAAGGGAACTAATATTTATCATCCACCATGGTACTAGGCTAGCTACTCTACATGCCTTAATCTCATGATATTATTGTACACATTTTACAAATAATGAAACCAGTGAATGCCCACAATGTTTGCATAACTTGTAAGTGTGAACAAAGCCAGTGAGTAGCAGCCCTGGAATTCAAACCAAAATAAGTCTGGGGCCAAAGTCCAAGCTCTTGCTACCCTAAGCTGTCTTGCAGGTGTTCCTTAGCCCCTCCTGTTGGTCTCCTCTGGGATCCCAGAATCACTGGGCAGGTAATAAGAGAGTGTATTTTGGAGGCAGAAAAAATGAAATTTGAAAACCATATCTTTACCTGTAAAATGGTAATAAAAATTCCTACCTCCAGGAGTTCTTAAAAGGATTAAATAAAATAATCCAGGTAAAGAATTTAGCATTGTAATTGGAAAAGAATAACAATGCATATTAGCAATTCTTCTCCCCCTCCTCCTCCTCCTCCTCTTTCCCCTCTATCTTCACCTCCTCTGCCCTCTCTGGGCTCAGGTGATCCCACACTGGGCCTCACACCATAGAAGCAACAACACTAGGCCCTTTGGAATAGGAAGCAGCAGCAGCATGGAAGTAAAGAAAGGGCCTAACTTTGCATCCAGTCAGGCTTGGCCTCAAAGGAACACAGTCTAAAATCATATGCAACAGCAAATATTTTTTGAATAGAGAGATTAGTTAAACTCTGATTCAGATTTTTAAATGAATTGCCTAAAATCACATAGAGAAATTGCACAAATGCAAAGAGAAAGCAACAAATAACAAGAATACAGAGCACTTGAAGACATTATGTGCCAAAGTAAATGGGCTGAATTCCTCTCATGCTAAGCTATAAATATTGGATTAAAAAACAAAATGCAATAAAATATTTATTCTGTGCCTTTTTTTCCTTTCCTTTTTTCAGCAAACAATAGGCTATTCTATGAAGGCAGATATTTTCAAATTTATTGTTATAAAAATATAGTAAATTGAGAAGGAACATTCTTAGGAAAGTTTCTTAAGATTGCAGTTAGATGGAACCAACATGAGAAAAATTATAGATTAAAGATAAAGACATGAAACTGCATTTACCTATGCATTTCTAATAAAAATCTTTAGTGTATAGTATCTTGAGCCTAATAACTTTCTATTCACAGTCTTCTATCTGTATGTCTTTAATAAAGTGGTTTATATGTGTGTGTGTGTGTGTATATAAATGATGAGTCTTCCAGTCAAATGTGATGAAATAATCATTTGTTTTCTTTCACTTCCTCTTGAAAATTTTTCTAAAATTTCACATATGGTATTTTTTTTTTTAAAAAAAATAAGGCTTAAATTTACAAGTATGAAAAGAAAAGGAGAGCCAACGTCCCCAACAAAATTTGGAAGCTGTAGGGTAAGTGACTTAGCAGATCAGAGAAGGCTGAAAGCTCAGCCAGCAGTGGGGGAAGACAAGGCCCACCTGATCTGTGCCACAGAACCCTGTAAGGATCGGGGAATTCAAGACACAGGGATATTTGAAGGTGGAGGTACAGGCGAGACTCACTATAGTAGGGTTCACTGGGGGTTTGGAGGGGAAGTACCATGTTTCCCCGAAAATAAAACAGGGTCTTATATCTATTTTTCCTCAAGAAGACACCCTGGGCTTATTTTCAGGGGATGTGTTATTTTCCCCTCCAAGCCTCAGCTTGCAGCACGCACAGGATGGCCGGGACCTGACGGGGGGAGCCGACCTTGTTGGTGGGGCTGCCCGCACCTTTCTGGTCACCTCTGGGATAGTAGCTGTCATGATGGGACAGATGAGAAGGGCTGCTCGTCTTCTTTACCACTCCGAGACGAAATGCATGGGTTGTGCAGATCTCTGGCTGTGTAGCCACATCCATCACTAGGTCTTATTTTCGGGGTAGGGCTTATATCGCGCAAATGCTTAGAAATCCTGCTAGGGCTTATTTTATGGGTAGGTCTTATTTTTGGGGAGACACAGTAGTTGGCCCCTCCCAGGCCCCTCCCTGCCTCAGCATCCTGTAAACAGGGATTCTGTGAAATTCTACATCCTGAAATGCGAAAGAAACACCACGCCTGCCACTCCCTTCCCCAGCTCAGCCCCCAGAAAGCTGAGTCTTACACCCCCAGACAGAGTAATGACCTCCAGACCATGACCATGGGGGTTCCCCAGGGAAGCAGCCCAGTCAGGTCTCCGCAGAGAGACCCTTGGGCTGGCCAGCCCCACCTGTGCTCTTGAAGCAGTGACATCAGGTTCTCAGTGCTCTGTCCTTACGTATGAGCAGTCAGCCATAGGTCCCCAAACACCCCAAGAAAGCTCCTGTCCTGAATGAGAGACTGAAACAAACAGGAATAAACAGGGGAGGGGAACTAAAGAGAAGCAGAGACAATACGATGAGAAACTGCCATCAAAATCTGCAGAAAGATACGAGAGTTTGCATTCGTTGAACTGGAACAGGATGGCGTTTTAAAAATTCAGAGAACAATTTAGATGGAAATTAAACATCTAAAAGCTGAAATGAAATATTCGACAGAGAAGTAGTAAGATAAATTGAGGAAATCATCCGGAAAATAGAACCAATGACAAGGAGATGGAAAACAGGAGCGAAAGGAAAGGAAGGCGAGAGGACCCGTGCAAGATCTCCTGCGTCTGAACAACACAAGTTCCAGAAAGAACACACAAAATGGGAGCAAATCATGAAGGAAATGATTCAGGAAAATTTCCCAGAAGTGAAAGACACAATTGCCAGGTTATAGGGGCCCACTAAGTGTCCTGCCTAACAAGTAAAAGACAACCTACATTAAGGCACTTCATCTGAAATTTCAGAACGTCAGTGATAAAGAGAAGACCCTAAATCTTTAAGAGAATAAAAGAAGTTAATCTACTAACAAAGTGGGGTGGGGATCAGAATGGATTAAGTTTCTATCACAACCTGAGAACCTAGCAGGGAATGTAGAAATCCCTTCTATCTATCTATCTATCTATCTATCTATCTATCTATCTATTTATTTATATTTTGGTCTTGTGCTGTCACCCAGGCTAAAGTGCAGTGGCCATAGATAACTGTAATCTCGAACTTCTGGGCTCAAGTGATCCTCCCACCTCAGCCTCCCAAGTAGCTGGGACTAAAGGTATGTGCCCCCATGCCCAGCTAATTTTTTTTTTTT
>VBSM01001562.1:60156566-60170876 GCA_008086735.1 Cheirogaleus medius
GGATGCGGAGAGATAGGAACACTCCTACACTGCTGGTGGGACTGCAAACTAGTAAAGTTGTGGAAACAACCCAGGTGCCCATCAATACATGAGTGGATTAAAATGTGGTATATGTATACCATGGAGTACTATTCAGCTTTATGAAACAATGGTGATATAGCACCTCTTGTATTTTCCTGGATACAGCTGGAACCCATTCTACTAAGTGAAGTATCTCAAGAATGGAAAAACAAGCACCACATGTACTCACCAGCAAATTGGTATTAATAGATCAACACCTAAGTGGACATATAGGAATAACATTTATCGGGTGTCGGGCGGGTGGGAGTGGGGAGGAGGGGATGGGTATATACAAACATAATGAGTGAGATGTGCAACGTTTGGGGGATGGTCACGCTTGAAGCTCTGCCTCGAGGCGGGGAGCATGGGCCATGTACATAACCTTAATATTTGTACCCCCATAATATGCTGAAATAAAAAAAAATATTCTCTGTATGTGTGTAATATAAGGGGATAGAGGCATTTAAAAAAATCATTGCAAAGGTATACAGTGTAAGTTTAATAGTGTTTTCTCTGGGTGGGGTAGTATTAGAGGGTTTTAAAAAATCTTGTTTTATACTTTCTAGTTGTATTTTTTCTTTTTTTAATAATAAAAATATTATTTTGATGATGAGAGAAGAGTAAAGCTACATCTGTTTGGAAAAACACAATAAACTGCCTTTCTGGTTTCTAAACCAGTCTCTTATGGGTTGAGTTGAGGAATTGATTCTCCTGGGTCTGAACTGCCATGTGTGTCCTCACAAAACTGAGCTGCTGAGGTGGAGAAGAAGAGCGCAGTCGTGGTGTGGCTCTGTCTCTGTGGCTCTGTCAGTCTGACAGCCCAGATATCCTAGCTAGACTGACTGCTGACTGCTGATCCAAGCAGGCCTTCGGAAACTTCGGTACTGATACAAATGCCCACCTCCCTTACAGACAACACTCACGACAAGCTAGCACATTAAGGTGGGAGGTAGGGAAAAGGCTTGTGCTTTCAAGTCAGACAGACAGAGTCCTCTTGGTTTTCTCACCTGTAAAATGGGAGAAACAATGCCTTGCAGAAGTGTTGCCCGGATTGAATAAGATAATGTAGGTATAGCACCCATTATACAGTGGGTGCTAAATAAAGGGTCGCTACTATTGTTGCCTTATGTCTACATCAAAGACAACAAAAGCTAAATTAAGCAAACATAGTAACAAGCAGGGAGTATTTATTGTATGCATATTCTCAAAAAAAAAACCCACAAAAACAGAACCCACAATTAGGAGCAAAGAACAAAGTTTTCTAGTATCTCTGAGAAACACAGGGCACTGTATCTTATAGAAACATAGCTAGTACAAGAACAAAATGTACTAATTAACATTACCTTTTGCTTCCCCAGTCAAAAAAGGCTATAGACAAAAACATTTTAAATTGTACTCTAATACAAATTTGTTGCACAATTAAACTTTAACTTACTCAAAGAGTTATTGTATTGTAAACTGCAGAAAATAGAGTAGGCATTCAATAATCTGCTCACAATTAACAATTAAGCAATAGACACTTGAATAAATATAGCATGTATTACTTATTTGTTAAACCTTACATTTATAATGAGCAGATGGTTTATCATTATAGTAACTGGTTTCTTACATTTTAGGGGACACCAGATCCAGTAACGGAAGTAGAAAGTACTTTAATGAAAACTGATTTTAGAAAAATAACTCCTTGGGTCAGAGCTACTATGGTATTTATTACATATTTAGGTCAGTTTCAACAGCTTAAAAATGTAGATACTAACAAACTGAATTCTTCAGTGGGAGAACAAAATGATATATTCTAGAACAATATTTTTGTTCATATTCTCTAGGTAGCAGGACCCAGCTAGGACATAGTAAACAGAGATTGACAATGTAATGAATAATTTGTTTCCACTAATGCTACAGGGCTATTGCTATCGCTCGGACTAATAAAGAACAATTAAAAAACATGTTTAAAATGAAGAATTGGCATTTCCTTATCACACAATACTAGATCTAAATATAAGGATCTTCTCTAATAATTTGTCCTCCTAACCCCTGCATGTACAAATTAGCTTGCGTATTTAGCAATGGAAAGACCAGTAAACCGTTACTTAAAGAACTAATTTACATGACCCATTTAAGAGAAATGCAGTCAAAATAAGGCAATAACTATAAGCCTATCTGTACCTTGTGTGCCTACTCAGGAAAATTCAGAAAATAATTTTTGCCCACCTCTATAAAAAAATATTACCCCATTTGCTACCTAGATCATGACAGACAAGACAAGCCTGGCACATGTGTCTTTAAACAGAAAAATGGACACAGGCCAGGGTGAAGAGCAAGCTATCTTGAAACAGTTTCCTTTCCTTTCCTAAGATACCTCACTCCGAATCTTCCTTAAATATAAATTCCCTCCTCGGTTTATATTAACTTAACCCCTTAGGAGGCACGATAACAACTTTATGTTCTCTATGGAACATAGGGTTTTCCATTAAGAATTTCTTAAAATAAAAAAAGTGTGAAAGCTATGGAGTATTCTGAGCAGCTGTGATATTCTGTTCAATCTATCACAGATGTTAAAAAGTCACATTTTACAGAAGTTAGAAGAAAACAAAACCACAGTTCAGCACTCTTCCACAGGGCAAGGAATCCCTCATACTCTATTTTCCTTTCAGGACTTAATAAAACCCCCAGGATAGCACCATTGTATGGGCTGAACCATTAACTGAACCAAAGTGAATACAGGAAGCTTACATTTAACATTGTGTTTGAAAAGTTGCCACCACTTAATTTTACCAAACTATGTTAGCAATATAATAGAATTTATGAAAGTTTACCTTTTTCAGGCGATATAACACAGATCTCATAAGGAACAACAAAACATTTCAGTCTTATTTCTGAAGACAAGTCAACTTTTCATGTAGATCATTCCAGAGCACGACACGCCTGACCTGCTTTCCTTTCCTTACTATCTGTGTCATACAGCTATTAAGACATCGTAGTTTAATTGCCTGTCTTAAACTTCTTAGTCCTCTAAGATGTTGCTATAAAACACAGTCAGCCCCTTAGTTTGATCATATAGAATGACTATGCTGTCTCAACATAATCCCAAAACAGGGAGGTGCAGTACTGAGATTTTAAAATCAATATCCATTAGTAAGACTAACAAAGATACTGTTGCTATTTTAATATTTGTCCTTTAAAAAAGTTGGCCCTTCTCCACTCACTTCCTTAGCCCTAAAGTAATAGACACATGTACAATTGTTAAAAAAAAAACACATAGATATTGGAATATGAAAAGATCAGCCCCAATTCCCTATGTCTTTCTCATCCTAGTACTCAGTGTCCAAAAGCCTTAAATATGCCATTATGAACAACAACTTTCGATAGTTGTTATGAAAGCAATTTACAAGGTGAAAATTACTGCACAAGACCTGACTATTATAGCTCTGGGTCACCAACTTCCTTCTCTGAAATATGAATAACACTAGTTACAACTAAAAGTCAATACAGCTAAAAAGCTATGGAGTACTTTTCTGAGGAGGATATTAATTGCCACAGTATCGCAGAATGCGTCAGTTTGGAGGACAGGGCTGCTCCAGGGAACAGACTGATCATCCCCACCACAATCACGCTGCTTGCTGGGTTTTCCATTAGTCGCTTACTAACTGCAATGAGGAAAAGTCAGGCGGCTCGTGTGACTCCCATGTTAACAGCACCATAAAAAAGTTTTGTCCTTAGAGCATGTTTGGGAGAAAAGGAAGAATGCGGACTGCCTTGGTTATTAGAGAAAGTTGACAACTTACTTAAAAGCCACCGCAAAGGTTCACCCATGGCACGCTGGGTGGGCACGGAAACAACTGAAGTGAGCCTAATGCTAAGTGCAGGTTGTGGCACTACTGAAAAAGAACAGGTATCTTTAAGAAGTTTACCAATAGCTAGGTGTAGAGCATATTCACAAACTGCCAGCACATAAGGAGCCATGTCTGGTTGCTTAAGTTCCTATTGTCATCCCTCAAGAGAGAGAGACCAAGTCCTCCTTCCCTCCAGCTCCTGCTCCGACAGCAGAGCCCGGGGAGGCCCCTGGGCCGAGTGGAAGTGCGTCTGCACTTGGGACTGCTTTGACAAAGTTCTAAGCGTTAATGTTTCTGTTCAGCTTTTTCCCCTCTAGAGCTCTCATTTACCAGATTATTCTTTCATTACGCATCAGCTCACATTACACATGAGTTCGTGAGGAAGTTTTGTTGAAGGAATTCCATTCCTCAGGGAGCCACTCCAGAAAGACCTTTTCCACATTAGTCCCCACAGGTAAGTTTCACAAATGCCCCAAAACACACCTTTACATTTTTTTCCTTTATAAAAATGCGATTTGTTTGTGAGTGGCCACTGTCCGTCCATTATGAGACAGTGACCGCGGAGCTGCGTGGGGAGGGCTTCATTTGGTGGCGTTGCTGTTGGTAAGGTGTGGACGTCACCCAGCTCCCGGATCAATGCGGAGAAAAGCCGGTGGCCAGGCTGCAGCCCACCACAGGCGTCATGTCCCATATCTGCAAGGGAATAAGGAACGTGGGAAAGGCAGCGCTGAGCGTGTGGTCTGACAGCAAAAATCAACACTGACAAACAAACTGCTGTTAAACTTGAAAAGGTGTCAAGATAACGAATTCTCTCGTTTTCTTCTTTCACTACAAAACTTAAGATTTACATACAGATAAATCAATGTAGTTCACCAGATTGTGAAAAAAGCTTATAAATAGTATCTCGATGCATAAAAATTACATCACAGTAAAGGTTTACTATACATTTAATTTTTTAAAAAGCCCACTGGGAATATAAAATACTGCAGTTTCCCAACTCAGGAGTGATACTAAGTATAAAACACTCACTTTCAATTTCTGTGTTAGTGAGCCAGGGATTTGATTTAGCAATGAGGATGCCTTCTGCCCAGGATGAAAACACATATTAGCAGAGGAAGGAACACCTAGACACGGGTGGGCCAAAATCCAGGCCAACCAAGGAGGAGAAACCCTGAGGCCAGATGGGTAGACACAGGGCTGCCAGGCCTTCCCCATTTCACTCTGCCAGACTCACAGGGCAGAGGGAAATGCCACTGGGATTGACCGCTGCTGAGGGTATGGAAACTCACAAGAGGGCAATTTGTCACTCAGGGTTTCACACTGGCAATTGGTTACTTATAGAAAGGCAAGGCAAGCTTGCCAATCAGAAAGGGCTGGAAATGTCTCCAGCCCGTTGGCAGCACGATGATGGGGCAACCTGAACTGAGATGCTAATTGAGACGATTACCCAGCTTACCTTTACAACACGATCGGTCCCACAGGTCACCATCAGTCCCCTGGCAACGTCCATGGACATGTGGGAAATGTTATGTTTTCCTTCATGAAAGGTTGCTAGAGAAGTCCGACTAACAAAGGAGAGAGAGATCACAGAAAACTCACCTGACTATACCTATAGCTAAGAGGTAAGTGTTTTAGCCGTATACAAGAAATAAATACAACCACAGTGTTAAAATTTGCTCCTACAAGTGTGGCTATGGTTTTGAAAACTAACCTTACCATGAAAGGATGACAGAAAGCATGATAAGCCGTAAGACTGTTTTATAAAAGGTTTTATAAAGCTCCCCAAATAACTGATGCTTATGTTCTTATGTTTTTTACTGCAAAGGCTGATAGATTCCTAGACGTAAAAACAAGAACCTTCAACAGAAGAGGAACTGCACTGAGATCATATGGCAAAGGCGGCTCATTCACGGGACGGCTGTGGGACTCCCCAAACCTCCCAGCCGTCCCCAGGAGCAGCGCCTCTCCCGGCGCCGGCTCTCGCTCCCGTCACCTGCACCAAGACCAGTGGTGACGCGCTAACTTCCCGACCTGGGCCTCTGCGCGGGTTTGCCAGTCCGCCACTTGAAAAGATGACTCGAAGCAAAGGGGAAGAAAACGGCGGTTCCGTCCTAATGGATCTGCTTGAGTGGGGGCAGGACGGGGCATACAGACAGATGTGTCTTACACACACAGAGTTAGGAACGGACTGCTAGTCAGGTTTTTGTGGAAGAACAAACACTGGTCTCTAGAGTTTTTCCAGTAGTTAAACTCACACACACGCGTGAGCAAAGGTCTGGGCACCGGCCGCTCCTGTGGAGAGCCAGCCCTGCTGCGCACGCGCACGCGCACGCGCACGCGCACAGCACCCGGCGGGACCCGGGGCTCCGGAACGACCATTCATTTGCTGGACCGGCCTTGGCAATCCTGTCGTGTTCGGGAGAAATCTGTGCCGGCCAGTGGGGCGGCCTGAGGTAAGCACTAGCGGTCTCGAGTCACAAAGCTAGGGCAGAATCCTCTCTTTAGAAACGGTCGGAGACACGGGTACGCAAACACTCACTCTTCGTCTTTGATGGAGTCGTAGCAGGAATCGCAAACCCGGACTTGGAACTCGAAGCCCATGACGGGGTAACTGGAGCGCTTGCTGCTGCACTTCCCGCAGACGGCCTGGCCGCACTTCCTGCAGTGATGCTGCGGGTGACAGGGGAGGAGGAAAGAGGATTTTAGCCTTTGTCTTAACACACATGGTTTCCCTTTAGAGTAGGGGAAAAGGAGTAAGGAAGACATGCCTTGAATTATAATCACCCCAATTCAATGTATCAATTAACATGCAAAAGATAGACAATAACACTACTCAAGGATTTCCAAACAACTTTGCTTTATCGGTCAAATACTGCTTTTTATTCACTCATATTATCTGTCAACATGTTAGCAACATTATTAAAACCAAATTCCAGATTTAGGAGCCTAACCACTGCAGATTTGGGGAAGGAAAAAATTATTCCTACATCATAGAGAAGTTTAAAAATAAGTTTTAAATGTAGTATGCCCTCATTAAGAAATTAATATCCATAATCATATGTTTTCATATTTTCCTTTTTTTATTTTTTTAGAGACAGGGTCTTGCTCTGACACCCAGGCAGGAATACAGTGGCACAATCATACTTCACTGCAGCCTCGAACTCCTGGGCTCAAGTATCCTCCCACCTCAGCCTCTTGAGTAGCTGGGACTACAGGTCCATGCCATCTCATTTAGCTAATTTTTAAATTTTTTTATAGAGACAGGGTCTCACTATGCTGCCCAGGATGGTCTCAAACTCCTGGCCTCAAATGATCCTCCTGCCTTGGCCTCCCAAAGTGCTGGGATTACAAGTGTGACCACCACGCCTGGCCATTTGTTATTTCTTTTAATCTCTTAAATTGTTATTCTGGAAATAAGCCTCAAGAAGATTCTAAAAATAATCCAATTATTATTATTGATTTTGACATATTATTTTGCCACTGAAAGTTTAGTGACCAGCACCTTTTCTCTCTTTTGTATTAGCTGTTAATGGATAAAAGTAAAATTCATTTCCCTATATTTCTTTTAGAGGTAGGGAATACTTCACCCAACAATTACATTGCACTAGCTACCAACAGCCACGCAGTAATAGAATTCAGAGGCTATTTCAGAGCTTTAAAATGTTATAATAGCTGAAAAAATTTCTGTGTTGCCAGCCTCATACTATACCTCACTGCAGACAGCTTTGTGAGTAAGATCAAAGAACCTTTATCAACACATGTAAACTTTAGGCTAATGCCCCATAGAGATGTAACCAGTAAAAAAAAAAAAAGGAATAAAATCAGCATTCCTTTTTATTTACCTGCACAAATTCATATTCACCCTGAATGAGTGGCTACTTCAAGGCTGCTGTAGAAATGTATTTTCTTGTAGAACTTTAGCATTACAAGAATACCTAGTGCTAAGATCATCTTTGAAATATACAGGTTATTTGGGACATATTTCTTTAATTAAAAAAATAAAAAACAGTAGTCAAAATATGCTTAATAAAAATGTTCCAGGTATATTTATAGTGGAATAACTCAGAATAGCTTAAAATTCATAGGGTCAGAGTATTCCAGTAAAGACTAAATTGTTACTTTTTACCTGTTTGTGACAGCACAAAGTATATAATTATATGCCCTAATTTATTCTAATTTTGTGCTTGGCTAGTATGAAACACTGCCTCTTTAGGAAGCAATGGTCCTAAACTGAAAGATCTTTTATCCATTTAAAAACAGGCTCTCAGGATTTCCTATACATCCCTGCTCTTCCAATGCAGGACAAGCAATGGAACAGTGAAGTAATGGTCTTGCTGGCCCCAGCAAAGGTCTTGCTCAGTGTTAGTCACACAATGATAATGATTAAAAAAAAAAAAAAAAAGTACAGGAATTAATAGCATTTGCAGGAAAAAAGTGTCATCCCCCTTCCAAAAAAAAGGACAGATTAATTGTGTCAATAACAAAACACACAATCAGCCCAGTAACAATACAATGTTGGCTACTCACCTGCCTCAGCCCCAATGTCTTTGAGTCCCACATCTGCTTTATGTTCCAGAAAAAGGGCTGCTCACATTTCTGACAAGAATCACTTTCTAACCATTGAGGAGCCTGGGGGCAACAGAGAGTAAAAGCCAACATCAGTGCATCTGTGTGTTTACGCCAACATTTCAGAAATGAACGGTTCTAGACCTTGCTAGCTTTAGTATTTTTTTAAATTCCGCAATATATTCTAGCTGGTTGCCATATTCGATATTAGTTTAACTGTGTTTTGAGTAATTGTGACAATTTTATCAATGTTTACAGGGTTGTTCAATTTGTAATCTATAGATAAGGAGTAATTCAATTTTTTATTGTGAACTCTTAAGGATTGTCTTTATATATTTCTTTTTATACCAGAGCTGTTTGAAATCTCCATCCAGTTGAGTAAAAACTCACTGCTTGCAGAATCTGGTGAACAGGGTCCCAGGTGACTAATAGCAGCCTGGTTGCTCCGGTGGGCATCACGCCAGGCAGCTTTGCCACCTTCCCCTGCTGTCCCAGCTCTCAGCAGTGGGTCCCTCCTGGGAGCCACACAGCCGTCCTGCAGCTGCCACTGAGCAGCGAGCTCCGACACTGTGAGTCTCGGCGCACATTTCTTTCCCCCCACTAGCCAATGAGTTATTTGCTGGTTTTATTCATCTTGACATACCCACAGCCTGTCACACAGTAGATTTTCAATACAATTTTGTTAAAACAGAAGAATTAAACTCTCAAAATTGCTTTATTAAGAACTTAGAAAATATCTCTCTAAATAAAAAATTTACAAACTGTACCCTATTCAAGACAAATCTGTTAAAAACTTGTTTAACTCCGATCACTTAACATTATATAGGTGCAAGAAAAATAGTAGAAAATATTATTTTCTATAAATTAATCCAAAGACTATGAAGAAATCATTTTTTCTTGATCTTGAAAGTTAACACTCAAGAAAACTATATCTGACAAGAGGAGAAAATGACTGTGGAGTCATCGAATTTCTGAATTACATTGATCCTAAGAAAATATTCTGGGAAGATGGGAAGCTTTATAGAGAATTTAAAGGGAGTTTTGGTGGTTTGAAGGATGGGTATCCTTAGTTCTTTGTTTCCTATTGCATCAAAACTATTGGCCTTCCTAGTTCTTATTTTAGCTATCACTAGAAATATTTCTAACATAACAGCCATTAGAAAGGCCTTTTTTTTTTCTGGGGAGGGGGGACAGAAGGCACTCACAAGTAGACCGAAGTGGGCTGAGACAGAAGAGAGGTTTCTTTAAATAACTGGGGAAATGCCGGCAATGCGAAGGGAAGAAAGCATGATAAAGAGATGTGCTCCTATGTGGGGACAATTATCTCGATGTAGAATTACTTCTTTGTTTCTGTGATCAACAGAAGAGAGATGAAGGCTGGTGATGTTTGGGAATATTGTCTGGGGACACTGTCCCTATGAGAGACATGGCCAACTACGTGGGGATATTTAACTGCAGGGGAAGGAAAGCAGGTGCAGCCTCCTAGTCTTATGTTCGGGACACACCCAAGTGTAACTCCTACAAAACCAGTAACGTGGAGCAAAAAAACGGCACAAAAACATATTCACTACAACCATCTCCAAACGACTCTAGGAAGGGCTAATGTATTTTCAGGATGACACAATGAAGGCTTTAATGGACATAGAATAAATGAAAGTATGTTCCATTTTATACTTCCCATACTTAGCAGCAGGGAACGACACAGTGTTCAATTTACTGTACCAAAATGTTAAGTATAAAAAGAACACTAATCTGCAAACTTGCCAATTATTCCTCAGTGCTCCAGAAATGTATTTTTCATACACAGTTAATATGCTGAATTTTCTATTTTTCTTGACCACACAATATCCAGCAGATATTACTTTAAAATAAAAACCTTAACAAAACAAACTATAGCTGTCTGGAATTCAGAAGGCTGGTCCTCAACCAAAACAGAAGAGGGATTAAACACTTCCAAATTTGGTTTAAAAAAGAAATCCCTGAAAGAAAAGTCTGCATTTTTTTCCTCCTTAGCCTCTCATTTATGGTATTATTGGCCTGTTTTTAGCCATGAGTTTTAAAAATCTGTTTCCAGATTCACAGCAGATTAAAATATGTCCCAGAAGAGACTAAGGTGGGTAGAACTGGAGGCAAGAACACAGTTTCTGGAAAAACATTAATAGTCCTACATGAAAGAATTATACATGCAAATACAAAACTGTATCACCATGCAACACACAATGACTCATGGTCAGAACGGTGAAACTGCATCATCAAGAAATGAGCAAATTATGTCAAATTTAGACATCTTCATCAAAATGGTTACAAGAGAGTGGCATTTGAAGAACTAATTACCTAAAGTACTCCTTTAACACAAAAGGCCTCTATGGCCAGCAGTGTCAGTTAAGCAACACATCAAGGGATTTCCTAACATTTCGATGTTTTCAAATGACTCCATTTCAAGCAAGGATTTTTTAAAATATATAGATAAGTCATCTTTAAATTCTTAATTCCTTTCTAATGATCATAGCAAGTGGCTCTAATAAGCCAGACTCAGGACCAGATCTCTTGCATTCCAATCCCAGCTCTGCATTTGCCAGCCGTGTCCTCAGGCACGTTTCTTAACTCTCCGTGCCTAGGTTTCCTCATCCATAAGATGAGATGACAGCAGTGTACAGCTCAAAAGGTTACGAGGATTAAATGAGTTAATATTTCTGAAGTGTTTTGAATAGTGCGCAGTATACAGTAAGTGCCACATAAGGCCAGGCAGTTTGACAAGTATTTTATATTCTTTGTTCCACTTAATTTTCATCACAACCCTAAGAGATACAAAGCAACATTATCCCTATCTTACAGGCAAAGGCACTGGCTCAGAGACTGCAGCACCTGTCCATGGTCAGTGTGGAGGACACCCTGGCAGCCGGCCCGTGTCTGTCTGTCTGTCTGTCTACTGCGCCCCACGCAGCCACTATAAATGGGTCCTAGTCACTTCCACAAGAGGGGGTCTCTAAGCATGCTTCTAAGGTATTGAAGCCAACAGAACTGAGCTCTTGCCTCAGGCAGCATCATTCTGTTCAAGTGTTTAAGAAAGGATATTTGCTGAGCTGAAAAGTAGAGGGGCACAAGGGAAGAAAAAATATGCTTAAAATAATTTGAGATAACAAACTAAAATTCAGAAATCAACAGGCTTTTTGGAACATATTTTAGTATAAGAAATATTCATAACTTTCTCTTAATACTCAGAATTTAGTATTATCCTATAAGCCACCATGAGCCATCCTGCTATCTACTTACTATCTAAGGAAAAAAAGTTTTGTGCGGAGAAGAGAATGTTAATCAAGTGTCATGATTGTTTCACTTTTCCTACATCTGTCAACCACCACGCTGGCGGGTTACTAAGAATAACGCATCTTTCTGACACATCTGCCTTCCCACCTCTCCCACACACGAGCTGACTGCCCACACAGGAAGCACCTTGACTAATGGGACTATTTTTTTCCTTCCCCACACATACAAACACACTCCACGATGATGCAACTTTGAAAGTAGGAATCCTGCTTCTACTTTCTAAGTACTTTTTCGAAAAGAATTTACCAAGGATTAAGAACAGCAGGTTGAAATTCGAGTTGCGAAACCTTTGGGAGAGCCACCGGCAGCGCTGGGCCCCAACAGTCTCCCACTTTTGTTATTGGGGAACACATCCTGTCTCTGAGTGTTCTGCTCTCTCAGAGTAAGACTGGAAAACGATGGGCCAAGAGCCCAGGAAACAGAACAGTGCACGAGCTGTTCTTGGTACGTGTAACTAGGAGCTGATAAACAGAAAACACAGTTCAAATAAATCTTTGTAAAGAAAGTACTATACATTCTATAATAACGAGCCGGTGTTATCTATGTTTTATAATGAGTTACTCTAAGTCTTACCAAAAGATTTCTGAAAAATTCAAAAAGAAAAATTAACCAGTAGACACGTAATCAGAATTTCCTTTCTTTGGTTTGTCTTACAAGGTTATTTAAAATCCTGGCAATCAGTACATCTCTGCATTATGGACAGCATTTTATTATTTACAAGGTATTTCTTTCACACTAGATTATAAGCTTCCTGTGGGCAAGAAACTTTGTGTATAGAATAGAACGTGGTAGCCATCAAGTCGGGAAATGAGTAATGTCACTATTATTTTTAACAGATGGATTACTTCTTCTGAGGTCTGCTAAAAATGAAGGTTTATTCAGTGAGAACCAGACTCACATAGTGGGAGAGAACACCAAGCAGACACACGTGCAGGAGTTGGTGGGAACTCGGCATTAATGCGTCATGTCTGTTGCAATGGCACACGGCATATCGAAATGTACATTGCTATAAAGGACGGCACACTGAACAGATTGCATGATATCACTCAACATGGCAATGTTACAATGTAATATCACAAGCCATTTATTATGTATATTTGCCTAAGTTTCCACACTGTGTGATGAACCTATAAATGTTCAACAAATATTCCTAAAGTTAAACTATCAATCATTCCTCATTCTTCATACTCTTAAATCTTCTCTGGAATCAACTCTTTTGTGGATTTCATAGGCTGTAGATGCCGCTGAAAGAAGATAGTGCAGACAGAGATGAGCTTGGAAACCTTGTCCGGAAACCATCTGACAACATCTATAAAAATCCTTAAGAATGTATATATCCCTAGACCCAGAATGTCTGTTTTCATAAATTTGTCTGCAATAAATAACTCAACAATCACACAATGACAAGGTCAAGAATATTCACTGTAACACTATTTGAAATATTTTTTAAAAAGAGAGAGTGTTTAGACAATTAAAGTGTCCATCTAAAGAACTGAAAGAGTTCTTTAGAAGACTGAGAAGTCATTTCGTTCAATGATTTCACTTTATGGATGAAGGAACTGACACTTTGAGAAATCAAGGCACTTAACCTACACAAGGTCTCACAACTAGTTAGTGGCCCAACCAATTTAGAAATCAGGTCACCTGAAAAGAACACTATGGCAACATGGACTTAATGGGAAGCAGAAGAAACGAAACAAATATATTTTCCCAGAAAAAGACAATGAGCACCTAGCTACGTCCCTGATGGTAGTTACTGACACATCTTGCAGGGTTTCCTTTGCTTACAGCAATGCTACAAGACCACAACAAGTTTCGGAGTGGGGTCCATGCAGTCCAAATCCCTGGATGTGGCAGAAGACTGACTTAGAGTGTTCTCTCAGTGTATTTCTCAAGGCTAAGAGTTGGCCTGAAGGCTGTCCGATTGTATATACTGCTTGTCACTGATAGAAACCCTCCAGTGAGTAGAGGATGCAGTGCAAAGTGACATGCAGGACCCTGTCAGACAATAACCCATCCGCAGAAGAGTGAGACGCTGGGGCTGCCTTCTGGCTGGCGTTTACAGACGACAGGGGGCAAGACCGACAAGCCAGGTTTCTGGGATCTCTGCTGATCGCCCCCGCCCCGCTCTTGCCTCTTACCTCTTCCCTGCTGACGTCCATGTTCCACACTGCGATTCCACCATCCGAGGAGCAGGAGACGAGCTGGCGGGTGAGCTGGAGGTAACACAGCGACTGCACCCTGTCACTGCAAACGGCACACGACAATGGTCACTTGTCTCAATGAGGAAAAACACAGAAACTCTCTGCATTTGGCCTCAAATCTCTCCCCTCATTCAAATTAGCAGGTGATTTCATCACTATTTGGTACGATAACATGGATTTTAGTGTAAACATCACTTGGCATTTTACAACTCATAATATAGAATCATACTTTCTATAAAATAAACACTACTATTATACTTCCAAGTCAGCCCTCAGGAGTTGCAGGTTATCATGAATGAGATGCTGCTACGGTGGCCAAA
>VBSM01001562.1:60170976-60182797 GCA_008086735.1 Cheirogaleus medius
AAAAAAAAAAAAAAGGAAGAGGTAAGCAACCATCTCAAGAAGAGCTTAATAATGCATTACAGGTGACCTTTGGTGGTCAAAACCCTCACCTGCAGTCTCTAACCCACACCTGCCATGGGCAGATATTTTGACAGGGCGACTCCTTGGGAGAGAAAAGTGGCAAGAGCTCTCTAGACTAAGAAGGAAGAAAACCCTGTACTTTTTTCTTTTGCTACGGAACACCAGACACTAAGGACTGACAGAAAGCAGCTAAAAGCAGGCTGAGCCCTATCAAATTGCCATCTTAAAAGCTGGGGGTTGGAAAAAGTGGTGTCAGAATACTAATGCTGTCCCCGGGGCTCCCAGCAAGCCCAGATCCTGTCCCCACCCCCACAGGCAGTCACGCACTGATGGCCCTGAAGTAGGAGCGTCCGGCCTTTCCTTCCTCCGATGTCCCACATGATGATGCTGTTGTCAGATGCCCCTGAGAAGAGTAACCGTTGAATAGGGTCCCACCAGAGGCAGGCGACGCTACCTAGGGATTTGGGAGAGAAAGGGGGGTGGGCAGAGGGAGGAAGGGAAAGGTAAAATATAACTGCATCAGGACATACACATTTGACAGCTGAAGATCTAACTAGGACCAGCTGAGCCTTCAAGTAAAAATGCATCTCCATTGTGTACAATGCACCATTCAACCACATTACCATGAGTCATAGAGAAGACACAGCCGCCCCATCACCCAAAGTTGTAACATTAGAATTTTCAGTTGGGCAAACTACTTTGAATACAAAAATTTTCAAAGATGATTCTCTTTGTTCCATATTTAAAAAATTATAAAGTAGCTATACATGAAATGTTAGCTCAAAAAAAGTTTTTGAAGAAAAAAAAATTGCCACTAATATTTAATGAGAAAAGCCAGTGACTTTACTGTGGCCATCTTACACAAGGTACAAATCTAGATTGTTCCAGATCTCTGGGACCCTGCAGACATTTTACCCCAAGATGACTGTGTTTAAGAAAATTAAGTGCCTCGAAAAAAATAAATAATAAAAGTCTGTAGGCATACTACACAATTATGCCAAAGAATTTAGGTAAAAAATCTAAACCTTACATTTTACACCCTACACTGGCTAACTTATCAAATTTGATACCCTTGGGGAAATCTTTATTTCTACAGATTGCTTTCAACAGATTCCTTCATTATTCATTGACTGCTATTTGCCTAGAGAAAAATTATTAATAAACTTAATAAAACTGAACTAGTCACACAAGCCAATAATACTTTTGGTAGATATAGAAAATTAATCAAGCCACATTGAAAAGCAAACAACAGAAACCAGTTTCACACATAAACTTTCCAAAAACAAAAGTAAAAAAGGGTATTCTGCAAAACCGGTCAGTGCTGCATGAATTTGGACCCTGTGTGATCCTGAGACCCACAGGATCTGCGAGAGGCCACAGAGCAGCTAACATGGTCTTTCAGTGTGAAAACTACTAACTAGTTACCAGAACCCACTCTGCCCTTAGCAAACCAGAAACTTCTTCAGAGCCTGGGGATCATGAGAGAATTAGTCATGAACAGAAAGTGGTTTCCTCAGAGGCCTCTGCTTTCCTGCCCTAATCTACTCTAACTTGCTGTTCTCCTTTCTTCCTTCTCCCCTACAAGGTCCCTGCTCTGATAGACTCTATTTCACCTAAATAGATTACCTAAAAAGCATAGAATACATTTAACTGGTCACACCTAAAACACTGCTATCATAAACAAGTTCAGCAAAACCCCAACTTTTCAATCTAAACTAGGTGGCTTCAAAACTTGTAATTTGTGACTCATACCAGAATTTGACCTATGATCTGTGTAAAAACTGCATGACATAGCTTAGTTTTCGAGGAAACCCCTTTATTACACATGTGTACATGGCGAGTTACCCAACACAAACATGGAATTTTAAAGCCTCTCTACAGAGCTTTGCCAGCTCACTACATTACAGAAATAATGAAATTCCACCCAGCAATTCTTTTCCCTCAGTCCCTACCCAGGGTGTATATCCCAAGTAGAGGCTGAACCAGCCCATACATTTGTTCTAATGGTATTCATCTATCAGGTCTTGCTCAGGGTGCTAGAAACTGGCACATTTAAAAACAATAATTCTTCCAAAGGTCTTACCACTTACAAGAAATTTTAAAGGTCTTCTGAAAACAATAACTCAATTTAAAAAGGTAAACCACATAGAAAGTATTATCCACATAAGCAATTTAGAATGGGTTTTGACAATATGAAACATTCACTTAGTTTTCACTCTAAATCCCATATCTGGCCAATCAAACTGAAATCTGACAGGCCATGAGGAGTTGATCCTTCACGAAACCACAGAGCTAAGAACTCAATTTGGATGCCAAAATTTAGTGAAAAACCACTGGGTGATTACAACCTACCTTCATGTCCTTTGAGAGTTGTAATGACCGAACATGTGTTCTGTTCCAGCTTCAGCAGGGTGATCTGTCCAGAATAATCACCGACAAAAGCATACTGAGTATCAAAGTCATATCTGAGGAGAACGGTCAAGGATATATAATGGAATCCACCTCAAGAACCATTAAAGAGAGATCAGCTTTAGTCAAAGTTGGTTTTCAAAATCAGGAAACACACATGTTAAAGAGAATAAGCACAACCCCAAAACCAGAAAGGAAAAACCCAACTGAAAATCATGCAATATGTAAATATTGAAGGAAAAATATAAAATAGCTGTTACTTGGAAAGTTAATACTCATTTATCCCTTCAACAAGAATTGAGTACCCATTACTGTACCAAGCAATACCCTAGGAACAGGCAACACAAAAGACAGGAGCTGTTAGAGCAGAGACTTGTAAACTAGTGGTTAGAATCAAGGTATAACAAAGTGTAAAAGAATAAAGTTGCTAAGTAATGAAAACAGTAAGAAAGCACTGGAACGAAGTGACTATTTATGAAATATATCCAAAAACAATATTAATATAAAACTGACAGCAAACGCAGTCCATGAACCTGTCTTTCTTTTGGCCTAGATGATTTACTTTAAGTTACTGTGGATAGTTTAATAATCCAAAAGGCAGTTATTTGTGGTAGTAGTAAATTTAAATTTAAAAAATATATTAACTATTGGTAACAACTCATTACTTTCTCAGTTTGTGGCCATAGAAACTTGTGGAAAACCACTAATTTATACATAATAGGATAAATATTGCTATCGCAAAACACAGATCACATGGAGCACCATGTGCCAGGCCATGACCATGTGATTCTGAGCCATTTTCTGTAAACCCATTGAGAGGTCTAGCACATAACATTTCGTTGGCACACAATATATCTGAGCATTTTTCCCTAGTCTGATCCTAAAGTATATGGTGCTATTTTAAATATCACATGCTGTGTATTCATTTGTAGCAAACATTTTATTTTATTTTATTTTATTTTATTTATTTTGAGACAGAGTCTCGCTCTGTTGCCCGGGCTAGAGTGTCGTGGCGTCATCCTAGCTCACAGCAACCTCAAACTCCTGGGCTCAAGCGATCCTCCTGCCTCAGCCTCCCTAGTAGCTGGGACTACAGGCATGCGCCACCATGCCCGGCTAATTTTTTCTATATATTTTTAGTTGGCCAATTAATTTCTTTCTATTTTTAGTAGAGATGGGGTATCACTCTTGCTCAGGCTGGTCTTGAACTCCTGACCTCAAGCAATCCGCCCCGCCGCCTAAGCCTCCCAGAGTGCTAGGATTACAGGCGTGAGCCACCACGCCCAGCCTATAGCAAACATTTTAAATAAAAGATTTCAAGAAAGGATTTTACTGTGTCACTCAACTCTGAGAGAGAAACTACCATAGGTATCTGCCTGTTGTTGGCAGCCTTGGTCTTGCCATCCCTAAGATACACAGCACCAGAAGGTCGCCTTAAGCAAGGTGAGTTCTGTATAAAGCAAATACCATGTAGTAGTGGGAAATTTTTAAGGCAGTAATTTTTAGCATTTGGGGGGATCCTGAAGCAGCTTTGAGAGTATTAGAAGGCTTATGGGCTCTCATTATATGGTAAATTTTCTTCTAGGTTCTGCAAATGACCACTTATTAAAAGGTCAATTCCTTTCTTTCTTTCTTAATACCAGAAAAAGTCTTTCAATTTTAATGCAAAGAAATGAGGGGAGGGGTTTGCATTAATGGCCTTGGATTTTCCACAATCTTGAATGAAAAACCTGGAGCACTTCCCAGCAATTCCTTCACTATTTTTAATAAGCCCAATTTATACCAAAGAAAAGCAGACACAGCAATTCTTGAATATTAGATGAAATATGTAGAATTCATTCAGTCTTTAGATCTCAATTAACAATTTACAGAGAAAAGGAGGTCAGGGAAGGAGAGGTCGGGTGGCTGAAGGATACTGCAAACACGAAGCCCAGGAAGTGAAGAAGTGCCTCCCTAGCATGTTCCCGCTCCGGGTGCACATCCAGCTGACACATTTGTCGTGGCCGGTGCTGATCACCCACTCTGCCGCCAAGCTGAAGATAATTGCAGACACCCGGTTCTGATGAGCTGCAAGAACAGAAAGGCAGGTGAGCAATGTGATCGTCAGAACAGCTGTCCATGGGGAAGAACTGAAGCCCAACTTCTCAATCTGCTCTGCTTGGACACTCTGGAACACATCTCCACAGTCATATCCTGGAAATGTCCTACCTAGGCAGGTATGCGCCCTACCCTCTGCAGGCAACTTTCAGACAATCTGCCCCACCCAATGAGCCAGCTCTGCTTTCTCTAAGGCCCTGCCCTCTACCCCCCACACGGAAGGCTGCCAGAGGCTGCAGTTCATTAGAGTAATGCCCAAGAGAGATTCAAATAATAGATTAGAGAATATATTTTTTTCTAGGCTCAGAAGAACATTTTTACTTTCTTCTAAAACACCTTAACTATCGACAAATTCCACATTAAAGCAGCCGTCTTTTCTTAACAGAGCAATGTTTTTTATTGTCTATAACTTTAGTGTTTTGACCCTTTAGAAAACACTGGCACTGCAAACAAGAGTAACTACAATTTTCTAAAATTAAAACATAGTGTCAAGCATTTTGTTTTTGAGCCAGGCATGGTGGCACACACCTGCAGTCCCAGCTACTTGGGGGACTGAGGTAGAAGATGCACTGAAGCCCAGGAGTTGGAGCCCAGCCTGGGCAACAAGGGAAGACCCCCTTTCACAAAGGCAAAAAAAAAAAAAAAAACAAAACAAAAAACAAAGAAAAGGAAAATAAAACAAAATCATTTTGTCTCAAGAATAATTTTTGTTTGCGTGCAACCTTTTATTATTTATAAAGCAAAGAATCTGTAAAGTTCTCTATTCTAAAATAATAGCTGAGAATGAGGAAGGCATTCTGTCCGTTACCTGGCTTTGAAATATTTCCAGGTTAATTGTAAGCCACACCAAGGCAGTGACCTGCCTTCTACTTCTCTGGCATTCAGTAGGTGTTTAATAAATACCAAATCTGATGAACGAGGTTAGAGGCCATATGGAGAAACCACTGACCTTGCTCTCAGCTGTCTAGATTGCTTCAGAAGAACTGAGGGACTCTCCCCAAAAGTCTCTGTGAATGTCAAATTCACCCACTGCTAAAAGGTTATAATGAACAATTACATACTCTTGAAGGCTCCCAAAATGTAAAGGGTACCCCGATACCTATTAATCTAAAATTCGAGGAAAACAACTCTCAGCAAATGACAACTGCCATTAGCTGAGACCTGACTCAGTGACAGAGGTAGTGCTTTTTCTGCTTTAATATTTTTAATTTACATAAACACTTACAAGGTGTGTATTATGCCCAATTTCAGATAAGAAAACTGAGAAGCCAACATGAAATGCAGGCCCAAAGTTATGAGCGATAGATTAACTTGGTCTGTCTGACCCCAAACACTTTTTCCACTAAACCTCAGACAGTGACAAGGTTTTACACTAGTTTGTGGTAAAGATGTTGGATTTTTTCTTGGGAAGAAGTGTCCTATTTCTAAGATTATATCCTTTCTGCTGTTTTGTTTTTTAGATGTCCTTTTATAAAATTGGTGAATGTAGTGATGCTCATTTTGCTTCATTTTTATTTTTCCTACTCCCTCACTTGGCAAAATAAAAAATCTGGCAATCCCTATATTAGTCCTTCAAATGTTTTTAAAATCGTTATTAGTCAACGAAAAGTACAAAGGTCTGGAAACCACTACAAAACTATGCTGCCTTATAACCAACCCATAATGAACTCTGACAACCAAAATATAGATAAAAATAACATGAGACATAAATATTAAATAATTTGATATAAAACTTAACAGATAAAATAATTTAGTAAGGAATTTGCCTTTTGACAAAAATATTGATCAGGCATATTTTAAAAAAAGGTCTCCAAACTTCTAGGTACACACTTCATAAAAGGGACTTACAGATTCTTGACTATTTTAAAAATAAACTTTCAAGTGATAGCTGAGAAATCATAGCTGTTTCTGTTGTTGCAATAACAATGTAATGCTTGTACATTATTCAGCAATGCAAGATTGTAAAGTGCAGTCATTCTTTGTCACAAAACAGTTTCCCCCACCAACATATGCCAAGTTCAAATGTATGGTCATCGTTGCATCACTTTTCTCCTGTTTTAATTTGAAACAGGTGAAACGGTATCTAGGGAAAAGCAATTTGGTCTTTTTATTAAAGTTCAGAAATCTCTTTCCTGTATCCTATTATTAGACCAAATTTCACTAAGTGGAACAACATACACGTAAAACATCCAGCCTCTAATTTTCACCCTTATCCACAAGCATGAAACATAAAATTTTAGAAATATAGGGTGAATAAAATGAGGCTAATTGTTATGTCTTCAGGCGAAGTTTCTGGGAATCAGCTAATTGGTCTGCTGGGAACCCAGGACTTAATCAAATTGCTCTGGTTTTGCAGTTTCAATTTCAAGTTACCATTGGGAACTTGCTTTTGTTGTTAAAATAACTAAATTTACAAGACAAAGTAAAAACTGAGAAAACTGTACATGCCACAGATGTTACAAAGGGGTAAAAGCTTTGTAGTAAAAGGTGCTTACACTTTAATTAGAAAACACTACAACTCCCTGGAAATACGGGCAAAACCATGAACAGACATTCACAAAGACAACAAATGGTCAACATGAAATAAAACTTAAACAATTTTCAAATTGAGAAATTTTATACTTTAAATGGGCAAAAAAAAAATCTTTATAAAGTTGCAATGTTGTGAAGACTTAATGAGCAGTCGCTCTCAGACACTTCTCATGGGATTGTGAAAACTTACCATATCGATGGAAAGCAGTTTGCAAAATAAATTTAGAGCATTAAAAAGCTTTTTTTAAATGTCATTATACAAGAATGGTTAAATTAAA
Organism: Cheirogaleus medius; assembly: GCA_008086735.1. NCBI lineage: Eukaryota > Metazoa > Chordata > Mammalia > Primates > Cheirogaleidae > Cheirogaleus > Cheirogaleus medius. Next base: position 60,178,353 of record VBSM01001562.1, read on the forward strand.
TCCAATACACATATCCAATAAACAAAATTTTAAACGTTAATGAGCAGGAAAAAGATGATAAGACTTTAAAGAACTAATTATCTCTCACTTAATTGGGGTAACAAAACTAAAACATTAATGTGAAAACCTAATTTTCAACACGAGAGATGGCTGCCCTAGTTTTGTGCATATCTACATGGATATGTGTGTGTGAGAGTGTGTGTGTATTATAATTACCTGGATAGGTCTTGATAAAGTTCATTTTATTAAAATCTTCAGATATGTGAAATTCCTAAAAGTAAACATACACAATGAGAAAAGTTATGGTTTTAAAAACAACAGGAACATAACTTTTAAAATGAGGTAAAATCCAAAGATGACTATCACAAAACCTGGGACTTAATATTTGCTATTTAAGGATGATTATGAATTGCTTCTTTCACCAGATCTGTCCTCAGGCCATCACTTCTTTGGGAGAACAGACCGAATCAAATGAAGAAAGTGCCACTGACCAGCACAGCACTGTTGTCCACTTCTTCCTCCCAGTGAGCACTTTGTATTCCCTCTCCCGATAACTGCAAACTTTCGGTAATTTTGCTCTCTTGGCTATAAAAAAATCCCTCAAGATGATGCATCAAAACTGCACATACCATTACTAACAGAGCTCTCAGCTACAGCAAAAATAAGGCATTGAGTATCTCAGCAATTTAATGGGGAAATTATATATACTTAATATACAAAACACATCGAAAAAGAGAAATTTACAGATTATAGGTGGTTTTCATCTTCTCTTTACACCCCTGTATTTTCCAAATTTTCTATAGACTCTGTAATACCTTTATAACTTGGAAAAAATTAAACTTTTTAATGAAAAAATAAGCCTCAGCATAAAAGTGAGAAGATAAAACTTTATAGAAAAATCACTAATTAAGAATTGTCTTGATCAATGCTAAACTGACATGGACATTATGAATTGCTGACTAACCAGAGTGAGGGAAAAAAGCACACAGAGGAATATGGATTTCTTGTCCTCCATCTTATTTTGGCAAAGTACAAAGTGTCTCAGCATTGTATATATTAATCTGCACGGGGGAAGGCTCAATAGATCAATTGTGAGCTAATGCTAAATTGGATCTACATTGCTCCTTTCCACTGGGGAGCTGTAAGAGTCTTTATGTGCCATCCTATATTTAACCACAGAGTCTCCCCTTGAACCAAGAGTCTTAAGAAGTGTCCCTAGAGAGGTGATACACAAACACTACCACCACTGAGCTATCTGAAGAATATTTGAAGGACTATTTGAAGAAGCCACTTTGTGGCTTCTTGTTAGGTATGTGCACGCACATCACCATGATGTTCCTATAAAATTTTCATGAGAAAAAGGAGAGCTATCTTTATAGGTATAAATGACTTTAGATTATTAGGCAATAGTTTCTTAGATATATCTAAAGCACAAGTAACAAAAATAACAAACTGGACTTGATCAAACTTTAGTGGAAGTTGCAAATATTTGCAAATCATGTATCTGATAAGGGCCTAGTATTTAATATATAGAAAAAACTCTTACAACTCAACAATTAAAAAGGCAAATAACCTAATTAAAAACTGGCAAAGGAATTAAATACTTTTCCAAAGAACATACCCAAATGACCAACAAGTACTTACAAAATGCACATCATTAGGGAAACACAAATCAAAAGCACAATGAGGTGCTATTTCACACCCACCAAGATGGCCATAATAAAACCAAAACAAAACAAGTGGAAAATAACAAGTGTGGGCAATGATGTAGAGAAACTGGAACCTTCATACATTGCTGGTGGGAGTGTAAAATGTGCTGTCACTTTAGAAAATAGTTTGGTGGTTCCTTAAAAGTTATAGCTACCATATGACCCAGGAATTCTACTCCTAGGTATATAATACCCAAGAGAACTGAAAACATACATTCACACAAAAACTTGTCCATGAATGTTCATAGCAGCATTATTCATAACAGATAAAAAGTGGAAACAAACCAAATGTCCATCAACTAATGGATAAAGTGTGTATATCTATATAATGAAATACTATTCCACCACAAAAAGGAATGAACTAATTCAAGCTACAACATGCATGAACCTTGAAAACATGCTAAGTGAAAAAAGACAGATATAAAAGGCCATGCATATTGCATGATTTTATTTACATTAAATGTCTGGAATAGGCAAATTCCTAGATTCAGAGAGTAGATTAATGATTGCCAGGGGCTGGGGGGTGGAGGCATGGGGAGTGACTGCTAATGTGTATGGGGTTTCTTGATGGGGTGCAGGGCCAGGTGGGCGTGATGAAAATGTTCTGGAATTATGGAGTGGTAATGGTCATATAATCTTATGACCATACTACAAAACCACTGAATCGTATACTTTAAAATGGTAAATATGGTATGTGAATTGTATCTCAATTAAGGAAAAAATAAATATATGCACACCATTAGATCCATAAAAATACCAGACTATAATAGATTAGAAATTTAAATATCTGGTCCTTCACCAAAGATGGCTGAGAATCACTATGAGTTGCTGGCTGACTGGTTAGCCCCTAACCTTGCTCCCTCCCCCTTCTCTCTCTCTCTCTCTCTTTCACACACACACACACACACACACACACACACACACACGAGTGACAGGGGCTCTCTACCATCATGGTTTAGGGATAGGGCTGCTAAGGTCTCATTCGCTGGACCAAGGCCGTGCTCTGTGGGCTAGCCCGAGCAGCCAGCCATCAATCATGACAACATTCTGAGCTCCATGGAAAGAGTTCAAAATTAAGCACTAATTTAAATTAACGCATTGTTTGACCTAACACATCTATACTGAATTAAACATTTTTTATGCCAAACAATCAGACAACCACTGTCAGCTTTATTTAAACTGTCCAACATAAGTGAACCTGGGGAGGGCAACGTAAAGAATATAGTGAATGCATTCTGGAAGCTTCCTACCATTATGGCGCCGTTATCCTGGCCCACAAATATCCGTCTGCTGTCGTGATGATAAGCCATGGCAGAGCAAGGAGCTGCCAGAAAAACAAAGACCACGTTACATGCAAAGCTGAGCATTTTAAGTCATTGTTCAAAGTATATTATTATTAAGAAGAGCTATACGATTTTGGTTAAAATTGAGTTAAAAGACGGTGCACATTTCTGCTGCTAAGGGCACAAATGTTTTATTAAAAAAGCATGTAAATTTAAAATGTTATTTAAGTTCTCTCTGTTGTTTTAGTTTAAAATACTAATTGTACAAACTTTCTTAATTATTTCTATAATTTTGGGTGAAATGAGTCGGCATGAACTTTCATTGACTGAAACTCCTACCTTTGCCCAGCAAGGCTGAGGACCGAGGGTGATGTGATGCTCCAACACCCAAGGGCTCACGCTGCCCCTGCCACCCTTCCCCATCAAAGGCCAAAGAGTAGCTGGAATGTGCGCAAAGACGGGTTCCCTGCACCGGATTGCCCATTCCATGGCATACGTGAGCAAGCTGGGGAAGCCACCTTAGGATTACTTTTTTCCTCAATGGTCAAAAAATGCTCACTTTTGCAATGACACACACAACTCGGTTTGTAGTGATTAGAGTTCTGAGATATAGAGAGGTTTCTTTGTCCACAGCATTGCTATATGCCAGGGATAACACCTGCCTCTTCTCATAAACACACCCCTTCCATGCTACTCACCCTTCCAGAAATCATGAGTTTCAGACAGAAGAAACTCTGAGTTGTCTTCCTCTGCTAAAAATCAGAATTAAAGTGATTTATAAAATAGAACATTTAGAAAAAGAAATGTTTGGGTTCACTTTGGCCTAAAGAACTTTAGTTAACAAGGAAAGAATCACAACAAGGAAATTCGTGCCAGGAAAAAAACAAATGAACTTGAGTCTACTTTGAAATAAAACTACTCATAAAAAAAGTAAAAGAGCCAGGCATGGTGAATCATATCTGTAATCCCAGCACTTTGGGAGGCTAAGGCAGGTGGAACACTTGAGGCCAAGAGTTCCAGACCAGCCTGGGAAACATAGCAAGACCCTGTCTCTACAAAAAATTAAAAGCATTAGCCAGGCTCAGTAGCAGATGACTGTAGTCCTAGCTACTCAGGAGGCTAAGGCAGGGAGATTGCTTGAGCCTAGGAGTTCGAAGTTGTAGTGAGCTATGATTGTACCACTGCACTCCAGCATGAGTGACAGAGAGGGACTGTCTCTAAGAAAAAAAACAAAAAGTCAAAGGAAAAAAAAAAATCTTCTAAATGAAGTCACCATCTGCATCATCTGAATATAAAGTTCTCTCTCTACAATGGGCCAATATTCTCCAATAAAGGAAGAAAGTAAACTATAATACTGGATTGTACTCAAAAGCTAAAACACAGCTAACTGCACAATCAGACTATAGAAAGAGACTGTTTCAGTTGCATTCAAGAATTACTCAAGGGCCGGGCG
>VBSM01001562.1:60182897-60196846 GCA_008086735.1 Cheirogaleus medius
CAAATCATGCTTTGATTTCGAAATTCATTATCATCATTTTTGCTTGCTTTTGCATTAGTATTAAATCCTAATGCAATAGTTCTAAGCTTCAATTCTTTTTATGCCTGACCCTACAACAAACTACATAAAAATGTAAAATCCCCTCTTTTGTGCAAAAATTACAATGTGCTGGATAATTTTATAAGGCTAGAGAATTTTCACATACTTAAAAAAACAAAGCTTCCCTAGTCTGTTTTATATATAATGATGTCCTGGATTTCTTCCAAGAAGGGAGGTTTCCATTGAGATATGCAATATAAATTTAAAATAGAAGGGGAGTGGTTGGATATTCACTTAGTTTTATAAACAAGCAAAACACAAATTATCCTTCAAACCAGTGAACTTTGAAAAAGGCATCAGTGCAGTACAAAATCAAATGCTTAAAACTCTGGATCAGACCAGAGGGCCAAATCATAGCCTGCTGCATGTTTTGTTGATAAAGTCATTACGTTTTTTTGGAACACAGCCAGGCTCTTTCATGTATGCATTGTTTATAACTTTTCATGCTACATGTATGTATTGTTTATGACTGCTCATGCTACATGGCAGAGCTGAGTCGTTGCCACAGAGACTGTTGGCCCACACAGTCCAAATATTTCCTGTCTAGCCCTTTGCAAAATAAGTTTATGGCCCTGCCCCATAACTGTGGTGGGTAGCACAGTTTTAGAGTCATGGACGGGCATGGATTGGAATCCCAACCACGAGCAATCAACTTAGCCCCTCTGGCCTCAGTTTCCTCATTCACAAATAAAAATCTCACCTACCTTGCATAGCTTTTAGGATGATTTCATAGAACTCTATTACCAAAAACGGCATGAAACACACAGTAGACACAGATTTTGAAAGTTACTTTTGGTATGTGAGGTAATGTTATGGAACATAATTGGACTACATATAGCAATATGCTATTTGTCTGATTGACCACTCTGTCAGATCACAGGAAAAAGTTTAAGTTGGTGGATAATCACTAAAACATCCTAAATTAGGTAATCTGCAGATAGCTTTTAGAACCAACATGGTACTTTGCTTCTCATATTTTGAATTTAACTTGAAATAAAAGCCATTCTAAAACAGACAAACAGTTGTTTCTCATAATTCATTCACTGTTTTCTCCTTGTGGTGTTCTTGCAGCTTGATCAGTAGATCCGGGTCCAAATGGAGACAACAAAGCAGCAGCATCTGGAAGCAACATGCTGCAAATGTGTAGACACAAACAAGCAGGTGCCGGCCACCCACTGCAGAGAAGCTGTGGCTCTTCTTTCACGTCCCTCCTTGCTAGGCTAGGAATCCTTCACCATAGTTAAGCCAACTTAGGGAGGGATGGGGACAGAGAGAGCCACACCAATTGCCCAAGATCTAGTGGGCAAGAGAGAGTGCACATTTCTGCTGTTAGGGTTTTGGTAGGAGAGAAATTAATTGCAAAGTTGTTGTACTAAGTATCTAGGGAAAATACAAGCCAAGAATTAACTGAACTAAATATAGGACAAAATCCATCTCAGTCTCTGTCTTTATTCTAATGAGCATGAACCCCAAGGCTGAGGACTCAAAGATTAAGCTACGACAAAATATTAACTATGGAGGAAGGGAGGGCTGGGAGGAATAACAGCAATAGCATTAACGAGATTTTCCACAATGATAGCACAACTTTCCCCAGCACTACCACTAACTATCTTATCTATCACTGGGCCACCGCGAAGGTAAGGAGTCATCAGCCTAACAGAAGCCTTTAGTTTTTTTGGGTGGGGGGGCAGTAAAGAGTGGGCTCAGAGGCCCAGGGTGTCCCACCCACCTCTGCCCTCCTCTCAAAATTCCCTCAGTAAATGTCCAACAGGCTCCATAAGCACCTTGACCAAGACATCGGTCACTTCATATTTCAAGGTGAGAATTCAGGGTGAGAAACCAAGGTTATGCACTCACAGTACGTGCTGACATGAGTAACAAGGAGACGCTTCTGCTTGGCACAGTGAATCATGGTCAGGTTTTTAAGTAGTCGTCAAATGTGCTATGTATTGTAAAGTTTTATTGTTCGTTTTGTAATAGTTATCTTTACACCGGTGTTCCAAAAATCATTCATTTTCATTGAATGATTATCAAGACAGAGAAGTTGACTAGCCTGCCTAAGCTGTTGGTAGAAAGTAGAACAAATAAAAATGCCTAATAAAGTACCAGTGTTTTGTGAAAATTATTACAGGATCTAAATGCTGCATACATAATGGAATACATGCACAAAGGAGGAAGTGCTAACCGACAAGAGCGGTGCTTAGAAGAAACATGCAGACTGATCAAGCTCTGGAATACCTATGAGGAAGCTGTGAACAGTGTCAACAGCATCTGAAACAACCGTCAAGAGCTCTTCTTTGGAAAACTTTATAATGGTCTTTAGTAACAAACCATCAAGCGCACACCAAAGCCTTTTTTCTTTTCCTAGGGACTCCTCTGAATATTGAAACACTAAACTGAGGGAATTACCTCATTAAGGAACAAAAGCACAAGAAAACTAGCAGCTGTGGACCTTCTGCATGGCAGAAGGTTGAATCCTGGGATGGCAAGATTCAACCCTCCACTTGGGCTTGGGTGTCACCCAGGCATTCTCTGCAGGGCTTTCTTTTCAAGAAAGACTGAAGAACAGAAGTGAGAGAGAAGGATGGCAACGCCGCTCAGATGTGCAGGAAGAACTAGAATTTACGTGTGATCTCATGTCACTACCTCCCAGGGCTGTTTTAAAGTCTCAATGTAGAAGCTTTATTGTCCAGATTTATTTTTAGAACATACCTGAGTGAGAAATTCTCTATTTAGAACGTGTTGTACCTTAGACCACATCTCTCGGTAGGACCTGGAGCTCTATGAAAATGTTGGGAAAAGGCCTGGTCAAAGCTACGGAGGGTACAGAGTCCTTTTTCGGTGTTAATATCAGCTGCTACTAACTGCAAACTTACTGCTAATGTAAGTCTGCCAAATTAAAACAAAGGAAAACCAGGGAGAAACGTGCCTTTTCCTTTTTTCTTTTTCCCCAGTTTTGCTCAAGTCGGCTTCAGTTAAGCCAGTAGACCCAACTTCCTTTGCAGAAGAAAAGGAGTTTTCCTGCCATGTGTTACAGCCTGTCAGAGGGATTAGGCAACTGAGATACTCATTTTGAAATCCAGTAGCAATTTTCAACCAGACACTTTGATGAGGAATCATCAACAACACTGGGACAGCCTCTTCACATGGAGCAGCTCAGCTACTTACAGGCCATGGTGTGGTAGATGCTGGGCCAGTACTGACCGCTGTCTCTTTTCAGCCAGACGCGGATGGTTCTGCGGAGAAATGAAAAGAAGAAAAGAGCAGTTGATAGCAATTTTATCTTCTTTTGTGTTCCAGGAAATCTGAATTTTTAAAAAAATTTTCAATACTATTTCCTAGCTGACCTTATAAAGTTAATCACTTGGGCAAATATATGTATGTGTACACATATATATATATAGTATATAGCACATAATATATACTATATAAACACATATAGTTACATATAGCATAATGGTATATGGTAAGTTATATAGTACCTAGGAGTCAAGATTACAAATAATTTTAATATGGAAATGATCGTTATATAATGACATACAAAGAAAACTGAGGACAATTGTGGGGTTTTTTTGTAAAAACAAATTGCATGAGCTTGGTCCCTTGACCACCTGAGCCCACCGAGCAAAGCAGGGGGTCTAAGCGGAAAGAAGCTGCTGATGGACGGGGAGTCCGCAAGGAAGACAGCACACAGCACTGCTCGATCCCTGGTCTTAATCAGTCTTCCAGCCCCGGGAGGAAATCATTCCACACCATGTCCCTGGGCCCCTCTTTCATCAGAACACGCACAGGCGACGAGGAAATCCTGTGCGTGTGCAGGAAAATGACAAGCGATCAAAACAGCCAGGGTTTAATCTCTGGGTTTACTACCTTGGAAGGACAATGGGAGCATTGTGCCGCCGGCCCCTGTGCCCTCATAGGCCCCTCTGAGCCCGCCTCTTCCCCCTCCCCCTGCATCCCCAGGCTGTGCCCGGACTTCCCTGGGGCCTGCCCTGCTCAGCCCTTGAAGATCCTCACAACTAGCTTGTCATCCCCACTGGCAACTCTGTCGCATTTTTATATTTCTAATAGCAACATAGATTCTGGCAAACGGTAGGCGCTGAATAATTGTTTACAACTTTAAAATACATGAAGACTAAATGTTAATATTATACGTTTCCATTTTTTTTTGAAGGTCAAGACAAGTAAAGCTAGTTAGTGGGCCTCGAGACAGTGGCCCTGCACCTGGGCGCCGTGGAGGCGTTGTCCTCCCTGTCCCCCCGCCCACCGCCTTCATCGAGGCGGTAACCACCTCCCCACACACAAGTGACAGGCCTGGAAGCTAGATGCACACCTGGACAAGCACAAGGGACAGAGCCCATTTGTTTGTGACTCTGAACGGTGTGGCACAGCCTTCATCAGGGACTGCCTGATTTGAGTCTCCACGCCCCCATTCACACTGGAGAAAAGCCATTTCTTTGTGCAGCTAGTGACTTTGGTCAAAAATTCAACACAAAATCAAACCTGAAGAAACATTTTGAATGCAAACATGAAAATCAGCAAAAGCAATATGTATGCAATTTGAAGGTTATAAGAGGCCTTTAAGAAACATCAGCAGCTGCAAATCCACCAGGACCAGCACACCAAGGAACCACTAACCCGGTGCCAGGAAAGGCGTGGGAAGCACTCTGCCCTCCCCACCTTCAGCCGGCTGGAGCTACTCGGCAAGGCCCATGAGGGTTACATGGTACATGTCAAAAGAGATGTTCCTTTGTGGCAAAAACAAGGACGGAATTTCTGAACATATGAGGGAAACCCCTAAGGGGGAGTAACAGGCGAAGCATTCCAGAAGACATGTACATGGAGAGACTTTCTTAAGCAATACGTAAGAACTCCTGCCCCAGGAAGGGACGTATGTCGATGTCCAAGAGAAGGATGTGGCAGAACCTACACAAATCTCCAGGGCCACAGTCTTTCTCACCTGGCTGCAGCAAACTCTCTGCAATGAAACACAGTCTCACTAGCACGGCTGTGCAGGATCCTAACAAGAAGAAAATGAAGCTCCAAGTAAAACCATCTCGTGAAAAAGGGAAGTTTGGCCTCTTGGCTCAGTGGATATGTCCCTCCTCAAAGAAAACAAGAAGGGCAGGCTCATCTCTGCCTAAAACAGAGAGTCACTGAATTGCACGGACGAGGAGATGCTCTCAAAACTTGGAATGCTCACCCTGAACTGAACATCACCTGGCTTTGTTTAAATGACCACAGACCAGTGAGCTTAGTTATTTTCTCTCAGAAGCATATTTTTCTTTATTAAAATCACTGATGCAGAAATAAAAAAAGAGACAAGTAAAACTGGTCAGAGACCAGGGATAAAAATCAGAACAGTGGTTGTTTCTGGGGAAAGAGGAGGACAGAAGGTAAAGGGATGCAAGGGAACTGTCTAGGGGAATGGCAGGGCTCTGGGAGTTGGTTACCATGGGTGTCTGCATCTTTTAGAATTCTCCAACTCTACCTAAGATCCATATAGATTACTGTATATGGTTAAAAGAAAATTAAAACTAATAGTTGACCTTCATTCATCCAAATAAGTAAGATGATCTAGCACCACAGTGAGAGTAATGCTATTTTGTATGCGAACAAGCCTTAGGGCTAATGCAATCTCATCAAGCCTCTAGATCCACCTACTGATTTACAGAAAATACAGAGGAACATATTAAACACTACCACAGGGGTACGTTCAGTAAAATTAAGACTGTAAGGAAGTCTATAGATAAATGACTCAGTTTCTTCTACAAATAATTTGCAAGGGAAAAAAAATAGAGATAAAGGATAAGCCCATGGTGAAAAAGGTTTTAGGGCTCTATCAGGCAATCACAATGTGTAGACTTATTTAGATCCTAATTCAAGCTATAAAATAGATGTATACCATTAGAAAACAATTGTATTTGATATTAAAAAGTTATTGTTTATTTCTTTAGGTGAGATAATGGCACTGCTGTTTACTTCTAAGTAGTAAACACTAATTTCTAAATACCACATTGGCCCTCATTTGTCATCGTTAGCATGACCACCATGGTCCAGGTCCTCATCGCCCCCACCACAGTCAGCCTCCTCTCACGGTGCCTAGTGGACTCTTTCCTCCCTCTGGTCCACCTCCAGCATATCAACTGTCAGCTGCGGCTCCCACGAGCTGCTTGCATCACACTGTTCCTGTGCTCAGAATCCGCCAGTGGTTACCCCAAATCCGGGTTCAACTGACAAACTTATTCCCTATGACTCCCCAACCCAGACCCTACATCCCAGTGAGCCATCATCCTCATGTTCCCCAAATATGCCCAGTGCAGGTTATGCCCTAAGCCTACCTCCCTCCCCACCCTACCAAGAACTCTTCTGTCTAGACGGTAGTTTTCTGTGCAGATCGCAGGATGGGTACCATTTCAGCACAGCTCCTTCATCTGAAAGAGTCAATGGAAGCTTATACGGTGATGTTATTAGTATGTTGACTATATTCTACCTTACTTAAATCAGAATGCTTATGGATACATTCCAACATAGGGACCAAAAGAGCTGCAATAAGTGAAAGGGCAACTCCCAGCTGAGCATCAATCCGTTCAAAAATTCTCCTACACTTCCAAATGCATGGTAACAAAGGCCGAGGCACATGAAGATCATGGCTTCACGCGGGGCCACTTCAAGCTTACTGGCTTCATTTGTACGAAGTTCACAAAGGGATTAAATCTGCCAGCTACCTAGCTGTCAGGGTTTTTAGGTCCAAGGAAGAACAGAATGCTGATGCATTCTAAAACTCTTCAAATCAATCCCAAATGTCCTGGGTCATGATTGTGTAGGTGGCTCAAAGGATCTGTGGCACAGGCTCTTCCCTCTGTACTCTTGAAAAGAGGGTAATATTCAGATATCAGAGAACTCTGTTGTGAGAAGGAAATCTTAAAGGTAATCTCTTCCAACCAATCATGTAACTCGGAAAAGTCTAATTTTAATTTCATACAGCTTCAAAATGAAATTTAAACTAGCTCAAGGTCAAAATGGAACCTACCCAGACTCCAGCATTTTCTAACACGGTATTTAAACGTCAGCAAACAATTTGGTCTGTACAAATTGGACCCATCCTAGGACGACACAACTAACAAACTGATCTCTTAGGGTGTTTCCTTTGAAAACTGTTTGTGACACCTAGGCCATCCTTGTTTGGGAATCAGCTTCCACATTAGGTACTTCACCTCCATCGCCACCTCTGTATTCACACCTCCATCTGGAATTCGCTTCCTTCTCTTTTCAAGCCAGAACCTTCCCCCCCTTTCTTACACACTGCTAAAATCTTCCACTCCCAAGATTAAATCAATTAAGTTTAACCCTTAACACCCTGGCACTCCCAAGAACCTAAGTATTAAACAGAGTTGCCTAATTTCTATGAGTAATTTGTATTATGTCTAAAATATTTCTTATTATTTTAACAAATGGTTATACAAATAGGTTTAAGTAGGGCTACTTATTTAAAAATCAGCAAATTTCAGACTAAAAAAATTCACTATTCAGCAAATTGGAAGTAAAATCTATTCAGTAAGATGAAAGCAACATAATAATACAGTTTCATTTAATAGGAGCAAACGACTTAAACCTCTAGGATGATATTAATAAACCATCTAATCACTAGTGTCAAGATCAGATGGTTTTATTTTTACATAAGTCACAATATTTTCTGCCTAGATAAATGTCTAAGTCATTCTCTACACGAAGATGAAATAAAACAGCTTAATTTTTCCTTTAATATTTTGACAAATTTACACCCACACACCTAAACTCATTTTATGTTTTTCTGCTGCTTATTCTACCCATTCTTCTAGTGCCTGGATTTTCCTTTATATTCCAAGACCATGTCAATCTGGAAGAAAAAAACCTTTCCTTAAGACCACAACCTTGGAAACATGCTCATTGTTTTCCAAACTCTATGTTTAAATTGTTTTGAAACAATAGTTTGATATTTTTCCAAAAAGGTACCTACAAAGGAAATGTGTCATTTATTTCAGAGCCTACATAAATGCTTTTCAAACTTCCCCATGCTACTATTCCTGTGAAGGCTGCGACAATCCATCTCCTTTGCCCTTCTAGTTAGAGAAGCAGGGACTTACATATAGTTGCAACATATTCCACGGACAGATTAGAAAACGTATCTACATAAGACTATAACGTTATATATACATGACTACTGTATTACAGCACTATCGTCACCTTTGTCTATCATTCTTCAGCACTGTAGAAGATTCACTTGTTTTCCAAATAAATAAAATGCCAACATTGGATGATATTTTTTTATTTCTGTTTAAAACGTGTTTAAAATGTATTGCTATGCACGGATAAGCAAAGGAACAAGTGATAACAATAACAAAATGCCATTTCTAGGGCTCTCATAATTTTCTGTCAACACCGTAAATTAGAACTAACCCTTTAATGAGAATTTTGGTCCACACAGTGAGAAACATATCTGCCAAATTATAATAACCGTAATGGCAAAAATAATAAGGACAGACCTTGATTCAGGAATTCCAGGCTTGGCAATTGGTTCTAAAGAAATTATTTAATAGAAAGCAAATGAGAACTACACATTTAAAAAGTTCATATGAGCATCATCCAAGAAGTAAAAATTAGGAAAAAAGGCTAGATAATGAAATGGGCTAATGATACAGTAATTCAATACCTTATATAGTCATTAAAAATAGTTAAGACCTGGAAGCCTGAGAAAATGTTTGTGAAATGCTCAGTTTATTTTTTTTTAAGTATAATATAGGGATTCCTTGGAGATATTGTGAGTTCAGTTCCAGACCACTGCAATAATGTGAATATTGCAATAAAGCAAGTCACATGAATATTTTGGTTTTCCAGTGCACATAAAAGTTATGTTTACACTATACTATAGTCTATTAAGTGTGCAGTAGTATATGTCTTAAAAAATGTACATATCTTAATTTAAAAATACTTCATTGCTAAAAAATGCTAACAATCATCGGAGCCTTAAGCGAGTCCTAATCTTTTGGCTGCTGGAGGGTCCTAGCTCCATGTTGATGGTGCTGACTCATCACAGTGGTGGCTCCTAGAGTTTGGGGTGGCTGTGCAATTTTTTAAAATAAGGCAACAATGAAGTTTGCCGCATCAATTGACTCTTCCTTTCACAAAAGATTTCCCTGTATCACTTGATGCTGTCTGATAGCATTTTACCCAGAGAAGAACTTCTTTCAAAATTGGAGTTAATCTACTCTAACCCTGCTGCTGCTTTATCAAATAAGATTATGTAATATTTTAAATCCTTTGTTGCCATTTCAACAATGTTCACAGTATCTTCACCAGGAGTAGATTCCATCTCAAGAGACCACTTTCTTTATTTATCCATAAGAAGCAACTCCTCATCTGTTCAAGTTCTGTCAGGAAATTGCAGCAGTTCAGTCACATCTTCAGGCTCCATTTCTCATTCTAGTTCTCCTGCTATTTCTACCACGTCTGCAGTGACTTCCTCCACTTAAGTCTTGACCCCCTCAATGTCACCGATAAGGGTTGGGGAATCAACTTCTTCCAAATTCCTGTTAATGTTGATATCTCCTCCTACAAATCATGAATGTTCTTAATGGCCTCTAAAATGGTGAATCCTTTCCAGAAGGTTTTCAATTTACTTTGCCAGGATCCATCAGAGGAATCACTATCTATAGCAGCTATAGCCTTATAAAATGTATGTCTTAAATAATAAGACTTGAAAGTTTAAATGACTCCTTGATCCATGAGCTACAGTATGGATGTTGTGTTAGGCATGAAAAACACATTCATCAGTAATATTTTGAAAGGAATCTTTTTTTGTGAGCAGTAAGTTTCAACACTGAGCTTAAAATATTCAGTTAAACCATGCTATAAATGGATGTGCTGTCATCCAGGCTTTGTTGTTCCATTTACAAAACACAGGCAGAGTAGATTTAGCATCATTCCAAAGGGTCCCAGGATTTCTGGAATGGTAAATGAGCCCTGGCTTCAACTTAAAGTCACCAGCTGCATTAGCCCCTAACAAGAGAGTCAACCTGTCTGTTGAAGTCAGGTGTTGACTTCTCCTCTCCAGCTATGAAAGTCCTAGATGGCATCTTCTTCCAACAGAAGGCTGTTTCATCTATGTTGAAAATTTGTTGTTTAGCCACCTTCATCAACGATCTTCGCTAGATCTTCTGGATAACTTGCTGCTGCTTTACCTTGCAGTTTTATGTTGTGGAGATGGCTTCTTTCCTTAAACCTCATGAACCAACCTCTGCTAGGTTCAAACATTTCTTCTGCAGCATCCTCACTTCTCACAGCCTTCACAGAACTGAAGACAGGCAGGGCCTTGCTCTGGATGACTCTTTGGCTTAAGGCAATGTGGGGGGCTGGTTTGATCTTCTATCCAAGCCACTAAAACTTTCTCCATGTCAGCAATAAGGCTGCTTTGCTTTCTTATCATTCATATGTTTACGGGAGCACACTTTTAATTTCCTTCAAGAACTTTTCCTTTGCATTCACAACTTGGCCAACTGTTTGGCACAAGGGGCCCAGCTTTCAGCCTATCTCGGCTTTGAACATGCCTTCAGGTTCAAAGCTCAATCATTTCTAGCTTATGATTTAAAGTGAAACACATGTGACTCTTCCTTCACCTGAACACTGAGAGGCCACTGTAGGGCCACTAAGTAGCCTAATTCCAATATTGCTGTGTCTCAGGGACCAGGGAGGCCCAAGGATGGAGAGAGATGGGGGAAAGGCCAGTTGGTGGAGCAGTCAGAACACACACACACATTTATCAATTAAGTAGAACCATCTTATTCGGGCTCAGTGTGTAGCACCCTGAAACCACTATTATACAATAGTAACATCGCTGATCACAGATCACCACAACAGATATAATAATAATGAAAAAGTTTGAAATAGTGCAAGAATTAGCAAAATGCGACACAGACACAGGAAGCGAGCACATGCTGTTGGAAAAATGGCACCAACAGACCACTGGCAGTAGAGTTGCCATAAACCTTCAATTTGTACAAAACACATTATCTGTGAAGCACAATAAAGTGAAGCACAATAAAACAAGGTATGCTTGTCTAAAATTACATAACTAGATTATGTAGCAACACCGCATGAGGCTGGGCAGGGCGGGTGGGGAGGCTGTTAGGGGACAGAAGGAAGGTGAGAAGGGAACACGCCTACAAGGCAGACAATGACCTGGGCTCCTCTAAGGGCCCCAGAGGACAGATGAGGCGGCTGACGGATGAACAGCAGGGTCCAACGACTACCCCAGCAAGCCAACAATGAAACAGCTCAAAATGAGCCCTGAGGCACTTAGGGACTTACTTTGTCTGGTTTTCAAGTGTGGCTACATAAAATGCTAAATGTACAAATGTTCCACTCCTTTAGATTGTGTCCATTAAGTCTCTGTCCCCACTGACAGCAAATGAGGCTGTGGAATAAAATAGGAGACAAGATTCTGTCTTTTATAGAGACAGAATCTCTCTCTGTCGCTCAGGCTGGAGTGCAGTGGCCCCATCACAGCTCACTGTAGCCTCAACTCCTGGGCTCAAGTGATCCTCCTATCTCAGCCTCCTGAGTAGCTGGGACTTGCTACCACGCCCAGCTAATTTTTTAAATCTTTTTGTAGAGATGAGGTCTCCAACTTCTGGCCTCAAGTGCTCCTCCTGCCTCAACCTCCCAAAGTTCTGGGATCGCAGATGTGCGCTACCGTGCCCAGCCATGAGTCAAGTCTTAAGCTCTTATGTAAGCAGAGGCACTAGAATCAAGGCGATTTAAAATACATTGGAGCCACTTTCCTGTTTTTAATAAGGCTGATTCTAGAGGCCTCACCAGTTTGTCATGGAGAACACTCACTCTGGTCTGTGCTGGCCTTCAGTGTGGACTCGTGCCTTGGGTCAGGCTTGGAGTCTGGTCACGACCTGCCCCCAGGGAGTCTCTGAGGGGATCTGGCACATCCACAGGAGTCAGTGCAGGGGGTGAGGGAGCCCCGGTGCCGACAAGGAGACACAGACCTGGACATCAGGCTAGAGGTGCCTGGGTGGACTGGGCCTTGACAGCACTGTTCCCAAAGGACAGTGAGCAGAGGGCAGGGCCAGTAGAGCCGGCAAAGAAATCAGATGCAGAAAGGCAGAGAAGGAGAAGTCACCACCAAAAGGCATGGGACTCCCAGGCCTGAAAGTTACAAGGCAACAAACTGTGCCTCTTTCATCCACATGGGTCCTGCTTAACGTCTGGTGAGTTCACAGCAGTGAACTGTAGTGACGCACACAAGGCTGCTTCCTAGGCACACATCAGGACCCAGGAAGAGTCTGTGGTCTGTTGAGAATGAGATGCCATACCCTCATGGCAAAGATGACAGACACTTCTGCCTCCATCTGATACCCAAGGAAGCAGAAGCAAGGAGAGACGCAACCCTAAAATCATGCAAACCACCATCAGTGCTGCGTCAGATCGCCTGAGTTCAATTAGTTGTTTTGTCCAAGTTTATTTCTCTCTTACCAGAAGATGATGAAAATTCACCTTTCAAAACATTACAAAAGTAAATAATTCAAAGCAAGGTAGCTTTATATAGTAAATAATAAGTACAACAAATTTTTTTTTAAGGCTTTTCAGAAAACTCCACACTTTATCCTCCAAAGCAATAAGGAACCTGCAGCCTCAAGGCCACATGTGGCCTCCTGATTCTCAAGGGCGGCCCCTCAACCGATCCAAACATCACAGAACAAACCCCTTTATTAAAAGAATCTGTTCTGTAAAATTTGGATGCAGTCAAAAGGCTACATTTATGAATCCAGAAGGCCAAATATGGCCCAAGGCCACAGGCTCCCCACCCACTTTTTCCCCTAAATAAATCCAGAGTATGGGAAAGTATAGGTCTAACTCTAAAGCTCTCACTTAGTTCAAAGAAATACTGACTTTTGTGCTAAATAAGAATGGTGAATCTAACAAAATCTCTCACTACCTCAAGGTTTATATTTAGTTGAATCTAGCTATAGCATGCAATACCATATATAAGTGCTTGTGGCAGATAAATAGCAAAAAAATAAAAACTAAAAGTGCCCAGTTCTTTACCCTTCCCTGACTCCACACCCTCTGCAATGCAACTTTGAAGTTCTTACCATCAAGAGATGGAATCTATTTCTCCAGCACAACATGGCTGAAGTGACAGAGCACCAGCTGAGTCCAGAGGCCCTGCCTGCTCTCACTCCCTCTCTCAGAGGCCACACCACATGGGCCAGAGGGGCCAGCGCGCAGGAGGATGGAGGACAGCATGGAAGAGAGCCCAACTGTCCCAGCTGAAGCCACCCTTGGCCAGCCTGTAGCCAGCTCACTCCCAGATGTGAGCCTGGCGGAGGCCAGAAGGACCACCCAGGTGATCGAAGGCTCATGAATGTGACCAATACCTGCTGCTTTAAGCCACTGAGTTTTGAGGTGGTTTGTTACAGGAGCTAACTGATACCTTTAAGAATACTTAGGAATCTAAGGTTAAAATTAAAAATAAAAAGAGGATTTGGCATTTAATGAGTGATAAGGATTTCAAAGTACTTAGTACAAATAACTCCACTTCAACTCTAAATTGGAATATAAGATCCCTATTTTGCACAGGTGCTAATGTGAATCCTTAGAAATTACAGAAGTCACTAGAAAAGCAAAAATGAAGTAACTACTCTTTTGTACCAAAATATTTGTCAGTCTGTCTATCAAGGGTAATGATTCTGTATGTTTTACCTTCCTACAGTAGATATATGAAAAGTAGATTTAAGACCACATTCTGAAGCAATAATAGTTAAATCAGCCTGGTATTGGCACAAGAACAGAAGCATCGA
>VBSM01001562.1:60198814-60251650 GCA_008086735.1 Cheirogaleus medius
AAAAAAAAAAAAAAAAAAAAAAAAAGAAGCAGAGTTTGAGGTAGTAAGGAACAGTAGCCTATTTTTAAAATTTTATTCCATACTTATTTATTCCTAACAGGTTTTGTTTACAGATTCAATCAACTAACAATTGAGACACTACTAAAAGCTTTACACTGTTTTATGTGTTGGAAACATTTTAAAAGGTCACCATTTAACTAATGAAGACAAACTGTAAAGGGGTGATTACGATAATGTGGTAAGAGCTATTGTAACAGCGAAAGGGTGTGTTCACATTAGGAAGTGGTGATGGTGGTACGGTGGATTGGAGGAGTTGGCAAAGACTGCTCAAGAAGTGATGGCATGTCAAATGAGTCTCGATGCACGGGAAGGAGTTAGTCAAGCACACGATACACAGAAGAGTGGTCCAAGGAGAGAGAACAGCACAGCAGTGAGAAGCCTCTTCGGGGTACTGCAAGTATCCCAGGAATTCCATACTAAGTGGTATTTTCTACAAACCATAACCCAGAAACCAAACATGCCCCCATCAACATTGATTTCACTCCAAGCATCCCAACTCCCCATTAGCTTCTGCAATTGGGCTCTACTGATGAAAGGCAAGTAAATCAAATATAAAGACGATGAGAAGGAAAGAGGAAAAAATCCAGACAGGTGACCTTTTACCTAAAATTTCTCTGCGAATGGTCTACTAGAGATTCACGTTGAACTTAAAAAGAACTGTTCTGTGTGAAATAGTATGTGGTCAACAAAGAAAAATGAATAGTTAAAAAGATTATTTCATTATGAAGTATGACAAAAAGACATCATTAAATCTGTATATATGTGTTCACCGTATCTTAACAACTCTCAGATCTGCTAAGCATACACTGTAGAGAAGGAAGATGAATACCTAAATTCTAGAAACAAATATGATTCATTACATTACAACTTGCTTCTTATGAAAGAACTAAAGATTATTAAAGCTAATCATGCGGGGAATACCTCTTACACAGAAGTGGCTAAGTCTGTATCAATCAACCAGGGCTAGCTATGCAGTCTGTGCTATGTGACAACCTACCATGTAGGGGTACAAACTACACAGGAAGATAAGATGAATAAACACGAAGCAATAGTATGCAAATATTTTCTCCCATTCTGTAGGTTGTCTATTTGCTCTGGTGATTATTTCCTTTGCTGTGTAGAAGGTTTTAAATTTAACCAAGTCCCATTTATTCATTTTTGCTGTTGTTGTAATTGCCTTTGGAGTCTTAGTCACAAATTCTTTGCTTAGGCTGATATTCACAATCTATCATCTGAAAAAGGGCTAATATCCAGAATCCACAAAGAACTCAAACAAATCAGCAAGAGAAAAAACAAACGATCCCATTAAAAAGTGGGCAAAAGATATGAACAGAAGCTTTTCAAAAGAAGATAGACAAATGGCCAACAAACATATGAAAAAATGCTCAATGTCACTAATCATCAGGGAAATGCAAATTAAAACCACAATGAGATATCATCTTACCCATGTCAGAATGGCTATAATTAAAAAGTCCAAAAACAACAGATGCTGGTATGGATACAGAGAGGAAGGGACACTTATACTCTGTTGTTAGGACTGCAAATTACTATAACCTCTATGGAAAACAACACAGAGAATTCTTGAAGGACTAAAAGTAGACCTACTATTCGATCCATCAATCCCATTATTGGGTATCTATCCAAAGGAAAAGTCATTTTATCAAAAAGATATGTGCACTCAAATGTTTTTTGCAGCACAATTCACAATTGCAAAGATGTGGAATCAACCCAAGCACCCATTTTGTTAATGAATTAACAAAATGTGTGTGTGTGGGGGGGTGTATCTGTATGTATATTATATATATATATACACACACACACACACATATACTACACACACCATGGAGTACTACTCAGCCATAAAAATAAGTGAATTAATGTCTTTTGCAACAATCTGGATGGAACTAGAGGCCATTATCCTAAGTGAAGCATCTCAAGAATGGAAAAACAAACACCACATGTACACTCTAGTAATTTGGGACTAATCGATGGGCACACATGAGCACAGAGAGGAGTAAAAGTCATTGGAAATCAAGAAAGGGGTGGGGGAGGACAGGAGGGTACCTAACAGGTACAATGAAGACTATTCGGGTGATGAGCATACTTACAGTCCCGACTTAGGCATTATAAAAGCTATCCATGTAACAAAAACATTTGTACCCCCTTAATATTTTGAAATTTAAAAAAACTTGAAGCAACAGTAACTAATATCTGATTGTAATTAACTAAGCATAATCAGTAAGACACTACAAGTGCTGAAGGAAGCTCAGAAAGGACAGAGAACCATGGGCTGGGAAGAATGATTTGATGGAGGAGGTCGCCCTTGAAGTGGACCTAGAAGCAAAGGAGGGTTCGAATCTGGGAGAAAGGGGAAGGGAGGTGCCTGGTGAGGGGATGCCCAGAAGCAAAGGTGCCCAGACGGGAAATGTGACGTGTGAATGGACAGAGTGCATGTTGGCTCTACAGCACATGAAAGAACTACTGAAAATAAAGGTGGAAGTAAAGTTGGCCAGGGACCAGTTATAGAGTCCTCAAAGTCCTTTTACAGACATGATGAAATAAGGAGTCAATGAAAGGTCACGAGCAGGAGAAAGACATGACAAAAGCGGTGCTGAAGATACCAGCTTGGCAGGACAGATTCAAGCAGGATATGCCTGGACTTAGGGAAGCCAGTTAATAGGCTTTAGAAGGCGAGGTTTAAAAGACGATGAGGACAAGCTCTAGGGTAATTATGGGTAGGTGTGCAGGAAAGAGTCACCACGGCAGGCCTGACACTGTCTTTAAAAAGTCTTGCTTGCAAGGTTGGCCCTTGGCTGGTGTGTGGACCTTGGCCATCCGGAGGGTTTTCACCATTCCCTAACTTGTAAGAATAGCTAATGGCTCCCTGTGCTTAATATGCTGTTTAGGCTGACCACTGACCTTCCTCTGGGAGTCTGGAATTTGGGCACATGCTAGGCTGAGGGGCCCTACATGACCAGTCCCTAACTTCAGGTAACGAGTCTCTAATGAGCTTCCCTGATATAAACTCCCACAGGCTGCCATAATTCAATCTGGAGTAAACATATCCTGTGGGACGCCACATGGACAGGACTCTTGGAAGCTTGTGCCCAGTTTCCTCTGGATTTCACCTCATGTCCTGATTTTGTTTTGTGTCCTTTGGCTGTCATAAATCACAGACATGCACATGACTGTATGGTGTCAGGCCTTCTAGTGAATCACTGAACCTGGTCTTGAGGACCCCTAAAACAGCAGGGGAAAGATTTACAAGGGAAACCAGTATGACTGACATAACTTGTAAGTAACCAAATATGGAAATAAAGAAAAGGCATGACTCAAAGACAGTTATAAGAATTCAGGATTGTAAGTAACGCCCAAATTGGTATTCCCCTATTTAGGCAGGAAAATTTTTATTTTATTCTCACATATGCATGTGCATCTGCGTGCACGCACACACACACAGAGTAGAAACATCTTTAGCTTTTGATGAGGTTAAAGAAATTAAATGGGAAATAAATAGGACTGAAAATATTAATAGCTAACACTTGCATGGTCCTTTAGTGCTTTCTGTGTGCCAGACATGGTTCTATGTGCTTTTCTTTTTTTTTTTTTTTTTTTTTTGAGACAGAGTTTCACTCAGTTACATGGGCTAGACTTCAGTGGCTTCACCATAGATCACTGCAACTTCCAACTTCTGGGCTCAAGTGATCCTCTTGCCTCAGCCTCCTGAGTAGCTGGGACTACAGGTGAGTGCTACTGGGCTAATTTTTCTAGTTTTTGTAGAGACAGGGTCTCACTTTTGCTCAGGCTGGTCTCAAATTCCTTACCTCAAGCAATCCTCCTGCCTGGGCCTCCCAGTGTGTTAGGATTACAGGTGTGAGCCACCTCACCTGGCCTGTTCCATATGCTTTAATTCACCTAATCCTCGAAAAATCCTGTGAGGTAGGTACTATTATTATCATTATTTTTCAGATGTGAAAACTATGATGCAGAGAGGTTAAGTAACTTGTTCCAGGTCACATGGCTGGGATTCAAACTCGGGCATTCTGACTCCTAAGTCTCCGTTCTTAACTATGCTATTAACAGAAAATGACTGTATCAACAAAGGGCCCCTCTAACAATAGAGGAATAAGCGCATTTCCACCCAGGCTTCCTGCCTTCTTGCTTCTTTATAACTTCTATAAAGTTTTGTGTTTACTTGATAACACAAATTGAAGAGTCTACTTTTAGACACTGCATGACAACTAATAATACAACAGTTAACACCCTGGGTTTCTGCATAAACAACTTTCAGCTATGCCAGGTTTCCTCTTAAGCATAACACTTAAAAATCAGGTCGTTTATTTAGGATTTTTTTCCACGTGAACAATTAGTAAATACATAAATGTTCCCCCAAACCATATTACTATACTTAGAAATGTCTAAGAGGAAACAAACATATTCAATATCTGTTATAATAAAAAATGGAAGATGCTAAAAAAATATTTAAAAGTTGGCTTTCTATTAATATCTTTACTATTTCCCAACCTAAGTACAACATCTTAAAATAGTTTAAAACACACGAGCTCTGTCTTTGTTTGACTTAGGCCAAACAAAATTGAGTTTCCTACAGTAACCAATCTTGGCCTACAGGCCCCTGAGGCAACAGTATAAGCATGTTCATCTCCTAACTCTATGTTTCAAAAATGAAGACAGTAGGCCTACGGCCTTTACCTACTTATAAGGGTTTATAATAAAGTTTTTACCTTTTAAAAATCCTACCATTCAATCAACTGTCCAATTTCTCAGTGCAGTCCACAGCAGAGAAGTCCTAAAAGCAAACCTGTCAGTTTCTGCTGTCTTGCCACATTTCAGTTCGGTTCTAAAAATGGAATCTCATTTTCTGTTTCCCCTTCCAGAAAAGTCACCAATGTAGTTCAAATTCTTAAACTTACTACTGGAGTCATTTTTTTTTCCTTACAATTTCCTGAATAGAAAGATAGTCCTACTTTATGGATGTAAGAATTTTATAGGAACTTCATGAATTTATCATTCTTATACTTCACTCAAATTCCAAAGTTCAAATTGTTTGTTCCAAAGTTCAGGCAATTTAAACTAAAGTTAAAAATGTTACTTTTAGTTCAGCCTTAAAGACTAATTTAAGTTTAAATAAAAAAGCCCAAGATATTCATTACTCCAACAAAATACAAATGACTTTGTGCAAGGAGTAACACCATTCTCTATTAACTATTCATCACACATTAACCCATGAAGGTTTCTAACCAGACCCCTCAGTTGACTGCCCAAATCACTAATTACCTGTGACTCCAGGTGTAATGAAATTAAGCTTTGATATGTCACATTGCTTAATACTCTTTGACTGCATTTAGCTCTGTCATATGTAGTTTGCTTATACAGAAATAGGTGGGTATGTGTGAATGACTCCAGGTAAATGTATCCCAGAAGCTGACCGAAAGAGGACAAAACGTAAATAGTATTCTTTCCCGGTCGGACTACATAGGCAAGCACAGTGATAAATAACCCTCCCTTCTTGAGAAGCAGGGCTTCGCAGCAAAGTGTGGTCCCTGGACCAGCAGCAAGGGCATCAACATCACCTGAGAACTTGGCAAAAATGGAAACTCTCAGGCCCCACCTACTTTTCCAAATCGGAAACACTGGGGGTGGGGCCCAGCCACCCCTGGTTCAACAAGACCTCCAGGTGATTCTGATGAATGCTCAGGGAACCGGTGTCCTAGAGAGACCAGATAAACAAGTACACTACACCTGGACTGGGGTTTCTCAAGCTCAGCACTATTAACATTTGGGGCCCAATAATCCTCCGCTGCGGGGTCATTACAGGATACCGAACAGCATCCCTGGCCTCTACCCAGATGCCAGTGGTACCCACTCCCCATTTGTGACAATCAAAACTGTCTCCAGATATTGCAAAATATCCCCTGGGGGACAAAATCACCCCTAGTCAAGAATCACTGTCCTAAAGTTAAGTGAACACTAACTTCAGGAAGACCTTCGTATCTTTCACTTTTCCTCTCAAAATGCTTCCAGCTAGTTTCTACTGCTTTTGGCTTTTACAAAATGAATTAACTTCAGTGGGACCCTACTTTAAATGTTAAAAATTATTTTTCTGAGCATTAAAGCAAAAGTCATACAGAAAAGGTACAAGCCAATTTTTTTAAAAACCCAAAAACTACTAGAAAGAAAGGAAGGATAATTGACTCATGGCAAAAGGTAGAATCCTAGCATTTTACGCTTGCTGCCAGAGTAGTCAACTATTGACTGATACTGCCCAGATTCAGTTTCTCCAAATGTACAGAAAAACCAGGTGCATGGAAGAAAGAACTAGGACCTCAGAATCAGCCCTGGGCTTAAATGTCAGTCCTGTCACTTAATAGCTATGTGATCTCGGGCAGTTACTTCATCTTTTTTGCATCCGTTTTCTGATCAGCCAAACAGCCATTACAATATGATGCACATACCATTTGTTCCATAATACTCCCAGCAAGACCTAGGACAGCATTTGCAATGAAATGCACTGCTATTTCTATGGTGAAACAGATGAATACTCACACTGCATGAGATGAAGATTACAAATAGTCTCATCCATTCAGGTCAAGTTTTAGCACCAAATGAGTTTGCAGATCCAAATTACACACACACGCACACACTTTTGACTTTCAGAATGTACTGAATTTTGGAACTGCTGATAAGGGAAGGCAAATGTACCCACCTCATGGCGGGGAGGGGAGGATTGGCTGCAGTAACGCACATGGGTCCAATTCTGCACTGGTAGAAAGAAGGGGCTCTCAAAAGGTTAGCTATTGTTATTTCTAAAGTACAAATTCCAATCGTGTCATTTGCTTGCTTTCAACTCTTTGCTGGTTCCTCATTCCCTACAAAATAAAGTCCAAATTCCTAAAAGTGGCACACAGGGAAGGCTTTTCCAAAACTGGACACTGGCCCTTCCAGCTCTCAGTCGTCTCCCCTGCCATGGCACCCACACAACTTTTGCTCCAGGCACCTAGAAATGCTTTCGGTTCTTTACCCGTTAAAATCCCTCCTGTCTCTTCCTCTGTCTATAAGAAGGAGTGCATCCCTCCTTCCTTCCTACAGACCACTCCTGTATCCAGAAAGACATGCTACTATGACCTCCTCTAGGCAGCTGTCCCTGAACCCTGGTCTCAGCCCAATCCTCCTCCTCTGTGTCTTCCCAGCATCCCTGGAAGCTGAGTGTATAAGGCCATCTTTTTCACTAGACTGTCCAGCCCTTGGGAAACAGTGATTTAGGTGTCAGCTGTCTTTGTACCCAACAGATCTGGCAAAGGCCCTGCACATGGTAAGTGTCTAATAAACACTTGAATGGATAAGGGAGGTCAGTGTTCTACTTCCTCAGACATATATGTTGGTTTCATCAGGTCACAGGCCATAAAAATCAAGGACTTAGAAGTTACATGAGAGCAGGTACTGTGGCTTTTGATGCCTGTTGTATTCTCAGGGCCTGGCACTCCATAAATACAGTATTTCTAAATAAGCGAATTAGCAAGTGAGTGAATGATGAGTAGGACACATCATTTATGACAGTGTGCAAACAAACCGCCATGACCAACAACAAGAAACCCCCACAGCCATGTGCTTTCACTAAATCTCATGAAGTGCGGCACATACTAAAAAGGTTGTCCCACCTTCAAGGAAGTTCCATGGGCCTGAAATACAAATTAGAAACCTGAGGTGTCAACCCTCACCCACTCCAGTTATCCACCCGGGCCGGCAGCCACAGCGCCGCACAAGAGCAAAAACGAGCTGATCCGAGGCTCCCCAAAACGTTTCAGCCCCACAGCAGCTTAGTAATCACTTTCCATAAAACATTTATCAGCACTGCTCCTGGCCAGTAATCTCAGATATTCAGCAATTTACCCAACACACATGAGTCATAAACAAAATATTTTACTGAATAAAGAGTGCTTTTAAAGAATGTCACCTCCATCTGTGTTCATACAACGCAAGCATCATTATTCTGTCCTTTGCCTTTTTGACACTCCCATCTTCTCCCTAAGTCTCAGGCACTCCTGTCTCTCCCGCTCCCTCCCTGCTTCACACATCCAGGCCCAAGTCCTAAGGATCACTCCCCACCTAGTTTGAGGTCACCTACATGTCAAGCGGCAGGGACAGGCCACTGGCTGCTCACAATAAGCTCATTACCTAATAGAGGGAAAAGGCATAAGTTCACTCAAAAGTAAAATCAAAAGGTCAAACAGGAGCTGGGGGCTTCAGGTTTTCTTTTCCCATTGAAGACAGGCCCTCGGTGTTACTTGCTTCAAAAGGCATGACTACAAAAGGCTGGACTATGCCTTCAGCTTCAGGAGAACAGCAGAACCTTCCAACTTGCAGAAACCCTTTAGACTTTTGGAATATCACTATTTAAGACTACTCAGGGTACCAACGAAACACAGTTCCACTCAATAAACATCAGTCACTTCCTTCAAATTCCCACTGGAAAGGCATTAAGTTTTAAACCTTCAGGGTTTTAAAGATTCTAAAGTTTTAAAACAATATTGCTTCAATCCAATGGCACAGCCCTGACCAGAGAGCTGGTGGGCAGTCCCGGTTTGCATTTCTGGCTTCACCAGTGTCTCTGGGACTTCAAGTAAGTAGCTTCACCTCCACCGGCCTCAGTTTCCTCTTTGGTAAAATGATTTGGACACTGATTTGGACCAAATCAGTGTTTCCCAAAGTTCGGTGGACTTCCAATGCCAGGCGTCTTAGTACAAGAGAAGATTTTATGTGAACACAGATTAACATGTTTTAGTTATTAGTTTATGGTAAGTAATATTAGTTTTCCTAATGGTGGAGACAGAAATGCATTTCCTTTTAAAATAAACGCATCTACGTCTTTTTAAAAAAATGAGTCGCTTTTCCAAACACTAGTAAATAAGAGTTCAGGCGGTTCTAACAGCTGTGGCAAAAATAACTGATCTAGAGGCTCCGTGTTGTGTGGAAGAGAGGTGCAAACCCCTGAATAAACGGGAAGGAAGAGAGCGAAAGACCCTGGAGGTTCCCTGCAAGGGGGAAATCCTGGGTACCAGGCCCCGCGGTGACCAGCCGCCAGTCCTCCGGGCTCCCAGAGAAGACGACTTGGAACTGGCCGGAGAGGGAGGACCAAGGAACACCTGAGCGCCAGAAGAAACCCGCAAAGGAGAGACCCGGGCGAAGGTCCCCGACTGGAACGGCTCGGAGGGGACGGGGTCCCGAGCTGGAGGGACACAGCGGGGACGGGGTCCCGGGCTAGCGGGACGCGGTGGGACGACGGTCCCGGGCTGCAGAGACACGGCGGGGACGACGGTCCCGCGCAGGAGGGACGCAGTGGGGACCGGGTCACCGGGCTGGAGGGGCGCGGTGGGGTCCGGGTCCCGGGCCGGAGAGGTGCGGCTGGGGGCGAGACTGGAAGCCCCACGGGCTGGATCGGGGAGCCCAGCGGGCAGAAGGGGCGCGGCGGGGCCGTCGGGCCGCGCATCCCGGGGACGCCGCCTCCACCGCGGCGCGGAAGGGCTGGGGCCGCGGACCCCACCGCCCCCAGACCCGATCGCCCCCGTCGTGCCTCGGCCTCGCGTACGACCTGCCGGCCCTACCTGTCCTCGCTGGCTGTGATCACGCCGTCCTCCTTGGGAATGAGCAGCGCGGCAGTGACGGCGTCCTGGTGCCCCTCGATCTTGCTCAGCAGCACCGGGCGGCTGCTCTGCGGCCTGGAGTGGATCTCGGCCGCCATGTTCGCGCGGCGGCGGCGGCGGCGGCGGCCTCCCGGGCGGGCGGCCCATCAGCTGACGGCCGGGCGGGCGGGGACGCGCCGGTTCCCCCGGCCGGGCCGCGTGGGCGCCGCGCCGCCGTAAGCTCCCGAGTGCGGCCGCCGCGCCGCCCGTATTGCCTGGGGAAGCCGCGCACGCAGAAACTCTGCGGCCGCCGGCACAGGACGACAGAGGGCGCCAGCCCAGAAATGGGGATGAAGGCGAAAAGTCAAGTCCTCCACCCAGGAATAGACTGAGCAGTTGGTGGAATAGTCCCCCAAACCAGAGCCTTCAGAACCTTCAGAAATACTACTACTGCTGCTACACTCCACTCTAAGAAGCCATTGTTGAAAGACACGCCCTAATTTCAGAAATGTTAAAATGAGAAAAAATATAGTACACCTTAGAATCCGTGAACTACAAGAGATGACACTCATTGAGCGGTGACTGTGTACCAGGCACTATCCCAGTTTCTTTGCGTAGGTTATTTCATTTAATACTGATAACTTTAAGAGATGAAGAAATAGGTGCTCTTGTATTCCCATTTTAGAGATGAGAAAACAACCACCAAGTTCAATCACTAGCTCACGGTTGCATAGCTATGAGCCCTTGCTCTCCAGGAACTGGCCTGATGTTTTCAGCCAGGCCTTGGTGTTGCTAGGAGATGGCTGCATAAACATAAACATCAGACAAGACCACTCCATAATCATGTCTGAACACAGCCAAAAATGAACGTTGTACAAACCACAAAAATGACCAACATCCCCCTATCCTGGCTAATCTGAGTAACGCTTATTTTTTTACTAATTACAACGCTGGCCTCTACCTAGTCTTCCTCCATCTAGATAAGATTTATTAACATATCCAACCTTAGAATGATACCCACTTCCTGTCACATCCAGTACAGAGGGGATCCCCTCTTCCTTAAACCTTCCCAAATCACCCAGCACAGGCCCAAATCCTATGGTAAGTCCATTGTAACATCCTTTTACTGAGATGCCCCACAGTTCCCTGTGGTGTGCCTTCTCCTTTCAGCAAGCAATCAACTCACTTTTTCAACTACAGGTGTGCTCCTGGTGGTTTTGGCTGGAGGACATTGACAGCTAGTAAGCCACAATTGGGACCCAGGAAATCAATGACTCTAGAGATATCTCGTCTCCAACTACTCCCCCCCAATATATTATTCTGATGCCTGAATTGTAGAATTGCACTAGAATTGTACTGTCCACATGGAACACTTGAAATGTGGCTGATCCAAACTGAGATGTGGTATAAGTGTAAAATGCATGCTGGATTTGAAAGACTTCGGACAAACAAAAAAGAATGGAAGATATTTCATTAATAATTTTATATTGGTTACATGTTGAAATGATACTATTTTGGATATATTAAGTTAAACAAGATACTATTAAAATTAGTATGACCTGTTTCTTCTTATTTTTTAATGTGGCTAATAAAAATTTTAAGTTACAGATGTGGCTTACATGGTATTTCTACCTGACAGCGCTGTGCTAGTATATCTTATAATGAAGTTAATAACATACATTCACAGATTTGATTATTCATCTAGTCAACAAACATGTATTGTATACCTACTATGTGCCATATGTTGGCATGTTGAATAAGACATGGTTCTTCCAGGGCTTGTACGGTATAACAACTAGGCAGGCTACTGAACAAATCTGTTTAATCAACAAAGATTTCTTCAGTGCCTGCTATAAGCCAGGTGCCATTCTACATGCAGCAGTGTTCAAGAGAGGCAAAGATCCCTCTACTGTTAGAACTTACGTTCTAGTGAAGGAGCCAGATAATAAGCAAAATAAATAATATAGTATATTAGAAGTTAAATGCTATAGAGAAAGTAAAACAAGGAAGGGTGATAGGGACTATCGGTAGCATTACAATTTTAAACAGAATGGTACGGTACGTGCAGAGACACGCTGCACGGATCCACCTTCAGGGAAGAAGAGTGGTCAGCAGCCAGTCTCTAGCCTTCAGCTCCTTCATTCAGGGTCTGCCTCAGCTGCTGAGAGCCACCATGCTTCAGTCATGCTCTTCACAGGGCAGACTACATCCAGCGACTGAACAAGACAAGAATATAAAGGCCTGACCATCAGGACTTACTGATGAGCAGTACTTGCACCAGAACTCTCTCCTGGATTGGACAAGGCTTTGTCAGGACTATATGGTAACTGAATTCTCCTGTCCAATCCTGTATCTCCCCCTCCCTTCACGAGTATTGATCCCTAATAAATATCCTATTTGCCAACCTTTATCACCTCTATGCTCCTAGAGCATGCTCCTAGAAGATGAGGATGCAACCTGAGACAGGCCAGTGAAGGCCTCACTGAGAAGTGACATTTTGAGCCAACAAGGAGAGGAAGGAGTAAGCTATGTAGAAATGTGAGCAAAGTGCTGTCCTAAAAAAAGAAATGGCACATGCTAAGGACCTGAGGTGAGCACATGCCTAGGTTTTTGTAGGAATAGTAAGGCAGCCAGGTAGACTGGAGCAGAGTGAGTTAGGGAGTGCAGATGGAGATAAGGACAGAGAAGTCCCCAAACAGACCATGTCCAGCCTGAAGGCCATTGTAAAGACTTTGGTTTTCACTTTAAATGAGATGGGAAGCCATTGGGTGGTTTTGAGCAGAAAACTGGCTAATCAACAGAAAACTGGCTAATCTGCCTTCAATTTTTTTTTTTTTTTTTTTTTTGAGACAGAGTCTCACTCTGTTGCCCTGGCTAGAGTGCCATGGCATCAGCCTAGCTCACAGCAACTTCAAACTCCTGGGCTCAAGCGATCCTTCTGCCTCAGCCTCCCAAGTAGCTGGGACTACAGGCATGTACCACCACACCCAGCTAATTTTTTCTATTTTGGGTAGAGACAGGGTCTCGCTCTTGCTCAGGCTGGTCTGGAACTCCTGAGCTCAAACAATCCTCCCACTTTGGCCTCCCAGAGTGCTAGGATTACAGGCGTGAGCCACCACGCCCAGCCAATCTGCTTTCAATTTTAAAAGACAAGAGTGGAAGCAAGGTGTCAGTCAGGAAATTAATGAAGTAAAGCAGTTGAGAGATGATGGTGGCTTTCTAAGGAAGCTGGTGTTGAGAAGACAACAGATTCTACACTCATCTAGAATGTAGAGCCAGTGAGATTTGTTGGATATGGAATATGAAAGAACGAGAAGAGTTAAGAATGACACCAGGATTTATGGGCTGAACAGCTGGAAAAATGGAGATGCTGTTTACCGATCTACGGATGATGTTGGAAGGGCAGGTTTGGAAGGGAAGGCGAGTTCAATTTTGGACATAAAAAGCTTTAGATTCCCAGTATGTCTCCAAGTGAAGGTGCTGAAGGTGCTGAATAGACAGATACAGGAGTTTCTGGAGTTTTATATGTGCTACTGAATGTTAGAGAGGTCTGGGCTGCAGCCATAACTCTGGGAGTTAGAGGCACATTGGGTAGAGTGTTCCAGGCAGCCCTTGACGGGGTCAGCAGATGCTCACTGGTTGGCAGCAGAGCAGAGGAACCAAGTTTACACTTGATCTTTAAGGCAGCAGGATAGTCAAAATTAAGTGAGAAAAAGGCCATCTACAATGAGTCGTTCAAAAATTTTAACCGGGACTTCGGCCTGTTAACACAATTAAAATGGAAATCAGGGCTGAAGAATCCCTGAACAGACAAAACCAGTCAGGCCTGTAAGTGACCTTAACCTTGCTTAATTTGGAGACATAAGTGAAACTTAACTTGTGCTATTTCTTGTAAATGCCTAAATTAAAGAAAAACAAAACTTAAGCTCAACCAATCAGCAGTTGATTGGCAATCAGAAGCAGCCAATAAACACAATTATATAACTAAGGACTTTCCAGTGGGACACAGCAAATAAGGCCACTTCATAACTGTAACCAATCAAATACTTTCTTTATATCACTTCCGTGTTCACTCTATAAAAGCTTGTCCCTAATGCTTCTTCAGTGGAGCCCCCGAAACAGTTTGGAGCTGTCCAATTCATGAATCGCTATTTACTCAAATAAACCCTAAAATTTTGTTTTGCCTCAGTTTACCTTTACCTGTTAAACAGGACTCATGTCTTGAGTTGTCCTACAAACAGAGAAGATGAGTCATCACCCAGAATGGTTCAATGTGTACAATAAGATCCAGATAACTCTCATCTAGCACAATGGCAGTGAACTAACCTAAAAGATGTAAAGAGGGTCCAGTTTCTTGAAAAAGCAGCTGCTTCTTTGGGATTTCTTCCAAAATGCACATAAAACATCTTAGCCATAATATATCTTGAAGGCAACTTATGTGAACAAATTCTAAATGAGGTTCACCTTTATACCACATTTTGTAAAATCAGTGCTTAGAAACAAAATGATCTTTCTAAAAGTACATATATAGTATGACTATTTACTGCCACAAGAGTACATGAAGTCCAGAAGGGAGTATGTGTGTAAATAAAGAAGAGGTACACAGGCAGAGCCCTTGGAAACAGCAACATTTGGAGGTCTGGGGGACAAGGAGGAGCCAGAAAGGAGGCTGAGAAAGGAGCCTCCACAAGGCAAGAGAAAAATGGATATACTGTGTGCTGTCCTGAAGACAAAGGAAGAAGGTATTCTAAGAAGGAGAAGGTGGTCAACTGTGTCAAATGCTGCAGATTAATCAAAGTTTCCCCAGGGAATGGTATGGGCAAAATCTGATTGGAGTGGGTTCAAGTGGTGATAGTAGAAGATCAATAACATAAACTCTTGGAACTGACAAGACTCTAGGTACACAGAGAGAATTGATTTCTGAGCTGCCTTGCTGCGTTAGAAGCTAGATTCTATGAATAATGTTCTACAATTAACTGCCAGCTATGTGATCTTAGACAAGTCACTTTACCCTAACTGTGAAAAAAGCGTGATCTTTAGAGTCAGAGAATTTTGCTGCTAACTAGCAGAGAAATCTTTGGCAAGCTAGTTGGTGTCTTTACAGACTTTGCATTTCTAAAGTAAGAAGAATAATATTACCTTTTATTGATGATGTAGGAAGCAGAGATTATGTATGGTAGATATTATTGTTAACTCAAGTTCTTTACCTTGGATTTTGATCTCTCAATGTCTATTCTTCCATCATCTTCTCTGACTCTATCTTTGTCTTATGCTAGACTTCCTTGAGTTGGTAGTTTATAATAATGATAAATATCATTATTTTTTCTCTTATCAAAAAGTTCCTACCTTTAACATTTGGAAAAATTAAGGTATGTTAGCTTAATGAGTTAATGTTCTAATTTGGCCTTGACTTGCTCTTTGCATTTCAGATACTTTAAGCATAATGGCCAGCCTAGTCACTTGTCTGTTTGCCATCAGGTCCACTGCCCTCTACCCTGACCCTGCTCTCTCTCTATTGCAGGGGGTTGACTGCTGCAAACTACATTTCCTGGACTCCCTAACCAACTGTTTTCTTGATAAGTTTGTACACGGGAGGCAGTGGTGGGAGATTGGAAGGTAGAAGGAAAAGAGAAACCAGGTTATATCTCCTCTCTGCTTAGGGAGTGTGTTTCCACTGCAGCTCCAGTTCCCACCAGATACTGCTTCCTCTTTTGTTGCACCCTTGGGAGGCAGTCTCTGCTGGATTTTCAGTCATGCTGGACTCCTCTAACTCCTGCAGTCTGGAGCCATCTCGTCCCTTTGTCTCTCCAGTCCTGCTGTTGCTAATCTCTAGGTTACCCCATGGTCCCTCTGATGCCTTTCAGTTCTTCTAACACCTTTGTAACTAGTTCCTTGTATTAAATTCCTTCCATGGAACCATCTGGTGTGTGCTCTGTTTTCTTAATTGGATGCTGGCTGATACAATTACTGCCATACTGATATTTAACTAATAGTATTGTCAAATGAAGTTTGGCCTAATGCTGCCTCCATACAGATTTTAAATTTGGTCTAAAGGTTTCTCTGTAATAGTGAACTGTAACCTAATTTGATGTATAAACAGCCTGTAACCTGTTCTCTTTTTATTTTTTAGACACAGTATCAAATCATAACTATAACCTACTCTTGTAACAAGTAGCTGAATCACAGCCAACCATAGACAGCCAACTGTTCAAAGTTGCCTTACCTATTCAAATAAGACAACTGCCCAGCTGTAACCAATTCAGCTGTTTCTGTGCCTCACTTCCATTTTCTATACGTCACTTTTTCCTTTTTCTGTCCATATATGTTGTCCAACCATGTGGCAGCCCCGGAGTTGCTCTAAATCTATTCTGGTTCTGGGGGCTTCCCGACTCATCATTCTTTGCTCAATTAAACTCTGTTAAATTTAATTTGTCTAAAGTTTTTCTTTTGACAGTGTCATGAGAACTATATGGTAGGACTCACTGAGAATATGACATCACATATGTAAACTGTAATGTATATTTAGCTGAGTATTTTAAAAAAATAGATATGAACAATATAGCATAAATGATAGTCTCAAAAAGAATAACTTATTCTCATGCAGTATCCAGATTCTTTCATTTACAACTTTTAATGCCTATACTCTGGTTAACTCTAATCAAGAAGAAATACTTTTAAAAAATCATCAATATCTTTCAGCAGTTGTTATATATACCTTATCAATGTTTTTCCATTCAGAACATATTAAATCTATGGAATAGAGAGAAAATGGAATCTATGTTGATTTCTTGTTTGTGGACAAGCTTCACCTCCTTCAGCCTTGCCAAAAGATGTGGAGACAGTTTAATCCCAGAGAGGAAAGGAGACTTGGTGATCTTGTTCAGTAGTTTTGCCAGGCGTTCTTTTAAACTGTTCTCTGGGCCTTACCTAAGGTTTACACTGAAGGCTAACATAACAATCACATTGCAAACAGTTCAAACCACTTTTACAATGCTTTATTTATTAAAAGAAAGAAAAGGCAAAACAAAAGGTAACCACACCAAACCAGTCTGACTCAGCTTTTATGTAACAAAGTCGTGAGTTGTTTTACAGTTGTCATGGAACTCCCAGATTGAAGGTCGTGTAACCTGAGCATGCCCAGATGAGCCAAACATGCAATATACAACAACAAAACATGCAACCACGGGCAGGACCTAAGTGCTTGGACTGAATTAAGATGTGGACATCACATGGCAGGACCCAGGATCTGATTGGAGAGAGCCCTGGTGTCACCTCCTGGCAGAATCCAGTCAGATCATGTCTCCTTACCCTCTACTTATAAAACCTGACTCAAGCCCCAGCTTGGGGAGACAGATTTGAGTGTTTCCTCCTGTCTTCTTGCCAGTAGACTTGCAATAAAGCTTTTCCTTTCTCAAAGCCTGGTGTCATGGTACTGGCTTCTATGTGCATCAGACAGTGAGCCCATTGATTGCTCAGTAACAAAAACAAGGTTTGAAGTTTCAAGATTATAGTCATAGGGGTCTCATAGCTCCACTTATTTTGATAACATTTTAAAATATAAAATATTCCTCCTTCTGCAATAGGTGTCCCTCTCACTCAGACTTAGTTGACTCACTGCTTAGTTGAGCAGAATCATCACGAAGGTAAAGTGAAGACACTGCACTCAAGATCCTCTACTGTGATATTTCCCAACCTCGATTCTCAAAAATATCTCTAAATGACAGGAAAGACAATCTATACATACAGGGATTGAAGGACGGGGGCAGTTTTCACTTTTTGGAGGGGAATTTACTAAGTCATAACCATTCTTGCCTGGATGCCTTTGTACACACCATGGAATGTTGTTCTCCTCTCTGCTGCTTCTACATCTAGCAAAATCTCCTGCATCCCTCTACACCCAGCACTCTGAGGCCCTAAGTCTCATGAACATGGAATATTTTTTATTTTGCCATATTCACCCAACTGATTTGATGCAAATATATTAATTATTAATTATCTGTTACTCTGTAAAAAATTACTCCAAAACTAAGTGGCATAAAGCAATATATGTTATCTCACATAGTTCTTGAGGGCCAGGAATTTGGGTGCAGCTTAGCTGGGTGACTGTGGCTGAGGGTCTCTTGTGAGGCTGCAGGCAAGCGGTTGGCCAGAAGGCAGTCATCTAAGAGTTTGGATGGGCTGGAGGACCCATTTCCAAGATGGCTCCTTCACATGGCTGTTGACAGAAGGCCTCAGCTACTCACCACGGGAGCCTTTCCACATGGTTTCTTGGACTCTTCACAACATGGCAGCTAACTTCCCAATGGAAGGATAATCCAAGAAATACAAGGCATCTGATAAAAATGGAAACTATGATGTATTTTATTACCTCACCTCAGAAGTGATATAGCATCCACAGTCTATTGGTTACACAACCAATCTAGTACAACGTGGGAGGGGTCAATAAACAGGTGTAAATACCAGGAGGTGGGGATCGTTTGGAGCCATTCTGGCGGCTGCTACCACATCAAGGAAATTTTTATTTCCATAATTATGAATTAAAGTGTTTATAACAGAATTATACCGACATTGATACTTTTTTGAGAAATCGTTTTCTGGAGTAAACTTCATTAAGCCAGTTTAATTTGTTGATCAATTTTTTATACAGCACAAGTAGCCTATTTCTAATTGTTTGTATTTTCATTCTTATGTTTCTTATTTAATGTATTTTCATGAATCTTGTTCCTACATTTATTTCATAACTAAGATTTTATTCACTGCTCAAGGCTTTTTGCTAATCAGTTTTATTATCATGAATTTTCATTTGTGGCTATTATATCCGCCAAGTCAAATGTTTCAAAGCTAAGTTCTACAGATGTAACTTTGGTGGAAAAGATTCAATTCTATATCAATATTTATCAGCAACCAAATTTTTAAATTTTGAACAGTTTTAACTGTAGTAAGTTTTATTTTATGGCAGTTATTTCTGCCTGTAATTTTTTTATGACTAGTATTAAAGTCTACTATTTTCTGGTTATTCCTTAGCTAATCTATGAGATAGTTGGCAGTAACCTGAGAGGTTCAGAATTGCTCTCCTGTCCAGAAGGGGACTATTCTAGAGCTAACTTTGTTCTTCTTCATCTTTCTGTGCCCTGTGTTCCAATTGCCCTCACCATCACTGAAAAAATACATAAATAATATCTCTGGGGTCAAAATACAAAGGTTAAAATGTTCCCCAAGGGTTAAAGTGAACCCTCAGCACCTCACCTTCTCCTCTTCCTAAGTGTGACTTTGGTCATCCTTCCATCTTACCTTGATCCACTGAAAACAAGAAGGTTGTTGCATTTGTTAGATTTGATCAAATTAGAGCTAACAGCAGGTTAAAGGAAAATAAGGTTCTTGAGGGCAAAAAACCACATTGGCCTTTTTCTTCCTTAGAGTTTCTGGGCCTGGGTCCTGAAACAAAGTAGTCTACTTAATACATGTTTATTGAATAAATTAACAAGTGTATAAACAAATCTTTAAAAACTAGTTAACTCCTGGACTCCACGAGGTACGTTAGTGGGAAAAATATCTTAAGATTCTCCATTTTTTAAAATCTGCAAACCATACTCTCATTGTTGTATTACTGAGAAACTCAATACAAAGGCACTTCATTTTAACTTAGCATTATTATGCTACAACTAGCTTTAGATTATTTCTCCCAACAAATGGAATATTGCAGAAATGACAGTTCCGTG
This sequence comes from Cheirogaleus medius, assembly GCA_008086735.1. Lineage (NCBI taxonomy): Eukaryota > Metazoa > Chordata > Mammalia > Primates > Cheirogaleidae > Cheirogaleus > Cheirogaleus medius. Next base: position 60,218,232 of record VBSM01001562.1, read on the forward strand.
TGGTTTCTTCTAAACCACTTATTTGACTGATGTTCCATGAATTTCCAATACTTTACATACAATGTAACACAAAGACAATCATAATCTCCTCTCACCCCTTCTTAGAGAATTTGCTTCAACCAGAGATCCATTGGCTTATTTTGTGATATGTGCTGAATCCCTCTTTTGCTTTCTCCCTGTCCAAAGGCAACCCTTTTGTGTGCTGAGATGAACAATTCAGATTCTCTCTTTTGAAAGGTCAAGCTAAGAAACCCAAACTGAGTTGAATGATCCTAGTATTGAAGATTCTCAAGCTAAGTAGTAACATGCTTTTGGTCTGTGCTTCAAGGAGATGGATGTAGGTGAGCTGTGTCTGGGGAAGGAAGGAAGGTGCAAGTCTGTTTGAAGCCAATTACAATAACCAAGGGAAAAGGTAAGGAGAGCCATCAGGTACCTGTTATGGAAGTAAATTGAAAAAGCACTTGGTAACTGGACAAAAGAGGGTTTTGGTGGAAATAGGAACAATCAAAGACTTAGGAGTCCAATCTGTGTGGCTGCAGTGGACACTGATGTCTTTAATAAGCAGAGAAAAGACAGAAAATGGTACCCCTTTGAGCATCTAGATGTTCAGCAGGCAACTCAAAATTGAGAATTCAAACAAGTTTCCCTTTGTGGCTTAACATAAGATCTATAAAAAATTATACTGTATTAACAGTTTGGTAGGAAAGCAATATGACATTTCCAAAGAGTGTAAGATAAAGATGAAGACAAAACAAACAAACAAACAAACTACTTATGATTCCACTGTTACTGCTTTGATGTACTTTTTTCATCACTCTTTTTTCTGATGTTTTTAAAAAATGTACTGTTAGATTGCTTTTCAATAAAAATTTTAATTTTGAGAAGCCAACATTTCTGAGTCTAGGGCTTCTGAAAGTAAGGCTTTTGAAGATGTGCTGGGTTAAAAGCAGAAGCTCAGTAAATATTTGCTCAGTAGTGGCTGCACTGATGGTCTGGAACTCTAAAACTAAATATAAATAGAAAATGTTTTAGTTTTTGAGAATTTACGTGTTTTCTTTAACCTCAAAGTGAAACAGGTTTTTTGTTCTGCTTTAATGAGAAAAGAAGGAATAAGAGAGCAAGTGAAGAAATAAGAGAGCAACAGACAGAGTGAAGAAACTTCTGCCAGAAATTCCAAGACCCCAAAGCCATTTAAAGTAGCTAGTCCATACCTAACTCCAAGTTGGGAGAGAACGAGCGCTTGCGCATGCGCAGTGAAAACGCAGCCATAGTCGCCCCTCCTCAGATGCTGTCCCCGCCCCTGCTCTTTCTTCGAATGCCCCAGTTCCGGGGGACCTGTGTTCTAGCAACACCAGCCCGACTTTTTTCCTTCCGTCCTCCATTGCTTTCTCCCCTGCAATGGCGTCTAGGCTGGTGAGCCTGCTCCAGCAGGCGCCTCACTGCCTCCTGGCTCCGAAAGTCCCCATGCTTGTCTTGCCGGTTCGAGGAGTGAAGGGATTTCGCGCCGCCCTCCGCTTCCAGAAGGAGTTAGAGCGGCGGCGCCTGCTGCGGTGCCCGCCGCCACCCGTGCGCCGGTAGGAGCCACCTGGGGAAGGGGCCGGGGTGGCAGCCGGGGACACTGGGCCTCCTCTCCGCAGCTTTGGACAGGCGGCGGATGCGCGCCTAGGTTGAACCTTAAGAGATTTGTGATAGAGACGCCCGTGGGACTTGGGCACTTGGCCTGAGGCAAAGAAAATGGATTTGTGCTGCGGGCGGTAGAGCGCCGGGCTGTTCCTGATGCTTTGGAACTCCCATTTAGAATCTACTGATAATTGTGAGCAATGAGGTCGGCTGGAGTATAACTTTTATGTGAGCTTGGGTGTTGCAGCCACCGTTTTGTGATGCCTGAGAATTCTTCGGGTACGCATAAGAGGACAGTAAGCATTCTGCAGCATTGCGAATTAGGGAGAAACAATTAAGTATCTATAACCAGAAGTCCACTGTCTAGAGCAGGGTTCCTCAAACTTTTTAAACAGGGGGCCAGTTCACTGTCCCTCAGACCGTCGGAAGGCCGTTGGAGAGTGCGGTGCACATTCCACACATGGGCACTGTGGGCCTGGGACGAGTCAGCTGCTAAGCAGAACAGGCAGCAGCGGCAAAAACACCAGGCAGGCCGGATAAATGTCCCTGGTGGGCGTTTGTGGCCAGCGGGCAGTAGTTTGAGGATGCCTGGTCTAGAGTAAAGGAAAAAAGTTAGCTTTAGGTTTTTGCCCTAATTAATCTTGTTCCATTAGCAGAAGGTTTGGCAGAAAGAGACGCAGATTTTTATAGTTCCAAATGAGATCATACCTGTGGTCCTGTATCTTGCTTTTCTGTTTAATAATGTGTTTTTGAGATGTTGTCATGGCATTACACATAGGTATACCCCACTCTTTTTTATGGCTCCGTTTATGGGCAATATGAGTTCCATATGATTGGTATTACAACCGATGTAACAGTGAATATCCATATTTTCCCTTTGGGAACTTAACGTATGTATGGAGTTTTGATAACTTTAATATTGCCCCCACAAAAAATGTTGATCCAGTTTATACTCCTACCACTAGGAACATTCTTCTAACACAGAATATTATGTTCTTTTCCAAATTGGCAAAAAATAAAATCTCTTCTTAATTCACATTTCCTTGCTTATTATAAGGTTAAGTATTTTAGGCTTTTAAAGTTGGGAGAAACTTTATGGATTGTATAGATTATATAAGTCTATATATTATGTAGATCTTCTGACTTTCAAACCAGATCTTTATCTTTTACTGCTCTTTTTTACTTAAAAGGGCTTTATTTGGGGGTTATCTTTTCTTAAAAAAAAAATTTTAGTTCTTGGAAATGATTATGAACTTTTAACCTACTTATCATAGATTGATGCCAGATTATTTAATTACTAATTTAAATGGATATTTTCAAAACTTAATAAAATACAAAATACAGTTAGCCCTTTGTATCTGTGGCTTCTGCATGTGGGGATTCAACCAACCACAGATTGAAAATACTGGGGGGGAATGGTTATGCCTGTACTGAACATGTACAGACTTTTTTGTCTTGCCATTATTCCTTAAACAATAAAGTATAACAGCTATTTACATAGCATTTACATTATATTAGGTATTACAAGTAATCTAGAGATAGATGTGGATAGATAATATGCAAATGTAGGTATACCTCAGAGATATTTTGGATTTTGGTTCCAGACCACCACAGTAAAGTGAATCACATGGATTTTTTTTGATTTCATGTTGCATATAAAAGTTTTTTTTATACTGTAGTCTGTTGAGTGTGCAATAGAATTATGTCTAAATAAACAATCCGCATATATTAATTAAAAAATACTTTATTGCCAAAACAATGCTGACACAAAGTAAGCACAGGCAAGGTTGCTGGAAATCTTCAGTTTGTTAAAAAAAAAAAAAAATGCAGTATCTGCGAAGTGCAACAAAGTGAAGCACAATAAAATGAGTAAGATATGCCTGTATTACACCATTTTATATAAGGGACTGGAGCATCCATGGATTTTGGTATATGAGGGAGGGCATCTGGGAACTATTCACCCATGGATATCAAGGAGCAACTATAAATAGCATATACCTAATGTTTGTGTCCTGAATCTGTGAAGTTATAATTTGTGTCTCATACCTAGGTGTAAAGCATAAGTTCCATGGTTAAAAGAGAAATAAGGAACCTAAAAGTTAGGATAATGGCTTAATGGCAGTTGGGCCAAAGGGAAAATTAATCGAACTATGACTATAGCAAAGGGTTGCCAGTATTCATCTGACTTAAGTTTTAATACTTAGCAGAGCCTGGCATGAAAAAGAAACAACCTTTTTTCATTTCCTTTATATAATTAATGAGACAGGGTCTTGCTTTAGCACCCAGGCTGGAAAACAGTGGTGCTATCATAGTTCACTCTAACCTCTAACTCCTGGGCTCAAGTGATCCTCCCACCTCAGCCTCCCAAAGTGCTGAGATTACAGGTGTGAGCCACCACACCTGGCCTCACAAAGAAAAATTTTTACATCATAGTAACATGTTCTCTTTACCATCACTTACTGTCTTTATGTTTTCAGTTCAGAGAAGCCTAACTGGGACTACCATGCTGAAATACAAGCCTTTGGACCTCGGTTACAAGAAACCTTTTCCTTAGATCTTCTGAAAACTGCATTTGTTAATAGCTGCTATATTAAAAGTGAGGAAGCCAAACGCCAAAAACTTGGGATAGAGAAAGAAGCTGTTCTTCTGAATCTTAAATGTAATCAAGAACTATCTGAACAAGGGAAATCTTTTTCACAAACTTGCCTCACGAAATTTCTTGAAGACGAGTTCCCCAGCTTGCCCACTGAAGGCATCAAAGGTCTTGTTGACTTTCTCACTGGTGAGGAAATTATTTGTCATGTTGCTAGAAACTTGGCTGTGGAGCAGTTAACATTGAGTGCCGAATTCCCAGTTCCCTTGCCTGTATTACAGCGTACTTTCTTTGCGGTAATTGGAGCCCTCCTACAGAGCAGTGGACCTGAGAGGACTGCACTTTTCATTAGGGTAGGTAATTATTAATTGCACATGTTTGAGGTGGAGAGAAGGAAAAATTTCCTTTTGTAATTCATTTCCTTGCTATATCACATTGGAAGTGAAATTTTCTCCCAAGAAAAACTGAAAAAAACCCAAAGCGGTAGGGCCTTCATTATTCCAGCTATCTCTTATTGACAACTGTCCTCACATCATCAGAAGTGAGCATGAAATTCTGGGTTGTGACTTGTGAAGGACTACAAGCCATGTCATCTTTAGCTTTACATTCTTAGGGCCAAGGATAGTTGCCTGCATGGTAGATACTCAGTAGATGTTTGGTGAATGAATGAGGTCAGAGGACAGTATGCAAAGGCCTACTGTGGTTAGGAGCTCCATGCTTAAGTACGAGCAGCTATTCTGCTTTTCCAAGTGATAAATCTTGGATTTTTCAGTCTCTGTGATAAATAACTATTTGTTAGCTAGTATCTTAGCTAATTAAAATTCTTACATAACTTGTACATTTTGACTCTGGCTGTCCTTTTAAAATTTATTAACTGGGAGAAGTTTTATCCTCTGCTGTTGGAAGAGAGCATGAGTTTTTATTCACTCTTCAATAATAGAGGGCCCACACAATCTTTTTAAGTAATAAAAACAGTCTCTATTGAGACATTTGAATGTGAAGTTCTTTAAGCCGGCACACATGTTGTTGGAATCTATTTCATTTTGATACCAAATTTAATCATTTTGTTAGAGAATGATATCTGTATTTACCAACACTTCAAACTTTGTTCATTGATTGGTAAGACCTGTCTTCCTCCTTCCCTAGTTAGATAGCTTTTTCTAAAGAAATTCTCAAAGTCCTCCTTGATTTCTATTCTCTTTATCCTTATATCTTCTGTTGGGTTTTAAAACTCTAAACAATATTTGGCTGTGACTTTGAAATTTCCAAAAGGTAGTCATGAGACCATTTTGGAAATATTTGTTTACCATATTGCAGTGCCTTGTTAACAGTTCTAATTAAAGATGCAATTAAACATAGGTAATTCAAATGTCTATTTTTAAGTCAAGAGCTTTAATGTCTCCTGTAGTAGAATTGACAGGTTTGGATTATCTTCATTCGTTCGTTTATCCACCTAATTTTGAGTGACTTATTATGTGCCAAGCACTCTCCTGAGCTCTGGAGTTATAGACTAAATAGGAATTGATCTTGCTCACAGCTCATTAGGCAGATGGAGTGGAATGTGGGAAGTGCTTTCATGGTAGTATTAAGGTTCAGAGGGAACTCAGAGAAGGTAGCAACCAACTCTGTCTAGTAAGGATAGGGAAGGTTTTACAGAAGTGACATTTGCCTCTAAAAAGGACATTTTAAGAAGATACGTCAAGGATGAGCTTGTGCTTGGGAACTGCAATTAATTTTTCCTGGCTTTATCATATTGCATCTGGAGGAGTGGTCAAAGATGAACCTCTAAGAGCCAGTATACAGAATATGTAACATTGTTACCCAGAAAGTGGTTTGGATGTTTAGTATCACTAGCATCACTGAGAACTTGTTAGCGATGCACTTCATCAGGCACCACCTCCAGAGTACATGTCTGGGAGTAGGGCCTAGGAATCTGTATTTTAACTAGCTCTCTTGGTGATTTTTCTGCACCTGGAAATTTGAGCAGCACTCTTCTTAGCCATACTAAAGATGTATTTGATGATCTTGTTTAGAGACAGCTGGAAGAGTTCTAAGTGGGAGATTTCTATGATCAAATGTGCATTTTAGAACATCATTTCTTCATATAGCCTCCCTATCCTGGGGAGATGGGATTAGAATATTCAACCCACAGCCCACTGAAAGTTCTCACGAGAAATTAATAAAACCAGGAGCAAATAGGAAAATATAGGAGGTGGTAGAAGGTAATCACACCAGAAAAGTTGAGATTTCTTTCTTTATTCTTAATATTAATATGTTAGGCATTGGAAAAGAATTGTTGTTCCTTACCCTACACTTGGTTATTCAGTATGGTGGATGGCAATTCAGTGATTTCATATATACGTGCTTATACATATATGTCCCATAAGACACCTCTACCTCTGTACATTAAAACATTCAAAATCCCCCACTGAGAATGGACTTAATAAATATTTTTTATTAAGCAAGCTGAAGTAGAGTTCTAGTGCTTGGAGGACTATTGTAAGGAAATTGCTTTTATTTCATAAACTAAGGGATCTTTTAAAATTTCTTCACTCCCGCCCTCATTTACCCATCCTTTTGACATATTACTAATGTTTGTTAACGAAAGTTAATTATATAAATTGCTGTGAAAATTAATGTTTGTTTCTATAGTTTCTATTCAACATAATTAAATTTTTTACTGGCAAAATGAATTCTACTTTGAATGTTCATAATTTGTTTCTGTTTTCTTAGTCTTATAAAGAAGTATTAAGAAGTCATGGATTTAAAAGGCAGTCTGTGTTAAATTATTATTTAAATGATTTTTTTAAAAAAAATCAACTTAACAAAGGAGGTATTATCCTCTAGAGGTCCTGAATGCCTTTTTATATGAGTTTCTGCCAGGAGTTTTTATTCATTAATTCAACTTTGTAAATCTTTTTTCTAACTGGTAGGAATATAAGATAGGATTTTACCTTGTATGGAATTCTTGTGTATCATATTGCTTAAAATAGACAATTTTCTCAGGCTTTCAAAATTTTTTATACAACTATGATTTTTGTGATAAATTTATGTGAAAAAACTATGGGAATGAAAAAAAATAGTACATTTTGTCTTTTGTTTCCCATTAAGTTTTAAATTTCTGTTAAAAATATACCATGTGGTTTTTATAATTCAAGCAGTGCAAAAGAAAGGACTTTGAATTGTGGTCTTAATGTTTTTTATACTAATTTAAATGTATAAATTGTATTTTTATATGCAGGACTTCTTAATTACCCAGATGACTGGAAAAGAGCTCTTTGAGATGTGGAAGATAATAAATCCCATGGGCCTATTGTTAGAAGAATTGAAGAAAAGGAATATTTCAGCTCCTGAACCTAGACTTATTAGGCAGTCTGGAAGCACCACAGTTTTGCCTTTGTATTTTGTCGGCTTATACTGGTTAGTGGAATTTTAATCTTAACTTCATAATTTTGATTGGAAGCCTTACAAACAAACTCTTCACATTCTACAACATAACATAAGAAATGTTGACATTCCTTAACATAAACTCTTCAAATTCCTTTATATAGCCTCTAACTGCATTAAAAGGTTTTTAAAAATCTCTTCCTCATGATTATTTATATTAATATTACTTCCTTTTCTGCCGGTCATTCTTAAGGGGAAGGCAAGTAATCTATGTTTTGCTAATGGTAGCTTTTGTTGGCCAACTGTTTATTGTAGAATTTCATAGGATATATGTTAACTTAAATTTTTCCATGTAAAAGTACAAGTTTTGACGCATATGTGTTATAGATTTAACTTTAATCTATTCCTGTCAGCATCTTCAGCTGAGCCTAGAGCTGGGAAAGGAAGGGCTTAGTTATCCATAAAAATGTAAATTTCAAACCATGTTTAGAGGTTTTTAGTTTTGTTAATAAAAACTGCCCCAAATTAATTTCAGATGTTAAGATTAAAGTGTTAAATGTAAACATTGAATATTTAAGATAGCTAAATTAAAATTTAAGCATTTTTCTAATCTTCTTATCGCAAAAGACTTATGGATATAAAAGCAATGAAAAACATCACAAAAGAGAAAATGTATAGTGTTGTAAAAATTTTCATCTTCAGTTTTAATTGAAGTACAAAGCCAAAACAATGAGATATTCTTTTTTTGCTTATCATATTGGCAAACCTTAAATACATCCTTTATCATCAATTCATATAGTGCTGGTAGAAGAGAAAAATGTACAATATTATGCAAATAATTTCAACAGAATGTCAACAATCTTTAAAACTTGCACATAATTGGATTTGGTATTTCTACTTTTGGTTGTCTGTCTGAAGATTGCAGACAAAAATTTGTGAACAAAGGTGTTCATTTCTTTTTTATGTTTTTTCTACCCTATACCTTGAATGGTTCCTGGGAGACATGGTGGTCAGTAAATAGTTATTGAACTAATAAAAATGAGAAATAAGTTTGGTATCCAACACAAGAGAAATGATATATTCACATGATGGAATTATAGTACACCTATTACAGGCAACATTCTGAAAAGAATTTTTAATGACATTGGGAAATTTGGAGGAATGATCTTTTTCTCTAAAAAAAAGTGTGAAATAGTTTGCCATATTACATATTACTAATAGTGATTGTCTTGGTGTATTTTTCTAGATTTTTAAAATATGATCAAGGGATATAATAATCAATATCATTAGAGTAAAGACATGATAAATCTGTGCATGAAATTTACTCTTAAGTGATTATCTCTTTTTCACTTTGTATAAATATGTTTGTGTTTATTATTATGAAGTTTAACTTATGTGATTAACTATTGTTTCATTTCAAATTACTGTTAAATAGCAAATGTTTCAGCAAATTCCTTCCACATTGTTGTTCTTTTACTTGTGTAGCTTCACTCATTTTTCTTTCATTTAGTTCTGGTGGTCTTTACTTTCAAGTTGACTTACATTGAATCCCAGTTATTAAATGGAGTTGCTGTGAATGGAACTTTCAGAAAGATGCTTCTTTTAATTGCATAGGTGAAATTTTAGGTCAGGAAATTTGCAGTTAAAGAAGTAGAAAAACAAATAGGATTATAGTTATTTAATGTGTACATCCTTTGCCTTCCTTGCGGAAACATTTTTACCTTTTTAAAGAAGATAGCTAATTATGATAAGAGAAATATCAGTAAAACAGAAGAATACCTGTTTTAGTTTTATCTAGTTTTAGTAGAACACTGGTAGCCAACATTTAATGTTTACTGTGCTACCTCTGTCTTTTGGGAATAAATTAGAGTGGATTATAGATATAGAAAGTGATTTTTAAATCTAGCCAGTTTTGAATCTGAAGTTCTCAATTTAAAATACAGAACCGATTTCTCATTTGTGTTAATGTTTAAATGACAAACTCAAAAGGCACAATTTTTAACAGAATCTTTCTTTAAGTTATATCACATATTCAAAATGAATTAAAAATAATTTAGTTATAGTTCCTGAGAATATTTATAATAGTTTCAGGTTTTTATAAGAAGATATTTATATTTTTCCAGTTTTCTCATCAGCAATTAAACCCACACTTACATAGGTATGAGTTGCTTTTTTGCCTTCAAAAATACTGAGCCTAGAAAGTTGTTTGTATTTCTCTGGAAATGTCAATGTATCTTTGTCTAATTACCATAGATAATGAACTTGCAACAGAACTAGTTAAAATCTAAAAGGCGATGTATCTAAAGCTATTGCGTTGTGTCTGGTGTGTGTTGTTATAAAAATAAGATTTACAAGGCATAACTGCTTTGTGTACTGGGTCTTATTACTATGTACCACACAATTTAACACTAGTGTTTTGTTTTCTTTCTAGTGATAAAAAGTTGATCGCAGAAGGACCTGGGGAAACAATACTGGTTGCAGAAGAAGAAGCTGCTCGGGTGGCACTTAGAAAACTTTATGGATTCACAGAGAATAGACGGCCCTGGGACTATTCCAAGCCTGAAGAGAACTTGAGAGCACAAAAGACCATTACTGCCAGCTAGCCAGTCAACCCGAAATTTGTGAGCAAAACAATGAGACAAATGTCAAAGGTGTTTCAAGCTAGACATTTTCAGAATTGTAAAGAAATACGTCTTATTCTTCATACTGTGTTCTAAAATTAAATAAGTATTATCCAAGTCACAGTTTTTTGGTATTGCTTTTTAAAAATCTTTTTTTTGTCGTTTAATCAAAAGTCATTTTTTGACATTTTTTCCAAGAGATTTTTCCTAAAGTTTTTTTATTTTACTATTGTAGAGAATTTGTATAGTTAGGTATATTTTATTCCCCATTAGCTTTGAGGTATTATAATTTGAATATATGTCTTATGTGAATTTTGTGCTGTAATATTAATAAAGTTATTCTTTCTCTTAATAGTACATTGTAGTTTGATAGATGTGGGAATGATAAGAGGTTGATGAACTTTGCTTCTCTAATATAATTTCAATTAAAGTAGCAATGTTACAACTCTTAGAAATGCAAGATACAGATTATAACTAGACAGCTATTTACATGATCTCTAGATTCTGTTTAAAATTCTGTGTATTTCTGATACGGAGTTTCTTAGATACTCCGTTTCTGTAACATAAATGGCAGAGTAGGTAAATTTGATGGTTTCAAGAAATTGCTTTTTCTAAGAAATCAAAACTCAAAACCAGCTTAAAATGTTGAAGATAATGAAAAAATAAAGTATTTATCAATTTAATTTAGTATTCCATAATCATGAAATACATAATCATGGAATAGTATGTACCAAGCACTGTTGTAAGTATTAGAACACATTTAATTCAGTAGAGAGTGTCCTGGTTCTTTAATCTTTTGTGTTTAGTTCAGTCCTTCAACTTCAAATTCCATTTGATTTATTCCTTTTTCACTTGGCAATAGTAATAATTTTTAGTTTCAGTCTGCCAGTAGTTACTTCCAGGGCTTTACAAGAAAAGCAGGACTTGAGAGTTGAGGATAGAAAAGAGGTAAAATGTTATACCAACAACACTTTTGCCATGAAATCTTTTTATAAAGGAAGATGAAAGACCTTTGAAACTCATTGCCTGAGACTGCTAGGAAAGTGGAACTTGAGTCATATCTAAGAGGGTTTCCATCTATTACAGGTAAAGCAGGGACCTACTTTTGGAGGGGAAAACTTGAGAAGTACCTAGTTGGCTGAATTAGTAGTTTGTAAGTTGCAGTTGACCCTTGAACAACATGGGTTGGAACTGCGTGAATCCACTTAATGTGCATTTTCTTCCGCCTCTTCCACCCCTGAGATAGCAAGACCAACTCCTCTTCCTCCTTCTCTGCCTACTCGATATAAAGACTACAGGGATGAAGACCTTTATGATGATGCACTTCCACCGAATATATTTTCTCTTCCTTATGATTTTCTTAACATTTTCTTTTCTAGTTTACTTTGTTGTAAGATTACAGTACATAATACATATAAAATATGTTAATCAACCGTTAATGTTATCAGTATGGCTTCCGGTAGTTAAGATTTTGGGGAGTCAAAAGTTATATATGGATTTTTGACTACGTAGTCGGTTGAAGCCCTTAACTTCAGGGGTCAACTGTATCTCACCTTTTTTTTGAGAGTTAACTCCAACTCCTAATTAAACACAAGGATAGAGGACCAAACCCAGTAGTAAAATGCCACTTAAGTCTCATTCACAAGTAAAAATTTTTTTTATGGAAATCAAAACTTTTTACTATTTTTTAAAAATTATGAATACAGGCCGGGCGCGGTGGCTCATGCCTGTAATCCTAGCACTCTGGGAGGCCGAGGTGGGCGGATCGCTCAAGGTCAGGAGTTCGAAACCAGCCTGAGCAAGAGCGAGACCCCATCTCTACTAAAAATAGAAAGAAATTAATTGGCCAACTAAAAATATGTAGAAAAAATTAGCCGGGCATGGTGGCGCATGCCTGTAGTCCCAGCTACTTGGGAGGCTGAGGCAGAAGGATCACTCCAGCCCAGGAGTTTGAGGTTGCTGTGAGCTAGGCTGACGCCATGTCACTCTAGCCCAGGGAACAGAGTGAGACTCTGTCTCAAGAAAAAAAAAAAAATTATGAATACAGAATAGTTGTATATCTTTATAAGAGTACATGTAATGTTTTGATACAGGCATACAGTGTGAATCAAATCAGGGTAATTGGGATATCCATCATCTCAGGCATTTATCATGTCTTTGTGTTAGGAACATTCTATTTCCACTCTTAGTTATTTTAAAGTACACCCTAACTTGTTGATTATAGTCACTTTGTTATGCTATCAAATATTGTTCATTCTATCTAACTATATTTTTGTACCCACTAACCATCCCCACTTTATGTCCCCCTCCCTGTTACCCTTCTCAGCTTCTAGTAACCATCATTCTACTCTCTGTCTTCATGAAATCAATTGTTTTTAATATTTAGGTCCCACATATGAGTGAGAATATGGGAGATTTATCTTTCTGTGCTTGGCTTATTTTGCTTAACATAACGTTCTCCAGTTCCATCCATGTTCCATCCTATTGCAAATGGCAGGATTTTATTTTTTTGTGGCTATATAATATTCCATTGTGTATATATACCACAATTTCTTTATCCATTCATCTGTTGATGGACATTTAGGCTGATTCCGTATCTTGGCTATTGTGAATAGTGCTGCAATAAACATGGGAGTGCAGACATCTTTTTGATATACTGATTTTCCTTCCTTTGGATATATAGCCAGCAGCAGGATTGCTGGCTCACATGGTAGTTCTATTTTCAGTTTTCTGAGGAATCTTTTCATTGTTCTCCATAGTGGTTGCACTAATTTACATTCCCACCAACAGCATTTGTTACCACCTTTTTGATGAAAGCCATTTTAACTGGGCTGAGAGGAAAACTCATTGTAGTTTTGATTTGCATTTCTCTGATGATTAATGATGTTGAGCATTTCTTCATATACCTTTTGGCCATTTGTATGTCTTTCTTTTAGAAATATCTTTTCAGATCCTTTGCCCATTTTTTAAATCTGATTGTTTTTTTTCTTAAGTCACTGGAGCTCCTTATCTACTCTAGTTATTAATCCCTTGTCAGATGGGTAGTTTGCAAATATTTTCTCCCATTCTGTGGGTTGTCTCTTCCCTTTGTTGATTGTTTCCTTTGCTGTGCAGAAGCTTTTTAGCTTGATGTGATGCCGTTTGTCCAAGAAATCATTGCTCAGACCAGTGTTTTGAAGCATTTCCCCAGTAAAGTAAACATGATTTGATAAGCATGTCATTGACACAGTAGGAGAAGAGATTATATAATGAAAGTTTCTGGGAAGCAAAAGACAGTAAATGTCTTCTAACCACTTATCCAGCGAATATGAAATGGCAGAATCTAGCTAGAGTACAATTCTAATTTTTTTTTTTAGATGAACTTTTTTTTAAAGTTTTTAGGATTTATTCGCAAAGTCAGCCTCCCCCACCCCAACACCTCCCCCCAATAAGGAGTGCTGATAGTAGAATCTCAAATATCTCCTGCTCAGGACAGTTTACAGGACCTTAACTTAGAAGTTTGGAGGGGAACTATCCTTGACTTTAGGTTTTCAAGCTTCTAAACCTTAAATACTGCTAGATTTATATATGGAACAAATCTATCTCTAGTTCTTAAAACTACTTTGCAAGTAAAGATCCATATCCCTTATAAAGAATGCGATTTCAACATATTTCTAAGTCATGTCTTCTCTGAACTTAAGTTGTGCCTTTTTAAAAGCACCCATTGAAATAACACTGGGCTGGAATGTAGAAAAATTAACATACATTTGCAGTTTCATGTGAAATAGCTTGAAACTTGGAACCAATCTCTGAATAACTATTTGATTTGTCCTGTGAGAATAAACACTCAAATATAATTTATGAGCAAAAGGAATATGTTGGTACAAGGGTGTGATCAAATGGGGCTTGTGACCAAGAGCATTCAATGACCATTTGGAGGACGAGCTTTTTGACTTGCCTGATCCATATTGAGAAGACAGTTGTAAGACCATACAGAAGTTGTTGGGATATAGAAGCACTGATACTTGAAGTTGGGTTGGCAGCAGAGGAAGATATTAGTCATTTACTTTGAAATTCTGACCTCCTTTCCCACCTTTTCCCACTCTCCAATTCTAAGCCCAAAGTGTAATTGCACCAAAAAAATCCCTTAAGCAAAAATATAAAATTAATATAAGTAGACTCAATTATATAAACCCTATTATTTTAAATTCATACTGTTTTTATTATATGCATATATACAGTGGGCATTATTATTCTCAAAGTGCTTTATGTGGTCATGAGAAAGTGAACTAGAAACTATATTCAGAATAATAAAAAATTGAACAAATGGAGCCTGTTTTTGTGTTCAGCACTATACTGATTTTGGCCACAAGATGGTGCTCCAATCCTACTGCACAGTTTAGCATGCAACGTGCCATCATGGGAAACACTTTCCTACCTGTACAGCAAAGATTGTGTTTGTATATGGCACACGATTACAGTGAAATATGACTTTTCAAGGCCCCTTACAGCTCTAATATTCTATGAGTGTGTTTACAGGAGCTAGCTGACTTCCCTTCAAATCACCTCTGATGCCAAGACATGGATATTTGAGCTTTTTTATATTCATTGGAAAGAGGGAAAATTGTAGGGCTGTCATAGATAAAACTTTTAAGACATTTCTTTTTTGGCCTCTTCTTCCTGTTCCTTTCTCCCTACTTTCCCTGATAGGAGAAAATGCACTGCAGAGACAAGAAAATCCAAAATTGTAGGGCTGTCATAGATAAAACTTTTAAGACATTTCTTTTTTGGCCTCTTCTTGCTGTTCCTTTCTCCCTACTTTCCCTGATAGGAGAAAATGCACTGCAGAGACAAGAAAATCCTTTGTCCACTTTGATACTTCCTAAAACCAAATGTAGACATTCTCTCCATCAGGGAGGCCAGCTCACGCATCCCTCCTCCTCCCCCTCCAGGGATGCCCACTGAGGGTGTTCAGCTGCTAGCTTGCTGCTCAAGTTCTGCATCCTAATGCCCATGTTGGTTTCTGTTCCCCTCAGCTGATCCCTGTATCATCTCTCCGAACCTCAGTTTGTAAAGACCCTTGACCATTGTCCTCTAGGACCTAGAGCTGTGGCTCTTTGGTTGGGTATCACTCGAAAGCCATGGTTCTCCCTAAAATACCAAAAATGATTGCTAGATTTAATCCTATCTTGCAAACAAACAAAAGACCCCACAATTTTCCAAGAATTCATGCAATCAGAAATCACAATCACAAGCACACATGTTCCTGATGGGAAAAAAAAAAAAGGCTGTTTTGGCATTGGTAGGGCCTGTGCTTTCCACTAATACGCATTTGTTCTTGTTCATTTATCTGCCTGCCTGTTAATGTTCACTAACAGAAGACTAATGGTTTAAGAAAAATTGGGGGAGAAAAACAAGTGAGAAAATTAAAAACACTACCTTATTCCCCCTTCAACTGAGGAAGAACTGTGTTGTTTGATTATTTACAGAATACCATTTTTCTAGAGCTGTTGTATATTAAAATTGCAAATGAACTGAGTTTGTTGTATTCCTATCCTCTTCACAGAAGACAGGTAATGAGGTCGCTGAGAGTTAGAGGAGGATATCTCTAAGTTAGAAGAGAAGAGTTTGCCTTTTTGTTAATGCTTCCTCCACTTAAATTATTTATGTCAGCTTCTTCACACCAAGACAACATGTCAGTAAGGGCCTGGAGACATTCAGCAGTAGAGTGTACAGTGAATAAGACAAATGTAGCAAAAAATCAGCTGACCATCATGAGATGAATTAACTTGACAATGATGTTCATGGGGCTCCTGACAATCTGCCACCAGGACTCAGTTCTTGGTCCTAGGATTGTTTTTTTGTCTAGGAGAGACAGGAACAAAGGCCTGCCATGCCTTGGTAGGTGGGATTATAAACTTCAGATAAAGGAGGTATAGCGTTAAGAAATAAAAACATTCATTTTGATTTTGCTACCTAATATTTAATAGTTTAATCTGCAAACACCATGTATTAATACTTGATACAATGATGAACAGTGATTTCTCATTTAGCAAATTTTTCATTTAAATCATAACTTCTGTCTCTGTTTTTCTTCAAGGTTTGAGAGAGTCAAAGGAGCAGTTTGGGAATCTCCAAAGAAATGGGGCTGTAAAGCCAGTGGTGTCTTCCACCCTCTGGCCTCCCAAAGTGGATTCTGAATAGCAAACCACACAGTGTGTCTTTCAACATTCACAGGAGGTCGAGGACCTAGAAGTCACCTGCCAGTTTACTTAGCTCTCACCTCTCTCCCAGCTGTCACCACTGAGCAGTCCTAGAAGTGGGCATTTGCTACTCTGCTGGCTCACAGCAAATCCTTGCCATTCTTACTTCAGTTTTTTAGACAACTTAATGTGAGCTTATGTGTCATTCGGTTTTTCATTTTCAGAAAAACAAAGAGTTACCGGTACAAAGGCCACTCCCTTGTTCCCTTTTGTAGAGTTCTCTTATGTTTGGGATTTTTTTCAGGTCACCTGTCATCATCTTTTCAAGACAGAGACTCCAAGGCCAGTAAAACAGAATGTCCAATGTATTTGGGTCAGTGCCTACTCTCTTTGTTCATTGTGTCTCAAGCAGAAGTACTCATCTCATTAAGTGTCAAAAGAGTGACTTCACTGCTGTGGCCTCAGTTTTTCCATAGGTCTACCATTTTGTTTCTTTAGGAAAATTGCAGCCTGTCTCCTGTTTAAACTCACAGTGACCTCTATTCCATATGATAAATTCTTTGCCCAAACATGACTACCTAGCAAAAATGATCTAGCTCAGGCCTGCAATCTTTATGGCAGTCTCCATATCTTAAATTTATTCCAGTTCTCCTCAAGGAAAGAAGTGCTCATAAATTTGATCACTTTGAAGTAAGATAAGGCCTACAGACATTGACATAAGCATATTAAAAGGTAAAAGTTGAAGTATATAAGAAAAACTTAAGAAGAACTTTCTCCCCTAGTCCAGAGATTATAAAGAGGTTCCAAAAGTCAGCCAGGATCAGAATCTAGGTGTTGACTGATGATGAAGGTATGAAGATGAATAACTTGGAAGGATCAAGTGAAAAGAGAGGGGATATATAGTCTGGGAAACTTGATATTATAATTTTTCTAAGTTTTGTATATTGTACGTTTGAAACTTTAATAATCAAAGAAGGACCAGACACTTCAAAATTTAATGTGCCCAGTAAAATGTGACCAATATACTATTGGGAAGCAGCCCATCTGTATCACATAATAGGGTCACTCCTTTTGGCAATATTTCTGGAATGAGCACTGCTGGAGTCAGGAGCCCAGCCATCTGTGGCCCTGCAGCCACTTTTACATCTTCTCTCACACCCACTCTGTCCTGCTTCCACGTCTTGTAAATACACTTACAGTAGGGAGCTATTTTGCTGTGCTAGGACTGTCTCTCTCCCTTTTAAGATTAAATTACTTGGGGAAAGTGTATATTTATCTCTGTACCTTCTAGTACTTGGTACCGGTAGACACTTGTGATGGTCAATTTTAGGTGTCAACTTGACTGGATTAGGGGATACCCAGATAGCTGGTAAAGCATTCTTTCTAAGTATGTCTGTGAGAGTGTTTTGGGGAAAGATTGGCATTTGAATCAGTGAAGAGAGCAAGGAAGATTCACCCTCACCCAATGTGGGTGGGCACCATCTAATTGGCTGAGGGCCCAGATAGAACAAAAAGGCAGAGGAAGGGCAAATTCGCTCCCTTTTCTGGAACTGGGACACCCATCTTCTCCTACCCTTGGACACCAAACCCCCAAGTTCTCTGGCCTTCAGACCCCAGGTTCTCAGGCCTTCGCCTTGGACTAAGGGTGGCATCGTGGCTCCCCTGGTTCTCAGGCCTTCAGACTTGGACTGAGCTATGCCACTGGCTCCCTTGTTTCTCCAGCTTGCAGACAACACATCATGGGACTTCTCAGCCTCCATAACTGCATTAGCCAATTCCCATAATAAATCCGCTCTTATGTATCTATATCTATATCCGACTGGTTCTGTTTCTCTGGAGAACCCTGACCTACAGAGAACTTAAATGAATGAATGAGTGAAGTGAGTATATAATTCTCATTTTACTGCCAACACTATTACTACTTTAAAGTATTGAAAATAATATAACTACATGGGAGCAGAACACTGGAAAACCCAGTCCGACTGGCTCTAAAGAGCATTACTAACTACTGGCATGTTTGCTAGAATAGATGTAGGTTGAGGTAGCCCTTCAAAACAGTTTTTTGGCATTTACTCCTAAATAAGGAAAATAGTTCTCCCCTTCCTCCCTTCTCTCTTGGTTAGCCAGTGTACATAATTAAATAGTTGCCAATAGCAAAACTCAGCCCACTTTACAAATAAGAATTACAAATGGCAAACTGATGGAGTGATGAATGTGAGGTTTTAATGTATAGTTAAAGAGTGGGCTAAAAAAAAATGTTTTTAAATTTTGATAAATGTTTTAAACCATTCTGATTTAGGTAAGACTACATAAATCTTTAAGAAATTAATGGAAAAAATCAGGCAAATGTCTTAACATTAGAGTTGTGATATTTGAGTTCAACTTGGAAAGTTAATCCAAAACCAAAAATGGTCATTTCAGAAAACACTACAGCCTATCACCAAAAAAATGAAACATTCACTGTTTCCCTCAGATTTTCAAAGTATATTAGTACCCAGCAACTTTGTTCTGTGCTTGCTACAAAATCCCTATCCTTGCTGAGAATACTTTGCCATTGCTTGAGAGAACTGCAGCTAAGTTTAGAACCAGGATCACTGCAAGAGTTACTCCTTTGAAGGGATCTAAAAACAGAAGTGTTGAAGCAGGGAATAGTGTTTGATTGCCAGGTTTAGAGGAAAAAGAGGAAAAGTCCAGGGGCTTTGAATTTCCCGATGTTTGCCTAAGTGCAAAGGTTTATTACAAGAGGCTGAAATATATTTTTTAAAAATAGTCTCAGTTTCTTTTGTTGTATTTTCAAATAGTAGAGAAATGGCTTTTTTTTTTTTACTACTCATAACACTTTATTTTTACTTTGTACAAAATACAAAAATGCCACTCCAAAGAGTACAGACAAGTAGTGACAGGCACACTGCACAACAGCAAACCTTGTCTAGCAAGACATTAGTTTTTTAAACTTTATTTTAGTGAATACATGCATTATATAAAACAACAACAAAAACACACAAAGAGGCTAGAGATTTCCTACTTCTACCCCCAAAATAATGCTTGCTATCAAGACTTTGGATGGGGGTGGGTAAAAAGAATTAAAAAGGCAAATAATATTTTTTCCATAAAAAAGTAAAAGCTACCATAAAACATCTTTTTTTTTCTTTTTCTGTCACACTGATTAAATTTCTTCCGAAAAGCTGCACATATAAACAAAACAAAACAAAAATCCTGAACTGGACAGACAGCAAATACTCAAGAGGGCTGTTAACCTAGGTAACAGTTCAGTAGTTTAAAGAATCTTTTAGACATTTTGAAGCTTTTCTATTCATTCCTCAGTACAGTGTTCCAGTCATCCTGCCCTTTTTTCCTTCTAATACCTCCCAGAACAGAAATGCTTGCATCATTGAGCCTGTTCCTAAGAACTAGTTTTGAGAAAGAAAGCAATGTACAAAAATATTTAACAGAACTATGAAAGATGTAGGAAAGGAGTCTTTTCTTCATGGCAAAGTAGTCTTTGCATGGTTTCTTTTGTATATTCTTCAGGGTTTGTTTATCTGCCCCATGAATAAGACAGCACCTACAAGATTAAAAGAAGACAATGTATGACTCTGTAAACGAATAATCCTTAAAATAAGATGGCAGGTACTATATTTAAGATGGGGCGGGGGGAAGGAGCCATGTTTAAACTATTACTCAGTAGTACTGACGAACAGAACTTTCTGCAATGATAGAAATGGTCTATATGTTCACCGTCCAACATGGTAGCCACTAATCACATGTGGCCATAGAGCACTTGAAATGTGGCTAGTGTGACTAAGAAATTGAATTTTTAAAGCTAAGGTTAAAGAGCCACATGTGGCTAGAAGGTCCCACATTGGACTGCTTAGCTCTGGGTCACACTAATCGTAGGACATTAAAGATGCAATGAGATAAAAGGAACTATCTTATATTACTAATCAAATAAGATAATAAGCTAAAACGTATTAGTGCCTACTCTGTACCAACATGAGGCCAACCTCTCCACAAAGACAATCTATACTCCATAATTGTACTAAGAGGTAGGAACTATTGTATCCTTATTTTAAAGATGAAGCTGAAGGCCAGAGCCAAGTTTAAACCCATGACTCACAGAGCTAAGATCTACTGAGTTAACACTACCCAGGTCATAACAATAAAGTGGACGTACAGAGGTTGAAGACATGTAGCTTCTGGCAAAATTTACTGCATTTATAAAAATATGGAAAAATCAATAAATGTCAAAAATGCCCCAAATGTTGTTGTTAAAAACAGCAACAACCCCCAAAACCTAAAGTCCTGTCAGTGTTTAAAAGATTCCATCACACTCTATAAACACAGCCTTTATTTTCCTATCTCTTTAATGTTAATGTGGGTGGCTTTATTATTCAAAGTGTTTGCAATTACTGGCACAAGGAAAATGGATCAAGGGCAACACTGTTGGATGTAACTATGACTGCAAAATACCTTTCTGAAATCGAACACGTGAATAATAGAAGAGGAGAATCACTTACCTGTAGGATTGTGTCGGATGAAAAATAGGAAAGGTCTATCTACTATAAACCAGGGAGGCGATGACCTTGCAATGAGAATCGCAGCTATGGGAAGAAAAGGGAAATGTGTCATACGCCCAGTGTGAAAGCACGGTAGTTAGCTTGATGGACCCTCAGATGCTGGTGTTTGAGGACACACTTAATGCCTGTCCTATAGGCTGGCCGTGTTGTAACAGGCTCACTGGTCACCATCTATTGAGCACCTACCATGTGATAGGCCCTTTACGTTACTGTCTCATTTATTCTACACAAATACCGTCTTCTCTTACTTCTCATAGAGTTTTGATGAGGGTTAAATGACATAAAACATGCTAAAGCCCTTAGAACAGTGTTTGCCACTAAATGAACACCCAATGCATATTCAGTGTTATTATTAGCTGTTTTTTATTCACATCATCTGCTTTGCTGATGATTCCCCCTGGTCCTTTTTCACCTACCCAAATCCTTTCTGTATATCAAGTGCAGCCCAATTTTTAGTTTTTTTTTTGCCTATCCTTTCTCCTTTGGCACATCATTTAGGTTTCCTTTGCACAGGCAATGCAGACCACGCACCTGGGACCTACTACCTTACGCTGCTATTGAACTCATCAGGTGTAGGCATCTGACTTAGATATCAAACGTCTTTAGGCTCAAAGGTCTTAGCCATTCCTCTGCCATGCTTACCAGTGGAGGCTTCCATTTAGTAAGCTTGAGCCACGGCCTGCAAGGAGTGTAGGCATGTGGCCTTCCTACCACGCGCCTGCTGCAATGGCTCAGTCCTCTTCCTCAAACCCCTGGGAAGCACTGACAACTTGGGGGTGATGTTATAAAGGAAAAACCTGCAGTTATGCTGGGGCAAACCATTCCACCCAAGGTTATTAAAAACAAATAGTAGGTGTTATGACTGAACTGTGTTCTCCTAAAATTCATATGTTCAGTCCTCTAATGTGGCTGTATTTGGAGATAGCACCTTTAGAGAGGTAATTAAGGTTAAATGAGGCCATAAGGGTATGGTCCTATTCTAATAGGAGTGGTGTCATTATTCGAAGGGGGACAGACACCAGTGATATGAAGACACAGTGAAGAGGTGCCATCTGTATGTCAAGGAGAAACCGAACCTGCTGACACTTTGATCTTGGACTTCCAGCCTCCGGACTATCTGTTCTGTTGTTTAAACCACCCGGTCTATGGCATTTTGCTATGGCAGCCCAAGTAGACTAAGATAGCAATAGCAGGACCTGGGCAGTTACACAGAGACTTGCACTATGATTGGTTTAGTACTCTCAATTGCTATCTTGAAATTCTTTTTTTTTTTTTTTTGAGACAGAGTCTCACTCTGTTGCCTGGGCTAGAGTGCCGTGGCATCAGCCTAGCTCACAGCAACCTCAAACTCCTGAGCTCAAGCAATCCTTCTGCCTTAGCCTCTCGAGTAGCTAGGCATGCGCCACCATGCCTGGCTAATTTTTTCTATATATATTTTTAGTTTGCCAATTAATTGCTTTCTATTTTTAGTAGAGATGGGGTCTCGCTCTTGCTCAGGCTGGTTTCAAACTCCTGATCTTGAGCGATCGGCCCGCCTTGGCCTCCCAGAGTGCTAGGATTATAGGCGTGAGCTACCACACCCGGCTGAAATTCTTGATAAATTCTGAACAAGGGGCTCTATATTTTCCTTTTGCACAGAATCCCACAAATTATGTAGCTGGTCCTGTTATGCTGATTGGCAAAAAGGTCAATAACTTTGGCAAAATTTAGATGTCACTTACAATCACCTAGAAGAAGACAAAGAACATCTTAAAAAATTCCAGCTGTCTTATTCTAGATCTTTCTTTTATATGCTATTTTAAAGAAATAAAAAAATAAATGTTTGAGAAAAGCAATAAGGTAAGTGTAAATGGTACCTTTTAATGACCAGAAATATTGGACCCAGTTACAAGTGTAGCAAGATTTTCACTTTATGAGCTCACATAGTTTTGCCAGATCTAATCATCCAATCTCATACGGATAATTGGGGGGGGGGGAATTGTCTTAAGATTGTTCTATTTTCTCTTTCATTATATAAACCACCAAGGAGAAAGCAGATGCGGATGTTCTAATTGTCAAGGAAGGCTGCATAGCAGCCTGCTTCAGTTCAATAGAAGCTAATTCTTTGCTTTGTCCTTGATAGACTGACCTGGCTATTTTCCTATAAGTACTTGCTGTTATTTTATGTTTCAATTTGAATATTTTTTTTTTCTTCAAGTAAGAAGCCAGAATGTGCTTTCTCCTCCTCAGAACAGGGGTCAGCAAAGTAGTGTCCTCAAGCCTATGGGGACCAATCTTGTTTATATAAATAAAGTTTTATTGGAACATGGCCACATGGTTCACTTGTATTGTCCATGGCTGCTGTCATCCTACAATGGCAGAGGTAAGACGTTGTGATGGAGACAGTATGGCCTAAAAAGCTGAAATACATACTATTTGGCTCTTTATAGAAGTTTGCTGACTCCTATCCTGGAGGAATTTCTTTCACTGACATGCTTTTCTTTAATGAAACAGATTCTGAGCTTCTTAGATGCAGGTCCTTGATCTGTTTGTGCTCACTACCGTCTTCTGGGGGTCAACTCACAGTGTCTGGCTGGAAATAGGGCTCATTACATATTTGCTGAATTGGTGACTGAACGGGATTGTGTCTGCCTCCCTGCCAGACCTGCCATGGGACTCCAGTGCTTACTTGTAGCTGCTGAAGCTTTGGTTCCATCTTCACTGACTTCAATTTTTGCTTTTTGCAAGATGTGAGAAACGTGGAGGTTTTCTGACCCTGTTTCCCGAAAATAAAACAAAATCAGCATTTGTTTGATATGCAGGTAATCGTTTGGCTGGAGAAGTCACCTCAAAGCCATGGCAAATTCCGATTCTTAAAAACTGAGGAGATGTGACCTCTGACAGTCTTGGTGACTGAAGGCTGCAGACAGCTGTCACTTGTGAATTTCAGTCCCTGCTAAGTAAACTGTGACACTCACTTCTGGGGAGGGAAGCCCAGGCCCCAAATGTTTTAGTGCCTCTATCAGTCCAATTCTGATCAGTAGAATTTTATGGAAAAAAAAGAAGAAAATAGCAGAGATTTAAAAAGCAAGCCCAATTTTCCAGAAGCAGCAAGGCCACACAATTATTTTTCAATCACAGAATGCAGACCCAGAAAGGATTTCAGGCAGCCTTTACAGATGGGGAAACTGAGGCCAAAAGTGTTAAGAAATCCACCCCCAATTCGTACAGCTAGTTAGTGGGAGAGTAAGTGCTGACTTTCCACAGCCACCACCACTCACATTATGGGCATGTTAGTGTCAGAGTGTCAGTATGTGAAGAGTTTAGACTCTGGTGGAGGATGGGATGCAGAAATGTAGTTACGCCTCAGGGACCTTCTAGTGAACTCACTCGATGTGCCTGATAGAAGCAAATATTTGAGAGCTCAGAATCTTGATTTTTTTTTCAAACAAAAGGAAAGAGTTCACATTTGAAAACAAAGAGAAACTAACATCTAAATAAGAGCCTAATTTTTAAGTATTAATAATAGAGGCAATACATGAACCACTTCTTTGTGTAGTCACTGGGGCACCACATGAAACGTACACGCAAAATGTAGGGAGAATGAAGTATGCTGATTTAGGTGATGACAGGTGATAGTATCGTTTGGTGATATCAAATTAAACCTTGGACAGTTTTAGGGCCACATATTCCTAATTCTGACCTTTTCTCTCTAAACGAATCAAAGACTCAGTTTGTAACATTTTCTTCAAGTATACAAATAAGTTTTAAATTGAACATACTTGTTATTTTTGCAAAATTTGCCTTTGATGAATCAAACATCTCGGTAATACCAAGAACTTGCAGCGGCTCCTTCAAGTCTATCTGTGCTACAGCTGTGAACCTAGCACAAAAGCAGAAAATAAGAGAAAAAAATCACTAGGCCATAAATGATGCAGGTAAGATCTGAACAGCAATCTGAATTGTTTCTTAGATTTTAATCGCCAAATTTAAATACCAGGTAAGTAGGGAACAGCTCATCTCTCAAACATTGAGTTGGCAAATGAGCAGTACATACTAGAGGTAAGTACGGGCATTCTCACCCTCACGTGCAATAGGGACCCTGTTCCAATACTTGGGAACATCTACAAAAGCACTTCTCTTACACTTCTGTGGAGGTTCAGAGTATTATTATATCCAGAGATCTCCCAGTACTCTGGAATATCTATAGTTCTTCCCCATATCCATTTTGACTGTGGTAAGAAACATCATCCTTAAAGGGACTGGAGATGGTCAAAAGAGAGGCAACACATTCCTGATAGTTCACGTTGGGATTGTGAAAGCATTTTACTGTTAAAACAGGAGCAAACATTAGGCATAGGTGATATGGTATTATATTTGGGTATAATATGGGTTTCTTGGATATTTGTGCCCTACCTGGCCTTGGGGCCATACATATATAAATGTCAGTTATTAAACTTATTGTCAGAGGATGGTTTACCAGTTTTGATTTCATCCCGTAAGCCTCCTCCTGTTCCTCACCGAGGCCTACAATGCCATCATCTTATTTATATCATGCATTGCCTAGTTGAAGGCTTAATTTTACAAAAAAAAAATAATAACCTTGGGAGGATTATGAATAATTATTGTGACTGTATTACTCTGATTACTTAACTCAGTGACTAAAGAATCAAGAGCTATTAGAACTCTCCAGTACCACCGAGGCCTGGGTTGTTAGAAGCTCTGGAGAGTGGGAAAATAGGTAATGTTGAAAGTTCACAGAAAGGGGACATTCATTGCCTCCCTCATAGGTCTGGACAAGGCAGTCTCTGATCTCTCAGAAATTTAGGATTCATATAGAGTTTGGGATTCCTTTTCCCTTGGCTTCAAGTCATAACAGCTCAAATGGCATCTATATTTTACTTTTAGGGTATAATAGAAAAATTGCCTTAGATACTAATGTAAGAATTCTGCCTGGATGGTTTCAAAATGTTTATCACCTAGCTTTTGGGCCTTGGTCTTCAGCAACTTCCAGCTAAAACTTAAGAAATAACTAAAATGAAGTTCCTTATCAAAACACATGGAGCTCTATTAAACTTTCTTGTACTTTCATTTATACTACATATACATGTTTTTCAGTCTTTTGAACACACATGTATTTTTGAAATACACATATGTTTTTAAGTTTTTTGAACAGAATGAGGTATGTTAAAAGCTATCACTATGTCATGAAGAGTTTGTATTTATATGGAGGTTTAGAGACCAAAGCTGCCTTCTCTCTTTTATCATTATCTTACCAAACCAGCAGCACAGGGATTTTAAAAAAAGCTTTTAGAAAAGCACAGCCTGGTATTCCCACCTTGCAATTTCTGCAACATAAAACAGGCTTCATGATGTGCCATATTTTTGTGTCACGTTGTCTGGTATCCAGTATAGTAGCTACTGGGTTGGATGATCCCATCGTTGTCTTGCAGGGGGAGGCCACTTACTTGGGCAGGACCACCTGCACCCTCTTGGGCACCATGGTGCTCATCCAGCTGTCTATGGTCTTGGTGCTGATGTGAGGGATGATGGCCGACAGCGGGGTGGAGCTCTCAGTGGGCAGCGCGATCAGCATGCTGACGCTTTCCCCATGGTAGGGCAGTTCGATGAAGTTGTACCATAAGTCGTTGGGGGTGCTGGTCGACCCTAAAGAAATCAGAGGCAGGTTCAGTGCATCCTTGACGGCTCCTAGAAATGGCATGAGAGCTTGCTCATCACCAGGTGGCTGCAGAGGGGATTGGGCAATTCAGCTGCAGAACTTCCCTTTTCCACAAATAGCTTCCTTAGAAGGACAGAGATAAGGACAATTATTTCTTCCTTCCCTCGTGAAGAATTCTCTCTCTCCAGTCTAGACAGCATGCCTTGGGCATCGCTAAAAATCACTTTAATTCAGTTGAGTAGAATTTAACTAGATCATATAAAGGCACTTAGAATTCAGTGTTTTGTAAGAAGTTTACCCTTATATGAATAAAAGAATGAATTCAAGCTGCCTTAGACTCATTCTTTTTTTAAAAAAATTTAGTTCAAAAAAATAAACTGTATGTGTATATTAACGTGCACAACATGATGTTCTCAGATGCATAGGGATAGTAAAATAGATCCTCGAGTGACAAGTGCAGCAAATTAACATACCCAGCATCTCACATGGTTTCCTATTTTGTTGTCATTTTTATGACAAAATCAGCTAAAACTGATTCATTTCCCAGGAATCCCAAGTACAGTACAAGTTTATCACCTATAGTCCTCATTTTGGACAAGGTTACATGTGAAGAGAAGGGAGAGGATAAATAGCCTACTTGTTTAAGGTCCCCTCTGTGCCAGGCCCACACCAACCGCTACAACAGATCTAGAATCTACAGCACCCCACAAGGTGGGTATAACTGGCCCAAACTTACAGTTGATGAGGCCACTTTTGGAGAGATTAAGTAACCTACCAAAGGTACCCTGCTGAGACGTAGGAAGCAGAGAGTCTAATGCCAAAGGTGACCTTCTTCCTACTTCACTCTCTGGCTCCCTACTCATTCTCTACCCATTCCAGCAACTACCACGATGGTTTTTAGAGATTTCGTGGTACTTCTGCTTACCAGTGAAAATCCAAGAGTGAATTAAATCTGCATTTCTCAAAATGTTGTCTAGAACAAACTCTACCTGCAAGATGCTCTATAGACAAAACAGATTCCATATCCCAGCGAGCTGGGGGAGCACTGGACCCTTGATGCTTCCCGCAGATTCGTAATGTTCACCAGGACCGTAAAGGCTCCGAGACAATCGGAAGTAAAGGAAAGCGTTTAACCCCATTTATCGCCATGTTTCCCAAACTAATTTGATCTTGGGACCCTTTTATTTCATGTAAGATATTCAAAATATCTAGCAACTGAGCAGCACAACTGAGCACTGGCCGATTAGAGTGGGTGAAGGCGCAGTCAGGGGTGCCAGCCAGTAGCCCAGCTGACAGGCCCCGGAGGGGCTATGAGCCCCCTGTGGGAAGGCGTTTTCCATAGCTTTAGGATCCTAGGAAAGCTTGAAGCTAGGCATCTAATGAAAAGAGTTATAAAAATTAACTAGGTGAATGGAAAACCAGCACGTCTAGATTTATGGCGGATTTTTGGAATGTTTTGTTAAACACTTCAAACTTGTAAAGAAGAACTCTGTGCCCCTGGTGACCTGTGCCCCCTTCTATGTGGACTGGAGATACCACGGTGTCAAAGTGTGCGCCTCACAGGGCTGCTGTGATGATTGAACGAGAAAACAATATGTAAGGTGCTTAGCGGGCCTGGCCCATGGCTGGTGCTCAAGGAATGTCGGCCTCTCTCCTCCTCCTCTACGTAATCTGAGAGGACAACTCAGCTGAGAAACAAGAAAAGGAGAAAGCGAGTTTCTTTCATGATCTTCACTGCTCTTTCCTTGGGGGACGACCTTTGCTAGTCACCGCATTTGAGACAGGGAACTTCAAAAGTATGCCAGCTCTCCACAGAAGGGGGTTAGGAGGGAGCGACAGGGAGGAAGGAAGAGAGAGAGAGACAGTAAGGGAGAGAAAGGGAGGGAACTTTGTTACACAGTAGACACCATTAGCCATAAAATCTACTACACATAGTGTAGCGACTAGAATGCAGGACACTACAGGATGACACCACAGTTTCTCCTTCAGGAAGAAATACGCAGGCGACTGGCGGAGCCGCTCGGTCTCTCTGGGTCCCGCCATGCCGCATTCGCCGGCCCGGCTGTTCAGTGACCCGTGCGGCCTTGGCTCTGGATGTGTGCCCAACTCGCTCTAGCCTGGCTTCCGTCTTGGGGCTACCTAAGAATCAAAGATAGGATTCTTCATCTTTACTTTTAGCCCATGTAATAAAATAGTCTCAGCAAAAACTGAAAAATCAATGGGAAAGTGAGAGAAAAAAAATCACTTCCTAAGGAGCTCTTTAATCCTCGAAGGAAACATTAAGTCCCTACTTGGGCAGAGCTAATTTTTAGAAACTGTGAAGTTTGGGAAGTAGTTAATAAATGATTGCTCTAGGGCATGAAATAAGGACCTGGAGGCTTTAACTGCTTCTAGACATGTTTACTGTTCTGATAAGAAGGATGTGGGTTATGAAGAATGAAAAATTATGAGCTGGGTGTGTTCGAGGGAGGGAGACAGCAGCTACGTTCACCAGTGAATCCATCCTCGACTGGATCCGTGGTTGACTGGTCAGTGATACTGATAGCCATGAGCCACTGTGCATCCAGTCACTCATTTCTGCCTGGTGTCTGATTCTTCCCCTTCCTGGCTCCACTTCTGCTTCTGGTCACGGGAGCTGATGACCAACGGCGGTCAGGATACTTCCAGACATGCCCATGCTCATCTTTATGTGGTGGCTTGGGGAGCAGGGAGATAGAGTAACACCTTTCTTCTCTTTCCACCTGGTCACTAAGGTACTGCTTTCACAGCATCCTTTTATGGAGGACACATGCCAAGGCTACGGACATGAGATCTGGAGCTATGGGACCTGCGTTCAAATCCTGCACCTGCAGCACCCTAGCTCTGGGACTTTGGCAAGTTCCTGTAAAATGCTACAACAATAGCACCGACCTTATAGTTACGAAAATTCAGTGACATAACATACGAAGTGCTCAACACAGTCCGAAACACAGCAAAAACTTCCACCTATTGATGTAAGAAGCTTTGTAAAATACCTCACTTCTTGAATGTGAGGTCACTGCTCATAGTCTAAACACAAAATCGACCCACCCAGGGGGGCCACGCCTGCTGCCCTGGCGCACACACGGCTCCTGAGCAAAGCGAATCAAGTAAGGGAAAGGTATTTGGGAGCCTGGTGTCAGGGCACTGAGCCTCTTTTTATTTTCTTAATTTTTATTTATTTTAATAATTTAAAAAATTTAAGATTATGATGGATATATAAATAATAGTTGTATATATTTATGAAGCCTCTTGTCCCAGAGCTTTAGAGCTCTTCCCTTTAAAAGGCCCTACCCCAGGCTCTCTTTAACCTCCAGAAAGCAGACCGTGTGTTTTTTAGTGAGAATACTTTCTGCAGCATATAAAAATGTGAAGCAGGTTCATTCATTCTGAAAAGGAGCAGAGATGAAAGGGGATAAGAAGTCTTTCCTCTTAGACAAATGGCGGTCAACACAACTTTTAATGAGACATAACCGGT
This sequence comes from Cheirogaleus medius, assembly GCA_008086735.1. NCBI lineage: Eukaryota > Metazoa > Chordata > Mammalia > Primates > Cheirogaleidae > Cheirogaleus > Cheirogaleus medius. The sequence continues at coordinate 60,248,367 of VBSM01001562.1, forward strand.
GAAGAGTCAAGTACTACAAATGTGGAGAAGACTTAAAATTCCCCATAAGTGGTGCTTTAGGGGCTTTTCTAGAAAGCCCCTAAAGAACTGTGACTCCCACTGAGAGTGCTACAAGGGCGGGCATCACGAGGCTCACTGAAATGTTAAGGACTTTTCTCAGCCTGTAAAATCAAAGAGAATATCTTAAATATTTAATATCAGGAAAGCTTTATAGATGAAAGTCCCTCTGGTTACCTTCTACTACAAGTAACTATGGATTTCCTGCGCTCTTAAGGAACTGTTCAGACCATACTTTAGTAGAAACTGAAATATACATTTTGGAAAAACAGTAACAGATCCACTGCATGCAGTAGTCTACTGTATACAACTATTATTTATGTATCCATCATAATTTAAAATTTTTTTAATTATTAAAAAAATCAATAACTAAAAGGGGGCTCCATGCTCTGACACCAGCTCCCAAATACCTTTCCCTTACTTGATTCATTCTGCCCAGGTGCTTGGGCTGGAGTCCAAGGGGATGTGGGCAGAGGTGCCGGGGAAGGAGGTGTGGCCTAAGCAACTGGTGAGTGCCGGTGCCATTTGCTGCTGAGGAACTTCGGGGGAGGATTAGACGGCAAGGACGACGACACACCTAGTCTGTGCAGCTAGAACTTAGTTAGACAACCAAGTAGAGCAATAATGTGGGTAGACGCGTGTAAGCTGGAAACTCAGAGGAGAAAGGACACTGGAAATATAAATTTGGTTATTCTTTGTGATCTTTTTCAAAATAAAGACTCTAAGGTCCAAATCCATAACTATACTAACAAAAACATCACAACTTTGACTCAGCAATTCCTATTCGAGGAAAATTACCTTTATACTGATACCAGTATTGAAAGACGTATGCACAAAACTACTCAGTGCAGCATTGTTTATTATAGGAAAAAAGTAAATGGCCACCCATAGGATATTATGACATGTTTATGCCGTGCAATATTATTACGCAGCTGATAAAAGGATCAAGTAAATCCTCATGAATTGACATAAAAAGTTTTCTATTATATACCGTCTGATGAATAAGGCAGAGTATAGAATAGAAATGACAACATAATCCTCTGTATGTAGAAAGGTTCACAGCTACATTTTATAAATATCCGTAGAAAAGGTCTCATTATTATATATACCTGGCATTTAATAGGGTTTTTTAATCCCGGGATGGGATTATAGCGGAATGTTTACTTACATATTGTGTATTTAAAGATTTTGCAGCGAGCATGAAATACACTTCTATTAAAAATAATTTAAAGCTTTTTCTTTTTTTTAACAGAAAAGTTTCTGTCCTTGAGGTGCTCACACTTTTCGGGCACAAGTCAGAAGGGTTTTCTCCTGCTCGTCTATTTTCACCCTTGCTCCTGAGTGTTGCCACGGGAACCTTCCCAGGGATTTTCGTGGCATTTTGGGGGAAAGTGTCAAGAAGACAGATAAACTGAATGACAATGTTTTGGCAAAGTGACCAAGAGTAACGAGAACTGGCTGAGGCCCAGGCAACATTCGACAGGTGGCACCATAGGCCGTGGGAATCTGGGCAGGGCCGCCTGAGCCCCGGCTGTGCAAGTCGGGCAGTGGACTGTGGTCATGAAAACACGCCTGCTTGGGAAAGACAAACCTGCCCTGTCTTAGCATGACAAGCTGCTTTGCTGTCCAAAGCAAGAAACCAGGGAACGCATGACACCCTCATGCTCTGCGGCACGGCCCACGAGAAGAGCTGGGTCCAATTCTAGGTTTTACTGACCCGATCACAGGCATAGAAAGAGGGGCATGGCAAGAAGGACAACGCTAAGCTGTTCAGAGTGATTACTTGTGAGGGAATGAGAACAGCAGTGAGCAGGAGGTGTTCCTATTCTGTTCTGAATTCAGTACAGGGCAGTAAGGGTGGGCAGGAAACAGGTACTACGACATCACATTGGGTCATTTCAGCAGAGTTTACCAATCATGGGCAGAATACAGAGAAACAGTACAGCAGCACCCTGAGCTACAAACACTGGGTACCATTGCCAGCCGTAGGCTGGGACTGGGGAGGGGCAGTGACTCAGAGAGAAAGGGCTCTCGGGCACACGCCTGGCAGGAGTCAAGCCTTTGGAGGAGGGACGCAGTTCCTCGGAGTCTCTATACCCCAATCCTCCCTCCTCCCTCACCCCTGTCGCCTGCGGGTCTCCACTAGCCAACCCAACAAGAACCACAGAGCAAGGGAGCCGCTGATGCAGCCTCCTGGGGGCTCAGAACAGGGTGGAAGCGGGCGGAGAGGGAGGCGTGAATCAGGGAAGGTGAGGGAAGACATCCATCCAGCACACGTGGGTTCTGACTCTTTGAGAGCGAGAATGTATTTGTGCGTTACTTTCCATAAAACACACTCGTGTATCCTTAGGCAAATCAGCTCTTAATTGGAAAGCTACCCAGAGATGTAACTCTCTGGGAACAGCCTATACACTCAAGAAAAGCATGTTATCTTCCTGTAAAAACAAACATTTTAATCTTCCATAGGAATGTCTGTAGAAGCCTTGCATTTTAATCTTGAACTAATAACTTGTCATTTTTTTGGCCAAAGAAACATACAGTAAACGAGGCCCCTTGCTTTTTATTTTTTTATGGATTGTGGAGTGTGTATGAAAGATTGACCTGAAATAAAATCACTTTGCCTTGGCTACGAGCCAGTGGCCGTGCTGCTGGCGTTCCAGTGAGATCTTCTTGGGCAACTCAGCCTGGGGGTTGGTAGGGCCAGGGTGAGGCTGCTTTTATTATTCTCAGTTGCTCAGGACAACACCTTTCTGTGGGGCTTTAAGGTACATATTATTTTTTAAAGAATATTTGTTCACTACATATCAACATTTATCCCAGAAGCTGGACTGATGACTGAAAGTGACTTTGTTTATTGTGTCCCTCACATGAGTCATCCTTTAATTTCAAGAATTAGGCAGCTGGTGAAAAGTTCAGCTGTGTTTGGAGCTGAAATAAACTGAAAATGCAAAAGTAATATTTAGGACCCAAATGTCTAGGTGTAGACTGGAGACATGATGACTAACTAATAGAGGAAAAAAAGGATTAAGTTAAATTGGACCAAGAGTGCTTCGATGAAGCTAGATTTAAAAAACAGTCACTGGGCTTAATTACCTAAGCCTTGGTAATGACAGCAGACATGGGTCATTTTTTTCCCTGACTATAGAACTGACACATGCTCATTAAAAATAGATTCAGGGGGCGGAGCAAGATGGCGGACGAGAAACACCGCCAGATAGAGCGTCTCT
>VBSM01001562.1:60251750-60280199 GCA_008086735.1 Cheirogaleus medius
AAAAAAATAAAATAAAAATAGATTCAAATTCAAGTAAAGAAAAATAATTCATTTGAAATCTTACCACTATTAGCATTTTTACTGAATATCCTCCAAGACCAATCTCTATAGATGTGTGAATATTAAGGCAGTATTTTACATGAGGGAAATGCATTGGCATTTGTTGTTCTATAACACGTTTTCTGAAGTCAATCATATATTATATAATCTTTCCGCTTATGTAAATCTAAACCTAATGATCACATGTCCACTACATATTTGTATCTGGCTTCTATGTATTTGCTAGTGTGTGCTTATCTGCAGAGTATAAATTCCTTGGAGCGGGACTGCCAGGGCAAAGCCCCTGGTGAAGTCCTTTAGACCACAGGTCCCTGCCATCAACAGTGCTCAAGGGGGCCACTTCCCCCATCACCGGAGCCATCCCCCACATCACTGAGCCATCACTCATGCTCATCTCATGAGTGAAAAAGAAACCTAATTTTTACGTTTATTTTTAATTTGGTAACATACTGTTGCTAATGAATTGACAATGTTTTAATATGTTTAAGGCCCATTTATACTTCTTATTTTGTGAATTGTCCTTTCATCTTTAAGCTTGCAATCAATAAGCCCACATATGCTAGGTCTTAATTCATAACCTTTGCACACAATGCAAAGATTTAACATGAGCTCTTTAAAAATCTTGCCTCTCAGCGCCCTGCCCTGCTCCCTAGTTCTTTAAAAAATAAAAAGTCAGATTTGCGCTTAAATTAAGCTAAAGCACTCAGGGGCCTTTCTGACTTTCCAGAACAGGCCTCGCCAAGTGTGAACTTACCACAGCGGAACACAGAGAGCTGGGCCAGCATCGGCACTTGATAGGATTTCCCGTCAGCTGCCACGAATGTGCGCTTCTTTGTGTTCTCAGGTTGGAACCGTGATTTCCATAAACCCTTAAAATACACCGCATTGACAAGGACCAGTCTGGTGAGCACCCCATCGATAAGATCTGGGGACAGCAGGTTGTCGATCATACCTGTGAAGTCAAAGAACAAACAAGGAAGAACCTCAGGATGGGCGGCTGCTTTGAGGGCACACGGTAGCTGTTGATCAGGTAGAATGAAAAATCAAAGGGATTCTTAAAGGATTTTAAAAAGAAACTTTTAAAAACACACCTTTGTACTGTCTAGTTTTCACCTCCCCCCACTAAAAATTAAAGTTAAAAACAAGTTAAAAGTCAGAGAACTGGAAAAGACTTTAGAAATCCCTAGTTAGAGGTTACCAAACTTTTCATCTAGAAATTTTTTACTACCAATTCCCTGTAAGCCCATGCTTTAGAAGATTTCATGCAACCAAATCAGCTATACTTGATAATTAATATCCTTATTTTTTTGCTAATTAAGTGACTGGAAGTAAGGGTGTTTGGTCAGCACAAGATGAGCCGTTTGTTTTTTGTTTGTTTTGAAGTGCTGGGTTGATTTAATCCCAGTCAAAAATAAACACTTCAGCCTGCACAGTGTTATCTAGGGTAAATGTTTTTATTTCTCTTAAGATTTCTCTTAACTTTTCTTAACATTCAGAAATGTTGCGGATTATTTTGGAATCCCTGGATATCACAAGTTTCCATAACTCACTAAAGAATAATTGAAACTAAAAATTGATTTCTGTATTTATGAGTCAGGCATCGAGCTAGGCACTAATATTACAGAGATTATAAGACAAGATTTTGAATGTTTTCATCACAAAGAAATGATCAATGTTTGAGGTAATGGATAGGCTAATTACCTGGATTTGATCATTACAGATTGAATGCATGTATCAAAACATCATATTATACCCTATAATGTATACAATTAATATGTGCCAATTAAAAATAAAATATAACTTAAAAAAACAAAGATGGGTCTATCCTAAAAGAACTTCTAATTTTGAAGGAAAATGCTCTTCACAAGATATTGGGAATGGTCCATGTTATTGGTGTCAGGAATGAAAGAGCAAACAAAGCTCCTTCTAAAGTATTATCTATGGTTGAAGCTTTGGTTTTCCATTTAGGCTCCTTTTACTTGGCCTTTTAAGATTCGGCTATGAGAGAGAGAGAGAGAGAAACTGTGTGTGTGTGTGTGTGTGTTTTAATAGGGATCACTAATGCCCAAAGCTATTAAAAATTAGTTTACTGCATTTTTTTTACCAAATATGTATGTAGGCATATACAGATATATACAAATGCATAATATAAATGCAAGTTATACTACTTCAAATGGCAAGGGTAAAACCAACTGCTTCTGAAGAAGCAAGAGTATCTAATTCAGCAGTGAGAGCTTTAAGTCCTTTTAAATGCAGTTACGAGAGGATCCTGTTAGACAAGAAACAAACATGTAAGTAAGTCATGATAAATAAGCACACTGAAGTTTCCCTGACCCACAGTGTACTTAGACCGTTTCATCATCACTACTTCCACAAGGGGGCACCAGTGCCACCTGAAGTCAGGAAGAGGAAGGAGAATGCATAAGCTATAAATAGCCATCATTCAGTTCAGTACAAGGCTGGCCTCTGCCCACAGACTGGGATGTGGGAAAGAAGTTAGAACTTTATGCTTTCCCACTAGCAAGCTCGTTAGAATTGGTTCCCCAATAGTGAGTGTTCTTTCTCACCTAGCTGGGAACATCACCCTGTCCAATTCTTACTTGCTCCTAAGACATAGCTCAGTGGTCCCCTTTACTTCTAAACCTTCTCTGATCCTCCGACCCACCTCGCAGAAGACGCCTCTCTTCTCAGTTTCTATAAAACTCAATGCATAGCATTACCATGGCACCTGTGGTATTTTGTTCTGGGTAACTTTAACGTGTCTATCTCTCCCGATTAAACTGCGAACTGCATGAGAACAAGCGCTCTGCCGTTCATTTTTTCTCACTCCTACCACTATGTTCAGTATACAGTCAGTGCTCAACAAGAGTCTGAAGAAATCGCAGTTATTTTTTGCAGAGATAAATAATGGCTCCAACTGTCACCAGTAGGACTAAGATATAATAAGGGGCTGTGAAGATATAAAGAGAAAAAGAAAGGATAAAGAGAGAAAGGTAAGAAATGCACAGTTTAGAGGCAAGAAGGCACAGGGAAACCCGCCATCAATAACTGCCACAAATGTGCATCCATCCATCCATGCCTGGATACCTGCCTATCTACCACATGCCAGGTACTCATTCTTTTTAAAAAAATTTATTCATTTACTTACTTAATTTGTATAAATTTATAGGGTACAAGTGTAATTTTGTTACATGGATGTAGTTCATAGTGGTGGAGTCAGGGCTTTTAGTGCATCCATCACTGGAGTAACCTACATTGTACCCATTAAGTAATTTCTCATAGACCCCCCAACCCCCACCCGCTGGTACTCTCTTAAGAAAACAAAAGGAATTCTGCTCTCAAAGAGCTATGAATTAGAGTGAGTTGGGGACTGACATAAATAATTTGGAAAACTACAAAGCTGCCTTGAAGTGGACGTGCCCAAGGGTATGAGGGCAAATACCCTGGCGGGGGAGGTCGGGATGGACGGGTTCCTTGAGGAGGCATTACACGAGCCAACAGCTATAAAAATAGCTCACGCTGGTTGAACATTTACAAAGTGCAGGGCACTCTGCTGAGTGTATTATTCATGTCCTCACAGCAGCCTTAATGCTGCTAGAATTATTCTAATAGGTATTACTATCATATCTCTCCATTTGACAGATGAGAATGCTGAGGCACAGGAAGGTTTGGTAACTTGCTCGAGGCTACATGGCTAGTGTGTGGCAGAACTGAGATTCCAATGCAGAATTTGTGCTTTTAACTATCACTCTGCTCACGTGTCGGTGCAGAGATGAGTAGGCACCGACAAGGGGAAGGCAGTGGGAATGCATGCACAGAGCTTGGGGGAGGGTCTGCAATGTGACAGGAGACAGGATGGGGGTGAGGGTACTGGGAGGAGGCCCGTGTGGCTGGAACACACGGTACACGAGGCTGGCAGGTCAGACCATCATGGGGACACTGTAAAGAGCCTGCATGTTGCACTCTCCCACTCTCTTAGGGAACGAACCGTCACCTCTGTGGAACAGGCTCGGCAATCTTCTAGACACAGACCATAGAGATCCCAGGTCCTTCTGAGCTTCATCATGTAGTCAAGTGCCTCTCAGAGGGGCAGGTCACCTCCAGCAGGCAGTTTGGAAACTTGGGGGAGCATTTTTGGTTGAGTGGAGCAGTGGCCAGAGATGCTCCCTGTCCTGTAATACTCGACACAGTTCCACACGATGAAGCACCGTCTGCTTTTCGCGTGACTTTCAGATGCCCCAATGGATGTCTGTGTCGGTGAGATGCCTCTTTATAATTATCTGAGCCCAGAACCTCACTCTTTTTCACATATAAATACAAAGCATATATTTTTTCCATCCTTTTAATGTATAGTGAATGTGCCAGGAATGTGACTACCATGCAAATCAAATGGAGCCTGCACTTTGTTTTGTTTGGAAATTTACGAAGAGTCTTGCAGCGTTTCAGAAAAACTTGCATCAGCGATGGTAACACACAGTTCATGCTAATGTGTCCCAGTACGACGTACCTGCCTTGGTCAGTTTTTATAGCTGTCAACTCCCAATTATTCTCAGAATCTAACTACTTTTGTTACAGTCATGTGTAGTTATGCCCCAGGGTTTACCTGTATGACCATATACACAAATTACTTTTATTGTGTTTTCCTTTGTATTACAGTCTGGAATAGTACTAATATTTTTATAAATTTGTGTATGCGTGTGTAGGGTATATGGGCTACGAGTTTCATTTCAGGATAGGAAAGAGAGTATGGAAGATATTTGTGTAAAACAAAAGAGTGGGTCTGATAGGGTCGTAAGCGCTGCTAGGATCTCCACACCTTCCCTTCCAAGCATGTTCAGGTGCTTTGCAAACTGTCAAGTGGTAAAACTAACATGGTTTAATAATACATTCTACAGGCAAAGAAGGCTGAGAGGGTGCAATGACGTGCCACAGTCACACAGTCTCTAGCCACAGAGTCGGGACCAAGAACGGCCCTGCGTGCCTCTGCTTCCAGCTACTCTTCTCAGGCCCGCAGCCTCCAGCAGCCTGGAAACAGCACCGGACGCCCTCCCGTTTGCTGGGCTCCTGATCGTTTATGGTTTTAGGAAGGGAACCTGAACTGCGTGGTCCTGGCCCCATCGAGGAGGGATGCCATGGATTTAGAAAACCACCCTGGGTCTCCTCCTCTCCTCCTGGCATTCTTCGTCCACCTCGTCACTAGCTCTGCTGATGGTCCTCCAACATTCGGGTACATGACCATGGCGGTGGATGGCAGGGACAGACTAGGGGTTGCTAACTCCTTCCTCGGAGATTCAGATCTAGTCCGGCATCCAGGGATCTGTGTTCTAAACATACCGCCCAGGTAATTCTGACACAAGTGAACCATGAGCCGCATTTTAAGAAACATTCCCTGAAAGGCCAATTTCCCCCAAGTTTTGTCTTTGGGCTTCTTCTCCCTATTGAGTCCCTTTTGTTTCCACTCTTGTGACTCTAACTCTCCTTTCTATGAAAAAAGGTGCCCAAGTGTGCATTTCCAGCCTTCAGGGTCCTCTGTTGTTCCAGACCCATAGCTCCTACCGCATGTTTCCACCTAAACCTCCGGTTTAGAAATTAACAAGTTTAAAACACCAATGTTGGACGTTCATTCCATTTAAAGGGAAAAAAGACACACGTAAGTGAGTAATGGTTATGTGACATGGAAAGTGCTATGGTGGAGGGGTTTGTCGAAGGCTTGAGCACATGCCAATCCTAACTGGTGAGGGCACCTACATCTTGGCGACGGCAGAGGCAAAAACTCTGGAACGTGAATAGAGAAATCTAACGAGGTGGATGTCGCAGGTAAAGGGAACAGCAGACGCAAAGGCAGGAAGGGATGAACAAGAAAAACCTTTAAAACAGACAAGCGCCTGTAGCCCAGGACTCTGGCCAGGCCATGCGGCAAGGACAGGGGACAGCCAGAGGGGCCGTATTCTGCTCCACTGTCCGAACTACAGGAAGAAACCCCCGCAAGGGCACGGTGAGCAGTATGAATGGGGAAGGAAGAGAAACTGAGTCTTGGGGCCTGCTGAGAAATAAGAGAAGGACCAGAGCTCACTGGGGTCCAGGCGTTTCTCAACAGAAGGACCATGGGACTTGCAGGTGCCAGTCAGAGTCTTGGAGTCTAACTCACACTTTCATTTACAAGGTATACAAAATATTCCAGCCACTCACCCCTGGTTTCGTTTTTAACCCACACATTGATGGAATCACAGGCAGAGGCAGGGTCCTCAAAGTTCACGTTCCGGACTTCGCACTGGAACACGTCTTTGTTCCTTGTAACGAAAGGCGCTTCCATTTTAAAGCCGTTCTTGACAAACACGGCATTCGCCACTGTCACGATATCTTTGTTCTTCTTGGAGACGATGGCCTTGTTGATCTTCTTTAACACTTTACCAACTCCTAAAGGAGAAATCAGAAAATACAGCAATATTTCCCTAAGAATTTAGAAAAGTTTTTTTAAAAAAATCTTTTGTATTACAGCCAATAAGAATAGCATAAACAGGATAAGTCTGAGCAGAAAGAGACTATGACGTCTTCTGCTTTCTCAGGGGCCTGGTTCTTAGGAAAGTGGGGGTGGGGCTACTATTAAAGGTCTCAAAATCAATTGGCTTCTGCATCAAAACAGGCACACTGGGGTGTTCTCGACACCTTCCCAATGTAGACCTCATCCTCCCAGGGACCAGGTAGCCATGAATGCTGGCACGCCCCTCAGTTCTGTAGCCGGGGGAAATAAATTAAAGGAAACTTCCTAATTCATCCTCTCTCTCTTGTCTAACAGTATTAAGGGCTATTTCCTTTCTTGCCAAAGATTTAACAAAGAGATTTCTTTTTTCAATTTTGGGGAAAAAAAATGAATAAAATAAGCATTAGAGAGACTATAAAAAATTACCACGCGCCACCATCCAGAACAATGTGATTTTTACTTGGTATCAAGCTCAAAAAGTAAGGAGATTAATTTTATGGCAATGTAAGCTTTATTTTACATGAGCCATTCATACATGCTCCATTTAGTCTAAGAGCGTGAAAAAGAGGAAAATAAGTTATGAGGATGAAATGGATTTCCGTGGAGAGCTCAAATTACAGATCCTTCTTCATCATTTGGGATCTTTGCAAAATGACACTATTCCAAAATGTCCTACCAGAGTCACCTTGATGGTCCCCTGAAGAGCCAATTTGTGACTCTGTGCATCTTCTTCAAACCCCTGACATGAGGCAGGACAAAGTCCCCCCATGGTCCTCAAAGAGGGGACTGCACAGGGCTTTACAGTGTGCACAGCCCTTCCTTGGATCTCTCCTGACCACCTCACCACCGTTCCGTGTGGCAGGCCCACTTTATAAGTAAGGGAACAGCCAGCTTCGGAGGTCAAGACATTTCCAAGGCCAAATGCCATCCAAGGGTGGAGAACCTGCAGGCTCAAGGCCACATGTGGCCTTCTGGATCCCTGAGTGCACCTTTTGACTGAACCCAGACTTCACAGAACAAATCCTATGTTTGTTTGTTTGTTTGTTCTGTGAAGTTTGGATTTGGTCAAGGGGCCACCCTTGGGGATCTGGAGGGCCACATGTGACCTTGAGGCTGTAGGTTCCCCACCCCTGACAGCCCAATGTCGTCACAACTTCAGAAATAATGACTTAAAATTAATGTGGGTCAGCATTAAAACAAATAACAGAAGTCCAGTTGCTATTTTGGAATGGTATGGCCGACAGGGCCTGGGTCACACTAGGAAAGGCCGTAAATTTTAGCAGTGATTCACCATGGAGTTATAAATAACCAATAGCTTTCTGAACTTCCAAGCAAGGGGCAGAACAGTGTGTTCCAAGTTTTTGGTACTTCCATGCTTCTAACAGGTGAACAAACTGCAAACTCATGCAGAAGTTTAATGCTGTGTCAACAGAGCAGTGTGGTTAGGCATCTGGGGCTGGCAACCCTGGAGGCCAGGCTAAGAACAGAGTCAAAGGGAGGCACAGAGCACTGAAGGACACAAATCCCTACCGCTCTCATGGCACTCTCCCGCTAAAGGCACCAATGTAGTCAAGATTCTCAGAGCTTTGGACTGGCGGTGGTGCGAGAACACAGGCAGGAAAACTCCCTCATCTCCAGCCTAGATGTGAATGGGACTTGCTCAAGGCCATGGTGCATGCTGGTGGCTAGAAGGAGCCAGGCCTGCTCCTGCACGCACCACGCTTGTGGAAAGGCAGGTGGGAGATGCGTCTGGGTAGGGACCCTGAGCTAAAGCAAAACGCAGCACCAGGAGATTATGTGCGTGCAATTCAATAGGCAAAAATAGGTTTTTCTTTCAATAAAACTAAACTTTTTTCACTGGGCTTTGCTTTAAGACAATTTTTTGAGCTTTTTATTTTGAAATAATTATAGATTTATAGGAAGTGGCAAAGCAATATGCAGGGAGGTCCCATGCGCTCTTCGTCTAGTTTTCCTCAATGGTACTGTCATTGTGTCAGTAAATGGCCACTGGTGCAGCCCACGCGGCACGCTCTGACTTCACTTGCTTTCCATACAGTTCTGCGTGTGTGTGTGTGCATGTGTAACTCTATGAAGCCTTATCACCCATGCTGCAGATTCACGTGACACTACCACAGTCAAGACCCAGGATGGTCCCAACAACACAACACTCTGTGGTGGCCCCGCAGCCACCCCGTCCTGCCTTCCCTGCTCACATTTTACAAGTTACAATTTAGCCCTGGCCACCAGGGAGGTGGGTGAGACAGAAGTTTTCTCTGCAGGGATGAGAGGCCTGGGGCACTGGGGGATCCAGCGACTAACCCAAAGTCCCACAGCTGCAGGACAGGGAACCAGAGTCTGGTTCTCCCATCTTCAGCACCACAGCATCTGGCCTTGAGAAGAGGCTGACCCAACCTCCAGATCTTGCCAGCAAAACCCCAGCTGGCTGCTCTGCTTCTCAGGGCTGTAAGCAAAGACCAAGCCACAAAGCACCTCCGACACAGACTCCTGGGCAAAGGCCCCTGCCAGTGAGCGCGGTGCACGCACCGTTCACGCTGTATCTCATCACCGTCGTGAGCTGCTTCTTGGTCCTGCCATCGGCCCCCAGCTGAAGCATCCCCAGGACCGACGCGATCCCATGCGGGGAGACGACGATGTTGTCATAAGGCCTTGACTTGACAATCTGATTGAAAGCCTGGATTCCCGTGTCGGAGCCTAGTTCCTCGAGAGACAGAGGGTTGAACTGGGAGCAGATGGAAGGCAAAGTCACGGTGGCCAAGAGGAAGAAGGGCAGATGCCAGTTCATGGTTCCTTCCAGCAAAGGCGACCTAAAGAATCAGATTAAAAAAATTTAAATTATACTTAAGTGAAGACTTCTGGGAGGACTACTTTGTCTTCAACGAGGCATGACTTACTGTGCGTGGCATAATTGAACGCCATGTGACTAAATTTAAGATAGAACAGTGTACATTAAATCAGTCTTCAGCACACACGCTAGGGAGGTGGGGGAGGGAGAGGATGCAAACTTCCATTTGTTGGGTCCTTACCATGCACCAGAACCTATACTAATCCTTATTTAACTCTCGTAACCACCCTTCACTCACTGAAACCGATATATAGTGAGGGCTCCCTGTGCGCCAGGCCCTTTGCTAAGTTCTGGGCATATGCTGTAAATAAGATGGCCAAGACCCCTGCCCTTGTGGAGCTCACAATCTGGAGGGAAGACGGAAAATAAACCAGCAAGCAATCAAGTAATTTCAGAGAGGAATAGAAACCAAGAAACAAATAGAACAGAACAGAATAGAACAAAGGAATGTGAGTGAATTGGGGACTAGGGCCGGGGGCCACCTCTGCAGCAGGAACACGGGTGACAGGAGCTGACAGGCGAGGAAGAGCCGGTGGGGGAAGCATGCGCTGGGCAAGGGGACAGCGGGGCCAGGCCCGAGGGGGATATAAGCTTGGTGTGTTAGAGGCCAGTGTGGAGCGAAGTCAAGGACGTGTAGGAGAGAGGTGGGACAGAGGGGTGAAGCGGAAGGAGAGACCAGTCCGGAAGGGCCTGTAGAGCCTGGTGAGGTACCTGGATTTCATTCTAAGGGTCACAAGAAGTCACTGGAGGGTTTTAAACAAGGGACTGACTCCCTCAGGTTGCTATGACTATCTTACAACCACATACACTTGACTCTTTTACCAGAAGCATACTATTTTTGAAATTAAATAATTATTAATTAAAATAAACTTAAGGGACAGCTTTAAAGCCACAACAGGGCAGAACAATTGGTAAATTAATAAACTGTGAGGATGGGGCATTGCCTACTTCAATACACTCAATCACAGTAATTTGTTTTAAATGAGCTTCTTTCCTTGATTACCACTTGCAGAGCTTTCTTTGGCTATGACAAGTAAGAGGTAGGAAATTCACATGTATTTATGGAAAAGCAAATACTTTCATTAAATAAGAACTTAACAGTGGCAGCTGGTAAAACAAAAGCAGAATTTGTGACGTTGCTAATTTGGTTCTTCCCTTATAGGCTTGAGCTCCCGCTGAGCACAAGCCTCCCATGGAGCCAATTTGTCCCCCCTTGTCACACGCATTTATGTGTGGGAGGTTGGGAGTGTTTGCAGAGAATAAAACAGAGGGAGGCTTTTAAGAGACAGGTGACCTGAAGGGAGGGGAAGTAGTGTCTGTAGGTGCTCAGGGGAGGAACGGGCACAAGCCCGGTATTGCCTTCCTTCCTACACGCTTTCTGTGCTTCCCACCCTTAGGCACCGTAGATGTTCACTAAAGACTGTGAGATTAAATCTGATGGTTTGTGAGTACTTTCTACCTTTACTAATTATTTTCCCTTGCATCAGAATAGTGTTTACTGAGTGTGCCAAAGGAAATGCTTGTGTTTAATCTTGATCCTCAGTGTCAGCCGCAAACTCTCTCCAAGGAAAGAGCTAGCCCTGGGTCGCGCAAGGACTGTCGGCATAAACAGAATTCCCCGCCTGGCTCCCCAACACACAGAGGGCCCCAAGGTGAACCACTGAGGCTGTCGTTCGAGTTGATGTTGCAATTTTCTTATATATTGTGAAACAAGTACCTTTTAAAAAAAATTTAGAACACTCAGTGTTTCTCCAGAGCTTAATTGGAAAACAATGGTGTAAACTCAGCCCGTCTAAATTCAAAACATGTAAGTGACCTACATACGCTCCTACTTGGGGCTTGACGATGGCCAGCGTGGCCTATTTTGACTTTGGCACCTAGGACTGGCTCCGATACCATGACAATCCCCTGAGTTTCCTGGAGCCCGCTGGACACTGGAGAGCTTCCAAATCCTGACTAGGGAAGCATTAGTCGTTTCACCTAAAAATTAGGAATGGTGATCTCCCTTCCTCCCTCTTGCTCTTTCTTTCTTTCAGGCCATGACATTTCCTCTTTAAAATTTAATATATCACAAAGTCATCGTAAGTATAAAAGAACACGTACGGCCTTTGTTACAAACGGTCAAATCCCGTGACTGGTGCCAACTTCATCCATCTCAAGGGTTGACTCTTGCACCGTAGCCTGTTTTGTCATCGACATTCAACGTGCTATAAGCTACTCTCCCCAGGCCTCCCCAAAGAAATCCTCTTGGATTAGTGAATATTTGAATAAATATTTGAATTTGCATTCACAAGGCATAAAAGACATCCAACTGGTTTTGCCTCTGGCAGTCCGAAGTCGATTGACTCAAATACTAGTGATATATATAGAACGATGTAAGACAGGGCGAAAGGGTCAGTGACAGCGAGAAGTCTAACGGCTCCAATGTCTTGGACTCAGCAAGGACAATCTTCCAAATAAATAGCTATCTTATTTAACGGAATTTTGCCTGGTTATAAATTTCTGCTAAAAGAACAGTTTCATTATGACATGGAGGAAAACTGTCACGGGTGTTTTTCTTGGTTTCTTGGACTTGAGAAGTTTTTGAGAGCTGTCTATGTACAGTCTCATAACAGCGCTTCGGGACAGCGTGAGGGCTGTGCAGAACTTGGAATCAGAGCTACTTTTGATTGATGTTCTGGGCATAATTTCTCCTTGGTCTCGGCTTCCCAGGCCAAATGTTCACTCATCTAAATTCACCTGGTTTATACACTTGTCTAAGAATAAGCTTTCACTTCTCTCCAAAGTTCAGTAGCCAACAAAGCGGGTGTTGATCCATAAACTACTTTAGGCTTGTATAATTCCTAAATACAAATGTCCAAATATACAGTCTCTTACATGAAACAACTTGGAGTTTTCAGGCTTTGTTTGAAATGCTAATCTCCAGAACAAGCAGATCCCATAATGGGAAGAACATAGAAACCACCCATTTATTTTCATTTTTAACAGAAATTACACTTTAAATAGAGAAAGAATAAAAATATTTCTTGAATGTGTTGCGTAGCATCAAAATAGAAGATCATAAATCTGTTTAAGTAGTTCCATTCTTGAATAATGCTTTCACAACAGCAAAAAACAAGTTTCTAGTTTAGGCCATCCTTGAAGGGAGATCATAAACCCATCAAAAAGGCCATCGCCACAGACGAATCCTGAGGAATGTTGGGTTTCTCTTTCCCCACGTTCTTCCAGTCTCTCTTACTTCAAACCTTTCCACTTTCCAATATGCAGAAGGTTTCTGAATTGGGTTCTGCTTTGAGCTTTAATCATGATTTAGTGTAGTAAATAATGGTTGGTGGTTTTGCAAATTGCAGACTCAAAATACATCTCCATGTTCATCAACGCGCCCCTTGCTGATGGCAGACATTAGATAGAGGAACACACTCTCTACAGGCCCAGTGGCTTCGACTGTCACTTCAGTACGGGCAATACTCAAATCTGCAGCTCTAATCCTCATACTGTTGAAAGTGTGACATTGAAACTCAACAGAGGACTGAATTTGCACAATCCTGATTGTTCAGGAAAATCTTCCACTGGTGGGCCCTATAGGGAGGGCCGCTCAACTCCAACAGCTAACGACTCTCTTCTTAGAGGCTCGTATTTACTGTGCACAGGCCTTGGACCTTCCTGAGCCTGGGCCTTTGCTGTTCTGCCTTGCTCGCCACCTAGTGACACCGGGACGTCCCCCCAGTTCCCTCCACGCCCCTCTGAAGCTTTTCCTGACTGGCCCAGTTGGGATTACTTATCCTCTTCTTTGAATTCCTACAGCGTTTCCAATTTGCTCCTCTGTTTTCCACCTACGTTTTCTCTCCTCACGACTAGACTGGAAGCTCACAGAAAGCAGGGACTTTAGATTCCTCGTGCCCAGAGGGTCTAAATCAGGGCCTTGCGACCGACAGACACTAAATCAGAGGTTGACCCACAGGACTAACCCAGCAAGTGTGTGTTTTAGAATACAGAGTGTTCTAAAAGTATGTTAATCAACTAAAAGTCCAAAGAAATGTCACGTACAAGCCTAAACTTCGAGTTATTCTCAGGAAAAATAAAAAAGAAGGGAAGTTCTGGTCCTACTGGGCCCCACAGCAAACATTCTGCACAGCCACTGCCCTGAGAGGCTGGGACGTGCTTTCCTGCGTGCCTCATGCCCGGACAGCGGCTGCCGTTCCTGTCACCGCCCCCAGGGTGCACAGCACTTGTGACCAGACCCCGGCCGGAGCCAGTGCTGACCGACTGAGTAAGGGAGACCAGGAGAGCCCATCACCAAAGATTCAGCTCCAGCTCATTTTCTACCTAATAAATCCTTTTCTTTTTTTACAAAAAAATATGGTTTATACATAACACGTGAGCAAATGATAAATAATATGATATCTGTCTGCTCTATTTAGCATAACAAATAAGTTGTAGGCAAACAGTTTGGTGGGGAAAAAGGCACTGGAAAAGATTCTTCTGGCTCCATCTCTTAGCCAGATAATTCATGCCTGTTTTGGGAGGACCCAGAGTATTTAATGAAGGACAAGTATTCCATTCCCTCTCATTCTCTAAAACATTTTAAAGCAATATATTTTATAAAGTGTGTGTGTGTGTGTGTGTGTGTATATATATATATATATATTTTAAAGACAGGGCCTCTGTCACCCAGGCTAGAGTACAGTGCCCTGATCATAGGTCACTGTAACCTCAAAGCGATCCTCCTGCCTCAGCCTCCCAAGCATCTAGGACTATAGTCATGGGCCATCGCATCTAGCTAATTTTATTTTTTGTAGAGATGGGGTCTTGCTATGTTGCCCAGCTGGTCTTGAACTCCTAGCCTCAAGCCGTCCTCCCAGGGTCTCTGTCACCTAGGCTAGAGTACAGTGCCCTGATCATAGGTCACTGTAACTTCAAAGCGATCCTCCCACCTCAGCCTCCCAAAATGCTAGGATTACAGGCATGAGCCACCACCCCTGGCCTAAAATGTATATACCTTTAAAAACTTTATATCCTAGAAGATTTGGAATCTATGCAAAAATATAATATGCAAAAATCCCCCAGTACATAACATCCAGATAAAACAATTATCAACTCACGGCTTAGTTTATTTCATCTCAAATCAAAGATGATGTTGAAGCAAGGCTGGGCTGGGATAATCAAAATAGATTGCCCTCATGTGAAATCAGCGAGTCTCCTGCATCAAGCCCATGCTGAAAGTGGGATCCCAACAGGCAGGTGAATGGAATGAACAACTGACTCACAGCATGACAAGGAGAGTCCCCGATTTATCTCAGCCGCCAGCCCCTCAATGAAAGCTGGCATTCTGGAAAGTGCTTGTCTCCTTTTGGTTTCTGTGTTTCTAGGATCCTAGTCCTTGGAACCTAAAGGGCCTTATTAATCTGCCTCTGGACCAACCATTTCTTCTAGAGGGACTATTGTAGGGAGAGAAAAACTGCAGATCAGAATCATGACATCTCAACGGTTCCTCTTGCCAGGGCTTCCCAAAGAAATAAATGTATAGGAAAGGTTTTGTCCTGCCAGACTGAGACTGCTAAGTGGCCTTCAGTAGGATTGTGCTGTCCAGAAGTCAGGCCATTGTTTCTCACCAATACTTTGCCAATAGGCAATGGTCTAACTCTTAAGGGTGTTTGGCAAAAGGCACTCTACAGATCCTTCAAGAGATGACCCATGGAGATTAAGGCTATATCAGCAAAGTGATAGTAATTGAATTGTTAATGCAGAAGTAATTGGGGTTAAGCTTCAAATATGGTCTTATGATGGCAAGAGGATGAATCTGTTCTCCCAAACCTGTATAAACATTACTGAAATGTATCTACCAAAACCTGTTTTCATTTTCCAAATATCTGCTACGTTTATTTAAGATACCAAATCAGGTGAACAAGCAAACTAAAGTGCATCTTGATAATCCTTGGGAAATGTACTGTTATCAAAATGACTCAGCATCTTTAAAACTTAGAGAAAGAACAGGAATGCCAATGTCCTGTTTGTTCTTCCCTGCTTGTGCCTGATCAAAGGGACAGTAGCTTGGGGGTTTTAAAATGTGCTCTATCACGTTACTGGAGAAAGACTTAGAGTCCTCTGAATCTTTTCTTAAAATTTTATCTCACTTCAAAGCGTAGGCTCATTCTATGACACTAATTAATTTGGCCAAAAAGGGACTCTAAAACTGTTTAGGAAAGAACTTTTCAGCCACTGAAAAGTATAGCAACAATGTCCAAAAGGTTCCTTCAATGATAAGACACATCTTTTATTATTAAATACACTCTCACTGATATCCAAGTGCCTTTTGTACGTACACTTGTTTATTCTGATGTCTCTTTGGGGTGAAGGGAGAAGGACAAAAGGAAGCAGGGGGCTGGGGCTTTGTTAGCTGTCTACCTTTTAAAAATCAAGGTTACTGGACATTTACTCTACACTTTCCTCTAAGTTTCAGGGAAAATTCATCTAAGATTCAAAGCCCAATTCTGCCATCCATTAACCACGAAGGCCACGGCAAGTCACAATCTTCATCAACCTCAGCTTTCTCCTCGACCATATTGTTATAGAAACCGTATCTCCAGGGTGGTCACAGGAATTCAGCAAGTGCAAAGAGAAACACAGATAGTAACTGGGCAGTGCCTGGTTCAGAGCAGGTGCTCAATAAATGCCGGCTCCCTCCCCCTTATCTTTGTCAATGCTCAAGACCTGAAATAGTCTCTGATTTTTATTTCAACAGTTATTTAGAAAGTCTCAAGGATCAAGCTGAGAAAACAGTCAAACATTTCTACCTTGATAAAGCCCTCTCTGTATCTTTATGACTTCCTTAGGCTATTTAAGACAGAGAAATGGATTGAGAAAATGCTGGTGTGTTTCAAAGTCTCTGTGAGAGGATGGAAGGGTTGGTTATGATGGGAGTGGAGGTGGGTGAGCATGTTCCAAAAAACTTTTAATGATTCTGAGATATGTTTTTCAGTCTGCTGACTTAGGTCATTCAATTCATTTTACTCATGGTATCAAGTCCATAGACTTTTCTTTTTGACAAATCTATAAGATGTAATGGTCCACATGGGTGATTTCCTTATCCAACAGCCAAGAGACGAGCCAAGGCATTATAGTGATATTCATCAGTGGTTCTCAATCTTTAAAAACAAGGATGCATCTTTTTTAGACATAAAAAGGTATTACAGATATTTCATGACTAATTATATTTCTAGTACTAGTGAAAGTACATGATAAAAAATAGCCATGAATTTCTGAACACTTTAATAAAATATAAATTCTTTTTATTAGAATCTAGATCCATTTAAAAAATCATATTTTGAGATATTATTAATTCAATCTATACTCGAAGCTGGACCATGAACATGACTTCTCTGATCCCTTGGAATGATTCTGATGTGCACTAATAAATGGGTATTAAACGATGGGTATACATGGTCATACAGTGGTGTAAAGGACACTGGAAACTAAGGGGGGAGGTCAGAAGGGAGGTGAGGGATAAAAACATACCTATCAGGTACAGTGTACACTACTCTGGTGATAGGCACACTAAAAGCCCTGACTTCAGCATTACTCAATTCAACCACTTAACAAAACACTTGTACCCCCTCAATATTTTGAAATTAAAAAAAAATTCTGATGTGCCTATGGGTCCCCAATTCATAGATGAGATACTAATACTCTCTAGATTGCTGCCAATAAAAAATGAGTAGTGAGTGTTGGAAGTATAAATTGATTAAAAAAAATCTTTCTGAAAGGCAATCTCTGGTATGCATAATCTTAAAAATGTATACACCTATTACAGTAGTAATGCCCTTTCTACCAATCAACCCTAATGTAATAATAAAAACGATTTGAGTTCAAAAATGTTCACTGTTGTTTCTAGTAGCAAAAGCATTGCAATATTCTTTCCAATAAATAATTGCAATAGCAATTATAATTGCAACCTAAATCTCCAATGGAGGGGATGCTGTGGGTGACCTTTTACCAGCTTTGTACACTTATCCTCTAGCTTCTGTGTGCTTTGTTGCTGGTGGTTGGATCTATTACTTTGGACCACTACCAGTGGGAGCTGACACTCATTTTATTAGTGAGCCTTAAATGGCTGAGAGCTCACATATGCCATCCCCACCCCAGAGGCCAACAGCCATTGACCATCAGTCTGGATGTAAATGACTCTCTAGGGCTTCTGAGAAGCTCTGAATGTAGGACTTCACCTGATATTATTTCTTGCTTGGCTTCTTCACTTTCTAATTCCCACTTCTCCCATTCCCTTACTGTTCCTCCTGGGGGCATTTCCTTAATGGAATCACTTGAACTTTATCCTTGGCTCAGGGACTGCTTCTGGGAGAATATGACCTACAACATCCAACGATAAGGAACAGTGAATGACATCCATCCAACACAGTATCATTCAGCTGTGAAGAATCTATCTTTGAAGAAAACTTAAAGCCACGGTAATATATTTTAGCTATATCTTAACTGAAAAAAGCTGGCCACAGTGGTGTATGCCTGTAATCCCAGTTACTCCAGAGACTGAGGTGGGAGGATTGCTTGAGCCCAGGAGTTCAAGACCAAGCTTGGGCAACATAGCAAGACCCCTATCCCAAAAATAAAAACAAAAAATAAGTAAAAAAGAAAACTTTTTATGATATAACTATGTAAAAATTATACACAGGTACAGAAAAAAGACTAGAAAGACATTAAAATATCTATATAGTTATGTTTGATGGTAGAGATATAAATATAGTTTATTATTCTGTATACTGTTCTATATTTTTCAAAATTTCTATAATGACAACATCACTTAAAACAAGCATCCTTATTCTGTTTATAAAAACATGAGAAGCAGGAACTTAGACTTTGGATCAGCTGCAATGTGCACTAAAGTGGAGCAGAGAATGCTATAGAGATAAATCAGAGGATCATACATTTTAACAAAAAGTGGTATTTATTGGAAAAGGAGAGCACTGAGAAATAATAGAGTGGAATCCCCTTAATGTACACTAAGATGAATGTTACACCCTATTACAACTCATACCATTTCATGTTGAGTTTTTTTCTATAAATGGAGGCTCCATTTTGATGAACGTGGTTTGCCCTATTTATGTGACTAAATCAATATATTAGATATTTAATGGCAGAGATTACAGTTTTATTCCCTATGTTTAGCACAGTACCTAGTATATGGTAGTAACTCAATATATGTTTATGTAATAAAGTATAATCCAATGGAAATTAACTATCCCATTACTATTTTAGTAGCAGCAGCAACTGCTATTGCTAACTTTTAAAAAAAATTCCAATTTGTTTAAAATTTGTGTAATACATTCTTAAGTACTCAAGAACAACAGCCATCACTTATTGAATGCCTACTGCTATGGTCTGAATATCTGTGTCCTTCCAAAATGCATATGTTGAAATCCTAACCCTCAAGGTAACAGTATTAGAAGTTAGGCCTTTGGGAGGTGATTAGATCATGAATGGGATCAGTGCCCTTATAAAACAGACTCCAGAAAGCTGGCTAATCCCTTCTGCTATGTGAGGACACAGCTAGAAGGTGCCACCAGAAAGTGGGACCTCACCAAACACAGAGTCTGCTGATGTCTTGATCTTGGACTTCCTGGCCTCCAGGGAAGTAAATTTGTTTTTTTTATAAGCTACCTATGGCATTTTGTTACAGCAGCCTGAACAAACTAAGACCTCCACTATATGCCTGACACTGTACCTCGAGCTTTATCTTCAACATCTAGTTTAATCCTCAGCTTAAGAAGTAGTCATTAGTATTTATATTTTACAGATGATGAAAACTGAGGCCTAGGAAAATTAAATAACCTGCCCAGACTGTATAAACTGAACGTGGTGAAGGATGTGATGCCTGAAAGCCGATGCTCTTAGCCACCATGCCATGCTGCGTCTTATGATGGGGTTTAAAGAGTCAACCAAGGAAAAGGTGAAGAAACCGCCTTCTTTCTACTTCTCTGTCCAGTGCTTAAATCATCAAGAACTCAGAGTAAATAAGTGACCACAACTTTACAAGGTAACAGGACTGAACACAATATTTGTTACTTTAGTGCAGTAACAACTAGAGGTGGCAGGTGACATTGTCCCCCAGGGGACATTTTTTGGCAATGGCTGGAGACATTTTTGGTTGCTAGATCTGGGAGGAAGATGCTACGGGCACCTCGTGGGTGGAAGCCGGGGATGCTGCTAAACATTCTACCCACCAGAGAGTTATTCGGCCCAAAACGCCAATTGTGCCGAGAAAGAGAGAGCCTGCTCTAGAGCACAAAAGGGCACACATGCCCGCCCTTCCCCCAGGTGTCACACAGGACCCCTTAATTTAGTTAGAATCGAGGTCTCTGTCTGAAGTCCTATACCGTTTCTCATCAAAGCAATGACTGCACTGACACCAATTTATGTGCTGGTTCTCCCTGGCATTTTCCATCCAAGGCTTCTCTACATGGGAGAGGAGGGGATCCAGCCAATTACTTTTGTGACTCCTAGAAGGGAAGGTTTGTGGTACCAGTAATTGAAGCTTCGTCCTGCCAGCCCACCTGATGGAACTTACCAGCCCAAGTTCATCTACAGCCTGTTAAGAAGTTCTGCAGCTAGTGGTGGGGATGCACGCACTACTCTGAGCTTCCTGCGAGAAGCACAGTGGAAGGCGTTAACCCCAGGCTAAGTCGCTGGGCAGTGGTTCCTCTGCAGCGGTAGACGAGTAGACGAGCCCCAGCCTCCAAGCGCTGTGCACTTCCTGAAATCCTCCCCTCATAGCAGCATCAGGGAGCCGGCGGTGACATCACCAGTCACTGCCCCCTGTTGGCCTGTCCTCCCTGCTGATCGCCCTGTGTCTCCTAACTGGCTGCCTTTTTCTTGCTCAACCACAGCCAGCTCTATCGTACAAGTTCAGGAAACAGAACTGCCAGGTACAGAGAGAAAACCTAAAATGTTCACACATACCCCAGATTATTCTTACAACCACTGTACTTCCTCCCTGGGAACTTTCTGAACCAATTACGTCCAGTTACCTGCTTAGCCGAGCAAAACTGAGCCCAGACGGAGCCCAACTAGAGAGGAGAGGAGTCTCAGCAGGGAGCCCTGCATTAGGTCCCCACGCAGCCCTGTGCCAAATCACCCCGAAAGGCCACCCGAAGGAGGGCCCACTCTGTGGGCTGGGATGCCCTTTTTCTCGGAAGGAGAGTCCTGAGTCCGTAGGAGACTCCGAGCCCTGCAAGTAACAGAGATGCTTTTCCTAAGCGGCGAGGGCCCCACTTTGGCAGCGGCACCAGAGGATGTGGGCTTTAATCAGGCAGGAACTCGCTGGCTCTCGCTCCTATTTCAGTCGGTGGGGAGAGGGGCAGGGAAACAGACTCAGCGGTGTAGAGAGGGACTCTAGATTCCCAGGGCTCAAATTCCCAATGAAACCCACTTCGTTCCTTTGACGTCAGGGTGGTATTTCCAAGGTTGTTGAATACAGAAGTGTTTGATATTAAGTATGGTTCCTCCATTCATTTATTCCACAAATAGTAATGAAGCATCAGGGTGCCAGGCACAGTGCTGGGCTGCTAGGGGCAGAACAGGGACAAAAAGGGACTCGGCACCTACCCTCCCAGCTCCCACAGTCTAGAGCTGTGGTCCTCAACCTGGGTGGTTTTGCCCCTGGGGAACATTTGGCAATGTCTGAAGACATTTTTGATTTTCACAACTGGGTGGGGCTAGGGAGGGTGTCCTGTGGCATCCAGTGGGGAGAGGCCAGGGATGCCGCTAAACTTCCTACGACACACAGGACAGCTGCCTGCAACAAAGAATTGTCTGGCCCCAAATGCCAGTATGTGCTGAGGATGAGAATGCCTGGTCTAGAGGGGAAAGAGACTTTAATCAAATCGTCATATTACTGAATTGATGTTTACATTCATTTTTACATATTAACTTTACAAATACCCTGACAGCAATTGGAGTGTACAACCAAGGCAACTGAGGCCCACCTGGGCAGAGGGGACCGGCAGTGACCAGGGAAGCACTCTGGGGACGGGTCACATGGGCAGACACTGGAGGATGAGCTGGACAGAGCTGACCAAGGCGCAGAGGGAGGGGGCAGGGAAGCATGTTCCAGACACAGGAGAGCAAGTGCAGAAAAGCCTTGTGTCCGGAGGCACCATGGACAATGCTCAAAATATTTTCTCTACACCCTATCGTCACCTTACAGCCTTTGCAAGACAAGGCCGACCCTGTGCCCATGACCCTGCAAACGTCATGACACACACCAGGACCCAGCTGGACAGAAGCTGGAAAAGCCGTTCACACTCCAGTGTCCATCTTGTTCCATGACCTTCTTTCTCAACATCCAGTCCCTGCACGTGGCAAGAGGCAGGGCTCAAGACCCTATTTTTTTCTTAGACTTGACATTAAAAGTGCAAAAAATCCCCTGCAAAGATGATGAAAAGACTATGAGAAAATATTTGCAAAACACATATCTGACAAAGGGCTAGTACCTAGAGTATTTAAAGAATTCTCAAAAACCAAACAATTCAATTATTATTTATATTTTAAATAAAAAGAACAATACAATTAGGAAATGTACAAAAGACATGGACAAACATTCCATTAAAGAGGATATACAGAATGACAAATAAGCCCATGAAAAGATGTTCAACATTATTAGCCATTAGGGAAATGCAAATGAAAACCACAATGAGATATCATTACCTGCCTATCAGAATAACTAAAATAAATACTAGTGACAACACCAACTGCTGGTGAGATGCAGAGAAACTGGATCACTCACACATTGCTGATGGGAATGTAAAATGGCACAGCCACTCTGGAAAAAAGTTTGGCAGTTTCCTACAAAACTAAACATGCACTTCAGTGTATGATCCAGCAATCCTGAATATTTATTCCAAGAATGAAAACTCATATTCAGGCAGAAACCTATATACCAATGTTCATAGCATCGTTATTTCTAATAGCCCCAAACTGGAAACAACCCAGATGTTCATCCATGGGCGAATGGTTAAACAAACTGTGGTACATCCATGCCATGGAATACTACTCAGCAACAAAAAGAAATAAACTACTGAGACACTCAACAACTTGGGTGGATCTCAAGAAAATTACTCTGAGTAAAAAGCTAATCCCTAAATGTTACACAGTGTATGATTCCACTTATATATAACATTCTCGAAATGACAAAATTACACAGGTAGATACCAGATTAGTGGTTGCCAGGGGTTGGGGGGGACAGGAGGGAGGTGGGCGGGTGTGACTATAGAAGGGGTATGAGGGGCCCGTGTGATGGAACTGTCCGTTCTGTATCTTGACTGTGGTGGTGGTCACACGAGTTTACACATGTGGTACAAACTACACAGAAGTAAATACACACACACACACACACACACCAGTGAGTGCATGTGAAACTGGTAAAATCTGAACAAGGTGGCTGGACTGTACCGATGTCAATTTCCTTGTTGTGGTATTGTACTATACTTATGCAAGATAGTACCTTTGCCAAAAGCCAGGCGAAAGGTAGATGGAATCTCTTTACAACTATCTCAAAATAAAAAGTTTTTTTTAAAAAAAACCTACTATAAAATTTTAGTTAGCAAACAAATGCCAATGCACTTAAGACAGACATTTTTATTACTTACTTTATTTTCCCAAGCACACTAAAACTGTAGATATTCTTTGAAAAGTTACCAAAATACATTTTTGCATAATTGTATACTTTCATAATTATTTGGTCTGTGGCAGCATCATTTCTTATTCTTTAAGAAATAAATAAAAGGATCTAGGACACTGTACTTGGCCTATGCAGGCTCCTGAGACAAACCAACCAAACTGAAATCCCAGCTCAACTGCTAATTAACTGTATAACTTTCAACAAATGCTTAACTTCACTGTGCCTCAGTTCCTCCATCTGTAAAATGGGCGTTAATCGTAGTCCCTGCCTTAAGAGTTGTTGTGAGGACTCAAAAAAGGTATTACATTTTTATTACATTTCAGGTTCTTGGGACAGTTCCTAAGGCCCTAAGCAAAGCTGGCCTCTGCCATTAACTGGTTTTCCACCCTTATCACAAAGGGCTGAGCTCCTCTCTTCACCCTCTGGAGGTCTATACTATGGCCCAGCTTAACATTCTCCTCAACTGCAAAATGTTCAAGAATTCTCATTTCTCAAACTCAAAAGGACTTTTTAAAGCTGCTCTTTTTTAACTGACTCATGGTCTTTTTTTGATTTCCTTTATTTCTTTGCTCCAGGAAGGACTCAGGGGTCTCATATGTGACTTTATCAGAGTGTCACATCTGGTCACAAACCCTCAGAGACGGAGACCTGAGGGGCCGTGCCCTCCGGGGGCCCTGGGGATAGGTCAGGGAATGTCTGATGGTCACCGGCCGACTGAGGAAATGGGCGTCAGGCTCTGGCGATTCTCCTGTGTTCTTTCCAAGGCTGCCAAGCTCGCGAATAAGGAAGCGTTTTCCTTCCAGCCTGAAACTGAAATAGGGTGGGATTATACTAATTTTAAAAAGTTCTAAGGCGGCAAAGCCAGACCAGCCTCATCTTGGTGGTCAAGAGAGGCAGTGGTAGAAGTCTGGATCTTGCACCAACCTTCATCACTGTTCTGTTTTGATGGATGAAACACCTAATACAGAAAATGCTTGACAATTGCCCAAAGAGGCCATTTAGAAATAATTCTGAGCTCCCTGGGAAAGCCTGTTATGATGGGAACCGAAAGAAGAGGTAATCCAGAAGAGAACCTTCCATTTTTGCAAGCAGACCCTAAAACACAGTGTTTCTTATTTCAAAATGGGGTAGAAAGATACATAGAAGTCCCCTTATCAGTTTTCCCAGACGTTCTAGAATGGGAGGGAAAATAAACACTCCTCACCCTAACGCTGCTGTCCTCCCAGGTCCCACATCCCAGTGAGTGACACCACCAGCCATCTGCCTGGGAATCTAAGCCAGAAGCTCAGGACTCACCCTTTGTCCTTTTGCTTATCCCAGGGAACCATCAGCAAGCACCATCATTTGAACGGTCCACCTCTTTCCGTTTCCTCTGCCCCCAGCCCACACGCCACTAGCATCTCTGCAGGAAGACACTGTTCTCCTGGACCCTGGCTCGATGCCTGCCCTGCTCCAATGACAGAGAAAGCTCACCCTGACTCTACACGGAAACCTGAGTCAAGCCCTCCGACTGGTTCCCACACTCTTGCAAGGAAACGCAAACCTTCTCCCACGGCCTCCAAGTTGGCCTGCCTGGCCTGGATTTGGCTTCCTTCTCCGGACAGTGGTCCCCCCTTATTTGAGGGAGATACGTTCCAAGATCTCCCGTGGATGCCTGAAACCATGGATAGTCCAGAACCTTCTATATACTATGCTTTTCCCATCCATACATACCTATGACAAAGTCTCATTTATAAATTAGGCACAGTAATAGATGAACAATAATAATATAAGAACAATTATAACAATATACTGTAATAAAAGTTATGTGAATGTGGTCTCTCCGTCTCTCTCTCAAAACACCTTATCATGCTGTACTCACCTATTTTCAGACCTCGGGTAACGGAGGCTACGGACGAGGCAGGACTGCTGTGCCCCGCCCTTGCAGTCTGCAGAACCTGCCCGGCTGCTCCCAGCCTCCGGCCTCCATGCCCATGTTCCCTCTGACCGAATTTCTGTTGTCTTCCCTTCCCTTTATGCCTGTGAGCATGGTGGGGACCTTGTCTGTCCTGTCACTTGTACCCCAGCATCTAACATGGCACATGGACACCGCGATGCTCAATACACAATTGAGGCATTGATGAAGAAGTCAGGCCTTCGACGATCAACTTAAGTCGCATCATATACTAAGGTCAATTACAGAAGTGACCATTTTACAAGCAGGTATGGTCTAAAGCTGAAGTCCCCAACCCCTGGGCCAAGGCCCGGTACCAGTCCCTGGTGCCAAAAAGGTTGAGGACCGCTGGTCTAAAGTATTTGGGGAAATAGATTTTTTTTTTTTTTAAGAATTTACATATATTCTAGAGCAAGGTTTCACAACGTTGGCACAGTTGACATGTTGGGCTGAATATTCCTCGTTGTAGGGGGCTGTCCTGCATACTGTAGGATATTTAGCAGTATCCCTGGCCTTTATACATGAGGAGCTAGTAGCAGCCTGCCCAGATGTGCCAACCAAATGTTCGCAGACATTGACAAATGACCCTGGGGGAGAGAGGAAGGATCATCCTGGTTAGGAACCACCATTACAGAGAAAGGTTAGAAACGGGAGGTTAGCATTTTAATTCTGCCAACAAAATGCCTAATTAACTGATACTGTCTGAATCACATGAGCACCAAGGCATTTTAATACAGCATTACCTAATCAGCATTTACAACATCATTTCAGTGGGAACATGCATTCCAAATCCCTAGTAACATTTATGAACAGCCATGGAAGGGCTCATTATTCCATCCTGAGAGGCTCAACTTAGCTTTCTGCATCAGTATTCTAGGTGACGGGTGATGTGAAATGGCACAAAGAATTGGTGCAGAAGGCACAGGGAGTCAGAAAGGAGTCAGGGAAGGACAGGGCTCCTCATGTCTGATCTGACCTTGTGTGT
This sequence comes from Cheirogaleus medius, assembly GCA_008086735.1. NCBI lineage: Eukaryota > Metazoa > Chordata > Mammalia > Primates > Cheirogaleidae > Cheirogaleus > Cheirogaleus medius. Next base: position 60,277,760 of record VBSM01001562.1, read on the forward strand.
GACACATAAGAACAGAAGAGAGACACAAGAGAACGCCTTGGTGTTTGGGGTCCTTCCAGAAAGCATCGCCCCACAGTTAAACATTTTCTTTCTTTCCACAGTGGAGCACATCCTAGGAAGGAGATGTGAAGGGCTGAGTCTCAATACTGATCTAACTCCCTCTCCACCCAGCTCCCTTTTGCTAATATAATGCTACTGAGCTTGGAGCACCTCTTCAGGAATGCAAAACAATTCCTACTTTTACCTGCTACGCTGCAACAATATTTTCAATTATTGGTTAAACTGCAAATGCCCCACGAGTCATTTAAATAAATCTCACATGTATGAAATAGTCAACTGTGTTCTCTGAGCAATTCCCAGCTGTAAAAATAGAGCCACACCGAATGTATTTTTTTCTGCAGCTAATTGAAAATACTGCACATATAATGCATGATTTAAAGCACCCATGAGGAATTTCAATTTGCATTCCCTATTTCAAATGTACAATCAAATGCTGTTTTAAAGGGCTCTACACGTTTAATTCAATATTGCTTGCCCAAAGCCCCGACCACTCCTAAATTTTAACAACTGAATTGATGATCAGAGGTTTTTAATGCTCCAAGTGACTTTTAAAAACAATGGCTTTAATAGGGCTGTTTTTCCTGAGGAAACAAACACTCCTAGACTTGACTGGTTCCAACCTCGGTAGCCCAGAGAAAATCTCTCAAATGGCAGCAAGATGCCTGCCAGGAGGAAGGACCATGTACAAGAAGGTCTTTCTATCAGGAGTCAAAACTGTGATCTCTTAAGTGCTCATAGTGGCTGCCCTGGAGTTAGAAAGGCCACCTTGACATTCCTGGTGGTTGATCAAGATGGTTGATCAAGGGTGGCTGAAGGCAGAGTCTGTGGGGGGGTGAAGAGAGGGGCTGCCACAGTGACCTGTGCTGAAGGAGAAGGGCCCAAAATCTTGGGATCTGGGAAAAAGGGTGTCACGAGATTCATGATCATCTTCATTTCTAATGGAGCTTTAGAGGTTGCACAAACAGCTCAAGAGCTTTCCTAGTTAATGAAACAGTTAATGAGGTTCCTAAGCCCCGAGGAAAGGACAAGTTACAAAGAAAGGAAGGCAGAGCCTGACCTGAAGAGCTTACAGACCAACAGGAGATAAAATTCCTCAAGGACTAAGAAATGAGACAGAGTGACCCACGGTGGTGGCAACCGACAAATGATAACCAAACCAGCAAAGAATTAAAAGCATCAGAATTTAAAGTCAACTAACATAATGGACACTAGATATAGATACATACTTATTGAACAAATGAAAGTACTAGTCACAACTTAGTATTCTTCCTTAGATATGCAAACCTTTAACCCTCAGTTTTTGTTTCACAGGTTTCTAAATAAAATGAGAAATAATGAAAGGACTCAGAAATTATCTATTTCAACAACCTGCCATAAGGGGCTATTCTCTTACATTATCCTTCACTACAGTTAGTCTCTAAGGCATTCTCGACATCTAGGAATGAAGGAACCTAGTATGGGCAACGTTGTTGATCCACTAACCCCCTGTGCTGATTGACCAGGGAATTTCCTATAGGCCATACGGAACTAACCCAGGTTTTACTTCTGTGACATGGGACATCAATTTGCTTTCACGCGGTACTTACCAATCAACCTTCCCAGAACAAGCGGGCTTCCCATGAAGATTTTGTTAAGGTGAGGAATGTGCCCATTGGCCAAGAGGCCCTCTTATTATCATTCATCCACCTCTCGTGAGTCTGGTAATTGTCAGTCGGTCTCTCTGACCTGCAACAACCCTGGTGTCCTGACAAATTCTGAGTCTGTCTCCTGTGCTTTGTGCTGTGGGTGCCCCTAAGTGATTTCATCTAATCAGCCAGCTTCTCTGACATCATGCAAATAAAATGCAGCACCATTTGGTAACCTATCCTATGTTCTTTCTTCTGCCTTTTGCAGTAGATAGTACTTACTACTTAGTACCTTTCCCAGGGCAAATGGAGGGAAGGCAGGAAAGTGCTGAGCTTGTGTTACGGAACCTGAGGAGGAAGAGTGGGAAGGAAGAGTTCAGTGTGGCTAAATCAGCTTCCTGATACACCTATGTCCCCAAGTAGGTTCACTTAAGCAGTTTAGAAATTAAAAAAAAAAAAGGTTCAGGGAAAATAAACAGAATATCTTCCCTACCCTCCCTCCAAATATATCAAAGACATTGCATTAAAAGAATGGATTCTTATGGTAAACATGGAGTAAACATTTTCTATTTTTTATTATATGACTTTAGGGCTGCTTTGAGATAAGTTTTAGCATCCACAGAAGTGATCCTGTGATACGTGGGTAGACATTCTCTTCTTTTTCAGTTTTCCACTCTGGTTCTTATATTTAAGACCCTCTTGGCTGGGCACGGTGGCTCACGCCTATAATCCTAGCACTCTGGGAGGCCGAGGCG
>VBSM01001562.1:60280299-60305856 GCA_008086735.1 Cheirogaleus medius
AGACCCTCTCCACCCAGGCTTGGTGCAAGAAACCCACACAGGTTTGGTCCATCCAAATTCTATGGTGCAACTGAAGTAAAATAGTTACCTAGAAAGAATTTGGGCTGGGTACAAGAGGTAGATGGTCCCTGGTTCCCTTGTTTTAACTTTTAGGGGAAAATTACATGCGTCATCTTCCAAAATATAGTAAGCAAGGAAATTAAAAATATATATTTCTATAGGCGCAGGGTCTGGAAATACTTCTAATGTCAGAAAAACGAAAGAGGGATGAGGAGGATATGAGAACGTAGTTAACTTTCCACTTTAAGAAACGTTCCTGCACTTTTACCTCCAACTCTGCTCTTTTTGATGTCTTCTTTTGGTACAAAAGAGTTTGTAAACACAATATCAATGGAATGTTAAAAAAAAAACAACCACTCTGAATTTACATGCTGTGGTTTTTTTCCCCAACAAAAGTAACCATCAAACCAGAAAAGTTCAAGGCTTAGAAACTATCTGAAGTGACAGGAAGTGCAATTCCAAACATGGCTTTAGTCACTCAGCTACTGAGGTTCTTCCTTCAGGCTGACTCAGTTTCCTTCGCTGTAGCCGATGCTAATACCTTCTGAAGGGACGTGGAGGTGGGGACATGTTTAGCTGTTTCCCAGAAGAAACCTCTGTCCCCTTTAACATGGTTGTGGAACAGGCCTGCTGTCTGGCCCATGGCCTGCCTGCATGGATCAATCACACAGCCGCTCTGGGATTGTGTCCCCTCACCTAGAAGATCAGCGATAAGCCTCCTCCCTCCGCCGCTGTGAAGTTCGCAGGAGACACCATGCTGGAGAATAATGTGACCACTCTTACATACCACAGAACTTTTCTTCTTGGGACCAGGCTGCTCCCCCTACCCCCAACATCCACAGCTAAGACAGAAGAACAAGGATTTCTAGAATTAAAAGTCAATGGCTTAATGAAAGTTCTGCTTCTCACCTTTCTCTAACCTAGAGTATAAGATACTGTACCCAGGGACGTTAGGGATGAAGGGGGCTGAGCTTCCTTTCATCCTGAACTTGCATTTTGTAGGTGAGAACGCCTCCCCAGTGTCTCACAGCCAATCACAGAGATGATGTTCCCCAGCGATGGGGCTGGTGAGAAGCTGCACAGGAGATGGGGAAGAAACATTCATAAAGCTCCTACTGCGTGCACAGCCCTGGGAACATGCCATCTTTCTGGATGTCACGCTGATGCAGACAGGTTGTGTGCCCTGCCCATGTCACCCAGAAGGAAGAAGAGAGAGCACTCAGGTGTGCCTGCCACCAGGAGACTGGGCTTCTCCAGAGAGAAGGTCACCTGCCTTCCCCCTGCCAAGTCCCTGTGGGTTCCTTTTCCTCCCCCCAGTCAGAGCACGGGATTGGCGTTGGTCCCGTTCCCTCGCTTTCAACTCTCCTTTTACACCCAGATGCAGAACTGTGTTTCTAGCAAATCTGACAACCCTCCCCCACACTGGTAGGCACCCCTTCCTCCAGCATAAATCCTGAATTTCTTTGATTAACTTCTAATTCCGACATGTACTTGAATATAAGGCAACCCCCAGATAAGGCAACCCTCTTCTTTTCTCAACGAGAAGATCCCTGCCCACCCACACGAGTTTTGATCAACCCGACTAAATAAACTTTATGACTAATATGTGAAATCACGCATATTATGAATTAGAAATAGTGCTTTTCTTTCCACCCCCATTTTCCATGAAGCGATTCAATTCAGAGTCTTCCCAGGCATCTTCCACATGTGTGTCCTCACTTTCTGAGGTGTCGAACCATTTTCCCAAGCACGGCACGTCTTTGCCTTCCAGTTGCCTGCGACACAGCACTTTTCAAATCTGTGTGAGGCACCGCCATGAAACGCCTGCCCTAAGCCTTTAACAGAGCATCAGGACAGCTGCCCTCGGAGATATTAATAAAAATATATTCATGATCTCCACGGTGTATTATTGACTGTGTTACTTTAAAAAGTGACTTTTAACGGTCTTAGTAAAATTCCATCTGACAGAGAGTAGCTAGCTTCTCTACAAACTCATGTCCGCTTCTTCCCAACCACAGAGCTGGACTGTTCTTCCTAGCCTCTGCGGCAGGTGGGAGTGACCATAAGACTTTGTTCCCAACACACAGAAATGATAAACGCTTGAGATGATACATCCCCTAAATACCCTGACTTGATCATTACACATTCCATGCACGTAACAAACTATCACATGTACCCCATAAATATGTACAAATATTATATATATCAACAAAAAATATTTTAAAAAGACATTAAGAGTGGGGGGAAAAATGACTGAACTGCATCATACTTAATGAAATGGGAGCGGAAGCGACATATGCCATTCCCAGGCCTGGCCCAGCAAAGCCTCCCACAGGCCACCGTCCACAGTATTACTGCTTCGATGCTGACAAGCACCATGACCTTGGCAACTGCCTGTTAAATAAAGTGGAGCCACAAGATGGCTGTGTCACTGCATCCCCAGGTTTCAAATAGACACACCTACTTTGGGCTTTACGCAGGTGGAAAATAATCTTCCATCGCGTGTGAGCCATGGCACACGCTGGGGTTTATTTGTTACAGCAACCAGCACTGCCCTAACTGACATAACATTCGGCATTTGGCAATTGTGAAGTCATGACCTCAGGAATAGTTACTAAATTCATATGCAATTTCTTTGCTTCTCTCTTTTTTAATTTAACTGCCTTTCACCATGCAACCTCAGTAAGCATTCCTAAGGAAACACTGACTAAGGGAACTGCAAGCTGATGAGCCCTCCCATCTGTTCTCAACAGTCACTGCTAAGTCCCATCCCTCCAGGCCTTTGTGTGAATTCTGACTAGTGAACCTATCAGAATCTTGTAAGAGCAAAGACTGTGTAAGGACCCTAACAGACAGCAACTCCCTTTTATCTCTAAGGAAAAATTTACAGGAAATTTTTTGCTTCATATCTAGGTACCTAATTTTTAAACTGGGACAGTCTTTTTCATAGAGAAAACTCTACATTTCAGTGCCTTTTTATGATTTATTAAGGCACCATTTTCAGTTTGCATGCCCGGCCCCTAAGAGACTGGGCTGTAAGGCAGCGTTGTACATTCCCGTGTCTCGTGGTTGTGAGAATTTAATGCAAGGAAAAGTTACATGTGAGTAATGCTTCACACCTTTCCACAGCCGTCCATTAGGAATTTCAGCTTCTTTTTAAGGGAACTAATCTCTCCTTTGTGAAGGAGTTATCTGCTATTATTCAGCCATAGAGAGCACGTGAGAGACCAAACACCCAACTCTTAGCTGATACAAATCAATAAATGCCAATTCTGCAAAGTTTAGGGGTAAAAAAGATTTTGTGGAGAATAAAGTAAAAGAAAACAATGAGGACTGTATCACCCATGAGGGTGATCTAGACATTCACGTTTGTGCACAGAGACTGACCTCTCGTGCATATTATCATGAGTAGTGACTGACATTTAAGTCACTTCTCTTTGTGCAAGGCTTGGCATTAGCACTACTGAGGCTCCTGCCAGCCACGTGGAAACTGGGCGTTACTATCCTCAGCTCACACAGGAGGACATCAAGACCTGGAGACGTCCTGTCACTTGCCCACGTTCCTCATCTACAGAACCGTCTTGGGCCATGAGAGGAGTCAGCGTGGCAATGCATAGAAAGCACCTTCCTGGCCCACGGCTCACTCGGGCATCAGCTCCAGTCCCAGGGTCACAGACTACTCACCAAGTAGGTGTCCTGTCATAACCAAGACGGCAGGGAGGGGACTCCTGCGCAGCCTTCCCCAACAATTCATTCCACACTGACCACTGCCAGCTTGACCTCCCAAACACCTCATTAGTATCGCTCATTTAGGCAGTTGATATTGACCTAGTACAGGAATTAGGGACAGGGTGGGAGTGGTAGAATTGGTTGGCTCCAGTGGAGAAATATTTTATCACCATGGTGCATGATGATAATACAAAGTAAATCAACTCTGAGGCAATTTCATTATTGCTTTTAAATCCTCTACAGACAACGTACCCTGATTGCTTCCCCTCCCCACTATGGTGTGCTACTGGTCTAAACTATCTTGCATTTGTTAGAGTATCACAGAAATGCCCTTTCTACCTAAATAGACAAGCCTCTCCAAGGTTGACCCATTTCATAGGTATTTCTGTGCCCCTCCAAGAACCTATTGCAGAGTAAGTGCTCCAAGGCTAGCTCTGAGCTGCCTGCCACCCAAATACAATAGGGCTGTGACCTTCAGTTCCCCCGAAGTCCCGTGCGGGGCAGTTACATCAAGAGAAGTCTTGTGGGAATCCTTCTGCTCTCTGGTTAGAATCTTCCTTGAGAACATGGGAGTGAATGGAGAAAGCATGACAGAGAAAAGGAGACATGAATCAGCCATGTGGCTCAAGGGGATGGGTGGTGAGGGCCACCGAGTTAGTGGGGTCCTCTGTGGGCTAATCAGGGGTGAGTGGCAGGTGATGGCAGTTCTGCTGCCATACTGCACCCAGACTTGGCACAGGTGATAGCAGTCAGAGACAGGAATTCTCCACCTGCCACAGCTCAGACCTTGACATGTGACTTAAGTCACTGCATTTGCTATTTCCCTGCCTGTGAGACAGGGACAGTACGCTCTTGGTCTGCAAGGAGGGTAACGTCCTCACCACCCCTATTCTCTAGCTATGGAAATGGAGCACAGAGAGGGGAGTATTTCACCTAACGCCAAACAACTACTAAGTGTGGACTAGGGTTAAACCCAAGTCCATCTGACTGCCAAACTCATCCTCTGTCCCGCAATGTTCTGACCTTTAATCTGTAGGGCCCTGCATTGTTGCTCAGCCTCAGTCACCCATTGAAGATAATGTTTCAGAACTGAAATGTCTACCAGGGAGACGTCTCACACGGACCTGGAGTCTACATCCCACCCGTGGGAATCTGAGCAGGTTGTTCTATACCTTGAAGCTCAGCTTTCTCACCTATAAACTAGGACTAATGTCTACCTTATAACAGTTGTTAGGATTTGACAAGATCATGTATAAAATATGCCTAACAGTACTTGATATACTGATGATTCATAATTTTTCATTTCTTCCTCTCCTCTTTGAAGCATCTTTTGGGCACCTCTGTGCCAGGTATGGTAGAAGGAGCCTGAAAGAATAAGATAGACTTGAAGGTTCCTAATGGGCCAGATAAGACACATACACAATTAGAACACAAGGTAGAGAGAAGTACAAAAGCATAATTTTGGCCAGATGCGGTGGCTCACGCCTATAATCCTAGCATCCTGGGAGGCCGAGGCGGGAGGACCACTTGAGCTCAGGAGGTCGAGATCAGCCTGAGCAAGAGCGAGATTCCATCTCCACTAAATATAGAAAAATTAGCCAGGTGTGTGGTGGCACGTGCCTGTAGTCCCAGCTATCAGGGAGGCTAAAGTAAGAGGATTGCTTGAGCACAAGAGTTTGAGGTTACAATGAGCTATGATGACGCCACTGCACTCTACCCAGGGTGACAGAGTGAGACTCTGTCTCAAAAAAAAAACCAAAAAACCCCATAATTCTGCCACTGTACATGTAAAAAATGTACTTACCCTACACAAAGAAACTTTAGGCTATTAAGTGATATATATACATGGAACAACTCTGCCTTCATACGTTCAATTATGCTAAATTAATTCACATTAGTATGATCAGCACTTTGATATTCATGATTTACCACCTTGCTGTGCAAGAACAGGTTTATCATGAATACTTCGGCATCTTCAGCCAATCTTCCAAATTGCTATTTTAACTAACATGTCATTAGAAATTAACACAGATTTGGCATAAGATGACATGAGCCTTTTAGTAAATTAATTTCAAAGAGAAAATCCACATGTTCAGAAAGAAAACTCTCTTTAAAATAAAGTCATCACACAGAATCTCCCTGGCATCTCCCATCTCACAGAACAACAGTTCAGGTGTGGGCATACACTCAGCCTGCTGTATAAAGTCTCAAGTGGATATATGCCAGAAAAATCCACCCAAATTATATCAATGGTAGCAGAAAACACATTTCTTATATGAGAATGTTTGCTAAGGTTAATCCAACATTCTTAGAGCTCTTTTGTATATTGAGGGAATCAAATCATAATTAAATGACCGTGTATTTTAAATACATTCAGGAAGTGTTTAAAATGGTTATTTTTAGGTCTCTGGACATCATGAGACATAGTAGAATGACTTTCTCAGTCTGAAAAAAAAGAATGAAAAGAGAAGTCTCTGGATGCTACGAATGCAAAGATCTAAATACTAAACCAAACCAGCATCCCCCAACTTTTTTGGCACCAGGGATCGGTTTCGCGGAAGACAATTTTTCCATGGACTATTGTGTGTGTGTGTGTGTGTGTGTCTGTCTGTCTTAACAGGCTGCCGACTGGCACCAGGCTATAGCCTAGGAGTTGAGAACTGAAGAAATAGATTATTCTTCCTACTATGCAGATATTTATTCATTCTTCACAACTAACCTAAAGGGAAAAAAGCACCCACTATAACAGGGCTACCTGCAATGTGCCCCTAGTAAAACCTGGTAACATGGCTGTTTACATGTCCTCCCAAATGCAAGGCTAGCATTGGAGGTAGGTTATTTCATGCATCTGCTTCATGGCCAGTGCACAAGAGCCTGAAGCCTGCAGGAAGGACAGATGACCAGCTGATCATGGGGAAGTAGTGCTCACTGAGAGTGTTACTGGCAAGGGGTGCAGAAACATAGCATGCAAACACACAGAGCAAGCCGCTCATTCACCCGGTCAGAGACACAATGAAAACATGAGTCTCGAGGAAGTACTCACCTGTACTACTGTAACAAATAAAACCTAGCGCCATGGCCACTTTGTGTCCCAAAAGTCAGCTCCATTCCTACCACTGTGCTCAGCACCTAAGGTATACCTTCCTTTTCATCCTTACAACACTTACAGGGCAGCTACCTTTATGCCTAACTCACAGATGAAGAAACTGGAGCTTGGAGAAGTTAAGAAATTGAGCTATAGCTCATGGCCTGCAACTTGTAACTGACAGACTCTAGATTCAAACCAAACCCAGCTGGCCTCCAATCCCCACACTCTTAATTACTATTCTATGGAGAGGGAGGAAATCACTACTATTTGGAAGTAACATATTTCGAAATAAAAGTAATACTATAAACTTTAGAAAAAGAAAAGCTAAATCCTAAACAAAGTTCAATTAGACATCATTTAAAAACCATTCCACACCTGTTCTTTGGTTCTATCAAGTTTTATACAGCAAGCCTGTCATTCCCTTGAACTCCGCATAAATGCACTCTACCTTCTCACTCCAAAGGTGGGTACTAATTTTAGACTTCAATCCCAGAAAAAGGTGTCTAAGGAACAAATCGGGGAAGGGGGTGCAAAAGGCATAGAAACATTACTCCAGACATGATGCAAAAAGACTGGCCTCTTCCATCTTGTGTGTTTTGGTGGTGTGACTGAAGGAAGGTGTGTGGTTTGACAGGATTTTCTTTCTGAGAAGGTATAAATATTGATGGGATATAAACCTCTGCCAATCCATGGTACCAGCTCACAGTTCGCACGTTTACAGACCTGGCTCCAGGCTCTGGCATCGACACTCCCAGGCCCTGTGACGGGCACATACAGGCTGTAGGACACTTCTTTCTCAGGTGTACAAGCGGGGATGATATTAATATCTCTGCGAGAGGCAGGCATGAGGCTCAAGGAGACCACACAGAGCCTCTGTCGATGGAAAACTGAAAACTAGTGGCGGTTGGGTAACTTGGCTGCCCAGGACACCCTTCTCAATACACCCTCCCTCCTGACCACAGTGTTGAACATGTGACTCTGCCTCAGCCAATCACAGCACCCCAATCACCCAACCATAGCCACTGGAGGCAGGAAGGGCATGTGACCAAAATTGAGCCAATCAGAATTCCTTCCTCCCTAGGATTTTCCCAACTAGAACTGGCAGGGAAGCCCCTCTTTCCTCTCAGCTTAGGAGGCTGGAGCTACCTGCAGTCATGGCAATCAGAAGAGAGAAGCAGAGATAAGAGACCAGCAGGGACAGAAGAGAGCCTCAAGGCCCCTAGTCTTTGGCCAGAGCCACCTCTGCCATGCCTGAGGGTGGGCAATGTAAGCCAACAGCCCTCCCCTGGTTTCTGTCTGAGTTATTTTGATTTGGGTTTCTGTACTGGTAAGCAAAAGATAACAGTAGTTAATAGTTCTTATAATCTTAGAATCTGAACAGTGATCAAATCCTCAATAAAAGTAACTTCCTCTTAAGTGGATTTCTTATTTTAAAAATGCAGGAGAAAAAGGGATCTTAGTAGACGAAGCAAACATTGCCATTATTTATATAGCACTTTCACCAGAGAAAGAAAGAGCTATCTATTTTTATTTGTAGTCACCTTATTCGTTTCGAGTGGGCTTCCTATTTGGCACTAAACTCTCTCACATACCCACGCCCACTTTCAAGATCTGGTCCATAAAAACTTAGGATAAAAACAAGTGGTTATTTTTTTCTATAATAGCCATATTTTCTGGCACTACACAGAGGGAGAAAGCGGGGGAGACGGCACTGATGCTATTTTTGGTATGCTCTCAAGAGAAATTCCCCAGGTTACCGGAGTTCTCACTGGGGTGTTGGGGGGTTACAAAAGCAAAGTGTATTTACCAAGATTTGCAGCCACTGCAAGAAATCCTTTCTGCCTCTCTTCACAGGATTTTTTTCTTTTACATTAAAAATCTCCTCCATATTATCTTTCTCCTAAAAATTAACTGATAGAAATGGAAAGGCCCAGTGGATTCTAACTCTCAAATGATCTTCTGAAGCAAAGGGCAAAGTCTGCAGTTGAACTAGCAGAAGCCTGGGTGTTTCTGATCTGGTCTTGAACTAGGGTGTCCACCTCAACCTTTATAGGACTCCCAGGATGAAACAGGGCACATATTCGTCAAAACACACAAATGAAATTACAAATGCTCAGAGGATTGCTTAGACTCAGTGGCCATCCCATGCACAAAAAAAACCCAGAGGGGATGCCAACTTCTCTGGACTGGGCTTACGGCCAGACCCAGAAATCTAACAGCAGAATAAAGACGAGACTCACTGACTGTGGAAATGGACTTGGTCTATTGGATGAAAGGTAGTACTTCTCAAAAAAGAAATAAAATAGTACTAATCTTTTCGTGCTCTTAGACAAATTGGGAACTTAGAGATAAGAAATAACCTACAGATGTAGTTTATTGCCTTTGACTCCATTCTGCACCTAAGAGTATTTTTTTTAAATCCAACATTGATTTTCAGATCATGCATACAATCTATTCATGAGGAGAGATGGTTTGGGAAGAGAAGATGGGCACATTTATGAGTGGAGAACAGGTTTACAAAGAAGATCCAAGTAGATGGGACCCAATTTATTTAACATTTTTATGAATGCCTCTAAGTGGGAATACAAACTAAATGTTTATATTGGCCCACAGTGCTCTGAGTACTAACACTGAATGATTTTACAGGCTTTAAAATGAAAGACAGAATCTCACAGTACAAAAGCATATAATAATGCGTTTAGGAAAAAGTCTCATCAAGACTTGACACTTATGAGAAAACTGGATCAGAAAGTTAGCCAAGAAATTATAGGTTTTTTAAAAAAAGACACTTTGAGATCATTTATTTCAATATAGCCATTGTATAGACAAGGAAACTGAGTTCTAGATGGTTAACTATATAGATTGCTGGTGGTGCCCTCTTTCAGCCTGCTCTTTCCACCAAACGTAGCTGAAGATATTAGCTGAAAAACTACCATACGAAAAAACAAAAAAAAAACCCTTAAAAAGGGTCACCAAGAGGTCAGGTCTCACTATTACCAAGAAGGTTAATGGAAATAAAACCAAAAAGCATCCTACTTTGTACAAACCGGGAAATGCAGATTGCAGTCAAGCCAACAGACTTCAAGGAAGACAGAATCAAGCCAAAAAAAGATTCAGATAAGGATAACTGAAGTGAATCCAGGCACAGAAGCACTTCTGTATTAGACTTCTGCTTTTTTCTAAGTAATGAGCTATCTCAAAAGACAGGGTTGACCAAAAAATTTTAAAGTATGGATACATACATTAAATTCGGAAGTACCAAAACCAGGTGTAGAGGTCTGGGGAGGTACCTCCCCTTTAAGCCTGAAATACATGCACTCTTCCATAAAGCATGCAGTAAACTAATGCAGATATGATTTAGTTCAAATGTCTGCTAAATGCCTTTGGGTCACACTGTTGCTGGTGAAAATAAGACTAAAACACAGGCATGTCTTCATGAAGCTTAGAGTCCAGTGGGTAGAGCATGTTGCTGTAACACACAAACTGCCATCACGGAGGTATGCACAAGGTAGGTGGTTCATGCATGTGCACACTGCACACATGCCACAGAGGGTAGGTGGTATGTGTGTATGCACAGTGCACATGTGCCCCAGAGGGCTGAGGGTAGTGATTGTCAGGAAGGACTTTTCAGAACAGGTGATACTAGTCTTGAAAAAGGGGAAATGAGCTAGACAATGAATGCAGTGGGAGAAAGACAAGTACAGGCAGAGGTACAACAGAAGCAAAGGCGAGGAGGCACTGGGTAGCACCACAGTACACAGGGACTACAGGAAGCTCAGTATGCAGGAAAATAAAGTTTCAGAAAGGAGACAAAGCTGGGAGGTAGGAAGGGGTTCAAGAAAGCTTCGACTTTGTCAGGTCATTACAAATGGCCAGCAGGCTGGTGAGCCCGTGGAACACTGTGGAAAGTTCCCCAGCTTCGTGCTAAGAGTTGCACAAGTTCTGGGCCAGGAGTGTCCAAAGGCAGCAGAGTGATCTTGGGAAGACGCTGTATGACTCTCAGCACCACGCATGAAACAGGGCCCACCATGTCCCAAGGGCTGAGGGCTCCTGGGGCGGCCTGTGCCTCCCTATTTACAGACTCCCCACTGCTGTCTGCCATGTGGACCCAACCGAGCCCATCTCCACCCAGGGGGGTGTGAGGACGTGGGGTGGTGGTGAGGTCTGTGGAAATGGTTCGTAAACAGCAGAGGCTGCAGTCTTGATGTAGGTGAGATAGCGTTAGAATTCTATATTAACCATCCTACAAAGTTCAAAAGCATCTTGAGACACTCAGGTGCAACGTGGTATAGAGATAACAGAGTGCTCACCTTTCAATCTGAGATCCCCAACCTGTGATGTGACATCACCACTCCTTCAGAGTCGGGGTTTATCCCCAAATCAAGCGGAAGGCACTGTATTTTTATTAGGAAGGACACAAGCAGATTTGAATGTGGGGGGCTGAAGTCACACCAGCAATAATGTGAAGGGAAGCAAAAGCAGGCACAGGAAACCACGCAGTAAGCCACCAGAGATTCCCAGGCCAATGGTCGTCTCAGCCTGGGGTCGCTAGCTCCGAAGTCCACGAGAGCCAGAAGCTACAGTAAATGAGGGTCACGAGTCCAGGGGGAACCAGAAAGCAACCAACCTCCAGTGTAGATAGGTACTGGAAACTCAGCACCGGTGAGTGTGCCCACGTGGGAATGTATGCCTCTTATTCCAGGTCTTCTAACTTTTAAGAGAAACTATTAATCCAAGTGACATCCCCAGATTCCTAAATATTACCTCAATTTTTGTATACTTTGTTTAGCCAACAACACATCTGCCAGCTGGAAGTCACACACTGGCCACCATTTTACCACTCTGGACTCTGCACGACTGTGGCGGAGGTTTGCAGGAGTTCACAGCACAGAGAAGCGACAGAAGTTGGCAACTGTCTGTGTGGGGAGTGTAGGAGCCCAGCACCAATGTGAAGCTCCTGCTCTAATACCTCAGTGGATGATGGAGCCTCTGCCAAAAACAAAACAAAACAAAACAAAACAAAAACCCAGAGACAAATCTCTGGTAACAATGAAGCAGATATGAGGTGGGCAGTGAAAACTAAAATCAGTTCTAGACTTCTCATGGGTTTTCTTGCCTAAAGGACATGGATACGTACACTAGACTGCAGGTAACCAGTTGGAACACAGGAGAATGCTCTTAACGGGGACACCAATCTGGGACTCGCTTCATAGTGGCAATAGTGGAAGCTGTGGAAATGTAATTCACCCAAAGACTCTACAGAGAACAGAAGAGGGGTGAGAACAGAACCTTGCTAATCCTCGGAGGTAGCAGAGATGCCAGGGGAGGAAGGAGGAAAATCAGAAGATGGCAACTAGGGAGGAAAAAAGTATCAGAAAAGAATGAAAGAGCCTCATCAAATGCCACAGAGAGGTCTGGTGAGTAACCAGAAGATGGCTTGTTCAGGAAATCACGGGGTCTTCTACTTTGGGGAGACCCTGGCCAGCTGGCAGAGAGCAGAGCAGGAAGGGGAGACCAGTGTGAGCAGCCTGGGGAGACGTGGTGGTCACTATAGGCGAGTTGGGGATGCAGGAACAAGGGAGGTTAAGGCATTTAAAAAATACTGCTAAAAAAGAAAAGAGTTCCTAGGGAGAGACTGCAGATAAAATGAGAGAAAGGAGTGAAATTCCTGAGGAAAGGGAGGCATTGTGACTCAGGACACAGCTGGAGACATTAGTCACTGCCACAAGGAGGCCTTCTCTCCAAACTTCCCTAAGTTCCCCATCGAACGTGATTTTCCTTCTATCATTCTACCCTATTCATTTTTTATCATACATTTTATAATATGCTTATGTTTGCTTGTTGTCTGTTTTCTCCCACAAGAATGACAGTGCCAAAAAGGTGAGGATCTGCTCCATGTACCATATATGAGGACCTAGCAAAGTACCCAGACACAGCAGATGCTTAAGAAGATTTATTGGATGCCTGGGTAAATACAGAAAAGTTTGTAGGGGGAGAGGGGATAGGACAAAAAAAGACCCTGGTGACCTCTATTTTCTTGATTGAGAGGGCTATGAAGTCACCTGCCAAACCTGAAGCTTGGCGATCTCTTGTGTTGAAGATTACAGTGAAAATGTCAGTTGCAACCTAAAAAGAAGGAGCTTGTGGGATAGAGACACTAAGATACTAGAGTTTCTGATTTTAGAAGTTGAACATCAAGTCAGGCACAGTGGCTCACGCCTGTAATCCTAACAGTCTGGAAGGCCAAGGCTGGAGGATTGCTTGAGCTCAGGAGGTGGAGACCACCCTGAGCAAGAGCAAGACTCTGTCTCTACTAAAAATAGAAAAAATTAGCTGGGTGTGGTGGCACATGCCTGCAGTCCCAGCTACTCAGTACTCTGAGGCAGGAGATTGCCTGAGCCCAGGAATTGGAGGTTGCAGTGAGCTGTGATGACGACACTGCACTCTAGGGGGGAGATAGAGTGAGACTGTCTCAAAAATATAAATACATTTAAAAAAAATAAAAGAAGTTAAGCATCTCTGGGAGAGAGTGAGACTTGGATGTAGAGGACTTAGTAGCTGGAGTGGGTGGAGGCCACTGGATTTGAGATGATCAAGGAAGTGAGAATCTAGACTCTAGACCCCCCACATGGACTTTGGGACAAGAGGAGGAAAAAAAGGCCATGAGCCAAAGTCCCCATGCTGTGGGAGAAGGAATGGCTGGAAGAGATGGCAACACGGAGGTGGAGCCAAGGACCCAGCCAGGTCACCACCCCATTTCCAACTCTACCACCTGCAACAATCTCTGACTAGTATTTAATCCCCATGTGAGGGACTGAAAATTAACATCCTTTAGAGACTGAATAATTTTAAAATTACACTAATATGTGAAGTTCATTGGAGGTAGAAATTTTCTGCATAGATTGATTTTGTTTTTAGAATAAAAGATGGATGACATTTTCATGACCTTCAGTAACTGCCCTGCACTGTACAATATTTTCAAACATTATCTGAATAAAGAATCAAGACTTGCGTGTTCAAAGAAACCTTAGATTATTTAAGCTAGCACTTTCATTTGCATAGCCAAAAACTTTAATGAAGTATCTCAAACAGCAAATAATTACTTATTTAGATATGCAGATAGTACCCTGAATTTTCAGTGTGGTTTAGGATACACAAATTAGCAATGTTGACATTTCTTCCAGTTCTCTGTGTTCAACTTTTGATATAAAATCTCCAAAGTACAAAATTATCACATAAATTGCTCCAGAACAGTTCAGAGAAGTAAACTGCTTTCTAGCTTGAAAGAGGAAGTTAAACCTTCAAACACCTTTTTATGTTGATGCTAAATATAATAACGTTTTCTGCAAAGTAGTCAAAGCAAGACACAGCAGCATCTGAGATTTCTCCACACACACACAAAGACTGTTTCGTTCAAGAAAACACTAAAACCATCAACAGCATCTTCCACAGTACCTGAAGGTGGAGTGCTGTCTTATGTAATAGAACCCTTCCCTCCCTGCTCAGTTTGTGGGCAAATTAAACACCTAATTCTGCCCAGAATTTCTGAGTGCTGTACTTTCACTTTACCTGTAGTCACTAAGCAGCCTCACACCTCTCATTCTTACAGGTGATGAAAATAGCAACGACCAGCTCTATAGGGTTAAACCGGTTGCCAAAGGCCAGTGTAAGGGGTCTCCCCCAAGCCACTGGTCACCTCCACCCTGCTCAGGCCGAGGTAACAAGGAAGAGTCCGTTTGTCTTTCCCTACCCGGAGGCACACAGGCAAAAGTACGGGGTAGGGGACGCCCGCGAGTAGCTGGGTACCTCAGGTTCAGGGTCATGGGCGCCAGCTCGGATGGACAGACAGAGGCCACGCCGGCCTCGGGGACTCTCTCGGCTGGCCCCCGGGCTCCCAGGTGTGGGCACATCTGGACACCACAGCCGGAGCGCCCTGCCTTGCCCTGCTCGAGTCCCACTCGGGGTTCCCAGCGGGCGGGACCGATGAGCCCCGCGCGCACCCAGCCGTGGCCGAGGCAGCCAGAGGGAGGCTGAGAAAGTTCCCTCCGCCTCGACGTCGGCGCCCCGGGTCCCGCTCGTCCCGCAGCCTCCCGGCCGGGCGCAAGGTCGCGGCGCGGAGCAGGCAGCGCGCGGAGCCCCGGGGACCGTCCCCCGCGCCGGGGGCAGCGCCGGCCGCGCCCCTCCCGCGCCCGGGACCGCGCAGCCCGTACTCACCGCCTCGCGCTCGGATCCCCAGGTGGCGGCCGCGGAGAGCGGCGCGGCCGGAGCCGGAGCCGGAGCCGGAGCCGGAGCCGGAGCCGGGTCTCGGCGGGGCGGGCGAGTCGGGGGAGGGAGGCAGCCGGCGGCGGCCAGGAGGGTCAGGGCAGGCAAGGAGGCGGCGGTGGCGCCTGCAGACGCCGCGCAGCCCGGACAGCCCCACAGCGCTAGCTGGGCGGCCGCGGCGGCGGGGGCTTTATCGGCGGCGCCGCGCGGGCCCCCGCCCCTTCCTGCCGCCCCCGCCCCCGGCCCGCCCCGCCCCGCCTTCCCGCCGCCTCCTTTGTGTGCCAGCGGGCCGCCGCGTCCCCGCGCCCGGACTCCGGGACGCCCCCACCCCGCCCGCGACCTCCCGGATGCTGCCCCCCAGGGGTCCCCGTCGCGGAGCAGCGCCCCGAAAGCGCCTGGGAGACACGCCGACCCCGAGGTGCGGGCCAGCCGGGCCGAGCTGCACGTGGGTCGCCTGAATGGGTGTGTGTGGGGTGGCTGGGGGGATATAAGGGCTCGTGGCGCGTCCCTAAGACGCTGGACAAGTCGTCTCGTTTGCCCCGTGGGAGAGACAGAGGGCGCCCTGGGACAGCGTCCACCCCTCCGGGTGCTGGAAGAACTAACGGTGCCAGGGCGCAGCCGGGAAGGGGCAGATCACTCCTCGAGGCGCTTTACGGGGTGTCCTAGAGCCGACTTTTCCCTGCCTGGGGGACAGAAGAGCGGCGGTAGGTCGCCTTAGGTAGATGGCGGACAAGGGAATCCAGAAAACTGGATTCCTGGCTGCGATGACAGCATACCGTACCCGCAGAGTCCTGGAGTCCAGCCCTTCTCAGCGGGTAACTACAGCTGATGGGACCCTGTGCGCCGCAGAGGCGCAGACCCGCACGCAAGGCCACAGATTACTGTCCCACCCCGGGCGCTGTTACCCGGATCTGCTTTACCCAGCCCTCCTTTGCAAGTTAGGTTTGTAGGAGCTCAACTTTAATGACATAATTTATGTCGCCTTTAGTGCAGAGCCCTCACTAGCTAGCCCACGGCCCCAGCTGTGAGGAAGAAGTGTGGTAAATTTCCTTAGACACAGCTCTGAATTAAGGCTCCAGCTGCTGATAAGAGTAATTGGGAAGATCGGTTTGCAATCACCCGTTGGCATGTAGGTGGCCATGCCACACAGTGCGTACGTGTGTTAGGGGAGGGGTTGCTTGTAAAAGTATAAAGTCCGAGCCAGTTCGACGGTGTCACAGTCCCTCTTACATACAAACAAGCATGGGAGGTTTGGCCTTAAGATAAGAAGGAAACACAGTCCACAAAAAGAAAACCTGTTTAATTATTTTACAGTCATGTTGAATATTCATATTCAGTTACAGGGCAGCGTATACATCCTTCATTCTTGTTCCCTGTGCCTGAAATGCTTTTTGCCCCAGGGTCTTCTCATGACTGCTTCCCTGTACTTTAGGTCACAATTTAAATGTCCTCTCCTCTAAGAAGCTTTCCTTGACCGCTTGAGCTAACCTCACTTCCTCCCCTGTAACCTATCACTTTCTTCATAGCCCTCGTCATGATTTTACTTACTTACTTATCTGTTTATTTATTTATTTTGCTTGTTTCTCGCTAGTTTTCTTCCACTCTCCCTCATTGGAATATGCTCCTAGAGAGGGAGAGAAGAGAAACCAACTCAGTATGGTTCCCAGCTGTCTCCATCCCTAGTACCTAGAGCCATACTACACATCTAGCAGTGGCTCAATAAATGTTTGCTGGCTGGTGGATGAGCTAATAGCTCCAGTGACAGTGCTGTGGCTTGGTCCAGGCAGGGAAGTTGAGCTGGAGCTGGGAAGAAATTTAGATGAGGTGGGGTAGGACAAAAACCCAGAGGTGAGAATAAGCTTGCTCAGTGTGTTCGGGAATTTGGGAGCAGCCTCTTCCAGATATAAGGGAGTCATTCAAGAAACTACTGGAGAAACAAACTAGAATCAGGAAATGTAGGTGAAGCCAGATTATGAAAGCTTGCCAGATTCCCTGTATTCATTTCTATCTCAATCAGGTTTTTAAATAGAATTTTTTTCTTTTTCTTTTTTTTTCCTTGCCCCCCCAAATAGAATTTTTAATTGAGATAATTATAGGTTCCCATGCAATTGTAACACATAACCCAGAGAGGTCCCTTGTACACTCTGCTCAGCTTTCCCCCGTGGTAACATTATGCAAAATGATTGTATAATATCACAACATTGATATATTGATTCATATCTCAAACACTTTGGTTAATTATTTATAACTTTAAGCTTTTAATAAAGTTATTCTAAAGTTAAACCAGTTTTTAAGAGAAATGCACAGACCTTATTTTAAAGTGTTTCAATCTCTTAATGGAGCCAATGTTTTCCGGGGAAAAAACCTTATGATTTTCCCAAGTAGAGTAAAAATAGGGTCCAGATTCTTTATCTATAACAGACATTCAGAAGTCTTTAGGACTGACTTCTTTTGTTTACATTTTCATGACTGACATTCACTTCCCTGTTCTCCCCAGTACTGTCGAAGGAACATTTTGAGCAATACTGTGCATGACTTGTCAATTCTGAAATAAGACAGCATGCAGTGTTAACTAATATGGTAAACTAAGCCCAGCCACTAATGTTTCTTTCTCTCTCCTTGGACATTGGATGGGACCGATGAAGGATGTCTCCCAAAGAAAAGTGATTCGAGACAAAGACCCATTCTGCCAGTGGGATATGCTGGGAATACCAACTATACTTCTTACAGAGTGTGCATGGCTGGCGTTGGCTGGCCTTCTTGATGCCGGCAAGAGAGGACAGAAGCAATAACCCAAGCTACACTTTCCATGACATTCAAATGACCAGGCTCTTTGACACCCGTCATTAGGGGGCTGTCCCAAAGAAGTTGTGTTCCTACCTCAGTTGGTGCCCACAAGCAGCGTGTTCCTGCTCCAGTGTGTGACCCTTTTTGAAATGCATTTCTCACAGATGTGTATCCAATCGACACTTCCCTCCTACCTCTACTGCGGTTTTATATGAGAGATCCAAATCATTTAACACTCCTACCTGACTCACTCTTTGCAACTTCGTATTCACAGCAGAATTTCATTTTGTCCTTCAATTGTGTGTTTTGCCTTAATCCTCAAATAGAGCTTCAAATTGTTTATTCCTTTGACCTGGAGTTTAGCCAGCTCCAGCCAGGCTCTGAGTTTGGCTTTGTGTCCATAAGCCGCAGTTGGGAGAAACGCAAGAAATGCCCAAACAGAATAAAACAAATGATCTATTTAGTCTTGTTTCCTCTCTTGGAAGAGGTCCAGTGTTGAGTGCCTTGGAATAAATGAAAATCCCCCCACCCCACCTCCACTGCTCCCCCATGCACCCGAACAGCATAACCTTGTGTCTAAGTAAAAACTGTCCTTAGCTCCCAACGGGGTGATGATGTTTTGTCTGGAAGACTAACCGATATTATGATAATAAGATAATGGTAGTTGCTTCTCTCCCATCTAACTCCTATTTAAAAGACATTACTCCATAAGGCTACTTGTTACACAACATTATAGATACAAATGCTGTTTGTGTAAGATTGTTTCAACCAGGGGAAAGGAGACTGGCTATAACAGTTCATTTACACAATTAGTTTCCAGGAATGTTGCATTGGGTTTTTGTTTATTTGTTTGCTTTTTGTTGTGTTTTTAGATCACAAAAGGTATCTGTCTTGTTTGCCTTTAAAGTTGGCTGTCAGATGAATCCAATTTCCTCTTTCTGTAACTTCTGAAACAGATTAAACTGGAGCACCAATTTGCACTTTCCTATTGTCGTCACTACTTTTCACCAAAGGGTTCAGAGAAAAGACATTACTAAGTGCTGAGCTGGGTATTATTTTCTACTTATATTTGACTGGATGGGATGGAAGAGCCAGACTCTGAGAATCACTGTGGTACTGATCCCCTCAAACAGCAACCTCGCTCTTCTCCTTCCTGTTAGGACCAAACAATAGAGGCTTCCTCCCTCCTTCCACGAGTCACTTAAATTCATCTTCTTATCCCCATCCCTGTGCTCCCCTCCCACTCTTCCTCACTTCCTCTGTCCCTCCTTCTCTCTCGAATGTCACCAATAATTTTCAGTGCCAACCCCAGCAGTTTTTGATCTTTCTTTATCACCTTTCATCATCTTTCATCACCTTTGATCCCTTGGCAGCATTTAACCTTCATGTTTTGCCCATTTTTTGGAAACTCTTCTGCTGCTTCTCTCTCTTCCACTTCCTTACCTTGCCTTCATCTTTCCCTCATTAAATCTTTCTCCTCCGGTAGCTGGGAACTGTGCTGCTGACTGCCCGCAGCTCTCTCCTCTCTTCTCCACACTTTCTCCAAATGGAATGAACATTGATGGATTTTTGGCCATCTAGCACCTATTCTCCCTCACACCCCTGCCCCATCTTTTGATAGTGGATTTACTTCTGTTCTATGCACCATTTTCTTAGGAATGGAAGTCAAGGTGTCCTTTCTCTCTCTACCCCACCTCCACTGCTCCCCCATGCACCCAAACAGTATGACCTTGTATTTAAGTAAAAGCTGTGATGGTGTTTTGTCTGGAAGATTGACGGATGTTATGATAGTAAGATAATGGTAGTTGTTTCTCTCCTATCTAACCCCTATTTAAAAGACATTACACCATAAGGTTACTTGTTACACAACATTACAGATACAAATGTTGTTATGCAAGATTGTTTCAGCCAGGGGAAAGGAGACTGGTTATAACAGTTCACTTATACAATTGGTTTCTGGGACTGTTGCATTGGTGACCAAACTAACTGGACTCCCTCCCAGTACTTTGGATTTCAAAAGTAGTAGAGAAAGTAATTGGAGCTGACTCATCCTGGGTTGATGAAGATTAGGAATTCCTCCAGTCTGGATGTCAGAGCTGCCCTAGTCCCTGCCCTTTCTAAGTAGATGTCCTCAGTGGACTCTTTGTTTCTGTGAGCTTTTTCTACTTTTTAGCCAGATTCAGTTTCTGTTGCTTGCAAACAAGGACTCCTAACTGACCAATCCTAGATGTATGTAAATTACTTAATTATGGATGAATTCCAAGCCTGTGTCTACAGATGGCCTTAGCCACTATCCCAAGGTCCCACTCATATATCTCCAAGTGCCTCCATTTAATGTCCCACCATCATTTTCCACCTAACAAGTCTAAAACTAAGTTTATTATCTTCATCCCCAAACCAGTTCTTCCTCTTTCGTGCCCTATGTGTTTTACGGGAATGACTGCTCTCTCAGTCACCGAAGCCAGAAAGATGGGAATGAGTTCCTACTCCTCTTCTTTTTTTAAGTTTATCTCATATCCAGCCACTCCCTGGGTGTTATTAATATAGTTTCTCCCCAAATCCCTCTTATTCACCCTCTTTTCCATTGTTTTCAATCTAGTACAAACCCTTATCATCTCATACCTGGGCCGCTCCAATAGCACCCTAGCTGTTCTCTCAACTTCCAGATTCTATCCACGACTGCCTGCCTAGTTTTTCTAAAGTACTGCATCTCATGCTGTCTCTGCTTAAAATAATCCTGTGTTTCTCACTAAGGTCCAAATTTCTTGGTTTAGGCAATCTTCTGCACAGGTTTGGAGTTAGACTGCCTGTGTACAAATCTCAGGCTCACCACTATGTAATTTTTTTTCAAGTAATTTAACCTGTGAACCTTGGTTTCTGTCTTTGTAAAATGGGAGATAACAGAATAACATACTCATAGGGTTATGTGAGTATTAAATAGTTAATACATGAAAAGGACTTAGTGAGTGTCTGACACATAGTAAATGCTTAATAAAAATGCACTAAAATGAAAGCTTTCCACAATCTAACCTCAACTTACATTTATAGCATTATCTTCTCATTTTCTTTATGTTCCTAAATGTTTTCCCGATCAGAATTACTCACTCACCTATATCCATATTGTATTTTTCTACCACTGTGCTATTGTTTAAACCATTCTCTGAATGAATTCTGCTCTGAATACTCTTTTCTCATTCCACCTATATCAGTTATTTAGTGTTGCATTACAAACTATCCCAAATTTTAATGGCTTAAAATAACAACCATTTTATTTGTTTGTGATTCTGTTGGTTGGCTGGGCAAGGTTCAGCTGGGATGGTTCATCTCTGATCCGTCTTGTGTCTTTTGACTTCACTCATGCAACTGCAAGATTAACGATGACCTCACTCACATGTGTGGATCTTCAGTGAGGAGGGCTGGAACTCTCAGTCTTCCCTTTTCTCTAGTTTTTTTAAATCTTCATTGACATTTTCTACCTTGTACTTCAAACTCAAATGCTTCTCTACATGATTTTTCTAGCAGTGATCAAATTTAACATGATGGCTTAAGACTCCAAGGTGGTGAAAGCAGAAATTTCAAGTTCTCTTAAGAACTAGTCTTGGATTTGGCACAATGTCACTTCTGCTATCACAATTCAAAGCAAGTCACAGGGCTATCTCAGATTCAGTTAGAGAGGTAGACTCTACCTCTTGATGTGAGATGTATGAGTCAGCTTGGGCTGCCATAACAAGATACTACAGACTGTCTCTTCCTCTTCCTATAAGGACATCAATCCTATTTGCTTAGTGGCCCACCCTTGTGACCTCACTTAACATTAATTAGCTCTTTAAAGACCCTATTTCCAAATACAGTAACATTAAGGGGTTGAGGCTTTAATGTATGAATTTTATGGGACACAATTCAGTTCATAATAACAAGAGTGGCAAACTCATTTAAAAAGGGCCTGCAGAATGGGAGCATTACTTTTGCCATTTTGGGACATAATTTACCACTCTCCTCTGTCACTGAAATCTCATTTTCATCCTCACTGCCCCTCTCAGCCTAGCCCAGTGTTGATCCCTCCTCCTTCCCCACTCCTGTGCCTCTGAGTGTGGGCTGCTTATTTCACATGACCACATCCTGCCTTGGATGTTAGCATTTGGTTTAGGCTCAACCTCAAGTTAATGGACCATGTTTTGTGTGTTTTTACATTTTCACAAAGTGCCTTGCACAAAGAAGTCTATAATAAATAATCGTTGAATGAAGGAAAAATGCAATAAATTTTACTATTCCAAAGGGACAGCCAGTTGAATACCAAGCTAGGTTTGACACCTGGGCAGTCTGCATGCTTTTGTTCCTTCATATGTCCTAAGTCCCCACCTCTTCCAGCTGTTAGAGCATTGCATGATGGGAAGAACTCAGAAAACTAAACCCTGGAGCCAAAAACCTGGGTCCTCTAGCACCTCTTAATTGTGGTCTTGGGTGAGCCATTTGACTTCTCTGGGCCTCAGTTTCCTCATTTCCAAAAGAAGAGTAACAATACCTTTTACAGGGTTGTTGAGAAAAAGAAACATGATAAAATGGGTGAAGCACTTTGTAAAGTCCAAAGAAATTCACAGATATTATTGCTATTGTTAATTCTGAAGCATAGTTGTGCTACATTGGTCCAGCTTGGTCCTTGATGCTCCTATACCAGCTGCTATGGTCTGAATATTTATGCCCCCTTAAAATTCATATATTAAAATCTAATCATCAATGAATGGTATTGGGAGGTAGGACTTTTTGGAGGTGATTAGGTCCTGAGGGCAGAGCCCTCATGAATGGAATTAGGGCCCTCATAAAAGAAGTCTGACCCCTCTGCCATGTGAGGACACAGTGAGAAGGGAGCTGTCTATGAACTAGGAGATGGGCCCTCACCAGACACTGAATCTGCCAGTACTTTGATCTCAAACCTCCTAGACTCCAGAATTTTGAGGAATAAGTTTCTGTTGTTTATAAGTCACCCAGTCTAAGGTATTTTGTTATAGCAGCCCTCATGGACTAAGACACCAACCCTTCTGGTACACCTTCTATAGTGATGGGAACAAGTCCATAAATTATAGCATTTCTTATTGTTAATCCTGGACCCTACTGAAAGGTGTCAGAGGAATAGAAAATGAAACCAAGTGTCCTGAGATTTCTGGTTCTAAACAGGAAAAAAAAAAAAAAAAGATTTGTTCTGTTAGGTTCCTAACTTCATGCTAGGTTAGAAAGACTCCCTGAGAATTACATTGTTCTGTCTCCAAATGCTTAGGCAGACCCCTGAATCATCAAAACTCACTCAGATTACAGAGTAAGAACCATCACAGTCTTTAAATTAAGATGGCTTCTGAGTTAAAAAAATTATTGTAATAATTAATTAATTTTTTAAAACAATTGCAGGCTGCTTAACCAGCTCTGTACCTGGCTACAGGGCAGGAGCTTATTGTGCTGCATCTTGTATACTGACTATAGAGCAGCAGTTCTCACCATTCCAGGCCACCAGCCTTTCTAATGTGACAAAGGACCGTGTGTCCCACCAACCTCATCTGCTTCCACTTATCACCTCTGCTTGCAGACCATTTTGGATTTAATGAGGATAATGATGCCACTGTCTTTATGAGACCCTGAAGAAAAAACTAGCTCTTATTAAAGAGTAAAAGTAAATTATCAAGTTATACCAAACATAGAGACCCACCATCACTTTTTAAGCAATAATCCCATAAAAGGCCACTTGGAGGACTCTCTTCAGCCTCTCCAGTTGACACTTTGTAGACTTCTACACTAAAGGTTCTAGGAACAAGCAAGTAAACAGCAAGGAGGTCTGTAAGTGTAAGCTGTTGGCTAACTGTACCTATTAGCCCTTACTCTTGATATCTGTGTCAACTTAGCATAGAATATCTCTTCCAAGATTTCTAGAGTAAGGAAGGCACCTTACAGATCACTAAGCTCAGTATTTATTAAAGTGTAGTGCAAGGATGGCCTGCAAAAGCATCCTTGAGATTCTTATTAAAAATACACTTTAGAATCCATCCCCAGATCTGCTCATTTGGCATCCATCTCTCCTCCCTGACCCTAAAGCAGTTCTGGGATTCTCACTTCATTCCCCTGTCCCTCTTTCACCTTCATTCTTTCCCCAGCTTTCAGACTGTGTGGCCATTGTCTCACCATTGCCTCACCTTCTCCCCCAATCCCTCTGGGTACCATGTCTCCATATATTTGTCTTGATTCTGTATCACAGCAATCATGGGAACTGGGCTTGCGAAAGCAGAACTTCTGTAGAAGGCAGAGCAAAGGAGAGGAAATTAAACAGTAAATGCAAAATATTTTAGTGGAAGTCCAGAATGCTTTCAAGTTAACAGGCTATCCCAATCAAATTTGAATTGTACTTTGTGTTCTGGCCATAGCATGAGTCTTATTGTAGGGGGCAGGCAAGAGCATAGGGCAGGAGGCCACCAGGAGGCTATAGGAGCAGTTCTGAGAGCTGGGACCAGGCTGGTGGTGGAAGAATACTGGTGGAGATATGTTCCAGGGTACAACACTGATAGGACTTAGGAAGGGTGGGTAACGGAGGATACCTGCTCAAAGTTATGTACCCTGTTTTCAGAAAAATGCACATTCTAAAATTCTTGTACAAGTAGAGGTGACTCCTGTTTGCAGACTCCTGAAGCCCATCCTCAGTTCTGAGGTTAATAGACTTGGTGCTAGAGGAATCATCACAGACCTCTGAAAATACTGCTTCTCTCATCCAAGCTTCTGATAGCTCTTGGGCAGCACCCAGGTTGAGGATATTGTGAGGGTTGCCTGGAGTGGTCCAGTGTTGCCCCAAATCAGCGAATCCATCAGCTTTAACAGCCTGGTGCCTGAAGGGAACAGCACCCCATCCACATATAGGTCCAAGGGGACAGCCACAAAAAAGGATTTCATGACTGTATCTTCCAGAAACAATGAACAGAGAAGAGATGCAGTTTCAAAATGGGAAAAAACAGTGGATATCTCAGGGAAACTTGGGGCAGATGCAAGGAGAGGCAGGCCCCCAATAACAGAACATCCAGTACAGATGCCCAGAAGTGGGAGGGTGTGCAGGAGAGAGTGGAGCATGTCAGTCATCGTGATCCCCAGCCCTAATAATGTGAAATCAGACTGGCCTCTGTTGTAGCTCATGGTGGCCCATATCCTGGTGACCTGCACTGCATGAGCACTCATTACAGCCTGCCCCACACCACGTAGAGCCAGTCAATACAACTGGACACTGCGTTGCTTTCTGTGTTAGGATGACATGTTCAAGGTTGGCCCTCATGTATGTGGGATTCCCCCAAACCCCACAGACTGGTAGGGACAGGGAATAAGTTGGGTCAGACTGGACTAAGGCCATTGGGGCTGAGAGAATTAAGAATGATCTTTTAGGGGAGCTGCCCAAGGCTGGTAGCCGGACACCTTAATTACCAGATGAGATAGGGTTTAATCTGGCCTGGCTTTAGGAGCCAAGTGGTCCAGTTTGGTGGCTGAGGGTATGTTAGTAAGATCTCAGAGTGGTCGTGGTAGGACAGCAGCATTTTTTCATCCAAGGAGGATGCATTTGGAATGAACCAGTACAACTGACCAATGGCTGCTGGGTGGAGGGACAGGATTCA
>VBSM01001562.1:60305956-60339561 GCA_008086735.1 Cheirogaleus medius
ATGTAGAATGCAGTGATATTAACACAGACAAGCACCTGTTCTGGGTCTATCTAGTCTGTATAGTTTCACAGGAAAGTTATAATTATCATGGCCTTTTTTTTCCTGATAATGACTTTCTTTCTTTCTCCTTTGTTTTCAGATTGTCTGTGTTCCTTTTCACTTTCTCACATCCTCTACTGTCTTTTCCACCTTGCCTCCTCCTGATGATAACATGCATTTGTGCCCAATTAAACCAAAAGCTCCCACTCTCCTTTCAAATTGCCTTTAAAATATTTTATGCCCCACCTTCACCTTAGGCCTGTCCATGGAGTGTTTTTAACGCTGTTTACAAGTGTCCACAGAGAGCTGAAGATGGTAGAGGAATGAGAGAAGGGGTCTTAGCGTTAGGTTTCATTCAGTTTGCCAAAACGTTTGAGCGTGGACTTCTGTGGTAGACTTCTGTTGTTTCATTTTCCAGTGTTCATTTTTCATTCCTTAGCTTCCAGAACCCTCATGTTGCTTTGGGGAACTATCTCCTCCCCTCCCCACACAATCTACCCCATTAGAAGCATTTCTATGGGGAATGACAATCAAGGTGGCCCCGCCTTTCCTTGGGCAAGACTGAGCAGGTGACATAAGTTAGTGTAAGTAGATACTCTCTTTCTGCAATTGACTCTTAAGCTAAATGGCAGGAAAAGACGGAAAACAGCTGGAAGTCCTTCATCATGACAATGGCAATTTGAAGAGGTGACATGTTAAATGGTTTTAGATTCTTTCATACCTGCAGCTACTCTCTTCCTTGTCCTTTCTGGAGTCTGGTATTTTTTTGTTGTTGCCGTTTTAAAGTTTTGCCTTTGACTATAAGAGCTGTTCTGTGTCCTTTCAGTAAGTTCTGTTTTACTTAATTCAGTTATAGTCGATTTCTGTGTTGTAAGAAAATCCCCCACAAAGATACTCTGATACACTGTCCTTTATGAGATTATCAAAGACCACAAAACAATTCCTGTAGGTAAACAATTCCTTTAAAAATTATCTCTTCTCACTTTAAGGCATTAATAAAATCTTGATTATTGGCACAGAGATAGTTGTAACATTTTGGAGGAGTAACCAGATGGTGACATTACATAGAATTTCCTAATCCAATTTATCTCAAAGTATATGTGTTTGTTAAATCTTGGGAAAATGTTTTATCATCATCATTATGTTATAGCTCTGCTTTTTAAAAACTAAGCTATAGAACATCTTGGGGGGATAGAATTTGGATGTGAGGAAAGCAGTTTGTTTGGCAATGCCTCAGAAGTTAGGTGTATACCCTAACTTCAAACAATTTATGTGAAAAATGTCTGAAGGCAAACAAATACCCTCAGAGGGGGAATATTTCCTAGGTGGATGCAGCGAACATGTAGATTTTATTACACCTCCGTCAGGACCCAGTGACTTACACATTGCTGCTGCCTTTCACAGATTGTGATAAATGTTTCTTTGATACAGTAAGCACTGCTCTCTGCAAAGCTCAAGCAACGGACTCTGACCAGAAGCCAGGTGAGTGGTGGAAAAAGACCTTTGCTTTGGATTACAAGTAAGATTGCAGATTAAATTGTTAGGGTCAAGTAGGGGCAAGAAAAGATTTCTACATTTGTAATAGGAAGTCTACGGATAGCTTTTACATTTGATCAGAGTTATTTTGGTAGATCAGACCAAAAGAAGAAGGAAATGATAACACTGAACCCCCGTATTGCTGTTAGAAACTCACTGATAAATATCAGCTTCTACCCAAAAAAATGCCACAAAATTTACTTCTGAGTAAGTATTCCCTATTTCCCCTCTGCTCCCAGCTCTGATTTTTCTTCTCTTTCACTAACGTATCAGTTAACTAGTGTTGTGTAACAAACCACTCCAAAAGGTAGTGGCTTAAAACAGCCAATAAAATTAGCTGGTGGGACTATGGGTTGGCTGGGCACTGCTGCTCCTGGCTGGGCTGCTCGTGCATCTATGATGAGTGGGTGGATGAGCTGCTGGCTGGCTCTGCTGATCTTGGCTGTGCTCTCACATGTTTGGGTTGGTTGGCTCTAGGCTGATCAAGGATGTTCTTAGCTGGGACAACTAGGCTCTCCTTTATTTATCTTCCAACAGGCAGCCTGGGCTTGTTCATGTAACTGTGTTATAGTTCAGAGAGAGAGAGAGATAGGAAGTAGGCAAGGCCTCTTGAGGTCTGAGCTCAGAACAAGCACATAGCCACTTCCACCTCTAGTCCAGAGGAGCTACAAAGTCACATTGCAAAAGGTGTGGATATAGAGAGGCATAAAAAATTGAAGCCATTATTAATTTCCCATACTTAGAAATATTGCAACTCTGCTAGTCTGATGTCATTTTTTATTCCTGTGATGCCAAATGAAAAGAATGGGTGGAGAGGGATACTGACCCAGAGAGAAGAGAAGTGGAAGAGAGAGAATTCATGTGGGTTGAATATCAGGAAAGAATTTGGAGAATGTGGCAAATGAGAGGCTTTGACAAAACTTCAGTATAGAAAACAAACAGGGGGGTGGGAGGGGTAGAGGGACGAGGGATGGTGGGGTTTTTAGTTGTGTTCAATGGTTTAGGAATTTGATTCCTTTTGATATTCTATGAGACATGCAAGCAAAGAGTAGAATTTCCATTAAGTTACTTTTTGGCTATTGAACCACACATTTTTCTGACACAACTGTACAAGGCAGAGCTATGTGGGTTCCCAGGACTTACTTGGATTAAACATTTAAATTTCTAAAGGAAACTCCTGAAAAAAGAAAAGCTCTACCAAACTGAAGGAAAAGTAAAACATCGATTTTTTTCCTCCCCTCGGGAGAACAATCGATCATATTTAGATGTTTAATATTTCCTGAGCAATATCAGGTTCAGCATGTGAAAATTTTGAGCAAATGTGGTGTTCTCTGAAGACTATACCGAGTTTAGTTTTTTCAAATATCCATGGAAATGTAAAGAAATAATGTATTGACTAACTCATAGGTGTGCAGTGCTGCCAGTTTGTTTGAGCATTTGACAGATAGCCCTTCTGCATCGATATCCATTTCTATCCTGATGGTGTCAGTGCTTGAAATGTAGAACACCTATGGTATGAATGGAAGGTGCCCTGAAAGCCAATGCTTAAGGGCTTGAAAGTTAGCCCATTCTGTATTTAAATCCTGATTTCACCCTTGACTAACTATGTGAACTTGGACACATTTTCTTACCTGACTGAGCTTGTTTTTAATCTTAAAGTGGGGATAACAATCCTTTTGTTAACAATCCAAGATTGTTACAAGAATTCGGGATAATATATAATCAGTGATGAGCACATAAATGTTTAGTTTAGATTCCTAACAAGAGGCTATAGGCCAGCCTTTATTGTGCTGGTATCAAGAAACATCCCCACATTTAGTCAAATAAGCTTGTCTGAAGTCCAATGTCAGGAAATCATTGAACTAACCAAGACCTCTCTTTTTCTTATTGCTTGTAGGAGAGAACCGAAGGTATAGCTATCAACTTAGGTGTGATACTAACTGTGCCATTGAGGCCATTTACAAATTAATCAATCATGAGATATAGTTTTTATTTTCCATATCTTTATTCTAGATCTTAAGGCACTCACAATTTAGTTGGGGAGAAAAAGCAACAGAAAACATTCAAATGCAGCAAGTATCTGCTCAAATGCTAAATGTGAAGTTGAGGGAAAGGAGAGATAAAGAAAAGGCTGAAGTGGATCTTGAAGGCTAGAAAGGTTTTCAGTGTATAAAGTTGGCAAAAAGAACACCCTGAAGGTGTTCTGAAAGCCAAGCAGATGACGCCTGATGGGGCAGAAACCTAGAGCACCACTAACAATTTCTGAACAAGCCAGAAAAATCGTGAAGATTAGTGCCTGGAAGGGACCTCTAGAATCCCAAGGCAGAGCCTGGAATCAGGCGTCAGCTGGCCGGGAGTGAGACCCACGGTGACGGAATCCGGCGTGATGCAGTAGTGGTGGGAGGGACAGGAGAGAGTCACAAAGTCTCTTTGCTATTAGAGCACTGGAGAGCTGTAGGTTCTCAGCTCCATTTTTTCCAGACTGACCCAGCACAATTCTGGCTCAAACACCTGCTCTTTGAGTACTGGTGGAGCAAGCTGAGATCCCCTCTCCTTATTGGTAACTTCTCATAAGCCAGAATGCCTCATTCTTCAAGTGTTCAAGAAACAGAGATGAGAATAGTATGCCTCAGCTTGTACAACAGCTGTAATTTCCTTTATACCTGAACTCTGTAATAAAACGGAGGACAGTTTCTCTTCGTATCCCTGGGCAAGGGCCAAATAGAAAAGTGGAACGTGGGATGGAATAGCAGGGTCATCCCCTCAGTTACTAATGCTCATCTTTACCTTCTTCAGATTGTCAATTACAGATAAATTGGCCCACACAGCATCACAGGGAAGACTCAAGGGCAAACAAGTCTCCTGATTCAAATAACAGTGGACTTGTGTTGCTGTGCTTTTCTGCCAACTAAAGGATGAGAACTGAGATGTTTTCATGTGACTTCTAAGTAAGTGATATCTTATGTCTCCAAGCTGGCGTTCAGCACACAACAAAGGAGACAAAAGACTGAACTGAAGAGGCCTGAGAGTCAAGGCCAATTCCCTTTTCATTTGAGATGTTTTCTTCTTAAGAAGGTCTGTTGTGATGGGTGAGAGAGAGAGTGAGGGGGAGTATTACCCTTGAAGGAAAATAATACAGAAATTTTAAACTTGGAAATTTACCAGCAAATAATCTCTATAGGAATTAACAATTTAAAGCATATTATAAGCCATGCAAATTTATTTATTCAACAAGTAGTTACGAAGGGCCAGCCCTTTGCCAGACTCTGTCTTGGGAATGGGGAATACATCAGTAAATGACACAAGTTCCTGCTCATATGGGGTTGAAAATGGACAATAGCCTGTAAAAATACACTCTGCCATTTTGTCCTAGTGCTAAAATGATGAATAAGTCTGGAGACGGGAATGGAGAGAGGTAGAGCTGGTGGTGGTGTGCTCTTTCAGACACGGTGCTAAGGGCAGGCCTCTGTACTGAGGTGGCAGCTGAGGGAAGTGAGGGACAGAGCCCTGTGGACATCTAGCAGAGTATTCTGTGCAGAGGGACCAGATCATGGGCTTGCCAGATAAAATACAGGATGCCAGTTCAAGTTGGATCTCAAATAAAAAAAAAATATTTTTTTTACCATAAGTATATCCTAAATATTACATAAAACACACTAAAAAAATATTTATTTATCTAAAATTCAACTTGAACTGGCACTGCTACATTTTTATTTGCTGACTCTAGCCACCCTTGCCAGGCCTTGAGAAAAGAGTGTGCTTGGTGTGTTCAAGGAACAGCAAGTAGACCAGAGAGTGAGCAAGGGGAGGGCTTAGAAGATGAGGTCCTAGAGATGGCAGAGGGCCCCCGGGGCTGCTGAAACAACTTTGGCTTTTCCTTTGGGTATGATGAGAAGCCAGTAGGAGGCGCTGAGCAGAGAATTGTCAAGATTCGTTGACTTTTTTCAACTGTTTAAGGAATTTCGTTCAACACTTGTTCAAACAAATTATTGAATACCTACCTGTTTCACTGAGCTAGGACAATGATAGGATCCTGATCCTGCTTTCCAGGTGCTCCTCAACTATCTGGGGGAGGTAACACTTAACAAAGCAGTTAAGTAACAGTATAAATGTGTGGGCAACATGGGCATTTCAGCCCAGAATACTACAGGTGGATGGGTCACTCAGGCCTGAAAAGTCTGGGAAGCATTTTAGAGGAGGTTGGACTAGCTGGTCCAGGAAGGACAGCTAAGAAGGATCATCTTTTCATCCTATTTCAAGCATGTAGATGTCATCCTCTCAAATGGGAATGGAACTCTTGGGCCATTGCAGCCTCTGTGTCCAATTTGCCTAGGGACAGCCCTTTCCCAATATATCACACCTAGACAGCATGTCAGAACCAAATGGATTGCGGGATGAGCAGAAATATCTCAAGTAAATGGTCAGAGTTCTTGATCTCTCTGGAGAGTCAAAGTGGGTCTTCTCTACCTTGACACACCACGTGCACAGCCCTTGCCTAGAGTAGGAATGTGGGCCTCAGTAAATGTGTGTTTAATAAAAGCACCATTACTTTTCCTTGGGGATTCTTGCATATGAGAAGTTAGCACCCAGCAAAATTCTTGACACATCACAGAAGCTGAGGAGTGTTTGCGGAATAAATATCCAACTTTTGCATCAATTTGCAGAAAGCATTTTGAAGTGTTTCTAATAGAGTCATCAGCTTCATCAACTAGCCTTAATTTAATTCATATTTTTCAAGCTTTCTGAATGTAGAAGAGATTTTGTGTCCTATGGCTTCTCTGAAATGGCCAGAGAACTTCAGAGAAGGGCTCCGCTTGTAGTTCGGAGCTAGGGGCACAGGGTCCAGGACCTCCTAGGTCTCAAGGCCTGGGGCATTTGTGGGAAATACAGCCGGTGCAGGTCCTCCGAGCACAAACCTAGTTGTGACTGGAGGACTGGTTTGTGTACAAGCCACTCTGTGAAAACTAAATTCCTGTAAAGGCTGCTGGCATTCCCTGAGGATGGGTCAGAAACAAGTCCCCATAAACTCTCTGTAGTAGTTTCCTAGAACTGTCATGAAAATTATTAATGCCACAAACCGAGGTGGCTTAAAGCAACAGAAATCTATTCTCTCACAGTTCTGGAGGTGAGAAATCCAAAATCGAAGTGTTAACAGGGCCACATTCCTTTCAAAAGCTCTAGGGGAAAACCCTTCCCTCTGCTTCCCACAGCTCCAGAAGTTCCCTGGCTTTGGGTTGCTTCACTCCAGACTCTGCCTCAGTGGCCACACCGCACTTCCTCTTCAGTCTCAAAACTCCCACTGCCTCTCTCTTACAAGGACACTTTTATCATTGGATTTTGGGCCCACCTGGATGATTTTATCTTAAGATCCTTAATTTAGTTACATCTGCAAAAACCCTTTTTCCAAAATAAATTCACATTCACAGGTCCCAGGAGTGAGGACACAGACATATATTTTGGGGGAATGTTATCCAACTTACTGCACCCCCAAAATATAAGACAATGAGGAAACCAAGAGAGAGGAGAGTTTATGAATACAGTGAACATGTATAAGAAGATTGCTGGTACTGTAGAATGTGTGCAAACACATGTCACAGCCAAAGCTGTCATTGCCCTGCCCACGCTCCTTCGGCACTCACCAGTCTCACACACACCAGTGGCTTCCACCTGCATGCACTTCTCACTTTCTGCCGAAGGGCTTTCTCTGGTTGCTGGGTTGCATTTGGTGGCTCAGGGGCAGTTGAGGCAGACTAAAAATACCAAAGAGTTAATGCCCCAGGGAAAAAATGTCAACAGAGGAAAGATAGGTGTTGGGGATAAATACCCCAGATTCCTACTCTGGTGGTTCAACTTGAGGAAAGCAAGTTCTGTCCAGTATTTCAGAGGTCCCTAGTGGGACTGAGTCCTAATTGCCCACAGCAATAACTTTGTCCTTAACATGCTCAGTATTGGCTTCCTTCCTTTCTCCATCTCTCTTCCCTTCTCCATTTCGGGTGCTTCCTGGGATCACCTGCTCAATAATCTACCTGCACTCAAATACTTGGCTCAGGGTCTGCTTCAGGGAGAACTCAACAGAAACACTTAAATGTATGTGCTCCCCATTTATTATTTATTATGTCAAGCATTGTGCTAAGAACTTTATTGTATCTATTAATAATTTACTCATTGATGATAGCCATTCGAGTCCCACATTATTATCATTTTACAGGTGCAGAAACGGAAGCTTAGAGAATGTAAGCATTTTGCTTAAGCGTTCACAGATTAGTACTAAATGGAAAGCTGGGACTTGAACAAACTCTATGGGACTCCAAAATCTATGCCCTTAAACACTGCATTATAGCATCTTCCCATATTAAGGCTCCTGTCTTAGGTTCTCTAGGAAATAGTCTCTAGGACAGAGATTAGTGTGTGGAAAGTTCTTTGGGGAGTGTTGTCGACATCAGTACTCATGGGGGAGTGACAGAAGCAAGGTTAGTCAGAGGGGAAGCTGGACTGTGATACAGTCACAAAGACCTCATCCCACTCCATGGGGAGCTCAGGAACTGGAATGGCCTTTCAGAGTTATCCTGCCTTGACTCAAAGTGGTTGGTACGTTATACCCCACAGGATTAAGTAGCCGTTGCATGTGTGCTGCAAGTGAAAAATGGACATAGCTTTGCATGAGGTGGCTCTTAACATAGGGCAATTTCTGGAGGGCAACTCAACTGAAAATCTTCAGCTGTCAACACTCCAAGCAATTAGGTGAATAGATGCCAATCTTGAGAGGGAGGATCTGGGTGGTGCACTAAAACATGCATTACAGTCCACCCCCTATACTGATTGGATCTGATTGTTTCATGTAATAAATTGTGGGGACAACTCTTTCAGAATTCTGGTTGATCACTTTCCCTGAGAAAACTTACAAGAAAATGGTTAATGAGATGAATTATAGGCTTCATAACTGTAGCTGGTCTTGAAGCTGCAACCCACTTGATACTTCTGCTGGTTTAGGGGGTTTTCTTGGTGGTATAACTCAGACCATCAACCGTGAGTGATCTGAACACTGGTCAATGTGCCCTTCTCAGGCTATGGCTGCTACCTTTATCCATTTGCTATCAAAACTGAGCAAAGAGGTATCAAGAGACTCTCAGGTGGATCACCTGGGTGTCTACCATATTCTTCTCTCTCCCCACTGTGTAATAGTAGCCTCACCTCTTCATGATGGCCAGAAACAATCACTTCCACCAGGATGGAGACAACCTGCTTTGCCTTCTTGTTTCTTGGCACGAGAAGCCGGAAGTGACTGGGTATAGCCCAGTAGCTTAAAGTTTAATGGGACTCTTGATTTTCCCCTTGTTGCAAGTGTTTCCACTCCAGGAACTAGGACCTTTAAATCCATAGAAACTAGTATTATTGGGCCCCAAAGCACATCACTGGGCATGATGGTGGCCAGGACCTCTCTTACTTCTCCCCCTTGTTCTGAATATATGCATCCTACATACTTGTGACCCAACACCATATAATGCTAACTGATTTACAGCGTATGTTGAATCTTGGGGGAGGGGGCATCCCTGCAGGGTATCATATCCAAGTTGGCACCATAATTGCACCTTCAACAGTCTATGCCATTGCTCTACCAGGCCTGAAGCTTCTGAATGGTGCAGTAAGTAATGGTATCAGTAGATCCCATGATAATGTTCTTTGGTCCGATGTGATGTTATGTAGGACCCATGTCAGTGGACCAGATGCTCTGTAAGCCCTTGGATAATGTTTCTCGCTGAGGCCCTGTGGGAAGAAAAGACAAATATATACCCCTCTAAATGCATCTATATGTTGATCCGAACCAATCACTGTCCTTGCAAGATGGAAAGAGTCCACTGTATGGCCAGTCCCCTCAAGGGATGATGTCATATATCAAGGCAGTTACTACAAAGGCTTCTGTTGATCCTACAGGGAGCTCAGGAACAAGAATGGCTCTTCAGGGTTCTCTTGATTTAAGGAAAGAGGGATGGACCTTTATATCCTCTCCCCATAAACCAGTTATTAGATGCTGACTATCCTCAGAAAGGCAAAAATCTCTGGGGAAAGACAGCAAGAGCTTCTTCCAGCTCACATAGATGCCCAAAGAGCAACTCAGCTGAGAGCTTCCAGCCTCCAAACATCCCAGCAGCTGGGGAAGGATCTGGCCACTCAGTATCCACTAGGACACATTAATCTTCCATGAAGGGACTGTGTTTGCTTTTTTTTTTTTCCTCTCACTGTTACTCAGGGAAGTTAGTAGATTGCTGGTGGTTTTAGTGGGAACTATTTCAATGATGTTGGGAGGAGAGAGGAATACAGACAATTAAGAAGTAAATGTGAAGTAAGGGGGCTGAGCTGGTGAGTCTAAACCTCTCTTGCAAGAAACTTTGTTGGAAAGAAGAGGAATTCTATAGAATCTAGAGGAAGAATGATGTGGGATACCCTTCCTTCCCCAGTGAGTGCACTTCCAAAATAGATGGCTGGGGCTAGGAGGGATATTTGGAAGAATTTTTCTCTGTGTGAAGCTAATTAGTCCCCAGGGGAACTGAATCTGTAGTTCCAACTTCATTAGTTATCACCCCAGCTGAACCAACTGGCTGGAGAGCAACCAGGCTTCAGGCCAGCATTAGTAGTCAAGTCCAAGATCATCTGGGGAGTGAAGTTATTTACTACGTCAGATAGGTAGGGTGGGTTTATGTTCATGGTATCTATAAAATGTTATATCATAATGTATGAAGTCTGACACTGGGTAGTTTGAATGGGCTTGGCTGAAACTTTGAGAAAACTTTCCTACTTATACCCAAAAGGTACAATAAAAAAATTAAATAAAGATGAGCATCAGGGCTCTGGGATATTTTGATGGAAGAGATTTGAAGAAGGGCAATGGATTCGGATATGGTCAGGACCTTCCATGTTATCAAATCAGCAGGCTCCATGAAGATGTATTTTCTGAGCATCATTTTTCAGTTATACATCTGTTTAGTCTGTAAAATATGGAGAACTGAGCTCATTATGCTATAAATATAACTGATGAGGGCAAGTGGAATTCTCATCAGCTTGTGAAGTATTTGAATAATTTCCTAAGTCCTATGTTTTATTATATATATATTTTTTTTCTGTTTAGGAAGATCTGTCGTTAATTAAATCAGGAAGGATTCAAGACTCCTTGAGCAGGAAACCTAAGCAAGCTCAGCCTTTTTCTTTATGCTGTTTTTGGAAGATGGATGGGGTGTGAGAGAAGATGGGTGAGAGTGTGGGTCTCATTCCAAATAACAAGAGAAACTCTCTTCCTATAGATGTAAGAAGCATTGTCTTGAGCTGAAGGAGGAGTTGAACCAGGTGTGCATTGGAGTTGGGCAGTTGGTTCATCCTTGCACATCATAAGCATGTCCTTTATCAGGGGACAGTCTAGACTGGCCTCATGCTCAACAACATTGAAGGCACCTCCGATTGCCTGGAATCTTCTTCTCATGCCTCTCTATCTCCTTCCATGGCTATCTCTTTTTCATCCTTCAGATCTCTGAACTTAAATGCCCCTTCTGTCAAGAGGTGGGAGGTACCATTAGGTAGGTAAAGTGGATACTCCCTGTTATTCTCTCTCTCAACCCCTTGATTGTTTCCTTTATAGCTACAGTCCCCAAACCCCAGGCTGCGAACTGGTACTGTGGCCTGTTAGAAGCCAGGCCACATAGCAGGAGGTGAACCCCTAGGGAGCAAGTGAATCTTCATCTGTATTTACAGCTGCTCCCCGTCACTCACATCACCACCTGAGCTCCGCCTCCTGTCAGATCAGCAGCAGCATTAGATTCTCATAGGAGCGCGAACCCTACTGTAAACTGCACATGTGAGGAATCTAGTTGCACACTCCTTATGAGAATCTAATGCCTGATGATCTGAGGTGGAGCTGAGGCAGTGATGCTAATGCTGGGGAGCGGCTGCAAATACAGATTATTATTAGCAGAGAGGTTTGATTGTGTAATAAATGTAATACACTTGAATCATCCTGAAACCATTCCCCGACACCAGTCCATGGAAAAATTGTCTTCCATGAAACTGGTCTTTGGTGCCAAAAAGGGTGATGACTGTTGCTTTATAGTACATATCCCAATTTGAAATTAGTTTATTTGTTCATCTGTCTCGCCTACTTGAATATAAGCTCCATGAGGGCAAGGACTAAGTCTGCATTATTTCACAATCAAATCCCCATACTAGGCACCTCATAATCATTCTTCATTAAATGTATGTTGATTGAATCTTTGAACAGAATTGACTTAAAAAGGACCATAAGGCAAAGGCGATGCTTCATTTTAAAGACATGGGACAGAGCTCAGCCTTACCTTTGCTATTAACTAGCACTGTGACTGGACAAGACTTTCAATGTCTCTGGGTCTCATCTGTAAAATGGAAAGTTAGAAGAGTTCCTTTTCATTCCAGAGTTATGCAGCTAGAACTGATTGACAATGTACATTCTGGAGTTTTGTGAGTGTATTATTTTGAATTGTAGCCTTACACAGAGAGTTTCTCTTTCTAACTGGTTTATGTACCTTATTTTCCATAGAGCAGCTTGTTTTGACCCGAGGCATATCTATGGCCAAAACTGAACAAGCCTTTATTGGAAAAATATGTCCATGTAATTAAATTCTAGTATTCATAATTTCCAAAACCACTTTACAGAGAGAATATAATCAATCAGTGTAGAAATCCCCAATAACAATTAAATGAAGCATTAGGTTCTATTCAAAATGGTTACAAAGAATATGGGAAATTCAAAGCTTTTGTGGTCTGTTCAAAACATTTCAAATGCTTGAAGAAATGACAATATTTACTGAAGCATCAACTTGTTCTTTCATGCTAAGAACAGAGGTATTAAAAAAGTTGAGAAATCCCTTTGACAGGCTCACTGGTGGGTACAAAAGCATAAATTACCATTTTATTTGTTCTTTGAGCAGAGGCCTAGCAGCAGACCACAGAACAGTGGTCCTGGAGGCTCATGGCGGCTCATGACCCAGACATGACTCACCAGCTGAGCACTGGGCGCAGGTCCCTTTGTGCGGCTGATGCCCACGAGTGGAGGAAGGACCACACATCGCAGGGGTCATGGCTTATTCTCTAGGTGTCTGTAGTGTCAGCAAACTTCTCCTAGCATTGAGATGTTTCCTGGTATCCAACTATTCATTGCATCACCCTTAAATCTCTGGTGGTGACTTTCAGAGAGAAAGCATAAAAAGCTGGTTACTTTATTTAAGACCCAGTATCTATAATTGTTAGTAGCATTTTTCACATTTTCCTCCATAATTTGGAATCAAGTACTTAGTTGACATAATAGCATGAATACTACTCACAGGTAGTAACAGATTGGAAGTGAGCTCATAGGCAAAGAGTCAAAGGCCCAATCAGCCGAGAATGGCTGGTCTGAAAATGCAGAGTTCCCACAAGGAGCAGCCGGGCTACTGTGTGAAGACTTTATCCGTATGACCACGAATAACCTAGTGCCTTATTAATAGTACTTTTAATGTGTACTATAGTGACAGGGCTTTCACCACCAGTTTAGGCCCACATCCAGAAAGAGATTAAGTGCACTTCTATGTTTTAAGAGAGATTAGAAACCTGTAAACCAACAGGGTGTGTCCAAGAAGGAGCAGACTTCTTTTAGAAACTTGAATTCCACCAATATTATTTAGACAACTCTGTCAGCCAAAGTACAGTGGTTAAGGGTGGATTTATTCAGACCTCAATTCCAAGCCCCAATAAGAACAAAGAAAAAAAAAATTGTTCCTACACGTACGTAAAAAGACTTTACATCCTGGTCCATCCACCCTAGGCAAAAATGTTTCTTTCCAACCTCAATTTTAGACGTCATAACATTAGGAGGTCTTTTGTCCTCCTTCTCCTTCTTTCCTCTTCTTCATGTCTTCACATTCCTCTGCTTGTGTCTTACCCCAAAGATTTTGATGAAAATTTCCCCAGTATTCTAGGCTATTTTCCCTGCTCCTTCTTTACTTTTAGTCAAAATAGAGACATAGACCAATGAAACAGAACAGAGAACCCAGATATAAAACCATCCACATACAGCCAACTCATCTTTTACAAAGCAGACAACAATATACACTAGGGAAAAGAAATCCTATTCAATAAATGGTGCTGGAAAAATTGTATAGCCATATGCAGAAGAATGAAATAGGACCCATCCATATCTCTCACCACCCACCAAAATTAATTCAAGATGGATAAAAGACTTAAATGTAAGGCATGAAACCATAAGAATTCTTGAAGAAAATGTAGGAAAAACTCTTCTAGATATCAGCTTAGGCAAAGAATTTATGAAAAAGACCCGAATGACAATTACAGCAATAACAAAAATAAATAAATGGTACTTGATTAAATTAAAAAGTATCTGCACAGCTAAGGAAATAATCAACAGAGCAAATAGACAACCTACAGAATGGCAGAAAATATTCACAAGGTATACATCTGATAAAGGGATAATAACCAGAATCTATAAAGAACTCAAGCAAATCAGCAAGAAAAAAATAGACAACCCCATTAAAAAGTGGGCAAAAGACATGAACCGAAGCTTTTCAAAAGAAGATAGACAAATGGCCAATAAACATATGAAAAAATGCTCAATGTCACTAATCATCAGGGAAATGCAAATTAAAACCACAACAAAGTATCACCTTCCGCCAGTTAGAATGACTTTTATTAAAAAGTCCAAAAACAATAGATACTGGCATGGATGCAGAAACAAAAGAACACTT
This sequence comes from Cheirogaleus medius, assembly GCA_008086735.1. Lineage (NCBI taxonomy): Eukaryota > Metazoa > Chordata > Mammalia > Primates > Cheirogaleidae > Cheirogaleus > Cheirogaleus medius. Next base: position 60,320,290 of record VBSM01001562.1, read on the forward strand.
ATACACTGTTGGTGCAACTGCAAATTAGTACCTCTATGGAAAACAGTATGAAGATTCCTCAAAGAACTAAAAGTAGACCTACCATTCGATTCAGCAATCCCACTACCGGGTATCCACCCAAAGGAAAATAAGTCATTTTATCAAAAAGACACCTGCATTCAACTGTTTTTTGCAGCACAATTCACAGATGTGGAATCAACCCAAGTGCCCATCAATTCATGAGTGGATTAACAAAATATGGAATTTGTATACCATGGAATACTACCCAGCCATAAAAAGGATGAATTAATACATTTTGTGATAATTTTGTTGGAACTGGGGACCATTCTCCTAAGTGAAAGATCTCAAGAATGGAAAAACAAATACCACATGTACTTGCTATCGAACTGGAACTAACCAATGAGCATACACGTGCACAAAGGGAAGTAAAATTCAGTGGAAATCAAGCAGGGGAGGGGGAGAAGACAGGATGGGTGAAAACCTACCTAGTGGTACAGTGAACAATATCTGGGTGATGGGCACTATTATAGCCCTGACTCAAGCATTACAAGAGCAATCAATGTAACCAAACACATTTGTACCCCTGTAACATTTTGAAATTAAAAAAAAAAAAAACTTACCACAAAAGGGACACAAATAAAGTGTATTCATTACCAAAAAAAGAATCCATTTTATCTCAGCTCCAGAACCTTCTAAAAGCATGAGTTTTAAAGATTTGCTCCTCTCATATATATTGTGTATTGTATATATGATAAGAAATATGTATATAATGGGAAGTGTAGGATTAAATCCATCAAGTATAGAAACACAGATAATAGGATGTCATTTCTTTACAAATTGAGGATATCATAGACAGCTTTATTTGTATGCTGTAAGAACATCCATTATATCCTTTATCCTCCCCAGCCCCCATGGCTGATATTGATTGTTAAGAGTTTGAGGCCTTGTTTTATATTACAATTAAAAATGCCCTGGAAAAGTTCACCATATTAAACTGCTTTTAAATCACATGCACCACAGGGAAGGAATTTATCTGCTGTTTCCTGAGAGCAAGTTTTGTGAGAACAGACACTGAAATGGGTACAATGGGAAGAATCACAGATGGTGTCTGTGGCAGACGATCTGGTCTCCTCCCCACCACCCCACCTCACCACATTCCCAGTTTCTGCCAGAAAGAAGCTATCTATTCCCAGTAGGTTAAGCTTCCCCTTGCTTTTTTTAGCCTGGCCAAGGACCAAGAAGTTCTAAATTACCTCTGTCTTCTGGTATGCTTTATTCATTCAATTGTTGCTCTCTACAGAAAATGATGCCATTCAGCCATCATGCTGTTGCTGGATGGGCATTGGCAAATAAGGCAAACCTCTGCCTTCGTGGGGCTTATAATCTAGGATCAACAGTAAACAGGCAAATAAACAAATAAACATGTAACCAACTGTGGTTAGCTCCACTATGGAAGCAAATGGGGCTCTGCCATAGAGAATCATTGATGAGTATGTTATTATAGACTGGAAGGACAGCTTCTCTGTGGAGGGGAAGACAGAGGAGGGAAGGGGCCAGCCACATGTGGACAGGAAGATGGGTTTTCTAGGCAGAGGGACCAACAGGTGTGAAAATCATGACTCAGAGGGAAAGTCAGAATTTAAACAGTAATGTTCAGCTGTGAATCAGTGATTGTCCTGAGTCTTCAGCAAGTGTTTTCAGGCAGTAAGTGCTCACTCACAGGATGTCTTACAGTCCTCCTACCAGTTGACTATTTGGTAGGTCGGGGGACATTTGAGTGGAATAGTAGGATAGTATATTTAAATTTTTTTCTTTAACCTTACTTTATGCTATTGCAAACTGGAGACCAAAAAAGAAAAATAAAAAAGAAAGAAAGAAAAGAAGAAAAAGAAATTCCTAAGATTTAGGTGAAACATAATTTTCCAATAAATAAATAAATAAATAAATAATGCTTTTCTTTGAATTATGGGAACATTGTCTCACAAATCTGTTTCTATTAAATTTTTACATGTCTGGGTTTCATTACTCTATCAGCAGGCACCTCAGAGAAGGGTAAGAGTTGTGGGGGAAGAGGTTTTAAATTGTGCTGTGGGTCACCACACTGGTAGGAGTTCTCAGAAGAACCTTGTGTAGGGAGAAGGAGGCTAACTGATCTTGGAGGTTACCTTCAGCTCACCAGTGCTGTAATTGTTAGGAAGGTAGTATCTTTGGTATTAGCCAGCTCTTGTGTGTGCCTGCCAGCCTCTCTTCCTTTGGAAAACTGCCCCTCCTTCCTGCATGTTGGTAGGATAAGATCCCTGTTTGCCCTGACTCTTGGGTGGGCACATGACCCAGGACTAGCCAATGAGAGCAGACCATTACTCTGACCATAGTGATTGGTTCAGCCATGGGCACATGACCCAAACAGGCCTACCAGAGCCCTTCCTTGAGATTTGATATGTGGAAGCAGAAAGAGAGTCTCTCTCTTCCAGGATCAGGAGCTATAAGGAAAAAGTGGGCTTGGGAGTATGAGAAGACATCTTGCTGCCACATGGAGAGAGAGCCTGAGGTCAAAACCCAGCAGAGGTAAGTGGAGAGAGAGAAAGAGAGAGAGAGAGAGAGAGAGAGAGAGAGAGAAAGAGAAAGGAGTGAGCCCAGCCATCACAAACTGGGCCCCAGATCTCACCATACTGAAACAAGATGCACATCTCAGACTTCCCAGTCAATATATTACATTTTTTTTTTTTTTTTTTTTTTTTTAGAGATGGGGTCTCACTCTTGGTCAGGCTGGTTTCGAACTCCTGACCTTGAGCTATCCACCCGCCTCGGCCTCCCAGAGTGCTAGGATTACAGGCGTGAGCCACCGCGCCCGGCAATATATTACATTTTTGCCTTAAGTGCTAGTTTGAGTTGAGTTTCCATTTCTTGCAACCAATAGATTTGAATTAATAGAATCTCCCCCCAAAAATGTTTTTATCATTTCCACCAAATCTTGGTAGAAAAACTAGATATAAATTCATGTATAATTTTCATCTACCACCAAACACTGGCCATTTCTCATGTAGGACAGTTAGGTAGTTTTTCTAGACTTGCTCAAATATATAACAAGACTTTCAATTATTCAAGTACATATCATTATCCAGAAGAAAAATCACAGTGTATGTTTGCATTTGTGATAAGAACAAACAGTGCTAAGAATGATTTGCTTAATGGGAATTAATTTTCATTCTGAATGTACTTTATTACAACTTCTTTACCTGATTGGAGGTATTATTTTTAGACAACTCTCTGTTCTCATTCATAACAAAATAACTTATTGTTTGTTAGGTTGAGAAACAAGCAGAATTTTTTTTTCATATTTCTTGGATTTAAAAAGAAGAATCATAAATTGGGAATTTGTGACCTGTACAAAATGCTTCCAGTTCTTCCTGAACCATCAAAAGACAAATCACTGTTGAAAATAGTGGCCTGGTTGTTGTCAGGCCACTTAAGCTAATCCTGAAGATGAGTCATTAGATTTAAACCCTAGGAAGTGAAGAATCAGAAGGAGAGATGGGCCTGTGACCTCCTTTTCCAGCCTTGTTCACTGCAGTGAGGATGGAAAACCCAACCACATTGATAAATTGGAAACTTCAGGGGTCCTAACTTCAGACCTACCTCTATCATGGTTAAAAAACTGAATGGTAAAATTCTTCAGCCTCTCTCAGTTTCTTTATTCAGTTGAGACTGTCTAAGAGTTCTGGTGATAATTCCATTAAAAAAAATCTTTGGTTGATGAAGCAGCCAACAGCAGCCTGGTTTAATGATCTTAACACTTTAAGATGTAAAGCACCACTTAAGGAAAATGCAATGAATCTCTGGGAAAATTACAACCATGTCACCTTGAAATCCTGACTATATTTCTGCAAAGTCAGGTTGGCCTGGAAAGTCCTGGAATTCTGTTTTATATGGTAGTACTCATTTATTTCTTCCCTGTTAGTCATTTAGTGAGAATGACCAAATACAATATAATAAAGCTCAGGGGTAAATCAAAAACTATTCAAGCTGGAAGAGAACCTACCTATTTACTTTCTAGAAGAAAGAAGAGTAACGCATAGCAGTTCTGGGACTTGCTGAAGTTCTCATAAGGTCTGATAATTGTTCAGCAGTAGCTCAGGCACCAGGATGAAGCTGAGTATTAATATTAAGTATTTGTCACACATTCTGCCCACCAGCCTGTATTTGCCTTTCTCAAAGTATATGCCTTAGAATACTTGTGAACAGACGTTTTATGCAAAAAGAGTTTTCTAGACAAATGAATTTGGGGAATAACATGTACTGGAGCCCTTCTTGGAGCATACTAAAGATGTCCTACAGTGTAAAAAAAAATATTTACCTATATTTTATCATAGAGTTTACCTAAAATATTTGACCAAGGAAACCTTATTCTGTGAAACAAGCACCCAACATGAGTAGGTCAAGTTTTCCATATGGGAAAGACTTATAAGTTTGTTTGATATTTGTTCTGCCACATAAACTCAAGCTCCCGAATACATTTTTAACTATTCTGGGGTTTATTGAGCCAGCTTAGATTTTATTTAAAATGGTAAATTAAAAAATTGAATGTTCTACTGAAGGAAAATTTCAAGCATATTGTTTCTGGCATTTTCACAGCAAAATAACAAAATGCCATAACTTAGGAAATACCAAAGTGCCATAACTCAATGAAATTTAGCATGTGGTTCTTGGAATCAAACAATCTGGCAATTAACTGTCTGAGTAAGCTTGAAACATGAACCCATGAGTCAGGATGACCAAGCCAGCTCTGCATGGGTGTGCCCAGCAGACAAGGAGCTATTAGTAGCCCTAAGTGGACCTATTAGCCAATACTATTGAACATCTTCCAGGGAAATTGCTGTATTTCTCCAGGGCCTACCAATTCAAAAGCCTTTAGAGACCATGCACTAGCATAAATCGGTAAAATACAATAGAGAGTAGTAGGGGCCATTTTGAATTGTGAAGTGTCTGCCCCCTAAAATCAAAACAAAAAACAATTATACTATGTCATCCAAACAAAATTCATTTGTGGGCTGAATTAGTTATATTGCCTGACAGCGTACAATCCCTGTCTTAGCCTTAAAAGTAGAGGCATGATTTAAGTAACAGCAGCTAGAATGATCTTCGGAAAATAGTGGCATTCTGCTCTCTCGTAGGATCAGAGAAAAGAGTAATCGAGTGATCAACATCATGATTTATAATTTATGATTGCAACTCATGAGGTTTATCTTGCAAACAATATGCAGATTTGCCATTCGCATGAAATTAGCAGAGAGGGGAATATGTTTATCATTCAAACTAGATTGATCATTATCCATTCTTTTGATGGTTCAGAAAACTGTAGAGAAGCCCTGCAGTGCTTCTGGGGCATCATTCTGACCAACAGTCACATTGTAGCTGAGAGATTCCAAGGGGGACATGGGACATTTTTTTATTGAACAGTACAAGCGCTAATTAGGAGCTTGCTATGGTTAGGTTAGACCTGTGGAATTTGCTGGCTGATTCAAAACACCACTTCTTAAAACAACAGAAGATTGCTCAAAAGTGACTGAATGGTTGAAAATCAGTAATAACATAGAAATTTAGGAGATGGGCTTATTTAGTTCACAAGAAGAGCCAGGAAGCTTCTATGGAAAATAGGTTTAAAGGAGAGAAAATATTGAGTTTGAAAGGTAATTTCCTTTTGGAGGAGCTATTCAATTAGGATAAATACCCATCATTAGTAGTGGTGAACATTCGTACCTTTCCAGATACAGAAAGGTATCCATGATCCATGTATTTTGATTCCAGGACATTACTAAACCTTCTTCCTTTAAGAATTTCAGAACACAGGAAAAATCTATTTGTAAGTTCTCTAAGGGCAATGATGTTTCTTCCCTGACCTTGGAAAGACTCCCACAATGCCTGTTACTGTGCCACACCTAGAGCAGGCACTCAGTAATGCACAGATGAAATGTGTTCCCTGGAAGAACAATAATCCTGACTAGCATTGACTGAGCCCTTGCTATATGTGAACAAGGCACTGAGCTGGGTGCTTCACATACAATGTCATTAATTCTTGTGGCAAGTCCTATTTTATAGATAAGGAGACTGAGCCAGAGAGAGGGTGGGTACCTCTTTCCACATGACATGACAGACTTATAAGAGGTCAGTATGTAAAGCCCATATGCTTTCCAACATACTCTGTAACTAGATATGAATGTATGGAAATGGAGATATTTGAGGAATAAGAGGGGCTTGGGGAGGAGATTGTGTTTGGAAAGATGTAAGTTGAGAAGAGCTTTGAAAGAAAGAATTAACTATAGAAGGGAGAGCATTACAGATTAGAGAGAGTTCAATGTCATCTGTCCTATCTATGCTTTAAAAACAACTAATGACCAATATTTACAGCTATGATACTGGGAACCTGCTGAGAGCTTGGCTTAAGAATGTGTAGTGGGTTGAATTATGTCCCCCAAGAAGATATGCCCTAGTCCTAACCCCCTGTAACCTCACAATGTGATCTTATTTGGAATAAGGGTCTTTGCAGATATAACTAATGAGAGTAAGAAGCCCCAGATGAGATCATCTGAAATTTGGGTGGGCCCTTAAATCCCTTAATGAGTGTCTTTGTAAGAGATAGAAAAGGAAAAGACAGACAGAGACACAGAGAGGAAAACCATGTAAAGATAGAGGCAGATATTGAAGTGATGTGCCCATAAGTTAAGGAATACCAAGGATTGCCAGAGCTATTGGAAGCCAGGAGGAACAAAACAAATTCTTCCCCAGAGCTTCCAGAAGGAATCAACCTTATTGATGCTTTGATTTCAGACTTCTGGTCTCCAGAACTATGAGACAATAAATGTCTGGTGTTTTAAGCCACCAACTTCATGGTGATTTGTAATGGCAGGCCTAGGGAACAAATACAGAGTGCCTGTCGAATTTGTTTCTGTGGATCTGCTTCCTATAGCTCTCAGGTTTCTCCCAGGGGGTCATGGTGCATCTGCATAGAACTGCTTTATAAGGGGAAGCTGAGCTAGACATTCTGGCTTGGAAGTTAGAAATGGTCTCTTAATATGGCCTCTTAGTCGGTAGTTTTTATGTTCTTGCTGTGGAATTGTAGAAACTGACACTAAAAAACAGATCATTAGTTTGAATTACCCAACCCATCTTGATTCTTCTTTTAATTCCTCTGCCACCTGACCTTAAACAATGTATTCAATATCAGTTTCCTGGTCAGTAAATCAGGACTGCAACATCAGCTCCTTTATCCAGCTATTGGCTAGAGAGACAGAGTAGTCCTCCTGCATTTTAAAAATGGGACATGTTCTCAGCTACTTCCCCATTCACGTCTCCCAGAGGTTGTTGCAGACATCCTTTGGTGTTAAAGAGTTAGTGACAATGGCCATAAAGGGTTAATGTTCTGGCATCAAAATGTTCTAGCACAGACTCATGATGCAATGTCTCAGTGGGTGCCATCAGCAAGCCTGCCGTGGAAACAAACTCCCAGAGCTCTTAGAAGATGCTCTTAGTATACCTTTAGTGTTGCTACAGATTCAAAACACACATCAAGAGTCTGCAATGGGAACTGAATACCTCTTTCCCAGTGGATAGGTCCACCCAGCCTCTAACAAGTTCCTTTGGGCGAGAGGCACTCAAAACACAGGACCCCGATACGAACAGGGGTGAAAATGGAGCATGCTTGCCACATTTGAGATTCCGGGCTGCGTACTGTCCAGAATCATCTACCATCACCACACTATTTTATTTCCTGTTCCACTCTGTTCTCATAGGGTTTAAATAAGGTGTTCTCCCTGCAGCATTTCATCAGTGCTACCCTTTGAAAACATGTGCTGTCTTGCTGGGAAAGGGGAGAAATGTTATGCTTTCAGCTGGGGAAGAAACAATGTTGTTCCTCCCTTTATTCATGCTCAAAAATATCTTTATTTCCTCATTCATTTAAATCTTTCAGCAAGTATTAAGGATAGCCTCTTTGTGCAGTCTCTTTTGGGTATTAGAGAGATGGCAGTGATTATAACAGGAAAAGTTTCTCCTCATGAGCATATCGCCTGGTAGGGAGAGACTAACAACACACAAATAATAATAAATGTGTAATTGTCGCGATAAGGGCTGTGAAGAAAAACCAGGCAGGGCAGATGAGTAGAGGGTGTGGGTGGGTATATTGGTCAGCTCAGGCTGCCATAACAAATACCCTTGACTGGGGGGCTTAAACAACAGACATTTATTTATTTTCTTTTTTATTTCTTTCTTTTTTTGAGACAGAGTCTCACTTTGTTATCCAGGCTGGAGTGCAGTGGTGTCATTATAGCTCACTGCAACCTCACACTTCTGGGCTCAAGCGATCCTCCTGCCTCAGCCTTCTGACTATTGGTGCTGGGACTCTAAGTGCATGTCCACCATGCTCAACTAATTTTTCTATTTTTTTAATGGCAGAGATGGGGCCTTGCTATGTTTCTCAGGCTGGACTTGAACTCCTGGCTTCAAGCAATTCTCCTGCCTTGACTTCCCCAAGTGCTAGGATTACAGGCATGAGTCACCGTGCCAGCCAAGAAATTTATTTTTTCATAGTTCTGGAGGCTGAAATGTCCAAGAATCCATGTTCTAGCCAATTTGGTTTCTGGTGAGGGCTCTCTTCCTGGCTTACAGACAACTGCCTTTTTGCTGTGTCCTCACATGGCAGAGAGAGGTGGGGGGAGAATGAACTCTCTGGTGTCTCTTCTTATAATGACAGTAATCCTATCAGATTAGGGCCTCACCCCTATTAGTTCTTTTAACCTAATTATTTCTTTACTCCAAATATGGTCACACTGGGGGTTAGGGTGTCAACATGTGAATCTAGGGGGACACAATCCAGTCCATAGAGTGGGACAATGAAAGTTGCTATTTTATGTAGGATGGTCAGGATGATCTTCCTGATACTTGATCTGAGAGCTAAAAGAAATGAGGGAATGAAACTTGTGGATAACTGAAGAATGCTTTCCAGATAGACAAAAGAACAAAGGCAAAGTCCCCAGGATAAGAATTGCTTGGGGAGTTTGAGAAGTAGCCAGCAGACCAGCGGGTCTGAAATATAACGAGCTGGGGAGAGAGTGCAAGAGGTTGGACTCAGGAGAGGCTCAATGGTTGGAGCAGATTGTAGGATACTTTGTAGATCCACACACTCGTAATACCCTGAGTGACATGATCTTGTTTGAGTTTTAGAAGGAGCCCCCCAGCTTCTGTGTTGAGGAGTAAGGTCAGAAGCAGGCAGTGATGGTGCTGGTGTGGGTGGTGGTAGTGATAATGGTTCTGGTGGTGGTGCTCATGCTGGTAGTGATAGTGCTGGTGGTTCTGGTGGTGGTGGCAGTAGTGGCAGCGGTGGTGGTGGTGATGTATATTTCTCTCTTTCTTGTGGTAGTGAATCTCCAAAGATGGCTCACAACAACTCTTCACCAACTTGTACATGTGCATCTCTTTTCACATCAAGAGGCAGCACTTATTTCCTCCTCTTGAATCTGGACTGTTCTTATGATGGGCTCCACCATTAGAACTCAGGGAAGTGACGTTCTTGGATTTTTGAGCCCAGACCTGAAGAAGATGGGCCATTTCCATTTCCTGCCTCTTGAAACCCACCTGTCATGCTGGGAGAAGCCCCAGGCATGTGGAAACACCACATGGAGGAGAAGCATGGGGCAGCAGTTGACAGTCACCGCTCAGCTCCTGGATAGCACTAATACCACGTGTCAGCCATGTGAGTGCGCCATCTTGGACTCTCAGCCTGGCCAACTCTCTGGATGCCTGCAGCCCCCTCCAAGATTATATGGGGCTGAAGAGACATTCAGCTGAGCCAGCCAACCCACAGAATCAGAAAAAAGTAAAATAGCTGTTGTTTTGCCACAAGTTTGATAGTGATTGTTATGCAGCAACAGACAACTGAAACATTCCCTCTCTCATTCTTTCCTTACTTCTTTGATTTCTTCTTTCCTTCCTTCCCTCCTTCCTTCCTTCCTTCCTTCCATTCCATTTTCCTTCCCTTCCTTTATTTTCTTTCTCTTTTCCTCTCATCTTTCTTTTCTCTTGCACACCATCATCTGTTCATTTCATCCATCTATATTAGGCCCACACAGAAGAAACACAGGCTAAATTCTTATGCCTAAGAAAATATTTAACAAATTAGAGAAATATCTAACAGGACAGTGAAAGAGAGGGAGATAGAAAGAGAGAGAGGGGGAGAGAGATTGAGAACGGGAGAAGTGGTAGGAGGAGGGAGAGAACCTACTCATGTATCAGAGAATTGAAGGAGAAAGATTTCATGGAAAATTAAACATTTAAATAATGTATTTCTAGTAATTATTGGTCCGAGACCAAGCTGGCTATCTCAGAACTCACCCTGAGACACACACTTGTATGACTTTCTTGGGGCTTGGGGACTGCATTGGAGTGTCCCAGCCTTCCCTGGAGCAGAAAGCAGGACTCTGAGGCTGAGAACATCCATTGCTATTGCAAAATATTGACTTTAGTCAACCTAAGAATCATTACCTGTGTATTAGTTTTCTACTAATGTGTAATAAATTACCACACATTTAGAGGCTTTAAACAAAACTCATTTTTTAGCTCAAAATTCTGCAGGTCAGAAGTTTAGGCATGATGTGGCTGGGTTTTCTGCTCAGGGTTTCAAAACTACAGTCAAGCTGAGCTCTTGTCTGTAGGCTTTGATGGAAGAATCAACTTCCAAGTTCACTCAGCTTATCAGCAGAGTTCAGTTCCTCAGGGTTGTAGGATTAAGGTCCCATATCCTTGCAGGGTTTCCTCTAGGGGCTGCTCTCAGCTCCTACAAGCTGCCCTCATTCTTTGCCTGATGGCCTTCTTCTCCACGTTCAAGCTAGCAAGGGTACATCAAATCCTTCTCCAGTTCCAAGTCTCTGACTTCTGTGATGAGCTGGAGAAAACTCTCTGCTTTTAAAGGGCTCCTGATATTAGGTCAGGCTCACCTGGATAATCTCCCTTCCTAAGGTCACTTGTGCCCTGTAACATAACCTAATCATGGGAGTAAAATCCATTGTATTCATTCACAGTCCCGGGGATTATGCAAGTGGTAGATATTGGGGTTGTGGGAGAGGATATTACGGAATATTTTAGAATTGTGGTAGACAGTACCACACCTTGATAATTATTAGTGTTTTCAAAGACTTGGCTCTTCATGGAGCAGGAAGTCCAGAGATTGGAATAGAAGTCTATTTCAGTGAATCGATGTGCTTAGAAACTTGTTTTTTGGCTGAAGGAGGAAAGAGGATGGCTTTTGTTTTGTTCTATTTTTGTCAGTGGGTGTCTGGGAGTGCAGGAAGAGTGGAGGAAAGCAACTTGGGGCATCACTCCCCTTCACTATGAATTGATGTGAGCCCCTGTGGAGAAAGATCTCATAGATGTGAAGCAGGAAGTAGCCGAGTTCAGGGAAGACTTTGCAAGACACTGATTCTCTAAGTACTGCGCAGGGTTTCGGCAACTGAGTGTGGGAGGCCTCACTGCCCTTCCAGGGTACTTTGCACCCTTGCACACCTATGCCAGTGTTAGGTTCCAATGTGGAAGTACAGCTCCCAGAAGAGGAGCAAGTGTGGCGAGGGCTCCAGGCTCCCCTAAAAGCAGAGGGATGTGGAAGTCCCTTCACAGTTCTGCATTAGGGAGATAAGTTGGAATGGCATCTTGAAAGTCTTTTTTTTTAATGAGAGTTTTGTTTTTTAAAGAAATATCAATGGCATTTTATAATCCTAGAGAAGAATGACAATTATGAAGTTAATATTTATTTTACCACTCATTATACCTAGAAACATTTTTATTTTTTCCCTTCCTGGAAGTTGCAATGATGTGTTCACGAGCTTATTTTGCTGTGTTGCTGATACCAAGAAATATTCTTCTTTGTCTGATTTATCCAATTGTTTAAAGTCTTCTTGGTTATTTTACTCAGAGTTATAGACTGCTGCCTCCTAGGTGCCAGGGACCTCTGTGAAGAATTTAATTAGTTACTTCATTTTAAAGGCTGTCCAGACATCCACAGGGGATAATTAATCTAGTGTTGTGTTTCCAGCAGTATATGTATTACATAAAACCAGACAAGAATGTTTTTACATTCGTGATGTCTAAGGGTCCAAGGTTTAATTATGTGTTTATGTGAAACTTGCTTCTAGACTGCTCATGATGTTCCCTTGCCTAAAATGCTCTTCCCGCAGATTTCCAAAGGCTTTGGTGACTTGCATCATTCCAGTGGGTGCTCACATGCGACCTGCTCACGGAAGCTGTCCTGGACCTTTGCTGTCACTGTCTGTCACATTGCCCTATTTCATTTTCTTCATAACACTTTTAACTATCTGAAATTATGGTGTTTTAAGTTTCCTTTTGTAACCTAAGGCTTTTGATATTATTTTTAAATAGCTGATTTAGGATCAAAGCTGAGGATGAATAAATTATTATGTACCCCGAAATTCTAAAAATAGCCATTAAAAGATCGGGCTCTGGCCCCTCCCCTGCATCTGACTAAATGGCTGCAGATCTGGCCCCGTCACCCTCAGCAGATAGGGGGTGGGGTGGGGTTTCTGGGAAAGAAAGGGGAAAAGGAGAGAGAGACGGGGAGTCAGGGACCGCTGGCCTCCTGTAACGGCCATCATCCTGCCCCGCCAGGTGACCTCAGATCTCCAAGGGAATTGTTCCTAGAGTTTGGGGACATTAGTGGACAGATGATTGACTAAGCTGCAGAATCAGCAGGTTTGCACTGGCGCGGACATCTGCGTAGAGTGGAGGACGGCAAGGGAGTAACTGTAAGAGCTTTATATGTGTGTCGAGGGGTCTTGGGTTATTATTAAATGGAAAACACAGAGAGTGTTGTCTGCTTCTCTCTGGAATTGTCTGAAGGTGGGGAGCTTAATGGAGCAGATGGGGACAAAATGGTGAGTAAGGACTGTAAACTGGTGTGCCTGGAAGGGCTAATATTCCCTGAGGCCCTTAGAGGCCATGGTGGAAAGTCACATTGCACAGGTCAAGGTTCCAGAAGTGCACAAGAGTGTAGTCCGATCAGGTGACAGGGAAGGTAGACCCACCTGGAGAATGCTGGCATGAGCTCAGCATCCCAAAACACATGCCCATGGTCCATGCCAGGACCCTGCCATTGCCAGACGGTCTAGCAGATGCTTTTCTAATAAAGATTTATCAAAGGGACTTAGCTCAGAAGTAAGATGTGATAGCAGCAGGAGGCTTCAGCACATCACTATCAGCTAGAAGCAGGATTTTGGTCAATTCCTGGTATGCCTTGAGGAACATTTCATTGTTTGGAAGGAATTCTAGAATTCTAGACATAGTAAGTCATGTTTACAAGGTTTTATTGAAAAATGTGAAGAAAAGATTCTAAACAGGAATATGACTCAAAAGGGATGGGCATTTCTCAAAGTGCATGAGGCAGAAAAGGAAGTCCCTAAAACAACTCAAACAGTTCCCCAGGGAGCTCTCCAGTGAGTGTACACTTTAAAGGTCATGTACGTAAAGATAAATGAGCAATAGATAACTAAGGATGGAAGCAAAGGATGTGTTGTGAAAGCTAATGACTAGACTCAATTAACACTTGTGAAAAGTGAAGGAAACCAAAAGCATCATATTTACTCTGAGAACCAGAATTTGAGCCAAGATGGCCCAGAACAATGTTTTGGCAAGATCAGTACAACACTAGCAGGTGAAAAAGAAGTCAGAATTTCCTTCCTGCTGTTTCCTTTCCATCTTCAGGACCAATGGACGTTAAACTGGGTGAGTATGGAAGAGGCATTATTGAAAGGAACTTAAATTCAAATAAATGGAGAGATCTGTCATGTTCTTGGATCAAAGATGGTAAGCATTCAATTTTTACCAAAGTTATGTATAGAGTTCATACAAATTTTAATTAAAATCTCCATGGATGTGTGTTCCCCAAAGCACATAGTCAAGAATGATCATAGCAGCACAATTCATTATAGGTGAAAACTGGAATGAATCCAGCATAATGTATAAACAACTTGCTGTGAATTCACATAGTGAAATACTACGCAGCAATGAGAATGAACGTCTACACATTACAACATGGATGAATTTCACAGACATTGTGTTGTGTAAGTAAGCCAGATACACAGGAGTACATACTGTATGACTCTGTTTACATAAAGTTCAAAAGCAGACAGGACTGATGCAGGCATTAGTCAGGATGGTGGTTACCCTTGTGGGGATAAAACCTGGAAGAGGAAGAAGGGGCTCTTAATTTGGGTACGGATTGGGGAAGTATTAATTTTGTGACGATTCAAGTGTACACTTGTGATTTGTGTGTTTTTGTGTATGTGTGCTATACCGCACTAAGATGTTTGCATCATTTACAAATAAAGAAATGCTTCCATGGGATTTTGTTTTGGAATTTGACCAAAGTCTTCTGAAGTTTATTTAAAAAATTATAAAGGTAAATGTGTGTATTATGGTTCTCCCGAGAAAGAGGAGGTGGAGGGGGAGACAGAAAGAGAGGGAGAGAGAGGGGAAGAGAGAGGAGATTTGTCTTAAGGGATTGGCCATGTGGTTAATGGAGCCTGACAAGTCCCAGGATGTGCAGTTGGCAACCTGGAGCCCCAGGAGAGCTGGCCGTGTAGTTCCAGACCAAAGTCGGCAGGCTTGATACCCGGGAAGAGTTGATGTTTTAATTTGAGTTCAAAGGCAAACAAAAACTGATGTTCCAGCCCAAAGGCAGTTGGGCAGGAGCAGCTTCCCTGTCCTCTGCCTTTTCATTCTGTTCAGGCCTTCAGCTGAGTGGACCAGGCCCACAGACATTAGGGAGGGTGGACTGCTTTACTAAATCTATTGATTCAAATGTTAATCTCATCCAGAAACACCCTCACAGACACATCCACAATGTTTAACCAAGTATCTGCATGTCCTGTGACCCAGTCAAGGTGACACATAAAATTAGCCATTATAAGCCCACCCCTTGTCAACTTGGCACCCATAGATATCTCTTTAAATCATACTTAATCTTCAAATAACAACAATAACAAGGCCATAATTCCACCTAATGTGACACAACGATCCCGTGTCCAAACAAAAGCACACTAACCCCTTTTTCATCGGAGGATGTAGAATCCTTGAGTGATGTTTAGTCTTCTCCTTGATATCTCATAACTTAAATATGGGATAAATATGATGCAAAATTAACAACATGTAAATAGTTTGATACGAAGTCAACACATCTTATAATACATGATAAGGGAAGAAGAAAGGGAAGAAAACAAAAATATCTGCCTAATAAACACACACACACACAATCATATTCATAGTAAAATAAAGAGGAAATATTCATGACAATTACAAGCCTTGTGTCTCTAACTGGTCATGTGGTCATCACTGGCATGTATAACTGCCTCCTTCCACTGCCTGTTCCATATTCCCTTTTCCTTCAGCAAGTAACTTGGCTGAAGTTCTTTACCTGGTGCAGAGACCCAAACCTTCACTCTTGAAAGGTCTGGGCCATTACTTGTCCTGCCTGGATTGGGTTGTTGTTGTTTTTCCATTAGCCTTACTACAGGCCTTGGTAAAATTAAGACACTCCATAAGGGATCTCCTGTATTCCAGACATATTCATCTTCCTTACCTTGGAAGTCAGGATCAGTCATTCCAGCCAACACAGTAACTCCCTTGTTTGCCTGTTGATTCAGAGGCACAAGGAGCCCAAAGTGGGCAGCAGTCTTCACTCTAGTTCAATGGAATCATTGTTGTGTCTCCTGGTCAAAGCATTCCTGCCTCTGGAACCAAAACCTCGAGGCCAGCAGAGCATAAAGTCATGGGAACAGAAAGACAAATTTTGCTAGTGGTCACTAAGGGTAATGGTGGGTGGTGCTTCTCCCACACCCACCCCTCGATTCTTGGACCTGCGAATCTTGGCTTTGGGAGAAACAGCTCCATATTTCAGAGCCCATACAGCCTTCTAGAGAACCTTGCCCCAGTCCTGAAAAATATTGCCACTCATTGAAGACCCTATAAATGTGTTTTCAATAGGCTCTTCTACTATTGCATCAAGTCTGCTGCTTCAGGATGGTGGTGAACATGGTAAGACCAGTGAATCCCATGTGTATGTGCCCATTGCTGCATTTCACTTCTTACAAAGTGTATTCCTCAATTTTAAGCCATGCTGTGTGGAATACCATGACAGTGGACAAGACATTCTGTAACTCCACAGGTGGTTTTGGCAGAGCATTGCATGCAAAGAAGGTAAATCCACACCAGAGTAAATGTCTGTTCCAGTAAGAACAGAACTGTCTCTTCCATGATGGAAGTGGCCTAGTGTAATCAACCTGCCACCAGGGAGTTGGCTGATTACCCTGGGGAATGGTGCCTTATCAGGGTCTCAGCGTTGGTCCCTGCTGCAGATTGAGGACTCAGAGGTGGCCATAGCCAGGTTGGCCTTGGTGAGTGGAAGTTAACATACAAGAACCATGCATAACCTCCATCCCTGCCACCATGGACACTTTGTTCATGAGCCCATTGGGCAATGACAGGGGTGCCTGGGGAAAGAGGCTGACTAGTATCCACAGTATAGGCCATCCTATCCACTTGATAATTAAAATCCTCCTCTACTGAGGTCACCCTTTGGTGAGCATTCACATGGGACACAAATATCTTCACTTTTTCCAACCATTCAGAGAGGTCTATCTAACCACATACCTCTTCCTCAAACTTCCTTCTCACCAATTTTCCAATCATGTTTCTTTTAAGTTGTTGGCCATCTGGCCAAACCAATGATCACAGCCCGTGTATCTGTATATAATCACGTCTGGCCATTTTTCCTTCCAAGCACAGTGAATTGCCAGGTGCACCACTCAATGTGCTGCCCACTGGGGAGGATTTCCCCTCACCACTGATCTTCGGGGATGTCCCAGAGAGGGACTGCAGTGCTTCAGCTGTCTCCTTTCAGGTGATGTTTACATGTGATGCAGAACCATCTATAAATCAGGCCCCAGTTTTCGCTTCCTCTTTCAAATAATTGCAGGGACTCCCAGTGAAGCCAGAGTTGTAGACTGGGAGGGAAAAGGCAGGGGAGCATAAGTGGGGGCCACTTCTTCATGTAACTTATTTGTGCTTTCAGGGTCTGCTCAGGCCCAATCTCGGACATACCATTCCCTGTGATGATGCAGTGCTGCTGTGCATGCCCAGCTCTGTGGCTTGGTGGGTCAGATAGCACCCAGCTCATGATGAGCAGCTCAGGTTGAATAATAACTTTGTGGCCCATGGTTAAGTGTTCTGTCTCTAATAAGGCCCAGTATCAGGCCAAGAGTTATTTCTTTAAAGGGGAGAAGTTATCCACAAAAGGATGGCAGAGCTTTACTCTAAAATCCTATGGGTCTGTGCTACCTATAGGGATCTGCCAACAGCTCCAAATAGCATCCCTATCTGCCACTGACATTCAAGTACCACTAGATTTGCTGGAGCTTGTACAGCAGTCTGGACCTGTTGTACAGCCTTCTTTTATTCTGGGCCCCAACTAGCAGCTTTTTGGGTCATTCAGTAAATGAGCTGGAGTAACACATCAAATGAGGAATAGGTTGTCCCCCAAATTGAAAGAGGCTTCTTTTTTGGATGTAGGAGGGGCCAGATGCAACAAGTTATCCTTTACTTCAGGAGGGATATCTTGACATGCCCCACACCACTGGACCCCTAGAAATTTCACTGAGGTAGAAGGCACCTGGATTTTTGTCAGATTTATTTCCAACCCTCTGACATATAAATGTCTTACCAATAAATCCAAAGTAGTTGCTTCTTCTTTCTTACTAGGTCCAAGCAGAAAATATCAGTGTAATGGACCAGTGTGATAACTTGTGGAAGAATAGGTGATCAAGATCCATGCAAAACTAAATTATGACATAGGGCCGGAGAGTTAACATAGCCCTGAGGTAGGACAATAAGGTGTTTTACTGGCCATGCCTGCTAAAGTCAAACTGCTTTGGGTAGGTCTTGTCAGGGATGGAGGAAAAGGCATTTGCCAGATCAATAGCTGCACCCCAGGTACCAGGGTATGTGCTAATTTGCTCAAGCAATGGAACTACATCTGGTACAGCAGCTGCAATTAGTGTCACGACCTGATTGAGCCTACAATAATTCAGTGTTATTCTCTAAGATCCAGCTGTCCTCTCCACAAACTGAATAGGAGGGTTGAAGGGGGATGTGTTGGGAATCACCACCCCTGCATCCTTCAAGCCATTGATGGTGGCACTAATCTTTGCAATCCCTCCAAAAATGCAGTATTGCTTTCAGTTGACCATTTTCCTTTCTAGTGGCTTCCACTTGGCCTTCCCACCATAGTAGCCCTCACTCCACAGGTCTGGCAACCAATGTGGAACTCTGCTAGCTGATGAGCTATCTATTCCAATTATGCATTCTGGAATTGGGTAAATAACCACCAGATGTGTTTGTGGACCCACTGGATCCACTGTGAGATGGACTTGAGCTAAAACTCCACTGATCACTTGATCTCTATAAGCTCCTCCTCTAACTGGTAGAGCATGGTGACATTTTGGCTCTCCTGGAATCAGTGTCAGTTCAGAGCCAGTATCCAGTGTCCCCAAAAGTCTGATCATTTCCTTTTCCTTACTACACAGCTACCCTAGTAAAAGGCTATAAATCCATTTGGAAAAGGCTGGAAGAAAATTAAAAGTATAAATGTAGGGCAGTGTTTCAAGGTCTTTCCTCAAGGAGACCTGGCCTCCCCTTCCTTCAAGGGGTTCTGAGTCTGTAAACGGCTCAAGTCTTGGAAATGATTGAGGGGCTATGATTCTCTGATCATCCAGAAACACCCTCATGGATACACTCAGGAAAATGTCTGACCAAACATTTGTGCACCTCACGGGCCAGTCAAGTTGACCCATACAATTAACCATCACAGTGTGGTAGGCAGGATTTCAAGATGGGCCCAAGATTCCCGGCCCCCAGGTGTACACACCTTTATCTCCCCTTTCAGTGTGGGTAAAACCTGGGAATATGATGGATACTCCCATGTTTATGCTACTAATCAGTTGACTTTTACTTAATCAAAAAGGAGATTGTCCTGGGTGGGCCGACATAATCAGAGGAGCCTTCATAAGAAGATACGAGTGAGAGTGATGTGCTACTATTGCAGTGGAAGGCAGGAATCAGCCATGTTACAGGTTGTCCCTGGAAACTCATGGCAAAGAATGATTAATGGCCTCTAGGAACTGAGATTGGTCCTCATCTGACATCCGGCAAAAAAAAAAAAAA